>JAINUW010000591.1:0-1200000 GCA_020205615.1 Panax quinquefolius | reverse complement strand
CAATTTCTGTTTGGAATTTGGAAAAACTTTCTTCTGCAAAGTTGCAGAGAATTGAATTTCCTATAAAACGTCGTGAGATTCAAATTTTCTGATAAAAAGGCTATTTATTATGAATTATTGAAGTTCTGAAGTTCCAAAATAATTGATTTTGGAAGTTTTAATTAACAAAAATGTTTTTGACATTTTGTGGGCACCATTTGCATATGTTGATGGCTGAAATTAGATGACTTAGGTGTGCGAAGGAATTTATAAAATATATAATAATATTATATTAAATTTTCTGCTTTGGTGTTCTAAGCATTTTCCTATAAATAGGGTGCTTTGGTTAGAATTGAAAATCACACCAGAAACTAAAGATTTCTCTCTCTTTATCTCTCTATAATATCGAGCGTATTTTGTGAGTATTTTTATACTTTGAGTGTTGCTATACGGTGCAAGTTCTTTTAGCACTATATCCAATATTTCAGTCAGAAGTACTATTCTTTCTAAGGTAATGGAGATTATTTTCTTCATAAATGATATTATTTCTTCAATATCATTATGCCGAAATATTGGTTTGAATTTTTTATCAAATTTAGAACTTTTTCATGTCGGGGCACGAGTTACTATTCATGAGTTACTATTCACGAGTTACTATTCACAAAGCATGATGATGTTTTTTTGTAAAATTTCTATCTTTTGGTGTCGAAATTACTATTCACGTATACGGCACTATTCACGTATATGGCACTATTCACAAATATGACATTATTCACAGAAAAATTAAGTTTTCTTCTCTGTGTCCAAGATTGTCTGTTATGATTCCTATCTTTGATTGGATCTATGTTTTGGTTTTCATTCTTGAATTTTACTCCACTCTGGTTATTTATGAAGTACTTTTGAACTTGGGTTGTTTAAAGTACGAATCCTTAATATTTGTTCTTTTGTGTCACTAGATTCATTTTCTTTAAAATATTTTGCATCATCCTCAGTGATATAACTGAATATCTTTGGCCTGTAGTGCAAAGATGAATGATTTCTGATGAATATCTATGGCTCGTAATGCAAAGATGACCTGTTGTTGAATATCTTTGGCATGTAGTGCAAAGATGACTTGTTGATGAATATCTTTGGCCTGTAGTGCAAAGATGACATGTTGTTGAATATCTTTGGCCAGTAGTGCAAAGATGAGCTATTGATGAATATCTTTGGTCGTAGTGCAAAGATGAATTTATCAGTATGATTATGAAAAGGAACTGTGATTTGGTATAAGCATGATCTTTGATGTTTCAGGTGATGAAAATTAACTTTGTCCTGGATGAGGAAAGGAATTTAGAACTACAATTACGATTATGAGTTATACACGTGATTGTGGATAAGAATTGTTGATTAATGTTACAAGGATAAAACATTGTTGATAGACTTTTAACATGGAGAAGATAATAGATTTTATGGTTTATTTGACTCTTCTAATTGATTGTTCGTTCCGCTGCAACTATGGTTGAAAACTTTTATCATCTACCATATGTTCTAAACCTATGATTTATTACTGTTGAAGGCTATTGATAATTTATTTATCTTTAGTCATGATATTCTTTACTGAGCTAGTTGTACTCACCCTTTTGCTTCACAATTCCTTTCAGGTAATACGAGTGTAGCTGGGTCGAGCGGGGGATAACAGGGGATTAGAACGGTGGTCATCATTTAGTAGTTATATTTGGTGAATCAACTAGGGTGAGGCAAACCCAACATTGGAAGGGTGTTTTGCCACTATCATACAAGATGTCTAATGACATACCACCTCGTGTCATCATAAGACAGGGTTGTGCTCATCCACTTGCTGAGTATATATACGAGCACTACCTATATAATCTTGGAGTTTGGTTGAAGTATAATTCTCAATTAGAGACGGTGAAGATAATGATATGTCAAGAGAAGACACACCATTGGGAAGAATATGATAGTAATCTTCTCGTTTTTCTTTAGAATTCTATTAGATTGACGAGGATAATTCTGTGGGCATATGATATATATCAGTCCTGGCCTCCCAAGTAAGAAGGTTTCCTTGAGCACTTCCAAAAGATTTTATTTACTAAAACAGTTCTAGATTGTACCTTTATGTAAGGTATCACTGTGAGGTGATGTCCATAGTTGGGACATGAGTCATAGTTGGTATTAAAACTCATAACATATGTGTTGTTGTATTTTGCACGATAATTGTTGTAATAAAGTTGTAGTTGTTTTCTGTACCATGTATTTGGCGACTCAGAATGGGTTGGATGGAATGGACCTATTTTGGGGGCGTCACAAAAAACCTCCCCACCCACCCGTAACATCCGAAACATATATATATATGTATATATAATATATATATATATATATATCACACTCATACCACACTATTTTGAAAAATGAGTAGGTGAGGGTCCATAAAATACGCCAAAATTCACAACAATTATTGTGGCAATAATTAAACAAAACTGAGTGACTTCTTACGTAAGCATCAATAATCAATACCATGTGCTACTATGCAACCACGCGTATTACTGTACTTTTAACACCGGGTGTTTCAATAGTTAACGGTAAAACTTCCGCCATTATTTTCATAAAGTATTTTTGTCGTTTTCTCGATCCGGCAATAATTCCGTTAATGAGGTCCACCAATAATTGTCTTGGTTATGCAGAATATTCCTGTTAAAACGAATATTCCCCGACCAATCGAATATTATATAACAACTTGCGTGCTTTGCAAAATTTATAAATATTACCCACAACTATAACATTATATTAAATTCATTTCATAATATTCAAAATGATATTTATAGAAAATTCACCTTTATTTATAAAAGTTGGGGTCTTACAACATCCCTTCTTATGAAATTTTTCCCCTCGAAATTAGAGTGCGTACTTGCTATCTTCAAGAGGTAAGGATCGTTGATTTCATTTCGATTCTAACTCCCGGTCATTTTCTCAACATCGTGGTTCCTCCATAAAACTTTGACTTGAGGTATAACCTTGGAGCGTAGAATATGTTCCTTCTTATCCAAGATTTGAACAGGAAACTCTTCATACGTTAATTCTTCCGCTATTTCTTCCGGTTCTAACTCAATAATGTGGTTCGAGTCTTTCACATATTTACGTAACATGGATATATGAAAAACGTTATGAACACGAGACATACTTGGCGGTAAAGTGAGTCTATAGGCCACAGTTCCTACTCGATCGAGGATTAAAAATGGGCCAATGAATCGAGCATTGAGCTTTCCTCTCTTTCCAAATCTCGTAACTCCTTTCCACGGAGCAACTCGTAATAACACATGATCTCCTATATCAACATAACTCTTTTGTCGATCTTGTGAGGCTTTTATAAGTTGTCGGATCGTTTGAATCCTTTCCATAGTCATACGTACCAATTCTGGTCCCAACAACGTTGCTTCACCCACCTCATCCCAACATACTAGAGAATGACACTTTCTTCCATATAACGCCTCGAATGGAGCCATGCCAATACTTGCTTGATAATTGTTGTTGTAAGAAAACTCCACCAATAGTAAGAACTTGTCCCAACTTCCCTTAAAGTCAAGGACATAGAGTCTTAATAAATCTTCAAGAGTTTGAATAGTCCTCTCAGACCGTCCCTCCGTCTGAGTATGATATGCCGAGCTAAATCGTAAATCTGTGCCCATAGCTTTCTGCAAACTAACCCAAAATCGTGAAGTGAATCTTGGGTCTGGATCAGAAACTATGGATATTGGCATACCATGCAGTCTTACAACCTCGTTTATGTATATACGAGCAAGACGTTCAAGTGTATAAGTTTTTCGTATCGGTAAGAAATGAGCAGACTTGGTCAATCTATCAATAATGACCCAAATTGCATCTATACCTTGAGAAACCTTAGGAAGACCAGTAACGAAATCCATGGTAATGTGCTCCCACTTCCATTCTGGAATTTCAAGTGGTTGCAATGGACCTTTTGGTACTTGATGCTTCGCCTTGACTCGTTGACACGTTAGACACCTTGAGATAAACAACGCTATCTCTCTCTTCATATTGCCCCACCAAAATGTATGTCGAAGATCATGATACATTTTGGTACTCCCAGGATGGATTGCAAACGGTGTGTTGTGCGCCTCCATCATGATTTTATACTTTAAATTAATGGTCTTTAGGAACACAAAGTCTGGAGTTGACTCGAAGTATTCCTTCTTCATCAATTCTTGCTTCCGGCATAGCACCTTCTTGCACTTTCTTCCTCATACGCACTTGACTCAGTGCCGTAGCTTGGCGACTTTTATCTTTATCAATTAACGTCGGTTCTACTCGTATATTCGCCATCATCACATGGGTCTTTGGAGTCTTTAACTCTATCTCCATCCTTTGCAAGTCACACAAAATGGGCCTTTGCGTTGACAATATCGCACTCGTACTTGCATATGATCTTCTACTCAATGCGTCAGCTACCACGTTCGCTTTTCTAGGATGGTATTGGATGGTATGATCATAATCTTTCAATAGTTCAAGCCAACGTCATTGTCGCATATTGAGTTCCTTTTAAGTGAAGAAATATTTGAGGCTTTTATGATCCGTAAAGATCTCTACTTTCTCCCCATACAAGTAATGTCTCCAAATCTTTAGTGCGAAGACAATAGCTGCCAACTCTAGATCATGAGTAGGATAATTCCTTTCATATTCTTTGAGTTGTCGTGAGGCATAGGCTATGACTTTCCTATGTTGCATGAGAACACATATTAACCCTTTGCCTGAAGCATCACTGTAGATGACAAATCCCTCCGAACCAGATGGTATTGTCAGAACAGGTGCTGAAATGAGTCTCCACTTGAGTTCTTGAAAACTCTTCTCATATTCTTCGCTCCAATCGAACTTTGTATCTTTCAGAGTTAGCTAAGTTAGTGGAGTAGCGATTCGAGAAAACCCTTCTACGAATCTTTGATAATAACCAACCAAGCCGAGAAAGCTACGTACTTCGGTCACTGATTTAGGTTGGTCCCAGCTTTGAATAGCTTCAATCTTTGTTGGGTCAACAGATATTCCATGACTTAATACCACGTGCCCAAAGAATGCTACTTCCTCAAGCCAGAACTCGCATTACTTTAACTTGGCATAAAGCTTGTATTCACGAAGCTTTTGGAGTATAAGCCTCAAGTGTTGCTCATGATCTTCACGGCTTTTGGAATAAATAAGGATGTCATCAATAAAGACGACCACAAAGTGATCCAAATATTCCTTGAATACTCGGTCCATCATATCCATGAAGGCAGCAGGAGCATTAGTCAATCCAAAGGACATGACTAGGAATAAATAATGCCCGTACCGAGTTCTGAAAGCCGTCTTTGCAATGTCATCGGTTCTAATGTAAAACCCGAACTTTTTGAATAAAGATGAATTTTCTATAAATATTATTTTTGAATATTATGGAGTGAAATTGATATAATGTTATAGTTGTGGGTAATATTTATAAATTTTGCAAAATACGCATGAAGTTGTTATATAATATTCGATTGGTCAGGAATATTCGTTTTAATAGGAATATTCTTACAACGACACAATCATTGGTGGACCCTATAATGTAATTATTGTCGGATTGAGAAAACGCACAAAAATACTTTATGAAAATAACGGCGGAAGTTTTACCGTTTATCGTTGAAACACCCGGTGATTGATAAAAGTACGATGTCTGGCGTGGTTGAATAGTAGCACACGGTATTAATTATTGATGCTTACGTGATAAGTCACTCAAGATTGTTGGTATTATTAATGTAATAATACGAAAATCTTTTATATAAAACATAATACTTTTAGAAAGTTATTCTATAAATAGAATATATTATATTCTATTATGCATAGTGTTGCATAGTGCCTGCATAGTATTTGCATAGTAAAATCTTTTATAAAGTTATTCATTTTATTAGATTTAAAAGATTTTGCTTTAAATATGAACCGTCAGATTAAAGTAAATCAATCTGGACCGTTCATGAGTTAGTTACTATGCAGTCCATTTTTCTATAAATAGAAGATCATTCCTTCATTATTTTCTTATGAATTCACTGAAACTCTAGAGATATAAACTATAGAGAGAAAGAAGAAAGTATTCTGTTACTTCACTACTTATATATCCAGTACTCTTCTTCTTAAGGTAGGGAATATTATTTGTTGTACTCGTAAGGGGTACTCTTTCTTTCTTATTTATGAAGAGAACTTCTGTTATTTCATTCATTATTATTCTGTTGGAATAACCTATATACGCGGGCTACCTTATACTTGGTGACATTCTTCTAATATTCCATCTTTATTATTATTCTGTTGGAATATCCTGTCTGTGCGTTTACGTCAAACCTGGTTCCGTCTTTATTATTATTCTGTTGGAATATCTTGTCTGTGAGTTTATGCCAAACTTGGTTCCATCTTTATTATTATTACATTGGAATATCTTGTTCAAATGCTTTCGTTCACGTGGGACTGGTTCCGTCTGTGATTATTACATTTGGAACATCACAGCTTTGCAAATTTACTTTGACTTTGGTTAGTTATTTATTAATATGTTGGAATAACTTTGTCTGTCAAGAATCCGCAT
Source organism: Panax quinquefolius (assembly GCA_020205615.1). Lineage (NCBI taxonomy): Eukaryota > Viridiplantae > Streptophyta > Magnoliopsida > Apiales > Araliaceae > Panax > Panax quinquefolius. The sequence continues at coordinate 1,193,426 of JAINUW010000591.1, read as the reverse complement.
GCATGGTTATTTCTTTTGTTATTCCATTCTTTATTATACTCGGTTGGTTAAAGTTTTGACTTCTATACTCCATGAAATTAGTGGAATATTCTTGATATTTAAGCTTCATCCAAAGATCTTTTCATGGAAATATTCTTACGAGCATTCTTGAATTTTACTCTACAAAGCGGTATCATGTTGACAATTTGGACATTATTAGTTCCTAGATAAATTAATTCTTGAACTGGTTTTATTGAATTCTTATATCATTGTCATCATCCTTATGTTTATATTTTTTTGAAAGTCATCTGTGGCCTGTAGTGCATATATGGACTTGGTATGATTATGACAAGGGATTATTCGGTGTAATCATGACCGTAATGTTACAAATGATGTGGTAAAAGTCTTCATTGGGCCGTAGTGCATTAATGGACAGTTGTTGGCATGATAATGACCATTAATGAATACACAAATATTTTTGGCCTGTAGTGCATGGATAATTGTGGTCGTGATACTAAAGAATATCCTTGGTCGTAGTGCAGGGATGATTCGATGATGTGAATTATTTATTAAGCTGAGTCTCAGCGATAAAAGTCATGAAAAACCTTTTAAATCATAGAAGATAGTAGATTTTATTCTCTACTTGATTCTTCTAATGGATTGCTTGTTCCGCTGCAGTTAAACTTGATGTTTCTTATATTTTATCAGTTTAACACTGTTGAAGGCTAATGATAATTTATTTTGCATTATCTTAGTCATAATATTTCGTACTGGGCTAGTTGAGCTCACCCTTTCTTTCAGTGTTCTCTTCAGGAAATGAGAACGTAGCTGGGATGAGTCGGGGAACGGAGTGATGGTCCGGATGATATTATTAGCTAGTAGTCCTCACTATTCTGTTAAATAGTGTGACAATAAATGTAATGAGGATTTATTCTGAGTGTGGATATTGTCTAGAAGACAGTATTTGTACTAAAACACACAGCTCTCTTGTTGTATATTAAAGATTGTATTTGTATTATGTACCATGTATTTGGCGACTCAGAATAGGTGATGTATACCTATTTTGGGGGGGTCACAGTTGGTATCAAAGCTTAGGGATATGATCTCTGGCTAAGATGTGAGACTAGAACTAGGAGGGGAGAGATGGGGAATTCCTTCGCTAGTATGACCTACCTAAGTTTATTTGGTATTAATTGGTCGGTTAAAGTATAGGGATAATATGTTATATGTTAATTAACCTTTGTTTTGTGGCAGTATCTGAAAATGACATCCAAGAATGTTGAGAATAGCAATGGAGCACAAGAGACCGTTGAGTCTCCACATATCAATAATCAAGAGAATGTGCATCAGGAAGGCGACAATCCTCATGCAAACAACAACACTGACCAAATGATGAATGATGGATTGTTCAGAGGCTTTATGCAATTCATGCAACATCAGGCGAGAGCGGCTCCTGTCCAAAATGTAGGTGGAAACACTGGAAACTCTCGGACGGTCACCGCTAAACAGTTCAAGGAGCTGGAACCACCGAAGTTTATTGGAGAGCCAAAACCACTTAAGGCGGAAGCATGGATAAAGCAGATCACCAAGATATTTGATGTCTTGGGATGCTCCAAGGAGCAAAAGGTTCCCTTCACCACCTTCATGTTGCGTGAAGAGGCGGCGACATCGGGTGGGAATCAGTAAAAAGCGTTACTGACTGACACACTCAAGAGATGTCTTGGGAAAAGTTCGAAGAGCTATTCAACGACAAGTACTTTCCCGAGAGTATTCATCACATGAAAGAGGTGGAGTTTATCAAGTTGGAACAAAACAATATGACCGTGTCGCAATTCTAGGCTAAATTTACGGAGTTATCCCGGTTTGCATCCCATTTGGTTGATAATGAGGAGCGAATGACGCGAATGTTTTTAAGAGGTTTTAAACTGGAGATACGTCAATATCTTATTTCTCATAAAGCGTGTTTTTACTCGGATGTTTGTAAATAGGGCTCGATTATTGGAGCGCGATAATGAGTCAATGCAACCAAGAGAAAGCGGTAGAAGATGAAAATACTAGTGGTATCGATCATCGAGCGGTGACAACAAATGTGGAGAGGAATCAACATGCGAAAAATGGTAACCACTTGGTGGTAATCATGGCGAAGACGGTAAAATGGACATTTCAAGAAAAGGAGATTCAACAATGATGAAAAGGCGTCGGCCAAAGAATCGTGGTTAAGGAATGAGAACGACCACCTATCATATGCTTCAAATGCGGAGGGGAGGGACATATCAGTCCAAAATGCGTAATGCCATCCAAAACGTGTTATAATTATGGAAGAGAAGGTCAGCTAGCCCGATTTTGTCGTTCACCGAAGACAAGTTCAGCTAGGATGGAGGCACCAAAGTAGTCCCCGAAAAAGTCAAAGCCGGTGGTGCAAGGGAGAGCATTTGTCATGACCTCCCAGAAAGTAAGGAACCCGAACGAGGTCATCACGGGTAAGTTTATCATAAACTTTAGCGAAGTCTATACCTTATTTGATACCGGTTATACCCCTTCTTTAATTTCTCCTACTTGCGCTCAACGATTAAATTTGACTCCGGAGAAATTAGACTTTGACTAATCTGTGGAAACTCCGTTGGGAGAAACCTTCATTACATCCACTGTGTATAAGTCTTGTTTGGTTCAAATCGGTACCCTTACATTACCTGTCGATCTTATTTCATTGAAAATACTTGCATTTGATGTGATTCTAGGGATTGATTGGTTAACTACTCATCATGCAAAAATTGATTGTTTTCGTAAGGTTGTTAGCTTTCATATTCCTAACCAACCTATTATGCGAATTCAAGCAACCAAACCATTAAAATCAATCACGGTCATCTCAAGCCATAATGCTATTCGTTTATTGAAAAACGGATGTCAAGCTTTCTTAGCCCACGTCACAGATCTAAAAAAAAATATGTCAATTTTGAATGATATTTCTATTGTTAATGAAGTTCCTGACGTATTCTATGAAGAACTTCCTGGCCTACCGCCAGAGCGTGAAATTAAATTTTGTATCGACCTTGAACCCGGTACAAAACCCATTTCCAAAGCCCCATATCGAATGGCTCCTATTGAACTTCAGGAGTTAAAGACTCAACTGCAGGAATTGTTAGACATTGGCTTTATTCGTCCTAGTACTTCTCCTTGGGGTGCTCCTATTCTATTTGTGAAGAAGAAAGATGGGAGTATGCGACTTTGTATTGATTATCAGGAGTTGAATCATGTCACCATAAAAAATAGGTACCCATTGCAACGCATTGATGGCCTGTTTAACCAGTTACAAGGAGCCAAATTCTTTTCAAAGATTGATCTTCGTTCCAGATATCACCAATTGAAGATTAGAACCGATGACATTCCAAAGACGGCTTTCAGAACTTGGTACGGGCATTATGAATTCCTAGTCATATCATTTGGATTGACTAATGCTCCTGTTGCCTTCATGGATATGATGAACCGAGTATTCAAGGAATATTTGGATCACTTTGTGGTCATTTTTATTGATGACATCCTTATTTATTCCAAAAGTCATGAAGATCATGAGCAACACTTGAGGCTGATACTCCAAAAGCTTCGTGAATACAAGCTTTATGCGAGTTGAAGAAATCACGAGTTACGCTTGAGGAAGTAGCATTCCTTGGGCACGTGGTATCAAGTCATGGAATATCTGTTGACCCAACAAAGATTGAAGCTATTCAAAACTGGGAGCAACCTAAATTAGTGACCGAAGTACGTAGCTTTCTTGGCTTAGCTTGGTATTATCGGAGATTCGTAGAAGGGTTTTCTCGAATCGCTACTCCACTAACTCAGCTGACTCAGAAAAATATAAAGTTCGGTTGGGGTGAGGAATGTGAGAAGAGTTTTCAAGAACTCAAGAGGAGACTCATTTCAGCACCTGTTATGACAATACCATCTGGTTCGGAGGGATTTGTCATCTACAGTGATGCTTCGGGCAAAGAGTTAGGATGTGTTCTCATGCAACATGGGAAAGTCATAGCCTATGCCTCACGACAACTCAAAGAATATGAGAGGAATTATCTTACTCATGACCTAGAGTTAGCAGCTGTTCTCTTCGCACTTAAAATTTGGAGGCATTACTTGTATAGGAGAAGGTGGAGATCTTTACAGATCATAAAAGCCTCAAATATTTCTTCACTCAAAAGGAACTCAACATGCGACAACGACGTTGGCTTGAACTGTTGAAAGATTATGATCATACCATCCAATACCATCCTGGAAAAGCGAACGTGGTAGCTGACGCATTGAGTAGAAGATCTTATGCAAGTATGAGTACGATATTGTCAACACAAAGGCCCATTTTGTGTGACTTGCAAAGGATGGAGATAGAGTTAAAGACTCTAGGGACCCATGTGATGATGGCGAATATACGAGTAGAACCGACTTTAATTGATAAAGTTAAAAGCGCTCAAGCTACTGAGACACGGAGGTGATGCGTATGAGGAAGAAAGTGCAAGAAGGTGCTATGCCAGAAGCAAGAATCGATGAAGAAGGAATACTTTAAGTCAACTCCAGACTTTGTGTTCCTAACGACCTTGATTTAAAGTATAAAATCTTGATGGAGGCGCACAACACACCGTTTGCAATCCATCCTGGGAGTACCAAAATGTATCATAATCTTCGAGATGCATTTTGGTGGGGCAATATGAAGAGAGAGATAGCGCTGTTTATCTCAAGGTGTCTAACGTGTCAACGAGTCAAGGCAGAGCATCAAGTACCAAAAGGTCCATTGCAACCACTTGAAATTTTAGAATGGAAGTGGGAGCACATTACCATGTATTTCGTTACCGGTCTTCCTAAGGTTTCTCAAGGTATAGATGCGATTTGGGTCATTGTTGATAGATTGACCAAGTCTGCTCATTTCTTACCGATACGAGAAACTTATACACTTGAACGTCTTGCTCGTATATACATAAACAAGATTATAAGATTGCATGGTATGCCAAGATCCATAGTTTACGATCGAGACCCAAGATTCACTTCACGATTTTGGGTTAGTTTACGAAAAGCTATGGCACAGATTCTGATTTAGCTCGGCATATCATCCTCGAGATGGGACGGACGATCGGAGAGGACTATCCAAACTCTTGAAGATCTATTAAGACTCTGTGTCCTTGATTTCAAGGGAAGTTGGGACAAGTTCTTACCATTGGTGGAGTTTTCCTACAACAACAGTTATCAAGCATGTATTGGCATGGCTCCATTCGAAGCGTTGTATGGAAGAAAGTGTTGTTCTCCAGTATGTTGGGATGAGGTGGGAGAAGCAAAGTTGTTGGGACTGGAGTTGGTACGTATGACTACAGAAAAGATTCAAACGATCCAACAACGTATAAAAACCTCACAAGATCCACAAAAGAGTTATGCTGATCTTCATCGAAAGGATGTGGAATTCGATATAGGAGATCATGTGTTGTTACGTGTTACTCCATGGAAAGGAGTTACGAGATTTGGAAAGAGAGGAAAGCTCAATCCTCGATTCATCGGCCCATTTTTAATCCTCGATCGAGTAGGAACTGTGGCCTATAGACTCGCTTTACCGCTAAGTATGTCTCGTGTTCATAACGTTTTTCACATATCCATGCTACGTAAATATGTGGAAGACCCAAACCACATTATTGAGTTAGAACCGGACGAAATAGCGGAAGATTTGACGTATGAAGAGGTTCCTGTTCAAATCTTGGATAAGAAGGAACATATTCTACGCACCAAGGTTATACCTCAAGTCAAAATTTTGTGGAGAAACCACGATGTTGAGGAAATGACTTGGTAGTTAGAATCTGAAATGAAATCAAGGTATCCTTACCTCTTCAATATACCAGGTACGTACCCTAATTTCGAGGGCGAAATTTCATAAGAAGGGGAGATTGCAAAACCCAACCTTTTTGAATAAAGATGAATTTTCTATAAATATTATTTTTGAATATTATGGAGTGAAATTGATATAATATTATAGTTGTGGGTAATATTTATAAATTTTGCAAAGTACGCAAGTTGTTATATAATATTCGATTGGTGGGGAGTATTCGTTTTAACAGGGAATATTAAATACAATGACACAATCATTGCTGGACCCCACAACAGAATTATTGTCGGATTGAAAAAATGACAAAAATACTTTATGAAAATAATGGTAGAAGTTTTAACGTTAACTGTTGAAACACCCAGTGTTAAAAGTACAGTAATACGCATGGTTGCATAGTAGCACACGGTATTAATTATTGATGCTTACGTGTTAAGTCACTTTCGATTTTTGTTGGTATTATTAATGTAATAATAATACTTTTAAAATCTTTTATATAAAATATAATACTTTTATAAAGTTATTATAAATAGAATATATTATATTCTATTATGCATAGTGTTATATAGTGCTGCATAGTGTTTTGCATAGTAAAATCTTTTATAAAGTTATTCGTTTTATTAGATTATAAATAGGATATATTATATTTTATTTAAAAGATTTTACTTTAAATATGGACCGTCAGTTAAAGTAAATCAATCTGGATAGTTCATGAGTTAGTTACTATCGATCCATTTTTCTATAAATAGAAGCTCATTCCTTCATTATTTTCTTACGAATTCACCAAAACTCTGAGAGATAAACTATAAAGAGAAAGAAGAAAGTATTACGCTTTCTTCACTACTTATATATCCAGTACTCTTCTTCTTAAGGTAGGGAATATTATTTGTTGTGTACTTGTAAAGGGGTACTCTTTTTTTTATTCATGAAGAGAACTTACATTATTCCATTCTTTATTATTACATTGGAATAACTTTTGTATCTGTGAGCTACCTATACTTGGTGACATTCTTCTAATATTCCATCTTTATTATTATTTTGTTGGAATATCTTGTTATTCATGCGTTCTGGCATGCGACTGATTAAAATCTTTATTATTATTTTGTTGGAATATATTTATGCGTGCGTTTTTCTGGGGACTGGTTCCATCTTTATTATTATTACATTGGAATATCACATGCATATGCGTTTACGTCGGACCTGGTTCCGTCTTTATTATTATGTTGGAACATCCTATCGGTGCGAATTTTGCCTGACCTGGTTCCATTACTTATTAATCTGTTGGAATAACCTGTCTATGTGAGGTACCGCATGCATGGCGATTTCTTTTTTTATTCCATTCTTTATTATACTCAGTTGGTTAAAGTTTTGACTTCTATACTCCATGAAATTAGTGGAATATCCTTGATATTTGCGCTTCATCCAGTATCTTTTCATGGAAATATTCTTACGAGCATTCTTGAATTTTACTCTACAAAGCGATATCATGTTGACAATTTGGACATTATTAGTTCCTGGATAAATTAATTCTTGAACTTGTTTTATTGAATTCTTATATCATTGTCATCATCCTCATGTTTATATTTTTTTGAAAGTTATCTGTGGCATGTAGTGCATAGATGGACTTGGTATGATTATGACCAGGGATTATTCGGTGTAATCATGACCGTAATGTTACAAATGATGTGGTAAAAGTCCTCATTGGCCCGTATTGCATTGATGGACAGTTGTTGGCATGATCATGACCATTAATGAATACACAAATATTTTTGGCCCGTAGTGCATGGATAATTGTTGTCGTGATACTAAAGAATATCCTTGGCCGTAGTGCAGGGGTGATTCGATGATGTGAATTATTTATTAAGCTGAGTCTCATCGATAAAAGTCATGAAAAACCTTTTAAATCATAGAAGATAATAGATTTTATTCTCTACTTGACTCTTCTAATGGATTGTTTGTTCTGCTGCAGTTAAACTTGATGTTTCTTATATTTTATCAGTTTAACACTATTGAAGGCTAATGATAATTTATTCTGCATTATCTTAGTCATAATATTTCTTCTTTTGGGCTAGTTGAGCTCACCCTTTCTTTCACCGTTCTCTTGAAAATGAGAATGTAGCTGGGGACGAGTCGGGGAGCGGAGTGATGGTCCGATGATAGTATTAGCTAGTAGTCCTCACTATTACATTTAAATAGTGTGACAATAAATGTAATGAGGACTTATTACGAGAGTGGATATTGTCTAGAAGGCGATATTTGTATTAAAACTCACGACTCTCTTGTTGTATATTAAAGATTGTATTTGTATTACATACCATGTATTTGGTGACTCGAGAATAGGTGATGTATACCTATTTTGGGGCGTCATCTAATCTTCAATTGGTGATATCTGAGCGAAGATCAATCTTTGAAAAGAATTTGGCTCCTTGCAACCCCAATCAAACAAGTGATCAATCGTGGCATTGGGTACCTATTTTGATGGTGACATGATTCACTCCGATACTCAATATAAAATCGCGTACTCCCATCTTTCTTCTTCACGAATAGAACAGAGCACCCCGAGGAGAAGTACTAGGGACGAATAAAGCCAATGTCTAACAATTCCTGCGGTTGAGTCTTTAACTCCACGAAGTTTAATAGGAGCCATTCGATATGGGGCTTTGGAAATGGGTTTTGTCTGGGTTCAAGGTCGATACAAAATTTAATTTCATGCTTCTCGGGGTAGTAGCGGGAAGTTCTTGAGAATACGTCGGAACTTCATTAACAATAGAAATATCATTCAAAAGCCGCGTATTTTTGTTTAGATCTGTGGCGTGGGCTAAGAAAGCTTGACATCTGTTTTTTAATAAATGAATAGCTTTATGGCTTGAGATGAGTAGTGATTGATTTTAATGGTTTGGTCGCTTGAATTAGCATAATAGGTTGATTAGGAATATGAAAGCTAACAACCTTACATTTAAAATAATCAATTTTAGCATGATGAGTAGTTAACCAATTAATCCTAGAATCACATCAAATGCAAGTATTTTTAATGAAATAAGATCAACGGGTAATGTGAGGTGCCGATTTGAACCAAACAAGACTTATAAGCGATGGATGTAATGAAGGTTTCTCCCAACGGAGTTTCAACGAGATAAGTCAAAGTCTAATTTCTCCTGAGTCAAATTTAAGCGTTGGCGCAAGTAGGAGAAATAAAAGAATGGGTAGAACCGTTATCAAATAAGGTATAGACTTCGCTAGAGTTTATGATAAGCTTACCTGTGATGACCTCATTCGGGTTCCTTACTTTTTGGGAGGTCACAACAAACGCTCTCCCTTGTACTACCGAATTTGATTTTTCTGGGACGGCCTTTGGTGCCTCCATCCTGGCTGAACTTCTCTTCGGTGAACGACAAAATTAGGCTAAGTGACCTTCTCTTCCACAATTATAACATGCTTTGGACGACATCGCGCAGTTTGGACTGATGTGTCCCTCCCCTCCGCATTTGAAGCATAAAATAGGTGGTCGTTCTCCTTCCTTAACAACGGGTCCTGGTGCTAACGTCCTTCCATCATTGTTGAATCTCCTTTTCTTGAAATGTCCATTTTTACTATCTTGGCCATGATTACCACCTAAGTGGTTACCAATTCTGGCATGTTGATTCCCTCCATGTTTCGATGACTGATACCACTAGTATTTTCATGCTGTCAGCTGCTTTCTCTTGGTTGCATTGACTCATTACCGCGCTCCAATAGTTGAGCCCTATTTACAACATCTGAGTACAAACACAGTTTACGAGAAATAAGATATTGACGTATCTCCGGTTTCAAACCTCTTAAAAACATTCGCGTCATTCGCTCCTCATTATTGACCAATTGGGATGGAAACCGGGATAACTCCGCAAATTTAGCCTCGTATTGCAACACGGTCATTTTGTTTTGTTCCAATTTGATAAAATCTACTTCTTTCAGGTGACGAATACTCTCGAGAAAGTACTTGTCGTTGAATAGCTCTTGAAACTTCTCCCAAGACATCTTGAGTGCATCAGGCTAGGTACGTTTTATAGATTCCCACCAGTAACCTGCCTCTTCACGCAACATAAAGGTGGCGAAGAGAACCTTTTACTCCTCGGAGCATCCTAAGAAATCTAATATCTTAATGATCTGTTTTATCCATGCTTCCGCCTTAAGTGGTTTTGGCTCTCCAATAAACTCCGGTGGTCCCAGCTCCTTGAACTGTTTAGCGGTGACCGTCCTAGAGTTTCCAGTGTTTCCACCCACATTTCGGATAGGAGCCACTCTCGTCTGATGTTGCATGAATTGCATAAAGCCTCTAAACAATCCATCATTCATCATTTGGTCCGTGTTGTTGTTTGCATGAGGATTGTCGCCTTCCTGATGCACATTATCCTGATTATTGATATGTGGAGACTCAACGGTCTCTTGTGCTCCATTGCTATTCTCAACATTCTCGGATGTTATTTTCAGATACTGCCACAAAACAAGGGTTAGTTGACATGTAACATATTATCTCTAAACTCTGACCAACCAATTAAATACCAAATAAACTTAGGTAGGTTATACTAGCGAAGGAATTTCCCATCTTTCCCCTCCTAGTTCTAGTCTCAAATCTAAGTCAGGGATCATATCCCTACTCTTTGATACCAACTGTGACGCCCCCAAAATTAGGTATACATCACCCATCTTCAGTCGTCAGATACATGGTACAGATTTCAAATACAACTTAATAATACAACTGTCGTGTACAATACGAAAAAACATAAACTATGAATTTGAATACAAATATTATCTACTAGAGAGTATACAAACTCAAAAGAAGTCCTCATTACAATTATTATCACACTATTTCACAGAATAGTGAGGACTACTAATGCTATCATCCGGTCCATCACTCCTCCCAGGCTAAATCCTAGCTATATTCTCATTTCACGAAGAAAACGGTGAAAGAAAGGGTGAGCTCAACTAGCCCAAGAAGAAATATTATGACTAAGATAATGCGAATAAATTATCATTAGCCTTAAACAGATGTTAAACGATACAATATAACAAACATCAAGTTTAAGCTGCGGTGAACAAGAAATCCATTAAAAGAGTCAAGCGAGAGAATAAAATCTACTATCTTTTATGATTTGAAAGGTTTTCATCACTTTTATCATTGTGACTCGACAATAAATAATCCACATCATCGAATCACCCCTACACTTTTCGGCCAGGATATTCTTTAGTATCAATGCACCATAATTATCCATGAACTACGGGCCAAGAATGTTTGAGTATTCATTAATGGTCATGATCATGCCAACAATCATCCATCAATGCACTACGGGCCAATGAGGACTTTTACCACATCATTTGTAACATTACGGTCATGATTACAATCAATAATCCTCAATCATAATCATACCAAGTCCATCTATGCACTACATGCGGGAGATAACTTTGAAAAAAATATAAACATGAGGATGATGACAATGATATAAGAATTCAATAAAAACAAGTTCAAGAATTAATTTATCCGGGAACTAATAATGTCCAAATTATCAACATGATCTGCTTTGTAGAGTAAAATTCAAGAATGCTCAAAGAGTATTTCCATGAAAAGATCTTGGATGAAGCGCAATTATCAAGGATATTCCACTAATTTCATGGAGTATAGAAGTCAAAACTTTAACCAACTAAGTATAATAAAGAATGGAATAAAAAAGAAATCACCATGCATGCGGTGCTTGATGTAGCGGAGTTATTCAACAGAATACTAAATAACGGAACGAGTCGGATTTAAATTTACACCGAAGCGGGATGTTCCAATGAGAATAATATAGAATGGAATAACAACGAAATCACCATGCATGCGGTGCCCGCGCAAACGAAGTTATTCCAACAAAATACTAATAAGGATCAAATCGGTCCGGCGTAAAATGCATGAGACGGATATTCCAATGAAATAATAATAAAAGGCGGAACGAGGTGCAGGCGTAAAAGCGTCTGAACAATATATTCCAACAGAATAATAAAGACGGAATCAGGTTTGACGTTAAACGCACAGACAGGATATTCCAACAAAATAGTAAAGATGGAATAATAAAAGAATGTCACCAAGTATAGGGTAGCCCGGTTATTCCAACAGAATAATAAAAAATGGAATAACATAAGTTCTCTTCATGAATACAAAAGAAATAATACCCCTTACCGTAAAAGAAACTGGATATAAGAGTAGGGAAGTAGTAGAATACTTTTCTTCTTTCTTTCTATAATTTTCTCTCTCTAGAGTTTCAGTGAATTTGTAAGAAATAATGATGGAATGAGCTTCTATTTATAAGAGAATGGAAAGGATACTATGCAATAAAATATTAAAATAAAATCTTTAAATAAAATATATTATATATATATATATATAAGTAACCCATGATTACATCCTGTGAACCAGCATGTTCATTCACGATAATCATATAACCTATATATATAATACATATATAATATAATAATAATACAACTAGTATTCCCGTGTTCCCCCCCTTTCCTAGACAATCCCACCCAAAACTTAATTTAACATATATATATATATATAATATAAATTCATGTCACTAAAACCAAAAACCTCCCCACCCACCGTACATCCTATATATATATATATATATATATATATATATATATATATATATATATATATATATATATACACTATACCACACTATTTTGAAAAATGAGTAGGTGGGGGTCCATAAAATACGTCAAAATTCAGAACAATTACTATGGCAATAATTAAACAAAACTGAGTGACTTCTTACGTAAGCATCAATAATCAATATCATGTGCTACTGATGCAACCACGCGTATTACTGTACTTTTAACACCGGGTGTTTTAATAGTTAACAGTAAAACTTCCGCCGTTATTTTCATAAAGTATTTTTGTCGCTTTCTCGATCAAACAATAATTCCGTTGTGGGGTCCACCAATGATTGTGTCGTTATGCGAATATTTCTGTTAAAACGCGAATATTCCCCGACCAATCGAATATTATATAACAACTTGCGTACTTTACAAAATTTATAAATATTACCCACAACTATAACATTATATTAAATTCATTTCATAATATTCAAAAATGATATTTATAGAAAATTCACCTTTATTTATAAAAGTTGGGGTCTTACACCACCCCACCTAACCCTACCTCCACCCCACCAAAAAAATATATTATGTGATTATGTATACACCCTTACCCCATCCCACCCACCCCCTACCCCCACCCCACCCCACCCAACCACCCACCCCCACCCCCCGCCAAAAAAAATATATTATGTAATTATGTATACACCCCTTACCCCATACCCACCCCCACCCCCACCCACCCCCACCAAAAAAAATATTATGTGATTATGTATACACCCTTTACCACCACCCCACCCCACCCACCCACCTCACCCCCCACCCCACCCCCCCTCCACCAAAAAAATAATATTATGTGATTATGTATACACCCCACCACCCTCACCCACCCCACCCACCCACCCCACCCCTACCCCTATACCCACACACCCCACCCCTACCCCCACCCACCCCTACCACTCTAAAAAAATTAATATTAAGCGATTATATATACACCACCCATCCTCTACCCCTACCCTACCCACCCCACCCTCACCCCACCCCCAACCCTTATATCCTTCTTTCTATCTATAGTATATATTAATTTCATTTTAAAATTTTTTGTTTAAAAGTAAAAACATCTTAAAATGGTTAATATGGTTCCAACCCACATAACCCATATTAAAATGGTTAATATGGTTTTAGTTCTTAAATGGAACCATAACCATATTTTGAAAACCAAAATCAACCCATAACCATATTTTGCTAGGCCTATATATATATATATATATATATATATATATATATATATATATATATATATATATATATATATATATAGACACGAATGAGATGTCGGGAACTTGTGTATTAAACAAACTTGAATGCATATACTAAAGAATGAAATTATATATATTTATATAAAGTAATCATACATATCCGTGTGATTAGTAAGTAGACATCAGTTTTTGAAAAACAACTTCCACAGATTCAGCCAAATAAAAAAAAAAACTCTTTTTCAAAATCGGTTTCACGAATTTTTTTATTTTTAAAATTTTATACAACAAAATTATGCCTAATTAAATTGTTCTAAATACATATCAATATATATATCAAATTAAAACAATTAATAATTCGCATTAAGGTTTGGCTCTAATGCCACTGTTATGGTTGTAATATTCATGAACGCAATCAAATTGCACAAAATCAGCGGGAGCGTGAAAAATCGGAGTTTAAAAATTTTACAAATCATATACCTGGATCATCCTTTATGCGCAATTATTAATTAAACGAAAAGATAAAGAACAAGAATCATACCCTTGAAGATTCGATCTTCCTCAGGTACACGTTCACCTCCAAATCCTTTCGCGTTCAACTTGAATCCACTAGGTTTGGTTCCTTCCTTTGATCAACGTTAGCCACCCAAGTGTTTGACCTCTAGAGGTGATCCACCAAGGAAGAAGAAATATTCAAGAAGAAGGGTGGTTGGCTAAACCCTTGTTTTCTATCTCTATAGAAAAAGAGGGTACTCTCCAACAATTGCAATCACGTCTGTTGTGAAAAATTAACAACCCACAACACCCATATAAGACTCCTCTTATTTATAGATGTGGGCAACCCTCCTTAACAATTAAGGAATTGTGTTTTATTTTAATTAATTAAATTCCTCTAATTAATTAGTTTCCCAATCTTATTAGGAATAATTAATTAAACTCTTTTAATTAATGAGCCTCCTAATCTTATTAGGATATATGAGAGTACTTTTATTATTTAATTCTCAAACTTCTTTAGGAATTAAATAATAACAATAATAATAATAATAATAATAAGACTCGTCTTATTAATTTATATTTAATATTTCCAAAATATTAAATAATAAATATTAATTATTTTATTTATTCTATCACCATAGATTAAATTAAATATACTTAATTTATTATTACGATTATACCATTAACTTATTAAATAATTATTCTTCCTTTTTATGGTGTGACCATTTAGGTTCTCCGTATTAAATCGGTTGTGAATAAATCAATTAGAACAATTGTAATCTTATTTAAATAAATAAATTAAACTATTAATTTATTTAAATAAATAATATTTATTTTACAATAGGGATAAGACTCCCTAGCGATCAACGACTTTTCAGATAATATAGATTTCAACATTAATCATAAAAGACCCTTTGAGTAAATAGTTACCGTACAATTCAATCCTTCTACCATACAATGTCCCAATTAAATATAAGACATGGAATACTGTCAAGTCTTAATTTATTTAATTATATGTATTTCAACTTTTAAATGCACAACACCATATAATGCAAATTAGAAACTTCTTTCTACCTTAGCCAAGGACTACTGGGTTGTCATTTCTCAAATCACATATGACATTTCTCTTCTTTTACTAGAAGCGGTAGATTCTTTATTGATCATACATTATCTCTATGTACAACTTATTATACCTAAGCATACCATTTGATATACCCCATGGGTCTTAAGGAATAAGTCAAAGTATAACTCATCATACACAAGATACTATGATGATCTCAAGTCCAAGGATCACTTGTACTACTATCACTATAGAAATTCCTATTGACAGGCAAGTAAAACTCCATTAGGTATTCCTTAGCGAGCCACGTTAAGTGAACTTATTCTCCAATAAGCACCTACATACTTGCTTTAGTGTCTCCACACAAATGATCATCAGATCAATCATCTTCATCCAATGAGCAAGTAACGTATGTACCAATCTATCCGGATTCACTAATCCCCAATTTAGTAATCCAACGATTGGGAACTATTTTAGTTTTAAGCTTTCTAAGAATTTAGATCTCATTAGAATGATCATCATCATTATTCTAAAAGCATTGGTTAGAACTATGGGTTTATCACATATTATAAAGCAGCATCATGTAGATAATTAAAGCCTTTAATAAATTAATACTTTTTATTAATAAATGAATAAGATTGTTACAAAGTATATGTTTTATCATCAAATATGATTGGCTTGTGTGCATACTACTTTTAGAATGTACTTCATATCTAATAGTTGTTGTAGTTGAACCATTAACTCCATCATTTCTACTGGCGCCATTCTATAAGGTGCATTAGAAACTGGTGTCGTACCCGGTAACAAGTCAATCACAAATTTGACTTCCTTATCTGGCGGAATACCTGGTAACTACTCCGGAAATACATATGCAAACTCTTGTACTATAGGTTTCTGTTCCAATGATACTCCCACTCTTTGGGTATCCACAACATGGCACATGTATCCTATACACCCCTTCCTAAACATCTTTCTAGCTTGTGTCATTGTTAGACAACAAGAGCGTCCCGGTGATTTATTATCGTAAAACACTACCTCGGGTTTCTTAGAAAGCCTAAGGTTCACACTTTTATTATGACAATCTATTATCTCTTTATGGTTAATCAACCAATCCATACCGAGAATTACATCAAATTCTCTCAATCTTATCGGTAAAAGATCTATCGATAATCTGTTACCTCTAATATCTACGAAACAATTCCTATGAATATGTTCAATGGGAATTATCTCTTCGTTCGCTACCTTAACTTCGAAAGGTATTTCTAATCTTTCCGGGAATAAACTTAAATTGCTTAGTAAATTCACATGCTATAAAAGAACAAGTAGCACCCGAATCAAACATCACATAAGCATTTACTTCATTGACTTTAATGATACCCGCTACTACAACCGCCGATGCAACCACATCTTGGACAGTCATATTAAAAGTACGGGTCGTGGGTCTACCCAATGGTGTTGGTCCAGTAATGGCTAACTTACAACTACTAGCACCCTTATTACCCTCTGTCCCTTCTTTGGGCAATTTTTTTCCATGTGGTCCTTCGACCCACAAACAAAACATCCCTGGTTCTTCTTAGGATTAGGACAATTGGGTGATATTTGCCCCTCTTACCCACAGTTAAAACAAACTGACTTCCCCTTCAGACAGACTCCTAGATGAGTCTTTCTGAATATCTTACATGCTTCGATCCTATGCTTAGGATCCCCTGGTTTCACTCCATTATTCCCGGAGTTAAAACTCTATCTCTTCGGTATACTTCTACCACCACTGGCTCCTTCTGCCTTGGATCCTCCCTCTCCTTTGCTCTTATTCTTTTTCTCCTTGTGGTATTGGCTCAAAGCCTCACTACCACCTTCATCAATAATTTCTTTCTCCAAAATGGTCCCGTAGGAAGCACTCTGGAACACATAAATCCTACTATAGAGCCAGGGTTTCAATCCCTGCTCAAACCTACGAGCCTTCCTCTCCTCAGTGTCCATTTAATGTGGAGCAAATCTTGCCAATTCATTGAATTTGGCCGCATACTGGGGAACCGTGATGTCCCCTTATTTAAGTTCTAGGAACTTAATCTCCATTCTCCCCTGCATGCTAGTAGGAAAGTAGTTCTCGAAGAAAACATTCTTGAACTGTTCCCAAGTAACAGTATCAGTTCTAGCCCCACCCTGGTGAGCCTCCCACCAAAAGTTGGCTTCCCCTTTCATCATTAAGTCACAAAAGAAGTCGTTTGCGCCTCACTCACGTTTGTAATAACAAACGCTTTTTCTATCTCTTTTACCCATGTCTGGACCTCTATTGGCTCCGTGGTTCCCTTGAACTCTGGCGGGGACCTACACTCTTAAATTCATTAAAGGTAGACGTTCTGGCTACCCTAGGTACTGCGGATGCTCTACCCCCAGTTTGGTTAAATGCAGCCGTTAATAAATTAATGAAGTCTTGCATAGGGTTGTTCTGACCCCATTGGTTATCGTTATGGGATTCAGCCTCCTAATTACGTTGTTTTCTTCTTGGCGGCATTTTTTGATTAAATAATTAAAGTTTCATTATTACTTATTTTCTTACTTAGTTATTATTCGCCAAACAATAACTCATACACAACAAAGCACATTTAATAAAAAAAACATTATTATATTCATATGCTTCTTCATAGTTTAAAACTATTTACAATTTGATTCCATAGCCAAAAGCTATAACATTCCTATCCCGCAATTGAACTTCACAAAAATTGGGATTTACAAAAAGACTACCCTTTAATTATACAAAATAGGGCTTTACGTTACTACACAAAAATATTTACCACTCTATACTTCTAATACTGCATAACAGCATTCTCGTGTTTCTCATTCACCAAAATCGACACAATATCCCGACTAATAGTATGTCAAGTTTGTCCCGACTCAATGGAATAACAAGAAATTTTTAGCTTGAAATCCTCATGAGCACTATTGTGGATGTATGACATCCGTGCTATTTTCTGGTCCCTCATCCACAGTTCCTTACGAAGCTCAACGGCCTCATTCTTATAATCGATCGCCTTATCCTTCATGAGCACCTTCTCATCATGCTCTATTTCAAAATCTACTTCTGTAGACTCCTTAGCCTCATGGAGATCACTAATCTCCTTCCTCTGGTTCTGCACAATAATGCGCAGTTGCAGTTGCCCTCATTGCATCTAGAGGTGTTGGCTCTAGTGCAGGTACCACCATATTAAACGATGTTACCTCCATATCTTCCTCCACATCGATCATCATATCAAGGTATGACGCCAATCCCATAACCTCCTCTGAATAGTCCTTCTCAAGCTCGGACTCTTCTAGATTTATCACTGGTATTGCCACTACTGGCACTGTTACTGGCTCTATTATGTTCACTGACTCTTCATTCACTACGTGTATATCCCTATACATGTAGCTATCAATGGACATCTACAATAACACATAACATGTTGATTAGTATATAATACACAATATTATAGGCACAAATCACATTTATTGTATTTAAGGTTAATTTCCATCTTTTAATTATTTCGGTACTGAGTTTCCTCAATACTTATTTAACTCATTCAACAAGAGTTCATTCACTTCCTTCTTATCTACTAACCAAGTTATTAGCCTAAGGTTCTGCCCCCCTTAAATTTTATAACCTAATGCTTTGATACCAACCTGTGATGCCCCCAAATCCAGGTATCTTCCAACCCGATAGATGGTGCTACATAGTACTCATAACTATATATTAATTCTAGTGAAACAACATCAAAATTAGTGTATTAACTACATTCTCATTACAATAATAATAAATCCTTTCCCAGGTTTTTAAACTGAATACATTCTTCATTAATCATAAGTATTATTCATACAAACATACTAGTCTATTACAGGATAACTAATTATCCATCTAAGCCTTGCCTTTATCTTTCTTAGAACCCTCAGTTCGTTCGGCCTTAGCTGCAATCATATAATTCAAGCAAGAAGTGAGCATAACTAGCTCAACAAGTCTAGCAACATATAATATAAATACCACGTCGAGAATCATATGATTATTCTTCAATAACTGAACAAATAGCTATGAAGTACTATGAAACATTTGAAAGCACTTTTCATTCTCATAAAATAATTCCGAAGTACATACAGTAACTTAGGAATTCTGAGTAGGTCAAAAGACCATGAACATTCTCTTTAGTTTTCATTCATGAAAAATGACAACCCGACACTAAATCCGTAAGTCCGATATATCTTATGAGCACTTCTAGGTGATCAACCTATAGTACTCTATGTTGATCAACACTCATCCGTTAATCGTATTTACGTTAAAGTTTTGGCAACCTCACGTGCCCATCAAATAATCGATGTAAAATACATTTGTTTATTCATACTCAGGCTTACCTTTGAATCTGTACCAAACACTTGGCATAGGATAACTTTATCAATTCTATATTAAAATATTTGTAAACAAATCAATCAAACTCTTAAGATTAGTCTAGCTGAGGTAAAACTGACATTGACCCTTTCGTAAAACAATTCATGCATCTCATAACATGAACCATAGAAAACTTGGCTAACACGAAGGTTAGACAAGCGTTAAGAAAACTTGCTTTCAAGCGTCTTCAAATAAATATTCAACACTTCTCGGTCTTTACAGTCTATACATGATTTCTTCAAATAGCACACTGCAATTAGCTACCGAACAATATAATCATATTGTTTTTACCAACTTCTTTCTCTTCTATAACTTAACCGAATTTATTTCATTAATAAAGCTCATTTATAGTTAATTATCCTTCTTTACGGCTTATTAACGTTCTTACGTTACTAAAGCAACATTTCATAACCATTGGTTAAGTACCATAGTAATTGATTACGGTTAACTTCCTTACACTTCACGTTCTTTGTTTAATTACTAGTTAAACAACATTCAATTCTTAGAGTCATCACTATATATATGATATAAGAATGGTCTTAACATGCATCTTAAGTATATATACTTGCCCCATAATTGTCTTGCAACATTGGGTTCAAAAATATAACTCATCATTCTTTTTCCCACACAACAAGGCATGCGCTTTCATCTCCCAATACATTATTGGCTGCTACTAACTAACGATAACTAACCCCATGTCTCACCATTGCAAACGATGAGACTTTTTGCTTACGAATGGCGTCTGGCAGCGACTCTCAGATGTCTAATTCTTCGACCCAACCTTCTGCCATGAGTGTTATAGCTTGGGGTGGTCTTGCAAAGCACCACCCACAGGCCCTCGGAATTCTAAGTCTTTTTCTTAGTTTGATTCTTCCCGGACTCCTAACTTGGTCGTTATAAGTCGGAATTGGCTCGTTCAAAAGCCGTTATCTTACATATCTCATGTACTAGGATTTCATTTGGATAAATATAGTTTTTAAATCTGTTAACAAATAATTCACTATTTAACGTGCTATTACACATTCGTTTTACGTTCATGAACGTTCATAGCTCGTTTCTTCGTTTTAAGTCAGAATTCGACGATTCTTGAGTCCACGACTCTTAAATACATTGTTCTACGTTATGCCATCGAAAACCAAGGTTTCCAAGTTAAATGATAACTTTCGACTATTAATCCAAAATTTCTACATTTTCAACGTTCAACGCCTAATCTCGTAAATTTTGCCTTAACTTTGTTACTCAAGTTTTATACGCCACCTCAAATGGAACAAATCCATTGCTACATCCTAACCAATCAAGATGCACATACCCTATGATGGTTTTTAATTTGTCCATTAACAACCAAATTAACGCTTAACAGTTTTCTTTGATTTAAAACGTACTTAATCGCTTATGAATCTTAATCATACATGACTTATAATGATTTAATCCACTATTAGCCATCCTTATTACTCCGAAATGGACATGCTCCACCAATTTATACTTCTCTACGAAAAAGAAATAGAAAAGGATAGAAGACTAATGTTTACGTAATATTACCTTAGCGTTCTTCGCGTTCTTGAATAAACTTGTATACTTTTCTTGATTTGCTCTTGATTACTTGTTAAAGCAATTCTCTCTCAATATAATTTCTAGAGTTGGTGAAAATAATCAAATGAGCCAACCCAAGCCTCTCTTATATAAGAAAATCTAATGGAGGGCAAAATGGTCATCCATCCCACCTCCTTATTATTCATGGCTTAGCCACCAAGTAACCACTTTACTTGGTGACCAAGAGGCTGGTCCACATAGCCCATGGGTCCCCCCTAATGGGTTGCCCCATAGGTTTTACCCATCCAGTAACCCATTGGTTCGATCCACAGTTTAGTTTCTTGGTTTGGGCCTTAGAATTAATTCATATTGGGCCTACCTTGGGCTTGATTTTCATACACATTGGGCTTGACACAATCCAAGTCCAATTGGATTCTACAAAGTCCATTAATTCAAAGTCCATTAAGACTATTCATATTCTACGCGTACCATTCTCGTATTCTCTTCGTATATAATTCGTACGATATTCGTATTATACGTCGTAATAATCTTCATACTATACTCGTATAATAACTAGTATCATACTCGTATTCCACACATATAATAACCTTAAGCATTATACGTAGCCATTAAATTCTCGGAACTCACTTTTCCTAACCCTTAGGTTTTAAGTCCGCAGGCAAAAACTTCGTTTGCCACAACTGAAATATTATTGAGTATTCTATCACGTCTTAGTATTCTATCATTAAGCGTTTCTCAAAAATTCAAACTTAATCTCCGAGCAGAAACAGATGAATAGTGTTTTTACGAAAATTTCTCGGAAGACCGTTATTTTCGTCTTCGAAATTCAAAATAATTGATCCTAGCACATAGCCAGAATACTAACCACATCCGCACATTCTAGGTCATAGAACGACCTTCAAACATCTTACTCACATAAATAATCAATTAAATTCATTTAATTCAAATAGTCAAATAAAATTTAATTCACATAAAGATCCGATTTTCTCGGGCGTTACAATATTTATTTGAATATTAATGATATTTAATTAGTATTATTAAATAAATTAGAGAAAAAATATTTTAATATTATAAAAATCATTTTAAATAAGAATAAAGTGTTTAAAAATATTTTGAGTTATAAAATGTAACTTTTAATATTTTTGAGTAATTTTCATTAATAATTTAATATTAATGATATTAGATTTATTTAATTATTATATTAAATAAATGAGTTAAAATGATTTTATTCATTTAAAAATGAGAAAATGATTTAAAAATATTTTAAGTTATAATTAATGACTTTTAATATTTTGATGAGAAATTCATTAATATTTAAATATTAATGGTAATGGTTTAAAAATGATTTTAATTGTTTTAAATATCATTTAAGGAGAATATTGAGAATTTAAAAATATTTTGAGTTATTATTAATAACTTTAATATTTTGACAAATATGTCATTAATATTTTAATATTTATTAAATATTAATGATGATGAGTTTATTTAATATTTAAATCATTTAAAAATGATTCCATTGTTTGAAAAATTATTATAAATTATAATAATTGTTTGAAAATTATTAAAAGCTTTCGAAAAATATTATAAATGATATTTGACTTATCGAAAAATAATATTGAAGCTTTGAGACCGAGTTTAATTGATAATAAATGTGTTAATTGTCGGATAGGGTGACCAGGACACCGAGATAAGACTGAAGTCCAACTAGACCGAACTAGTTAGACTTGAAAAATGTTTATATAGGTTATAAACACTGATGTAACTATGTGGTGATGTGTCTAGGAGAAATATTGACTGTAAATTACAATGTTACGTGTTGTGATTTGTTATGCAAATTGTGAGACTGATATTGTGATTATAGGTCTTTCGAACGCATATAAGTTTATTGTGTAGTAGTAATCAACGTAGAAGGCAAGTTTCCTTAACTCAACCTTGAGTTATATCTTTCTAATATTATGGTGGTTAAATATTGCTGATTAGAGCACGTCTGAGAATTGTTTTTTGATTATTCACAATTAGTGCATGTTTGTTAATTCAAATTGAATTAGTGATTCTGAGAATATATTTAGAGAATAACCGTTGTTATATATTCACATCTGTAGAAGTTATTATTGATTGTAAATAGTATAGATAATTCATGTCTATTGTTAAATCGTGTTGAGAAATGTCTTAGCTAATTGTTTCGGCTAGATCGAGAAAGTAAACTTGATAGGTTCGAGAAGAGAAATCAATTATTATTGATAGGTCGATGCCTATTATTTTGGCTAGATCGAGAAAGAAAACTTGATAGGTTCGAGAAGAGAACTCAATTATTATTGACAAGTCGATGCCAATTATTTTAGCTAGATCGAGAAAGCAAACTTGATAGGTTTGAGAAGAGAACTCAATTATTATTGACATGTCAATGCCAATTGTTTCGGCTAGATCGAGAAAGCGAATGGATATTGAAATATTAGTATTTCGTTGTTAAGATTCAAAATATGTTTATAAGATTGAGAAGAACAACCTTTTATATAAAAGGGAACATTGTGGTCGGATATACGACCTTTGCGCGCATTTGAGTATTATGCATTATATAGGGTATAAGGAGCTGGCCGCTCTAAGTACCTACTGAGGGGTATGATTTAATATTTATGGTTATCTGACACCTGGTGTGAAGCCCCCAAAATAGGTATACATCACCCATCTTGAGTCGCCAAATACATGGTACAAAATTCAAATACAACTTAATTATACAACTGTCGTGTAAAATACGACAAAATATAATCTAAGAGTTTTAATAAGAATATTGTCATCTAGACAATATCCACACTCAATGGAGTCCTCATTACATTTATTGTCACACTATTTAACAGAATAGTGAGGACTACTAATGCTATCATCTAGACCGTCACTCCGTTCCCTGACTAGTCTCGACTACGTTCTCATTTCCTGAAGAGAGCAGTGAAAGAAAGGGTTAGCTCAACTAGCCCAGTAAGAAATATTATGACTAAGATAATGCAGAATAAATTATTACTAGCCTTCAACAGTGTTAAACTGATAAAATATAATAACCATCAAGTTTAACTACAGCGGAACAAGCAATCCATTAGAAGAGTCAAGTAGAGAATAAAATCTACTATCTTCTATGATTTAAAAGGTTTTTCATCACTTTTATCGGCGAGACTCGACAATAAATAAAGCACATCATCCACCTTTTCACGACAAAGGATATTCATTAGTATCACAACCACAAATTATCCATTCACTACGGGCCAAGGATATTCGTGTATTCATCAATGGTCATGATCATGCCAACAACTGTCCATCAATGCACTATGGTCAATGAGGACTTTTACCACATCATTTGTAACATTACGGTTATGATTATACCGAATAATCACTGGTTATAATCACACCAAGTCCATCTATGCACTACAGGCCACGAATGACTTTTATCATATTATAAACATGAGGATGATGATAATGATATAAGAATTCAATAAAACATGTTCAAGGATAAATTTATAAAGATTTATAATTTAATTTATCCAAAAATCAATAACGTCCAAATTGACAGCATGATACTGCTTTGTGGAGTAAAATTCAAGAATGTTGAGAAGAATATTTCCATGAAAAGATACTGGATGAAGCTCAAATATCAAGGATATTCCACTAATTTCATGGAGTATAAAAGCCAAAACTTTAATCAACTAAGTATAATAGAATATATGAAACCGCAAATGGATTTTTGCCGCCATGCGGTAATCCATGTAGACAGATTATTCCAACTAAATAATAAAGAATGGAATAATAGAAGAAATCACCAGGCGTACGTAATCCTCATAGACAGGTTATCCCAACAGAATAATAAAGAATAGAACCAGGTCATGCGTAATCCGCATAGACAGGATGTTCCAACAGAATAATAAAGAATGGAATAACAACAGAATTCACTGTGCATGCAATGAATAGCATGAATGGTGTTATTACAACAAAATAATAAAGAATGGAACCAGGTCATGTGTAATTCGCACAGACAGAATGTTCCAACAGAATAATAAAGATTGGAACCAGGTCATGTGTAATCCGCACAGACAGTATGTTCCAACAAAATAATAAGGAATGGAACCAGGTCATGCGTAATCCGTACAGACAGGATGTTCCAACAAAATAATAAAGAATGGAATAACAACAGAATTCACCAGGCATGCGATAGACCGCATAGATAGGTTATTCCAACTGAATAATAAATAATGGAATAACAACCCTTACGAGTATTGAAAGAAAATAACTCTCTTCATAAATACAAAAGAATAATACCCCTTACCTTAGAAAAACTGGATACTGGAATAGTGAGGTAGAAGACTTCTCTTCTTCTTTCTCTCTATAATAATTGCTTTAAAGCTTTTGTGAATTGGTGAGAAATGAAGGAAGAATGAGCTTTTATTTATAGGAAAATATAGTTTTGATAATTGCACGTTTTGGGGCTCAAAATATTACAGTATAATACCTTACTCTTTTTCTCCATTTTTAATTCAGTCCTTCAAGTATTATCAAACTTGCACCACCTCCCCTAATAATAAATAATGTATATTAATAGTTCATTCATATGACTCAATAATATAATAATGTGAAAAAACTAATTAAAGTATAATACCTTCAACTATACCTCCATTTTTAATTTAGTCATGCATGTATTATTAATCTTGCACCACCTACCCTAATAGTACATGAATGTGAATCAATAGTACACAAATGTGAACAAATAGTTAAAAGCATCTGAAATAATAACAATTAATTGCTCATTTATCCGATTAATTACACGATTGGTCAATATAAACTCCAGACATCAATTATTATCGAAATAAATGTCGATTTCCACTAACACTAATAATCCCAACACAATGGAACTATCAATTTCATCTTTAATCAACATAATTTATTCATCATTAATATTATAACTCACAATATTTAACAACCAGGTTGTTCCCAGGAAAGAGGGGGCTTTCCGATAAGGATTTCTCCTTATTGGCGCGCAATTAGGTGACCAAACCTCTCCTTGACAGAACTTCTAGACATTGTCAATATTGCAAATAATAATATGAATAACTTTGTCGTCTCAATTATTGATTTAATAATAATAAATATTATGTCTTGAGAAACCTTGGGAAGACCAGTAACGAAATCCATGGTAATGTGCTCCCACTACCATTCTGGAATTTTAAGTGGTTGCAATGGACCTTTTGGTACTTGATGCTCCGCCTTGACTCTTTGATAAGTTAAACACCTTGAGATAAACTCCGCTATCTCTCTCTTCATATTGCTCCACCAAAATGTATGTCGAAGATCACGATACATTTTGGTACTCCCATGATGGATTGCAAATGGTGTGTTGTGCGCCTCCATCATGATTTTATACTTTAAATCAGGATTGTTAGGAACACAAAGTCTGAAGTTGACTCAAAGTATTCCTTCTTCATCTATTCTTGCTTCTGGCATAACACCTTCTTGCACTTTCTTCCTCATACGCATCAGCTCCAAGTTCTATAGCTTGAACAGCTTTAACTATACCGATTAAAGTCGGTTCTACTAGTATATTCGTCATCATCACATGGGTCCCTGGAGTCTTTAACTCTATCTCCATCCTTGGCAAGTCATATAAAATGGGCATTTGCGTTGACAATATCGCTTTTCGTACCAAGCATATAATCTTACACTCAATGCGTCAAATTCTACGTTCACTTTACCAGGATGGTATTGAATGGTATAATCATAATCTTTTAACAGTTCAAGCCAACATCGTTGTCGCATGTTGAGTTCCTTTTGGGTGAAGAAATATTTGAGGCTTTTATGATCCGTAAAGATCTCCACCTTCTCTCCATACAGGTAATGCCTCCAAATATTAAGCGCAAAAAATGACAAATACTAACTCTAGATAATGAGTAGGATAATTCCTCTCATATTCTTTCGATTTTAGAGGCATAAAGCTATGACTTTCCCATGTTGCATGAGAACACATCATAACCCTTTGCGGATGCATCATCAGAGATGACAAATCCTCCGAGCCGATGGTATTGTGAGCAGTCTTTAAATGAGTCTCCTCTTGAGTTCTTGATAACTCTTCTCACATTTTACACTCCAACCGAATTTTATATCTTTTTGAGTCAGCTGAGTTAATGGAGTAGCGATTCGAGAAAACCCTTCCATGAATATTTGATAATAACCAGCTAATCCGAGAATGCTACGTACTTCGGTCATGGATTTAGGTTGCTCCCAGCTTTGAATAGCTTCAATCTTTGTCGGGTCAACAGATATTCCATGACTTGATACTACGTGCTAGAACTCACATTTCTTCAACTTGGCATAAAGCTTGTTTTCACGAAGCTTTTGGAGTATCAGCCTCAAGTGTTTCTCATGATCTTCATGGGTTTTGAAGTATATAAGAATGTCATCAATAAAGACGACCACAAAGTACTCTAAATATTCGTTAAATACTCAGTTCATCATATCCATAAAGGCAGCAGGAGCATTAATCAATCCAAAAGACATGACTAAGAATTCATAATGCCCGTACCGAGTTCTGAAAGTAGGCTTTGGAATGTCATCAGTTCAACTGATGATATTTAGAACGAAGATCAATCTTTGAAAAGAATTTGGCGCCTTGCAACTGGTCAAACAAGTCATCAATGTGAGGCAACGTGTACCTATTTTTGATGGTGACATGATTCAACTCCCGATAATCAATAAAAAGTCGCATACTTCCATCTTTCTTCTTCATGAATAGAACAGGACCACCCCAAGGAGACGTACTAGGACGAATGAAACTGATGTATAACAACTCCTGCAATTGGGTTCGTGATGACCTCGTTCGGGTTCCTTGCTTTCTGGGAGGTTAAGACAAATGCTCTCCCTTGAACTACCGGCTTTGACTTTTATGGGACAACCTTTTGTGCCTCCATCCCAGCTGGACTTGTCTTTGGTGCATGACAAAATCAGGCTAGGTGACCTTCTCTTTCACAATTATAACACTCTTTGGACTGCATTGCGTAGTTTGGACTGATATGTCCCTCCCCTCCACATTTGAAGCATATGATAGGTGGTCATTCTCCTTCCTTAACAACGGGTGCTGGTGCTGATGTCTTTCCATCATTGTTGAATCTCCTTTTCTTGAAATGTCCACTTTTACTGTCTTGGCCATGATTACCACCGAAGTGGTTACCATTTCTGGCATGTTGATTCCCTCCACGTTTGTTGTCACCGCTTCAATGACTGCTACCACTGGTATTATCATTTTGTCGACTGCTTTCTCTTAGTTGAGGTGACTCGTTATTGTGCTCCAATAACTGAGCCCTATTAACAACATATGAATACAAACAAAGTTTCTGAGAAATTAAGTATTGACGTATCTCGGGTTTCAAACCTCTTAGAAACATCCGCGTCATTCTCTCCTCATTATCAACCAAGTGAGACGCAAACCGGGACAACTCGGCAAACTTAGCTTCATACTGTGACAGGATCATATTGTTCTGCTCCAACTTGATAAACTCTACCTCTTTCATGTGACGAATACTTTCGGGAAAGTACTTGTCGTTGAATAGTTCTTGGAACTTCTCCCAACACATCTTCAGTGCGGCAGGTTGAGTACGCTTTACCGATTCCCACCAGTAATCCGCCTCTCCTCGCAACATAAAGGTGGCAAAGGGAACCTTTTGCTCCTCGGAGCATCCCAAGACATCAAATATCTTGGTGATCTGCTTTATCCACGTCTCCGCTTTAAGTGGTTTTGGCTCTCTAATAAACTCCGATGGTCCCAGCTACTTGAACTATTTAGCGGTGACCGTCCGAGTGTTGCCAGTGTTTCCACCTTCATTTTGGATAGGAGTCTCTCTTGCCTGATGTTGTACGAATTGCAAAAAGCTTTTAAACATTCCGTCGTTCGCCATTTGGTCGGTGTTGTTGTTCACCTGAGGATTATTGCCGTCCTGATGCTCATTATCTTGGGTCTTGATCTGTGGTGACTCAACGGTCTCCTGTGCTCTATTGCTATTTTCAACATTCTCGGATGTCATTTTCAAATACTGCCACAAAACAAGGGTTAATTGACATGTCACATATTATCCCTATACTCTGATTGACCAATTAAATACCAAATAAACTTACGTATGTCATACTAGCGAAGGAATTCCCCGTCTCTCCCCTCCTAGTTCTTGTCTCACATCTCAGCCAGGGATCATATCCTTAAGCTTTGATACCAACTGTGACGCCCCCAAAATAGGTATACATCACCCATATTGAGTTGCCAAATACATGGTACAAAATTCAAATACAACTTAATTATACAAAAGTCGTGTAAAATACGACAAAACATAATCTAAGAGTTTTAATAAGAATATTGTCATCTAGACAATATCCACACTCAATGGAGTCCTCATTACATTTATTGGCATACTATTTAACAGAATAGTGAGGACTACTAATGCTATCATCACGGACCGTCACTCCGCTCCCCGACTAGTCCCGCTTACGTTCTCATTTCACGAAGAGAACAAAGGAAAGAAAGGGTTAGCTCAACTAGCCCAGTAAGAAATATTATGACTAAGATAATGCAGAATAAATTATCATTAGCCTTCAACAGTGTTAAACTGATAAAATATAATAACCATCAAGTTTAACTATAGCGGAACAAACAATCCATTAGAAGAGTCAAGTAGAGAATAAAATCTACTATCTTCTATGATTTAAAAGGTTTTTCATCACTTTTATCGCTGAGACTCAGCTTAATAAATAAACCACATCATCCACACTTTTCTGACCAGGATATTCATTAGTATCATGACCATAAATTATCCATGCACTACGGGCCAAGGATATTCATGTATACATCAATGGTCATGATCATTCCAACAACTGTCCATCAATGCACTACGGCCAATGAGGACTTTTACCACATCATTTGTAACATTACGGTCATGATTATACCAAATAATCCCTAGTCATAATCACACCAAGTCCATCTATGCACTACATGCCATAAATAACTTTCAACATATTATAAACATGAGGATGATGACAATGATATAAGAATTCAATAAAACAAGTTCAAAGATAAATTTGTAAAGATTTATAATTTAATTTATCCAGAAATCAATAACGACCAAATTGTTAACATGATACTGCTTTGTGGAGTAAAATTCAAGAATGCTCAGAAGAATATTTCCATGAAAAGATACTGGATGAAGCGCAAATATCAAGGATATTCCACTAATTTCATGGAGTATAGAAGCCAAAACTTTAATCAACTAAGTATAATAGAATATATGAAACCGCAAATGGATTTTTTCCGACATGCGGTAATCCACGCAGACAGATTATTCCAACAGAATAATAAAAAATGGAATAACAGAAGAATTCACCAGGAGTGCGTAATCCGCACATACAGGTTATTCCAATAGAATAATAAAGAATGGAACCAGGTCATGGGTAATCCGTATAGACAGGATATTCCAATAGAATAATAAAGAATGAAATAACAACAGAAATTCACCGGCATGCGATGATCGCGCACAGACATGTGTTATTCCAACGAAATAATAATGAATGGAACCAGTCATATGTAATCGGCAGATGCATGATGTTCCAACAGTAATAATAAAGAATGGAACCAGGTCATGCGTAATCCGCATACACACGTGATGTTCCAACGAATAATAAAGAATGGAACCAGGTCATCGTAATCCATCTGCATCGGATGTTCCAACAGAATAATAAAAAATGGAATAACAACAGAATTCACCAGGCATGCGATAGACCACACAGACAGGTTATTCCAATAGAAAAATCAAGAATGGAATAACAACCCTTACGAGTATTGAAAAAAAATAACTCTCTTCATGAATACGAAAGAATAATACCCCTTACCTTAGAAAAACTGGATACAGGAATAGTGAGGTAGCAGACTTCTCTTCTTCTTTCTCTCTATAATTTCTCTTTATAATAATTGCTCTAAAGCTTTTGAGAATTGGTGAGAAATGAAGGAAGAATGAGCTTCTATTTATAGGAAAATATAGTTTTGATAATTGCACGTTATTGGGCTCGAAATATTACAGTATAATACCTTCCTCTTTTTCTTCATTTTTAATTTAGTCCTGCAAGTATTATCAAACATGCACCACCTCCCCTAATAGTAAATAATGTGAATTAATTGTTCATTCATGTGAAAAAACTAATTATAGTATAGTATCTTCAACTATACCTCCATTTTTAATCCAGTCATGCAAGTATTATTAATCTTTCACCACCTACCCTAATAGTACATGAATGTGAATCAATAATACAGGCATGTGAACAAATAGTTATAAGCATGTGAAATAATAGCAATTAATTGCTCATTTATCTGATTAATTACCCGATTGGTCAATATAACCTCCAGACATCAATTATTATCGAAATAAATATCGATTTCCACTAACACTAATAATCACAACACAATAGAACTATCAATTTTATCTTTAATCAACACAACTTATTCATCATTAATATTATAACTCACAGTATTTAACAACCAAGTCGTTCCTATGAAAGAGGGGGCTTTCCGATAAGGATTTCTCCTTATTGGTGCGCAATTAGGTGACCAAACCTCTCATTGATAGAACTTCTAGAAATTGACAATATTGCGAATAATAATATGAATAACTTTGTCGTCTCAATTATTGATTTAATAATATTAAATATTATGCAGATGATACTGTGACAATAATTGAATCAATAATATGAGAGATATGATACAGCAATTACTGTAGCAATAATTGAGTATAATTGAGTGACTTCTTAGATAAGCATCAATAATCAATTCCGTGTGCTATTATGTAACCACGCGTATTACTGTACTTTTACTACCGAGTAGCTCAACAGTTTTAACGGTAACACTTTCGCCGTTATTTTTATAAAAAGATAATTCTGTCGTTTTCTAACTACGACAATACTTCCGATGTGGGGTCCACCAATGATTGTGCCGTTGTACGAATATGCCCTGTTAAAACGAATATTCCCCGACTAATCGAATATTATATAACCATTTGCTTACTTTGTAAAATTTGTAAATATTACCCACAACTATAACATTATATCAAATCATTCAAAAATATATTTCGAGAAAATTATTCTTTATTCATAAAAGTTGGGGTCTTACACCTGGGTATATCAAAGTCAAATATTTGATAGTTACTCGAGAAGAGAAGTTCGAGATCTAATGGATCGCTCAACATAAATTTGGAAGGTATTCCACTTTGTTATTGCGTAGAATTGATTCTTGATTATTCAATAGAATATCTTCGAAACTTTGAAAGCATTATACTCTTTCACTATTGAATTATTGGGTTGTATAGGATGCGAGAAGACTTGTTATTGATTAACGATTTGTTCAGCTATTTCAAAGTTCTCTGAACTTTGGTGTCATTCTATCGAAATAGATAGTCTGTTATTCTTAATTCTTGTACATTTATTGTATGTCTTAACTTGCGGGGAAAATTTGTTGCCCACCCTTACTAAATAAAATATTTCAGCTAGGAACAAAGTAGCCGGAGGGGCAGAGAAGGACAAAGGCAAAGGTGTCTTGCTAGAATAGTTATAATGAACATATTTATTATGTTGTTTTGTAAACCCTTTTTGTATATCTAAGGGTATGTTTGTAATGTTATGGTTAGATAACCTGGGACAATGTATTAACAATAACATTTAATGAGATGTATGTTACTATTTATAATTAAATGGGTAGTTAAATGTTATTTAAATTTTGGATCGTGAGCACCAAACTCGAGGGTCAGGTAACCCAAATTTAAGGGCGTCACAACTATTCATATAGTACTATTCACGGGGTACTATTCACTCGAGTACTATTCACCTGGGGTATTTATTCACGACAAAAATTGATTTCTTTTTTGTCCAAATTATTTTTGATACACGAATATTATTCTTGAATTTTACTCCACAAAGTAGTTATCATGTTGACAATTTGGACATTCTTGAACTCTGGATAAATTGAATTATAAATCTTTAAAATTTATCCTTGATCTCATTTAATTGAATGCTTATATCATTATCAGCATCCTCGTGCTTATATTGTCATGAAAGTCATCTTTGGCCTATAGTGCATAGATGGACTATTGATCGGTATGATTATGACCAGGAATTATGTATCGGTATATTTATGACCTGTAATGTTACAAATGATGTGGTAAAAGTCCTTATTGGCCTGTAGTGCAAAGATGGACAAGTGTATGACTACTAGTGATACTAACGAATATCCTTAGCCCGTAGTGCATGGATATTTCGATGATGTGTTTGGCATGATCATGACCATTGGTTTTACAGTTGAATATCTTTGGCCGTAGTGCACTGATAGACAATTGATTGGTATGATCATGACCATTGGTTTTATAGTTGAATATCTTTGGCCCATAGTGCAAAGATAGACAACTGATTAGTATGATCATTGTTATTACATTTGAACGTGGTTAACCTTTGGGGTAAGGACATTAGGTGAAAATTATATTAAGCCGTTGTGCCAAGGAGAAACTGTTGATTATTGGTTTTACAGTTGTATGTCTTTGGCCCGTAGTGCAAAGATGGACTGTCGATTTTAATGATTATAAATATGAATTGTGAATTTAACTATAATCTTTGGTGGTTCAGGTGAAGACAGGTGATGAAAGTTCTCTTTGTCTTGGGTACAACAAACAACCGTTGATGGGTATTACATGGATGAAATATTAATAATGGACTTTTTATCTAGAGGAGATAGTAGACATTATGTTCTACTTGACTCTTCAAATGGATTATTGTTTCCGCTGCAGTTGTTGATCTAAAACTTGTTGTCTATTATATTATATCAGATATTTTCTTGTTGAGGACTAAGGATAATTTGTTCTATATTATCTTAGTAATATTATCCTTTACTGGGCAAGTTGAGCTCACCATTTTGCTTCACAATTCCTTTCAAGTATTAAAAATGTAGCTGGGTCGAGCGGGAATAACAAGGGAATAGTGTGATGGTCCGAGACTGTGGAAGTTTCTCAATACATTATAAATTTGCTTGACATGAAATATATAATTGTATTGAGGACCTAAGATGGGTGTGTCATATTTTATAAGTCTCTTAATAATTGATTTTGGTGAACAACAATAGGGTGATGAGAACCCAACTTTAAAAGAGTCAAAAATGCACTCCATTAGAATGAGGATGATAGAAATCTTCTCGTGTCTCTTTGGAGACTTGAAATATTTGTTGTTGTACTTTATATGACAATGTAATAATTTGAGTATGAATATTGCCGTATTATATAGGTAACAATATTTGTATTGAAACTCACAGCTTATGTGTTGTCATATTTTACACGACAGTTCAACATTTGTATAAATGAAGTTTGTATTTGAATTCTGTACCCGTGTATTTGGTGACTCAGAATGGGTTGTGTATACCTATTTTGGGGGCGTCACAAATGGTATCAAAGCTTAGGGATATGATCTCTAGAGGAGATTCGGGATTAGAACTAGGAGGGGAGAGATGAGTAATATCATTCACTAGTGTGTGTCCTACCTAAGCTGAATTTTCTTACTTAAGTTGACAAATTGTGATATGTCAATTAACCTTTGTTTTGAAGATGTATTCTAGAATGATATTTGAAATACAAGAGATGAACAATGGGAAAATCATGATAAAGAGGAAATAACCGGGAAGGTACAATCCGAATAGAAAGCAAGGTATTCTCATCTCTTCGAACTACTAGGTACGTTAATTTCGAGAGCGAAATTTCATAAGGAGGAGAGATTGTAAGACCCTGAATTTTATTAAATGAAAGTATTCAATTTTCTTATAATTATTATTTTATTTAGTAAATGGTTAAATTGATAAATGGTTAAAGTTAAGGGTGATATGTGAAAATTTTACAAAGTAAGCAAGTTATCATAAAATATTACACATGCAAGTGGGGACCACCAACCTGAAAAACATGTTTTAAACATTTTTTGTAACAGAATCAATTCAGACCCAATATTCTAGAACTTCAATAATTCATAATAAATAGCCCTTTATCAAAAAAAAATTGATTCTTATGCCCATTCTATAGGAAATTCAATTTTCTACAACTTTGTAGCTTTAAGTTTTTTCAAATTCTAAATAGAAATTGACCGAAATTCACATACGGATGATTTTGCAGGCTATAATAAAATTTCAGTCAAAAATGGGGTCCACCAACATGTTTAACAGGTTTTTAGCATTAATTGTAACAAAAATACTATTCCTCCTCATTTATTTATATATCACACATTCATTGTAAAAATATCATCGTTATTATATTATTATATTATCACATTATACATTTAAATTGTAATATAATAATATAGATAACATATCAATTTTCAACAATTGTCTCTTTTCTAATAATTCCTTCATTTATATCCACATAAAATAAATATTTTTCTTATCATATATATCAATAATTAATTATTAACAAATAATATTACGTAATCACAATAATGACAAATCATAACATTCCGTAATTTTAATTGTAATATTATACATTTATTGAATTATATAAATATTTATTTGATGTGTTTATTGTTGAAAATGATGAAATAAATATTTAATGGATGTGTTTATCGTTGAATAAATATTTGTTTAATTGATTTGATTTTATTTGGTTAATTATTTGTTAAATAAATAATTAATGAGTTAAGAAAATTATTATTATATTGATATTTCAATTTGATGGTTAATTATTTGTATTGAGTTATGTAATTAAATATAGTATGACAAATAACTATATTATAAGGAGTATTAAAATAAATTAAAGTAGTTTTAATTGAGTTTACCCAAACAAGGCTTAAGTATATTAAGTCTTTAATTTTAAAGAGTTTTGTCAAACGAAGAGTTATGGCTTTTGAATTTTCAAATTTTGAATTATATAAATAAAATAAATTAAATAATAAATTAAATATATTTATAACATATATGTTATAGGTATTATGTGAGATACTTAATATATGAATTAAGGCCATATCAGTTTATTTTTTTATTATTTATGCATAAGGTTTTGCAGTTGGGTTTTTGGCCATTTGTTAGTTTGAGAAACAGAGTATTCAGTGAAACTTGAGAGAGAATTTGAGAGGAACCGAAGAATTTCACAACAACTTCTGTGTTTAGCAAGGTTGTGCAAGCTAATTGAAGGTAAATTTACATAATCTCAATGTTATACATATATATATATATATATATATATATATATATATATAATTTTACGTCAAACTTTTATATATTCTGTGAATTGTAAATTTGTTGAATTGTTGCTATACAATGGGTTACTTGTGAATATATGTGATTATGATGATTAGAGGTTCTGTTTAAATAAGAATGAAATGCCAATTTCGTTGTAAAAAGGAAGAAAAATAAATGACAGTATATTTTTTCATATGGCTCATGTAAGTACCAATGTTGATAGTCAATTTGTTTGTTAATGTGTTAATTGAGACTTGATTATACTAGTTCATTAAGAAATAAACATACATAATTTGAACGAAGTAATTTGGACAAGAATTGAAATCACAGTGTTGATTTTCGTGAAGGATGTCAAGAATGGAGTTTTCATATGAAAATGAGAAATTTGAGAAATTAAAATAGTAAAAAGTGTTGTTAAATTGTGCTAAGTGGTTGAATATGTTAGCAATCATGTTTATAATAGTGTTATATTTATTTTATATGTTAATTTCACTATTTGGTGGGTGAGATTCGTGTTAGTTGGGCTAAAACGGCTTACTGCTTCATGCCGTTTACGCATTGTTCACAGTCACCAACAAGCAATTGTATCTTTGAAGCCAAAAAAAAAGCTAGCAAGAAAAGTTGTATGTATGACTACGCCATACAATGATCTGAGGCAGAGCCTTCTGCTGGTGCTGCAGATTTTGGGGAAACCATACCATTTGGTCTAAGGTTATGATTAAGCGTCATACATGTAGTAAGAAGATTAAAACAGAACCATGATATGTAATCGATAAATTCAAAGTTTGAATGATTAGTAAGTGAAGAACGTGGTATATTAGAACTTAGTTAGCATAATGATTAGTAAACAAGTGTTGTGAAGGTTAACACTTGTAATTTCTAATATTTGTATTGTATCTTAAGACTTGTGCTAAAATAACAAGTCTAACTAGAAATGTGTGTCATGTTGAATTGTGAATGTTAGTATATCTAATTGATGGTGATTCTAAACCTATATATTGGTGAACGTGAGTTTAATATTATAGCTTACGCTCGATGCAAGTTCTTTAACTCTACTTTTATAATAATTGTGAAAGCTTTTAAATCTCATTTATTTATATTGAGCATGTTTTAATCTTAAGTTATTGGAATTCTAATCATTCTTGGCTTACTCTAACTTGTTTATAGTTAAACAAGTTTCTCTAGTTCATTCTTTTATAATAAATGTTTCTTGAACCTTAATTCTTTGTGTTTAATGGTTCAATCACTTTATATAGTTTATTACCATGTGGAGTAAGCATTGTTTCCATCTTGATATTAATTAATGTATGTTCGGTAACTAAAATTCTAATTTGGCAAGATCACATACCTAGCTTATTATTGTTCAAGCCATGGTTTATCATTTTCTTCATTTTGATCAATACTTATGCTCTCTAGTTATTTTCAAGCATGAGTCTAGAATATATAGTTAGTTCACCTATGATTCTCGAATGTTCTAAGTTATGTTGTGATTAAAAAACTATTGTGTTATTAAGAATTGTTGA
Organism: Panax quinquefolius; assembly: GCA_020205615.1. Taxonomy (NCBI): domain Eukaryota; kingdom Viridiplantae; phylum Streptophyta; class Magnoliopsida; order Apiales; family Araliaceae; genus Panax; species Panax quinquefolius. The sequence goes on along the minus strand of JAINUW010000591.1, from coordinate 1,155,441 downwards.
TTCAACTAGTTCCCTAGTTGATGATCGTTAAACTTCAAATTACCCTTGAAAGTTTATCTAAACCAAACTTTCTTTGGTGCGAACTTGTACTCTAAATACTGAGATGAACAACCCTATTATTAGGGGTTTACGCTTATCGTTGAAATGGTTATGCACAATACATTGTACGAAGGGTTGATCCCCCTAAGTACGTGGAGTCCTTATAGTCTTATGACTGTTAAAGTTAAAGTTGACAGATTACATATAACTGTGGACATGGTTCGTGGTAATTAGACCCTCAGTAGTATATTTCAGAATGTTAATAGAACATATCATTCAGTTATATTGAGCCTATTATTTGGTAAATGTTGTAAAGATTATCCATTCTTATTTCAAGTGAGCTTTGTTTGCTCACTCTTGCTTATATAACTATTACAGCTAAGGATGAGAAGGTAGATGTACCTAGCACCAGTAAGGGAAAGGGGAAGATGAACAAGTATTGAAGACTTGTAATATGTTGGCAGTTATTTATCAGACTTTAAATTTGATTGATGTAATGAAGTATTTATTTAATTTCCGCATTTGAATGATTGTATTTAAAGGTTAGATAACGTGGGAGATTTTATTAATGTAATCCCTTAAGGGAAGGTTTATTATTCAATTTCTATTATGATTGGGTAGTTAGATATGAATGTTTTGATTAAGTGAACACCAAATCTTGAGGTAATTAAGTACATGGATTTGGGGGTGTCACAAGTTGGTATCAAAGCTTTAGGTTATGAACCTTAGGTGGGGGAAAAAGCCTTAGGAAGTAACCTTTGAAAGATAGTGATGATAAACTCTTATCGAGTTTTAAGGAAGAAGTAATAAAACACTTGTGTGCTTATGTGCTTATAACTTATGTGCTCGTGAGTGTCGAGTAGTAATGATTAATAATTAAAACTTAAAATTTTGTTGTCATGATGACTAATGTCAGATAATCCAGTCAGGCTAGGGAGGAGGGACCTCAGATGCCTGTAGAGGAGGAGCCTCGCGACATTCAGGTTGTTTGGGAACAACTACTACCACGGGAGTTAGCCCCGTTGGTCACAGTGGTTGAAGAGGAGGATGATGATGTGGAAACGGATGAGGAGGATCCCGTTGAGTTGTCACAGGAGGATGAGGATGACGAGGACGAGGACGAGGAGGAAGAGACTCCACTAACCTCGATAGCCACACGTATGTACGATGAAGTCTACAACCGTAACGTTGAACTTCAGGATACAGTCGAGGAATTGCAAGAGATAGTAGCTGAACAACAGATTGCAATGACACAGAAGGACGATGAGATCCAGGATCATGAGGAACGACTGACTAATGTCGAGGAAAAGCTAGTACACACTGAAGGAGAGAAAGAACAACTAATCGAGGAGGTCGCAAAATTGAAGAACAAGCTGAGGGAAGAAGCTACTAAGAGGGCAAGAGCCGAAGACGCATATGAGGAAGCGTTTCAATGAGCCGAGATAGTAGTGAAGGACGCACAAGCAAATAGAATTAAGATGGAAAAGATGAATAGAGTATTCAACACCGTGATTAATCGAGCTCAGGATCGGGTCATGGGTTATTCTATTCAGTTCGAGACGCTGCCATCATAAGTATTAGATCGCAGAACAATGTTTCGGATCATGGAGGAAGAACATAGTAAGGCTAAAAAGTATCTTAGTAGAACATCGTAGTTGTTATGCGATTAATAAAATGTTAAATAAATTGTAAATCCCAAGTGTTATATAACCTATGGGATATGATGATGATGATGTCCTAAAACTTTTGAAGTTCAGGAAAGTAATGTAAATAGCAGTGATGCTATTGTTTTATATTTTCAAGGAGATTATGAATAAATAAAAGTTATTATTTAATTCAAAGTGCTATGTGTTATGTGATTATTTTTTTTGGAGGAAAGTTAAGTAGAAAATAGTTAAAGAAGTTGAGTAACAATCTAATGAGTGTATTTTTAACAGAAAATGCCTCCAAGACGTCAACCACCACGACAGAGAACCACTGAAGGAACCAATAATAACGACAATGTTGATGTTAACCCAGTTCAACAACTAGTGACATTACTGACAGGAGCGTTGCATAATCAACCACAGAACCAATGTACAACGTTTAAGGATTTCAAGGCAGTTGGACCACCTGAATTCCGTGGGTCTATGAATCCAGTCGAGGCACAGACCTGGATTATGGAGATAGAAAAGTTGTTTGATGTCGATAGGGTAGGGGATGATCAGAAGACTGCTTTCGTAACATTCATGTTGAAAGCAGAGGCTAGTTATTGGTGGTAGGCCAATAAAACTCGTGAAGGGCCAGGAGTGATGACCTGGGATAGATTTAAGGAGATATTCTTCGAGACCTATTTCCCAGAGAGTTCGAAGAGTCAACTAGAAGTGAAATTTTTGGAACTAAAGCAGGGAACAACGATGATATCTGAGTATGTCGCTAAATTCAATGAGTTGGCGAGGTTTGGGCCATATCAAGTTAGAACGGACGAACGCAGGGCGAAGAGGTTTGAACAGGGATTGAAGCCCTAGTTGTACAGTAGGGTCTCATTGTTCCAGTTGAAGACTTTTGCATCAGTGATGGAGAAAGCAATATTCGCTGAAGGTGGAGGAGAGGCAGTGACAAAGTTCAATCAAGAACATAAGAAGAAGAAGAATGAAGTGGAGATTAAGAATTGAGGTGGTAGTAGTGGAAACGGCAACAACAATTTGAAAAGGAAGTGGAATGGGAGCGTGGGTGTTGGAAACCAGCAGGGTAACAAGCAAAATAAGAAGTTTAAAGCATGTGTTACATACGGGAAGTTCCACAAGGGTGCGTGCTTGATGGGGAAACGAGTATGCTTCAATTGTGGCCAAGAGGGTCACATCACCCCAAATTGCACTCAACCTAAGAAGAACGTGTGCTTCACGTGCGGATCCAAGGATCACTTTGCTCGTGAAAGCCCTAAGAAGAAGGCTGGAGAGACAGCAAGAAGCAATGGAGGTAGCAGTGGAGGAACATGGGCCATTGCTGGACCTACAACATCAAACAAACCCAGAGCCAGAACCTTTAAGATGACTGTGCAAGATGCTGTGCAATCAAAAGATGTGGTGTCAGGTATTATCCCAATTAATGATATAAATGCTTATGTGTTGTTTGATTCGGGTGCTATTTGTTCGTTTATATCTGATGAATTTGCTAAGAGGTTAGAATTGCCTAGAAAAGAATTGAATTTCCCTTTAAACATAGAAATTACGAATAAGGAAGTAATCTCTGTTAGATTCATATACAAGAACTATAGGGTGAACATTAAGGGCAATATTATGATGGTAGATTTAATCCCCATTAGACTTGGAGAATTTGATATTATTTTGGGAATGGATTGGCTGTTCAATTATGGAGCGGTAATTGATTGCCAAAAGAAATGTGTAAACCTTATGACTCCGTCAAAGGTAGTATTTTATGGTAGCAAGTCGACTAGACAAATGAAATGTCTAAAAATTATGTAGGCCAAGAAATTGTTGAGTCAAGGCTGTGTGGGTTATTTAGCTTACATAGTCGATACTCAGAAGAAGGATGTGAAATTGGAAGAGATACCAGTGGTTAGGGAATTTGAAGATGTGTTTCCAGAGGATTTTCCAGGACTTTTGCCTGACAGAGAGATTGAGTACGTGATCGACTTAGCACTAAGAACAACACCGATATCGAAGGCCCCGTATAGAATGGCTCCGGTAGAGATGAAGGAACTGATGGTGCAATTGCAAGAGCTACTAGACAAGAAGTGTATTCAACCACGCGTGTCACCATGGGGAGCGCCAGTATTATTCGTGAAGAAGAAGGATGGATCGATGCGTCTTTGCATTGATTATAGAGAATTAAACAAAGTCACTATTAAGAATAAATACCCATTGCCAAGAATAGATGAATTTTTTGATCAGTTGAAGGGTGTTAAATACTTCTCAAAAATAGATTTGAGGAGTGGGTATCACCAATTGAAGGTAAGGAAGGAGGATATACCTAGAACGGCATTCAGAACTCCATATGGACATTACGAGTTTCTAGTGATGTCTTTTGGTTTGACCAATGCCCCTGTTGCATTCATGGATTTGATGAACAGGGTGTTTAAACCATTCTTAGACAAGTTTGTTGTGGTATTTATCGATGACATTCTGGTGTATTCCAAAACTCAAGAAGAACACGTGGAACACTTACGTTTGACATTGGAAACACTAAGAAAAGAAAAGTTGTACGCGAAATTCTCTAAGTGCGAATTTTGGCTAGATCATGTACAATTTCTTGGGCACGTGATTGACAAAGATGGGATTTTAGTGGATCCATCAAAAGTGGAAGCTGTAATCAATTGGGAACAACCAAGAACACCATCGAAAGTGAGGAGTTTCTTGGGACTGGCCAGTTATTACAGACGATTTATTCAAGATTTTTCTAAGATAGCCACTCCATTAATAAATTTGACAAGGAAAATTGTGAAATTTGTTTGGATGGAGAAATGCGAAGAAAGTTTCCAGGACTTGAGGAAGAAATTAGGCATGACACCTGTGTTGTCATTACCAGATAGTACATGTAACTTTGTGGTGTATAGTGATGCCTCACGTAAAGGGTTGGGTTGTGTTCTTATGCAGAACGACAAAGTTATTGCCTATGCATCAAGACAACTGAAGGATTATGATAAAGGATATCCGACTCATGATTTAGAATTAGTTGCAGTAGTATTTGCTCTGAAGATATGGAGACACTATCTCTATGGAGAAAAATGTGAGATCTACACAGACCATAAAAGTTTGAAGTATATTTTCACATAGAAGGACCTGAATATGCGTCAAAGAAGATGGATGGAATTGATAAAGGATTACGATTGTGAGATCTTTTATCACCTGGGCAAAGAAAATGTGGTTGCAGATGCTTTGAGCAGGAAAGGTCAGGAAAAGTTGATGCTGATAACCACTCAGGATGAGCTTATTTCAGCAATGACAAAGCTAGAGTTGGAAATAAAATTTCCAAAAGAATCAGATGAACGATTATTCTAGATAGAAGCTGGTCCAACTTTAGTGCAGAACTCCAGTGTGCTGGGATGAAGTCAGTGAATGCCAACTGTTAGGACCAAAACTGGTAAAACAAACTGCTGAGGTTGTCAAACTCATCAGAACAAGATTGGTAGCAGCCCAAGACAGACAGAAAAAGTATGATGATTAACACAGACGAGATCGTGCATTTGAAGTAGGAAATTTTATTTTCCTAAAAGTTTCTCATTGGAAGGGGAAAATTCATTTTGACAAGAAAGGAAAGCTCAACCCAAGATTTATTGGACCTTTCGAGATACTACAAAGAGTTGGAGAAGTGGCTAATGAGGTAGCTCTACCTCCTGAGTTGGAAAACGTTCATAATGTTTTTTACGTTTCAGTGTTACGACCGTATAAACCTGATTACAAGCATGTGATCGAGTATGAACCATTGCAATTTGATAAAGATTTGTCTTATGAAGAGATTCCTATTCGGATAGTCGATAGGAAAGAACAAGTGCTCAGAAATAAAGTGATACCTTATGTGAAGGTGTTATGGAGAAACCACAATGTCGAAGAGGCAACGTGGAAACTCAAAGCTAAAATGATGGAAAATTACCCTGAGTTATTTGTTTAATCTATGTCTTCGATTCTGAGGACAGAATCTTTGTGAGAAGTGAAGAATGTGACGATTGGATGTTTTGAACTGTGATTCTGAGGACATAATCCTTGTAAGGAGGAATGATGTAACATTCTAGAATTTTAATTGTAATATTAAATATTTATTGAATTATATAAATATTTATTTGATGTGTTTATTGTTGAAAATAATGAAATAAATATTTAATGCATGTGTTTATCATTGAATAAATATTTGTTTAATTGATTTGATTTGATTTAGTTACTTATTTGTTAAATAAATAATTAATGAGTTAAGGAAATTATTATTATATTGATATTTCAATTTGATGGTTAATTATTTGTATTGAGTTATGTGATTAAATGATTTATTTAATTAATTGTTATTTGAATTAATTAAATTAAGTATGAAAGCTTGATTAAATATAGTGTGACAAATAACTATATTATAAGGAGTATTATAATAAATTAAAGTAGTTTTAATTTAGTTTACCCAAACAAGGTTTAAGTATATTAAGTCTTTAATTTTAAAGAGTTTTGCCAAACGAAGCCTTATGGCTTTTGGATTATCAAAATTTGAATTATATGAATAAAATAAATAAAATAATAAATATAATATATTTATAAAATATATGTTATAGGTATTATCTGAGATACTTAATATGTGAATTAAGGCCGTATGAGTTTATTTTTTTTTATTATTTACGCATAAGGTTTTGCAGTTGGGTTTTTGGCCAATTGTTAGTCTGAGAAACAGAGTATTCAGTGAAACTTGAGAGGAACCTAAGAATTTCATAAAACTTCTGTGTTTAGCAAGGTAAATTTACATAATCTCAATGTTATATATATATATATATATATGAATTTACGGCAAACTTTTATATATTATGTGAATTGTAAATTTGTTGAATTGTTACTATACAATGGGTTACTTGTGAATATATGTGGTTATGATGATTAGAGGTTGTGTTAAATAAGAATTGTATGCCAATTTCGTTGTAAAAAGGAAGAAAAATAAATGACAGTATATTTTTTATATGGCTCATGTAAGTACCAATGTTGATAGTCAATTTGTTTGTTAATGTGTGAATTGAGACTTGATTATGTTAGTTCATTAAGAAACAAACATAACATAATTTGAACAAAGTTATTTGGACAATAATTGAAATCACAGTGTTGATTTTCGTGAAGGATGTCAAGAATGGAGTTTTCATATGAAAATGAGAAATTTGAGAAATTAAAATAGTTAAAAGTGTTGTTAAATTGTGCTAAGTGGTTGAATATGTTAGCAATCATGTTTATGATAGTGTTATATTTATTTTATATGTTAATTTCACTCTTTGGTGGGTGAGATTTGTGTTAGTTGGGCTAAAAACGGCTACTATTCATGCCGTTTCGCTTTCTATCTCTGTGCACCATCGTTCTTTAGCGTTGGTGCTGGTGCAAAAAGCAAAATCACAATAATTCATTCATTGTGTGGGCGCAATTGCCATTTACACACCGATCCGATGCAGAGCCTTCTGCTGCTGCTGCAGATTTTGGAGAAACCTTACAACTTGGTCTAAGGTTATGATTAAGCGTCATACATGTAGTGAGAAGGTTAAAACAGAACCATGATATATAATCGATAAATTCAAAGTTTGAATGATTAGTAAGTGATGAACGTGGTATATTAGAACTTAATGAGCAAGATGATTAGTAAACAAGTGTTGTGAAGGTTAACACTTATAATTTCTGATATTTGTATGGTAGCTTAAGACTGGTGCTAAAATAATAAGTCTAACTAGAAATGCGTGTTATGTTGGAATGTGAATGTTAATATATCTAATAGATGGTGATTCTAAACCTATATGTAGGTGAACGTGAGTTTAATATTATAACTTATGCTTGAGGCAAGTTCTTTAACTCAACTTTTATAATAATTGTGCAAGCTTCTAAATCTCATTTATTTATATTAAGCATGTTTTAATATTAAGTTATTGGAATTCTAATCATTGTTGGCTTACTCTAACTTCTTTATAGTTAAACAAGTTTCTCTAGTTCATTCTTATATAATAAATGTTTCTTGAACCTTAATTCCTTGTGTTGAATTGTTCAATCACTTTGTATAGTTTATTACCATGTGGAGTAAGCATTGTTTCCAGCTTGCTATCAATTAATGCATGTTTGGTAACTAAAATTCTAATTTGGCAAGATCACAGACATAACTTATTATTGTTCAAGCCAAGGTTTATCATTTTCTTAATTTTGATCGATACTTATGCTCTCTAGTTATTTTCAAGCATGAGTCTAGAATATAGTCAGTTCACCTATGATTCTAAAATGTTCTAAGTTATGTTGTGATTAAACAACTATTGTGTTATCAAGCATTGTTGATTCAACTAGTTCCCTAGTTGATGATCGTTAAACTTCAAATTACCCTTAAAAGCTTATCCAAACCAAACTTTCTTTGGTGCGAACTTGTACTCTAAATACTGAGATGAACAACCCTATTATTAGGGGTTTACGCTTAGCGTTGAAATGGTTGTGCACAATACATTGTATGAAGGGCTGATCCACCTAAGTACGTGGAGTCCTTATAGTCTTATAACTGTTAAAGTTAAAGTTGAAAGATTACTTATAACTGTGGACATGGTTCGTGGTCATTAGACCCTCAGTAGTATATTTCAGAATGTTAATAGAACATATCATTCAGTTCTATTGAGCCTATTATTTGGCAAATGTTGTAAAGATTATCCATTCTTATTGTAAGTGAGCTTTGTTTGCTCACTCTTGCTTATATAACTATTACAGCTAAGGATGAGAAGATAGATGTACCTAGCACCAGTAAGGGAAAGGGGAAGATGAACAAGTATTGAGGACTTGTAATATGTTGGCAGTTATTTATCAAACTTTAAATTTGATTGATGTAATGAAGTATTTTTTTAATTTCTGTATTTGAATGATTGTATTTAAAGGTTAGATAACGTGGGAGATTTTATTAATGTAATCCCTTAAGGGAAGGTTTATTATTCAATTTCTATTATGATTGGGTAGTTGTCGACGTAGGGATTTTTAATTTTCCATTTCCGTTACTTGTTCTTTGGTGTTCTCATGTTAGGTGAGATTTGTTTGAAAAAATAAGTGAAAAAGGTCCGACATGTATAATGTCAACGATGGACTGTTAAGAGTCTCCAGTTGGTTTTTTAAATGGTTGTACAAATACAACCGAGAAAATGTTTACACATTGACCTAGTGATGTGACACTGTTAAACAGGTCGATGAAACCGAGATTCATTAGGATCCGGGGACGTGATTATGCGGAGGGAAGGTGTTAGGCACCCCCCGACATCCGTGTTACCACGGTGACCGCCTCTTTTCAAGAAACTATTATCTGAATGTGTGTGTGTGTATGGGTCAATGTGCTGTTATTTGGAAGTAGTGTGAGGCCTCATTCGTACCTAAATACACAGGGTTTGAATTTATGTAAAAATTTAGTTTTTAGCAAGATATAGCAATGATGTTTTATAAAATGGTTTTTCAAACCCTGATGTTCAATAGTAATTGAGACCTTTTACACTTCCATTTTATTAAGTGTTCGGCTTGATTGATTTAATTCTCGAGATGTACAAAATAATGGCGTCTTCCTCGTGGGTATGAAAACCATCTGAGGAAATTCTGACACCGTAGAATAATTTACAACCTACTTACAGCTGAAAATGTAAATCACGGGAACCGAATCTAGATCCAATAGGCTGTATCTGTGATCACATGATTCCTAGGTGCACATGATACTGCAATTTGTATGAAAGTAGTAAGCAGGTATATATATAAAAGTTGTAAATATATATTTACAGACATGATCACCAACCAAGAAGCACCTCCATGGGGGATCAAAAAATGTAAATAAAGCTGTAAAAGCTATCAACCACCACGGAGGAAACTCCAGGTGGGACAAAACGTAAATAAAGCTGTAAAGCTATCAACCACCACGGAGGAAACTCTAGGCGGGGACAAAATGTAAATAAAGTTGTACAAAGCAATAAACTGCCACGAAGTGAACTCTAGGCAGGACAAAACGTAAAGAAAGTTGTAAAAGCGATCAACCACCACGAAGTAAACTCTGTGGGGAAGATATATATATATATATATATATATATATATATATATATATATATATATATATATATATAAGCAATAAACGCATAGAATGTAAAATCCAAGCTCATCGAATGTAGTTCAACAACAGTTCATATATATAAGTATATATATATATATATTATATATATATATATAAGCGAGTAAACGCATATTGATGTAAAATCTGTGCTCATCGAACAAAGTCCGACAACAGTTATATATATATAATATATATATATATATATATATATATATATATATATACATATTAAAGCAAGAACGCTCCTGCATCAAGTTCAGGCTCATCGAACAAAGTTCGACACACGCTTCATATATATATATATATATATATAAAAAAACAAATAACCGCTCTCCATCAAGTTCAGGCTCAATCGAGGCTTAACTCGATAATATTAGTCCATATATATATATATATATATATATATATATATATATATATATATATATATATATATATATATACAAACTAAGATAAAATCACGGACCGAAGTCCAGGCAAATACACGCAACACGACTCTCAATGTGAAGAAGTGTGTGTGCAGAGATGAAGAGAAAAGCTTTAAAGTGTGTGAGAAGGCTTACAGTGGGCTGCCAAAGAAGGCTTCTATATCTTTAAAGTGCATGAAACTCAGCTCCCGCTGGTACAAAAGTAGCTATATGCGAGCTCACAAGTGTTTAAAATGGTAAAGCACTCAGTATATTGCAAGTACGGAGCAAATTTGACAGGGCTTCTCGCTCTTTCTCTTCATAAAATGACCACCCCAAGCCCTCTATTTATAGAGGGGGGGAGCCGTAGGTGTGTTTGAGGCTTCCTGGGTTTCCCTAGGTTTCTCGAGTCGAGTCGTCTCGTAGTATGTGCACGTAGGCACTGCAATGTCCGCTCGAACTTTCAGAATTGCAATCCAGGCATCCGACCGAGGTATACAAGACCTATTTCGGACCGCCGTTATCGAGAGTTGTATAATGGCATGGGATTAGAGTTTGTACGAAGTCATTGAAGATGGGATGATGCCCTCCGATATTCAAGCTTCAAATTATATCTGTTACCCTGCACAATAGTCACTCGGGATTGGTTTTCCTGGATTCTTATGGGACATCGTGGTGTAGAAATGTATGTATGAGATGTTGAGACGACGTGATGTGGCCTTAGAGCGGCGAGATGATGCCTTTTCCCCTCATCGGAGTTATCGCCTGTTTGGGTTGATAAAGCAGACGTTGCTCAGGGTTATTGGTGAGATTGGACTGTTGCAAGTGTTGAAGGTCCGCAGTGTCAATTCTGAGGTGTGCATGTCCTCCCGGTGTTATCTCCTGGTTGGTACTAGGTGTCTCGTTGTGAGCACCGAGATTGAAGGTAGTTGCATTTTAAACATGTATTTCTGGGGTTATCGCCGGAACTGCATTCCTTGGGTTGATAACCAAGGTTGGTAGCTATTCCCCTGATTGGGACTGAGACAGGATACCTCAGGGTTATCTCCGAGATTAATCGGTCTTCTCCAGTGTGTGTTCTGATATTGGAGCTGTACGCCTCGGGGTTATCTCCGAGGTTGGAATTGTTACTCCTAGTGTGTGTCCTGGGGTTGATGCTGAACTTCCGGTAGTATCCGGAATGGATATGAACTGTCTTCCAGGGTTCCCTCTTGAAAGACGAATTTGTCCTCCTGCAATATTAGTGCCAGGTGTGCAGAAAATTTTGAGTGTCTACAGATGCCCCTCTTTATCATACTCATGCAATGCAATGCAGGGGTAGGATAAAGAATCCTAGACACTTGAAATTCCATAAGTCTAACATGATACTATATGTAGCAACATGATACAAATGTATGATGCATGTGTGCGGGGTTGTTGCCCAACATATTGGAGATGATTGCTGAATCCTTGTAATGTTTATCGAGGATTGGAAAATATGACCTGATCGGATGTGTGATCCGAATCTGTTAGGATGTTGATGTTGGAGTTATCACCAAATCCCTGGATACTTGATACCGACTTAATCCCGAAGAGGTACCTCTTATGTGTAAAAGATCTATGGGGATAAAGCTTTGTCTGTTTGAAGATGTGTATAACATATTCCATCATCGATCCTCCTTCATGATGTGGACCTTTCCTTTTTTGTATCGCCAGGATATGTCAATATTCTGTTGGATTTACTGCCAACAACAGATGTTGTCAGGATTGCATGACCTTTGTTGATTTGTACATCACCGACGTGTGAATCAACAGATGAAAATAATGTCGGGTGGATTATCAAGGCTGTTTGACCTTCGCTGACGTGTGAATCAACGGATGATACTCTGTGAGCATATTGTCAAGGTTGCTTGACCTTTGCTGACGTGTGAATCAACGGAAAATTGCGTTGTGACCCCCACCGGGGATCAACTGGGGAATGTGAATATCACAGCACGCAATCATCGAACAACTTTCAATGCTTCGATGGGTTTACTTGCCATCGGCTAAAATACCGTCAAGGTTGCTTCACCTTCGTTGATATGTGTGTCAACGGATGAACATGCATTCAAACCCCCGCTGGGATCCACGTTTGATATTGCGTTGTGACCCCCGCCGAGGATCCACGTTGTAACCCACGTCGGGGATGTACGTTGTAACCCCCGTCGGGGATTCACGTTGATTCTAAGGTAAATACCCAGAATTGGCGGCATTGGACCTGTGCAAGGTATTGCCGAATGTGATTTGTAACAAATGAGATCATTGCCATGGTATACCTCGTGTCTGGGTGACTACCAATGAATGATGTACAGACTTAAAGTTCCATCGGAGAAGACCAGGATTGTAGGCTGTTTTCCTCAATCGCGTAGCATTTTTATTCCCGATTTGACCTTTTCAATCTGTAAGAACTCCTTTGTAACTTGAACTGGACCGAGCTGGAGGGGTAGGGCCCACATAATGGTGACATAGGTACACCTGCTTCAGCTGTAGATGGACCTATGGCCAACCGTGGATATTAATATCCTGCAGGTTGGTCTCACAAGTCACTTTCAACTTGTCTCGCAAAGAAAAATCCGGAGCTCTCCTTCAGATCTGCTGAGTTCGGGCTATTTTCTGCAAATTCTGTCACCATACAAGTGTTCTGCACTATCCTGGTAACGTATGCATGTATTTTTTCCAATTTTTATCCATTGGAAAATGAGTTATTGCATGAAATGCATTTAAACACATAGTAGTGATTATGTATGCTCAAATGACTTGATAAAAAATATTCAACATAGTAAATGTTAGTATTAAACCTTTTTTTTCTATTCTTGTCCTGTTTGAGGTCTAATGAGCAAAAGGTAAAAAAGCAAAGTACTCCTGATATTGAGGTTAACCTTATGCATTGATGATTTTGATTTTTAATGCATATATTATGTATATGACTTTGGGGCAGGTGTGCTACTGAATGGCCACCTAGTCATGCCTATGTGCATGTGGATAGTCCTATTTACAAATGGGACTATGCCAATTTTTTTTCAAAATGTAGGCATTTAATTAGTCATGCAATTTTAACTCCACTGTAGATGTTTGTTAAAGTAATGCATGCATTCATGTAGTCATAAAATGCATTTTGAAAAGCTCCAGGTAAGGAAATACCACACCCTTTTTGAGGTGATTTGGAGACTTATTGTCCAGATATTATGGATTCGAATCAGCCGAGTAGTTCCCGTAGGACCACTTCTGGTGTACGGAAGAGGGTTTCTGAAGTGCCTCGACCCTGTTCCATTAGACAGCCTCGTCGATTGGTGGAGGCAGTGATACATCAAGTCCGGGCTAATGTGTCGGATGTCAAGGACGAGGATGAGGACATTCCGATTGAGGACCCCACTCCTGCTGCAAATGTTCCCTGTAGGGAGCTCCCTTGTATTCATGTGGCAAACCTAGAGCTTCTAGGTGACTTGAGCAGACAACCCTCGATGTACTTGTATGCTAACGATGTATGACGTTAGATTTTGATCTTCTTTCTTCCCTATTGACGAGGAGTAAAGGATTCTGATGTTGATCTGCAACTCATGCAGGTTCCCGGCTTTACACAGCCTCGAGGGAATTAGTTTAGCATACACTCCATGTATCAGGCTCTCCATCCCGACTATAGAGAGGTAGTGCATGATTGGGGATTCGGGGCATTCTTCTCCATCCTTCCCCGTCGTTGTCCCTGGGTTACCTCGTGGCATTATCTCGAGCGATGGTTTCATCAGACTCAGTCACTCCATTTGTTGGACTGCGTGGTGATGATGACGCCGATGGATTGGCGGTTTATCACAAGTATGGAGTTTGGAGGGGAGCCAGTGCCTTGCATGGCGAATATTACCCCTACTACCGTCAGATCCTTGTTAGGAGTTCCGGCAGAGGCACTCAAGGGCAGGACTGTCCGTGCAGATCCTTTGAGTGTAGATGCTACGAGCGGGCTTTTGAGTGAGCCCGTGCCTGATGATGTTAGAGTCAGGGATCGCATTCTTCGGCGATTATTCCTGATGATCATTAGAGGCTGCTTCATAGCAGATAACTCTTCTACAGTGTCATTCGCTTTGATCAGCGCCACGCGTCATGTGGACCATATTAGAGAGTATGATTGGGGTTCCTACACCTTTGCCTATTTCCTCTGGGGCATGCATATGCGCTCACAAGGTTTGACTGAGGCTTGGCTAGGATTCTACCCATTTCTGCTGGTGAGTATTTCTCTTGTCATTTCTCATTTATAGGTTAAGAGTGTTTACTGATCGCATATGTTTTGCCATTGTGTTAGAAGCTTTGGGCCTACGAGAGGCTCTCATGCTTGGGTTCTGTGAGTATGTTAGGTTTAGATACCTATCCACGAGTACGACGATGGCATCATTCAATTTTGGTGGAGGTCCTTGTAGCTGAGGGTTTCACTCACTGCCGCATACATCTAGATTTGTTGACAGCTAATATCATCACATGGATTCCCTATTCTGGGGAACATTTGGCCATTGGTTTTGAGGATGGGTATCCGACTGGCGTCGAGTATGTGATCTCCACCCGGAGAGTTTCTTTCTTTACTGATAGAGGATGGGAGCTCTATTTAGGAGAGTGTTGATGAGTGGGTTTTATACCTAGTTATTGAATACTAATCCACGCGCACTATGCCCATCTCAAGTACATTTTAGTGTATTTTTAGTTGCATTTCATGTTATTTTTCATTGCATTTACTTAAAACTCCTTTTGGTGAAAAAGTGCAGGAAACGGCCTAATTTGGTGAAATTAGAAGGCACGAGGAAAATGGATGCATGAAGCGAGGCACAAGATGGGATATGCATGGCATGAGGATCAAATGGAGCAGAAGACTAAGCGTGGATGGACAAAGGCAGGAGCATCAGAACAGATCAGTTGCAGCAGCAGAACTAGAACTTAAAATTACAGAAGCCGCACGGCCGCGTGATAGGACAAACTTGGGAACGCGCGCCCGCGCGAGTACCCGAATGGACAACATGACACACTGCAAGTTGCGTGCCTACGCGAGGAGTACACTGGGGGAGAGCACGGCCACGCGCGATACTTATTAATACTGATTTGTTTTATTTTAATTTTTAATTAAAATGGTTGTAATTGGTTTTAAACAATTTTTGACTGGTGTCAGACGCATCATTATTCATTTTTACGTATTTTCATTTTTGTAACTAGGGTTTTACACTCTGAGAGATATTCCAACGTAGAGTGAAGCCTAACTCTATTTTTCTAATTCTTCTTGGGATTCTCTATCAGTGTGGATTTTTATTAGTAGTAGCTGGATTTATATGAGGATTTGAACGTTAATAGTGGATTGTATTCAGCAATTGGTTTGATCATTTCTATCTTTAATCTTTCAATTGTTTGCTTATTAACCATGTTTAGCTTTGATCCCATAATGGCTTTTGGTTCAGTCATGAACTAAACTCCATTATGGAATTCTAACGGATTTTAATATGTAGTTTGGTTGCATGCTTGAATGCTGGACTGTATTACATATCATATCGGATTTCTATCATGATTGTTTTGTATGTATGAATGTTTGATCACCATTCTCTTTTAGTACTTGTTTGGAATTGACAATGAACATGCAAGTATGGATTGTAATCATGATAGCATACGTATATGGGGCTGTTTTATATGGCTTGTGTATTTCGTGAATCAGATAGACATATATTATTTCATCGTATGAGTTAAAATAAGGGCTTGAGCTTAAATTCAATATGATTGCAATTTCATATAGACATATAGTGATGTTGGTTATATTGATGATTACATAGAGTCTATCGCTTGTGGATGCTGTGTAAGTAGGTCATAGTACATTGAAAAATGGCTATGACTCTTTTAGTGCTCTTGGCTACTTTCCTGTAATATGTGAATAAGTCTTGCATGATAGTGGTGATTAGATGAAATATTAAATGAAGTTAGGATCCCATTACTTTCATATTTGATTTATTACATCTATATTATTGTTTTAGTCGTTATTAGCGATTAACGTAATTCACCAACCATATTCATTAGTTTGAGCATATAAATTTAGTGATTAAATTGATGCATAGTAATTTAAATTAAACAACTTTCTCGGTGGGATTGATACTTTACTTACTCTATATTACTTATTGACACATGTATGCTTGCATGAGTTAGAGCTCTTTTGTTACAACTGAAAAAGAGGCAACAAGCGTGCTATTAAAGAGCAGCATAAGGGAGATTCGCATTCCGATCTTGCCTCCTGCCAGGCGTCATTGGCATGTATCACAGTCACCCGTCACTGATATCCCATTGTTGGGGGTTAACGACTTTGCATTATCAGAGGGTCCTTGCACTCAGAAGATATTCCAGCGTTGGTGGTTCCCTCGTACTATTGGAGCCCAGTACCGCGCCACTCAGTTCATGGGGGATATGGTTCCAGGATCCGTGACGATGACGGATTGGATAGTCTGTGTCTGAGATCTGACTCATGTGACACAGATTGATAGTTTGACCCGGCGACTAGACCATGCACATTTCTTTATCCGACATTTGGGCAGAGATCCGGCAGAGGCAGATTCGTTTGATCCCTCCAGCTGAGGCGCTGGCCCCTCAGACGACCCATTTGGTTTTGTCAGAGCAGATCCTCCTTTATATAGGCCTGACATCCCTGTTGACAGAGATCCAGTGACTCAAGAAGAGTTACATCAGGTGGACAGGATTGATGATGTAGACATTGACACAATTATCTTCTTCTGATGTGTATTCTCATTATATCTTTTGATAGGCCTCTGTTAGCTATTGGGTGGTTGTGCCCCATTCTCGCTATATCTTTTGATAGGCCTCTGTTAGTAGTAGGGCGTTTGTGCCCCATTTGCTGTGTTGTTGTAATCAGTATGAGATGATGTATTAGATGTTGATATACTTAGGAATGTATGCACAGTTTTTCATTCCCTATATCATATTGCCATCTATTATCTGCAATGCATGTATCATGTTATGGATATATATGTATGTCCAGAGATATTCAGCATTGACCCCTAGATGGTCTTATGACACGACCCATACATATGTCTTCTTCGACAGTTAGCCGTATTGATCATTCCCCACCATCATTGGTGGCATCGGCATCGATCATGGTATGATAGCATGTCACCATCGAATTGGGGCACCGTAGATCATTTTTGCAAAGATACTATGACCCTGTTGATGTTTCAGGTTCCCACAGGATTTGTGGATGGCATGCTAGATCACTGGGTATCGGAGAGGCAGGTTTCTAATTTGGAACCCAGGAGTTGACTCCCATTCTGGAGGAGTATGCACGGTTGACGATGCTGCCATTGGACAGACCTTGCGTACATATGGCTTTGGGGGACATGAGTCGACGGTTCATGACCCTCACTGAATTGAGGCGTAGAGTGGTACAGGAGCTCTTACATTGAGCCACGTTATATCCCAACGTTTTCTGTTTGATAGATTTGGCTCTGAGGACAGTTATACACGACATTCTGGGGATTTCACCGCACCGGAGGATCATTGGCATCTAGCCAGGGTGGATGTACTGATATTGTGCATACTGTTGTATGCCTATATGCCACGGTACATGGATGAGATAGACATTGGAGTCATCATGGCAGTGAGAGCTCTCAGGGATGGTCATACCATCATTCCCATGATCATAGCAAAGACTCTGAGGTCAGCCACATACTGGTGTACTTATCCGACAGGAGTGTTCATGGGCAGCTCAGTCATGCTATACGTGTGGTTTATGTCACACTTGAGACCGATTGGAACCTTTAGACGACATGTATATTGTGTCACCCATGACATAAACATGTCATACTCCTTTCAGCCATCAGAGTGTACGGACGCTTTGGCTTGGTCTATGTTCTTGGCGGATATTAGTGATCCATTTAGCATATTGTCGTGTTCGGGGCTTATCTCACCTTATAACTTTATTACTCATGCTCCAGGCATGGACTATCTCCCTCTGGCTGGCTTGAGGGGCATGACTACCTACCACCCGCTGGTCGTGATGTTG
This sequence comes from Panax quinquefolius, assembly GCA_020205615.1. Classification (NCBI taxonomy): domain Eukaryota; kingdom Viridiplantae; phylum Streptophyta; class Magnoliopsida; order Apiales; family Araliaceae; genus Panax; species Panax quinquefolius. Next base: position 1,137,183 of record JAINUW010000591.1, on the reverse strand, counting down.
CAGTTTGACCAGTTTCAGGACTTTCATCCCTTTAAGGGGGCGTCGAGTCAGCATTCTGCTTCTCGTTATCTTTCAGCAGAGGACTGATCCCGTGTGTATGTTTGTTGGGATTAGCGTTAGACAACTGCTTTTTCGGTGAGCCATCCGGGTTATTCTGCAGAGTATTCCGCATGGATGGAGACAGAGATTGCACCGACTGCGGTAGTATCCACATTTCCGAGTAGTGATTCCGACAATGTAGAGCCTATGGAGGACATTGATTCCTACATCGAAGAGGAGCCAGTTGCTGGGTTGCCAGCATTTCCTTTAGATTCTCCCAGTACTAGTACTGTTGTGATTCAGCATTCAACATAGTACTTTGAGCAGGGTCTTCATTTGATGACCTTCGAGAGAGACCAGGTTAGAGCCTTGATGTTGACTGCCCTTGATGGAAGAGACGTAGCTCTGTTAGAGAGAGACGAGGCATTAGCTCACAGAGATGCTGCTGTTGTTGAGCAGGATGAGGCTAGATCAACTAGAGATGCAGTGATAGTTGAGCAGGATAGTGCCATATCTGCCCGGGATGTAGCCATTACAGATAGTACTGCAGTTAGGTCCCTTACCACTGGCATGATCGAAGAGATGAGCACTTACATTGATGAACATATGGTCACCATGTAGATGGCTGCAGATCTGTTGGGTCGTGTGGATATTCTCATACAGGATACCACAGCTTCGCCTCCTTCTTCTGAGAGGGACGCCATGTTGGGCTTCTTAGCTCGCATATATCCTGACTTGTAGATGGATTTGTAATCTCCTGCACAGACTAGCTTAGCCATTTTATCATATACAGTTTACATTGTGTATATCAAACATCATTATATATATAGCAGGGAAATATATTTTGCCTGCTGCTTTAGGGCTTGCGATCTTGATGTATTCTGAATTCCTCCTTGAGGGATTGACATTGAGATGTCTCTGGATAGTTCAGAATGGATCATTGATCTGTATTTATCCCTACCATCTTTGGTGTCTTCGGACTGGGTTATGTATGGAAATGTGGAGGGGAGTGTGACTTTCCTCTCTGAGATTGACCGCACCATAGATGGTCACCAATACTTCTATTTAGGAGAAGCCTGGTTAATTCCATCTCTATGGATTAGTGTTGCTCTTTGTGGCACAACCGCAGCTTAGATGGTCGCCGAATCTCTTATTTGGGAGGAGTTCAGGTAATTCCATCCCTTTGGTCTGAAGCCGAATGAAATGTAGTGGATTAAAGGATGATCCAAGTACCAGTTGACAAGGGTTTATGTTTTGGTAAGGGGTGTAGACACTCAAAATTTTCTGTACTACTGTTACTAACATTGCAGAAGGACAAATTTATCTTTTAAGAGGAAACCCTGAAAGACAATCCACATCCATATCGGATACTACCGGAAGTTCAGCGTCAAACCCATAACACACACTGGGAGTAACAATTCCAACCTCGGAGATAACCCCGAGGCGTGCATATTCAATACTGGAACACACACCGGAGAAGACCGATTAATCTTGGAGATAACCCCGAGGTATCCAGTCTCAGTCCCAATCATGGGAATAGCCACCAACGTTGGTGATAACCCATGGAATGCAGTTTTGGCGATAACCCCAGAAATGCTTGTTTCAAATGCGACCAGCTTCAATCTCGACGCTCACAACGAGATACAATGTACCAGCCCGAAGATAATGCCGGGAGGACAGGCACACCTCAAAAATGACAATGAGGACCTTCAACAATTGTAGTAGTCAAATCTCAGCGAAGCTTAAGCAACGTCTGCTTTATCATCCCAATCCAGCGATAACACCGGTGAGGGGCAACATCGCCATCTAGCCAATGTGATGCCACGCCACGTCATCTCAACATATCTACATAACGATGTCCCACAAGACTAACCAATCCCGAGTGACTATTATGCGTGGTAACGGATGAAAGTTGAAGCTTGAAGACCGGAGGGCATCGTCCCATCTTCAATGACTTTGTACAAACTCTAATCTCATGCCATCGTACAACTCTAGACAACGGCGGTCCAAAATAGGTCCTGTATACCTCAAACAGATGTCCGGAATGCACTTCTAAAAGTTTGAGTGGACATTACAGTGCCCGAGTGCACATACTACGAGATGACCCGACCCGAGAAAAACCGGGCCCACCTGCTACCTCTCACACTCAAGCGGCTCAAATTAGCAGTACACTACAACTACTTCGTCTATAAAAAGAGGGCTTGGGCTGCCCATTTTGCAAGAGAAAACGGCGAGGAAGCCCTACCCAATTTGCTCTGCACTCACCCCATGCAGTGTACTTTCTCATTTTAAACACCTGTGAGCTCATATATAGCCACTTTTGTACCTACAAAAGCCATTGTTTACCCACTTTAAAGATATAGAAGTCTTCTTTGGTAGTCAATTGTAAGCCTTCTCACACACTTTAGAGTCTTTCTCTTCATCTATGTACACACCCTTCTTCACATTGAGAGTCGTGTTGCTTGCTTTTGCCTGGACTTCGGTCCGTGGTTTCATTTCCGTCTGTATATATATATATATATATATATATATATATATATATATATATATATATATATATATATATTAACTAACATTATCGAAGTATGCCTTGATTGAGCCTAGACTTGATGCAGCGTTTATTTGCTTATATATATATATATATGTATATATATGAACTGTGTGTCAAACTTTGTTCGATGAGCCTAGACTTGATGCGAACGTTTACTCGCTATAATATATATTTATATATATAATAGCGTAGTCGAACTCGCTCGATGAGCCCGATTTTATATCCTATGCGTTTATTCGCTTATATATATATATATATATATATATATATATATATATATAAACCGTGGTCGACTGCATTTTGATGATCCTGGATTTTTCATCCGGTGCGTTTATTCGCTTATATATATATATATATTTATATATATGAACTGTGGTCGGACTCTGTTCGATGAGCCTGAATTTTATATTCGGTACGTTTATTCTCTATATATATATATATATATATATATATACATTTTTCGTCCCACCTGGAGTTCACTTCGTGGTGGTTGATCGCTTTTACAGCTTTCTTTATGTTTCGTCCTGCCTGGAGTTTACTTCGTGGCAGTTGATGGCTTTGTATAGCTTTCTTTACATTTTGTCCGCCTGGAGTTTTCTTCGTGGCGGTTGACCGTATTTACAACATTATTTATGTTTTATTCCGCCTAGAGTTTCCTCCATGGCGGTTGATAGCTTTTACAGCTTTATTTACATTTCTGATCCCCTATGGAGGTGCTTCGTGGTTGGTGATCATGTCTGTATATATATATATATATACAACTTTTATATATATATCTGCTTACTGCTTTCATATAAATTGCGGTATCCTGTGCGCCTAGGAATCATGTGATCACAGATTCAGCCCATTGGATCTAGATTCGGTTCCCGTGATGGACATTTTCAGCTGTAAGCAGCTTGTAAATTATTCTACGATGTCTGAACTTCCTCAGATAGTTCTCATACCCACGAGGAAGTCGGCATTATTTTGTACATTATTTTCATACGGATGCCTCATATCCAGAAAATAAAATCAATCAATAGAACACTTAATAAAATGGGAGTGTAAAAGGTCTCAATTACTATTGAGCATCAGGGTTTGAAAAACCTCTTTTATAAAACATCACTGCCATATCTTGCTTACAATTGAATTTTTACATAAATTCAAACCCTGTGTATATAGGTGCGAACGAGGCCTAGCACTACTTCCAAAATAACAGCACATTGACCCACACACACACACATTCAGATAATAGTTTCTTGAAAAGAGGCGGTCACCATGGTAACACGGATGTCGGGGGGTGCCTAACACCTTCCCTCCGCATAACCAAGTTCCCAGACCCTAATGAATCTTGGTTTCACCGACCCGTTTAGCAGTGTCACATCACTGGGTCAATGTGCAAACCTTTTCTCGGATGTGTTGGTACAACCATTTAAAAAACCAACTGGCGACTCTTAACAGTCCATCGTTGACATTATACATGTCGGACCTTTTTCACTTGTTTTTTCAAACAAATCTCACCTAAAATGAGAACACCAAAGAACAAGTAACGGAAAGGGACATCTAAAAATCCCGACGTCGACAGGTGGCGACTCTGCTGGGGACTCCAGTAAGAGGACTTAAGCCGCTATTACAATCTTTTCAAAATTGTTATCTGCTTGTGTGTGGATGTTGCATTTACATTGATGATGAATGTGTACGAATTCATTTCCTTATTGCACTTAGTGCTTCGCACCACCCCTTACGAGTACAACAAATAATATCCGATACCTTAGAAGAAACTAGATATTGGAGTAGTGAAGTAGCAGAATACTTTTCTTCTTTCTCTCTATAGTTTCGCTCTCTAGAGTTTTAGTGAATTCGTAAGAAATAATGAAGGAATGAGCTTCTATTTATAGGAGAATGGACTGAATAATAACTAATTCATGAACGGTCCAGATTGATTTACTTTTAAACGGACGGTCCATATTGATTTACTATTAAAACTTAAAGCAATGGTCCGTACTGATTTACTATTAAAACATTAAACCAACGATCCATATTGATTTATTATTAAAACTTAAAGCAACGGTCCATACTGATTTACTATTAAAACTTCAACCAACGGTCTGAAAAATTATCACATCTTCTCATGGAATAATATTGTACCCAAAAATGATTTGGACCGAAAAGAAATATATTTTTCGGGTGAATAGTACCCCGTGACGAAAAGTGTCCCAAATACCCGAGTGAACAATACTAGAATGAATAGTAATCGGGTGAATAGTAACCTGTGAATAGTAACTCATGAATAGTACTTCGACACAAAAAGTATCCCAAATACCCGAGTGAACAATACTAAAGTGAATAGTAACTGGGTGAATAGTAACCCGTGAATAGTATTCTGACACGAAAAGTGTCCCAAATACCCGAGTGAACAATACTAGAGTGAATAGTAACTAGGTGAATAGTAACCCGTGAATAGTACTCCGACACAAAAAGTGCCCCGAATACCTGATTGGTCAATATAACCTCCAGACATCAATTATTATCGAAATAAATGTCGATTTCTACTAACACTAATAATCCCAACACAATGGAACTATCAATTTCATCTTTAATCAACACGAACTTATTCATCATTAATATTATAACTCATAATATTTAACAACCAGGTCCATTCCCGGGAAAGAGAGGGCTTTCCGATAAGGATTTCTCCTTATTGGGCACAATTAGGTGACCAAACCTCTCCTTGACAGAACTTCTAGACATTGTCAATATTGCAAATAATAATATGAATAACTTTGTCGTCTTAATTATTGATTTATTAATATGACATATTATACATATGATATTGTGACAATAATTGAATCAATAATATGAGAGATATGATGCAAAGAATTATCGTAGCAAGAATTGAGTATAACCGAGTGACTTCTTACGTAAGCATCAATAATCAATACCGCAGTTGCTACTATGAAACCACGCCATTCATCGTACTTTTACTACCGAGTAGTTCAACAATTTTAACGGTAACACTTTCGCCATTATTTTTATAAAAATATTTTTGTCATTTTCTCAATCCGACAATAATTCCGTTGTGGGGTCCACCAATGATTGTACCGTCGTATAGATATTCCCCGATAAAAAGAATATTCCCCGACCAATCGAATATTATGCAACAACTTGCATACTTTGCAAAATTTATAAATATTACCCACAACTATAACATTATATCAAATCCACACCATAATATTAAAAAAATATTTCGAGAAATTTAAATCTTTATTCATAAAATTTGGGGTCTCATAGCTGGCCCCTCAGACGACCCTTTTGGTTTTTCCAGTGCAGATCCTCCTCTATATAAGCCTGACATCCCTGTTGACAGAGATCTAGTGACTCAGGAGGAGTTACATGAGGTGGACAGGATTGATGATGTAGACATTGACACCATTGTCTTCTTCTGATGTGTATTCTCATTATATCTTTTGATAGACCTCTGTTAGCTATTGGGTTGCTGTGCCCCATTCTCGCTATATCTTTTGATAGGCCTCTGTTAGTAGTAAAGCGTTTGTGCCCCATTTCTCTGTATTTGTAGCTGTATAGAGATGATGTATTAGATGTTGATATATTTAGGAATGTATGTATATTTTTTTTTTCATTCCCTATATCATATTGCCATCTATTATCTGCAATGCATGTATCATGTTATGCATATATATGTATGTCCAGAGATATTCAGCATTGACCCCTGGATGGTCTTATGACACGGCCCGTACAGATGTCTTCTTCGACAGTTAGCCGTATTGATCATACCCCACCATCATTGGTGGCATCGGGTATGCGATTAGGGTATGATAGCATGTCACCATCAGACAGGGTGACCGTAGATCATTTGTTGTAGCGTACTATGACCTTATTGATGTTTCAAGTTCGCACATGATTTGTGGATGGCATGCTAGAGCCTTGGGTATCGGAGAGGCGGGTTTTCCAATTTGGGACCCAGGAGTTGACTCCTACTCTGGAGGAGTATGAACGGTTGACGATGCTGCCACTAGACAGACCTTGTGTACATATGGCTTTGGGGGACATGAGTCGATAGTTCATGACCCTCACTGGATTGAGGCGTAGAGTGGTGCAGGATGAGCTTACATCGAGCCACGTTATATTCCAGCATTTTCTGATTGACAATTTTGGCCCTGAGGATAGTTATACACACCATTTCGGGGATTTCATCGCATCGGAGGATCATTGGCGTCTTGCCAGGGTGGATGTCTGCTGTTGTGCGTACTGTCGTATATCTATATGCCACGGTACATGGATGAGATAGACATTGGAGTCATAATGGCAGTGAGAGCTCTCAGGGAGGGTTGTACCATTATACTGATGATTATAGCAGAGACTTTGAGGTCAGCTACATACTGCTGCACTTATCCGATAGGAGTGTTCACGGGCAGTTCGGTCATGCTATACGTGTGGTTTATGTCACACTTGAGATCGATTGGCACCTTTAGACGTCATGGGTATTGTTTCACCCATGACATAGCCATGTCATACTCCTTTCAACCATCGGAGTGTACGGACGCTTTGGCTTGGTTTATGTTCTTGGCGGATATCAGGGATGCGTTAAGCATATTGCCGTGCTCGGGGCTTATCTCACCTTACAACTTTATTACTCACGCTCCGGGCATGGACTATCTCCCTCTAGTTGGCTTGAGGGGCATGACTACCTACCACCCGCAGGCCGTGATGTCACAGTTTGACCAGTTTCAGGATTTTCATCCTTACGAGGGGGCGTTGGGTCAGTGTTTTGCTTCTCGTTATCTTTCAGCAGAGGACCGATCCCGTGTGTATGCTTGTTGGGATCAGCGTGAGATAGCTACTTTTTCTGCGAGCCATTCGGGTTGTTCTGCAGAGTATTCCGCATGGATGGAGACAGAGATTGCATCGGCTGCGGTAGTATCCACATTACCGAGAAGTGATTCCGACGATGTAGAGCCTATGGAGGACATTGATTTCTACATCTAGGAGGAGCCAGCGATTCTTTGGGTTGCCAAAGATTTCCTTTAGATTCTCCCAATATTAAATACAGCTTATGATTCAAAGATTCAAAGACAAGATTTGAGCGAGTCTTCATCTGATGACCTTCGAGAGAGACCAGGCTAGAGCCTTGATGTTGACTGCCCTTGATATGAGAGACGCAACTCTGTTAGAGAGAGACGAGGCTTTAGCTCGCAGAGATGCCGCTGTTGTTGAGCGGGATGAGGCTAGATCATCCAGAGATGCAGTGATAATTGAGCGGGATAGTGCCATATCTGCCTGGGATGTAGCCGTTAAAGATAGTACTGCAGTGAGGTCCCTTACCACTGGCATGATCGCAGAGATGAGCGCTTACATTGATGAGCATATGGTCACCATGCAGATGGCTGCAGATCTGTTGGGTCGTGCGGATATTCTCGTACAGGAGACCACAGCTTCGCCTCCTTCATTTGAGAGGGACGCCATGTTGGGCTTATTAGCTCGCATATATCCTAATTTGTAGAAGAGTTTGTATTCTCCTACACAGACTAGCTTAGCCATTTTGTCTTGTACAGTTTACATTGTGTATATCAAACAACATTATATATATGGCAGGGAAATATATTTTTGATTACTTCCCTTTTAGATATGCTTTGCTAATTGCTTGATATTTTGCATGCTGCTTCAGGGCTTGCGATCTTGATGTATTCTGAATTCCTCCTTGAGGGATGGACATTGAGATGTCTCTGGACAGTTCAGAATGGATCATTGATCTTTATGTATCTCTACCATCTTTGGTGTCTTGGGACTGGTTTCTGTATGGAAATATGGAGAGAATTTTGGCTTTCCTCTCTCGATTCGACCGCACTACGGATGATGGTCGCCAAGATTTCTATTGAAGAGAGATCATGTCTCATGTAGTTCGAACACAGGTGTAAGAGGTTCAATGTCAGATGTGGCGAAGAATGGTGTAGGAAATTTTTTTTTTGTAAGGAGAAGAGGGTAGAAATGTTTTTTGTTGTTTTTATTTTATTGCGACCGGGCCATATGAAATGTTTGCCTACGTACCATTAGTAGAACTCAATTTTTCTTTCTTGCTAAACCTTATTTTCCCCTTCTAGGGAGACACTTTTAGAAATACAAAAACTACCAAAAAGTTGTACTAATCTTATTTTACTGCATATTTCTTCTGTCAATCTTGAGTTGTACTAATCTGGCTCTTATTGTCATAACCACATTTTCCGTTTGTTGGACTAATTTCAGTCTCAAAAGTTATTGTTCTTCGACCTCATCCCAATATAACAGTGTTCTACACTTTCTTTCGTAGAAGGCTTCATACTGTGGCATACCGATACTCACACGATAACTATTATTATAAGCGAATTCTACTAAGGGTATGTGATCATCCCAGCTCCCTTTGAAATCCATCACGCAAGATCTAAGCATGTCTTCTAGCGTTTGTATTGTAAGTTCACTCTGCCCGTTAGGTTTTGGATGATAAGCAGTACTTAGCCTCAACTGTGCTCACATTCTTTCTTTCAGCTATTTTTGCTTTATTTTGGATGGGTTGGGCTGGTTTAGAGCTTTCTATTTGGCTCTGTTATGCTGGGAGCTGCTGCTACTACACTTTATTTGGAAGGTTTCCTGCTGCAGGTGTTTCTGGTTTGGGCTGCATGGGTTTCACGTTGGCTGCAGTTTGGGTTTGCTAGTTTTCTGCTCGTACATAAGTCTCGGATGATGTTATGCAACTCGGTTGTATAGTTCTTTTTGAGTTGCTTTTCAGCCGGGTTTGCCTGGTTAATTATTTTTTGTAGCTATTTTCTATTGTTTTCCTTTAGTTGTTAAAAATAACCTATGATGTTGGCCTCTATGTTTTGGTCTGACCATTTAGCTATGTACTTTCTATAATGGATATTTTGGTTTGAGCACTCTATGAATAGTCTGAAATGACAGGTTATTTTTAGCATTGTTAGGCTACGGGCCTGCAATTTTATATAGTCATAACATCATAGGGCATGTCCTATGATGTCTATGCTATATTCTGATTAGGGTTTTTCAAACATTTGTACATTCCTTTCTTTTAATATAGTTTAAATTTTGCAATAAAAAAAAGAAAGCTCTTCTAAAAATTTGACGTGAAGCGTGGATCTCGATCGGAGACAATTGACATTGGCACTCAATGTCGTGAGATACTTTTTTTATGTACAAATTCGCTAACTAATTTAAGTTGAATCAGATCTTTATTGGTAGAAAATGAGTTATCTTCGTTAGTCGGTCCATAATAACCAAAATGGCATTGTAACCCTTCTGTATGATCGAAAGTCCCACCACGAAATCCATTGTAATGTGATCCCTTTTCCACTCTGGTATTTCCAATGGTTGAAGTAAACCACTTAGTCTCTGGTGTTCTGTTTTCACTCGTTGACAGGTAAACATCTACTGGCGTATTTTGCAACCTCTCGTTTCAAATTGGGCCACCAAAAGTGTTGTGGAAGATCCTGGTACATTTTAGTGCTTCCTGGATGAACAGAATATGTTGAACTATATGCGTCGTGCAAAATCTCATCTCTCAATTCAGTTACGACTTGTAATAACCTGATATTTTCTATGTAAATAAATAAGAAATTTTGCATATAATTTTTTTTTATTTGAAGATGGGAATATGTGCTAAGTAATGTGTATTTATATATGTGATAAATAAAATTTATTTATTACATGAATAATTTCATATAATTTTATTTTAGAATTATTGATCATTATAAAGTATATACTTATAATAATTAATTTTATAGTAGAAATGTCTTTATTATTTATTTTCTATGAAAATATGATTTTATATTATTTAAATAATATATGAAATGATTATTGGAATTATTATAATTACTATTTTATTATATGAATTTTAGTTCACCGTTTTAAGTTAATTATTTTAACTTAATTAATAATGTTATATTTGAAAAATAAATCGATATGGAATCCAAACCCTAAATGGGTATTGATCAAGGGATGAGAATAATAATATAATATTAATTATATTTTAATTTTTCAATCTTATAAATATGTATTGTAAATGTGTATAGATTGATAATGGTTGGCCAATTATGGTAAATTATGTCATAACCCATATATCGTGTTATTAAACCCTAATTGTTAAACTCAAATATGAGTTTAAGATTGAGTAGTAATTATGGTATATAAATTTTATTACGTATTATAGAATTTACATTAATTAGAAAAACCCAATTAATATTTGAAAATCCTAATTTAAAATTAAAAACCCTAATTTGCTAATTAGGAACCTAATTGCAAATTTTAGGAACTCTAATTATTATTCTAGCAAATTGAATTGTTAATTTGGGAACCCTAATTATTTAAACCCTAATTTTCTATTAAAAACCCTAATTTCTATTAAAAACCCTAATTCAATTAGTGTGTTTAAAATTAAAATTTTATTACACTTTAATTTTAATTTTTTAAACCCTAGAAATTATTTGGAAAACCTTAAGATTTAAAATCTACTGATTAAACCCTAGATTCAATTACCTTGGACAAGAATACCCTTGAGATTAAAATAAAATTACCATTTTACCCTTTTGTCTTATTTGTTGAATTATTGCTAGCCAAATCTTTGCAAATCTGGTCAGCCAGCCCCTAGACCTAGCTATGAGCTAAGTTCACCAGCACATGATCAGTTACTAGCATACAAGATCATTGCATCAATTCATTTGCTTGATCGAGAAAGTCTCATATTTTACATCCTTTGTGCTCTTTACTCATATAAGACTCTCTCTCTCTCTAAAACCCACGAATTTGCCTTGCTAGATCAGTCACAAAATCAGCCCCACCAACTCACATAACAAATCAGAAGCATAGAAATCAGAATTTGTTCATAAAGAGGTAAACCCTAATCTAGAAATCTGATCTTGATCAAAGTGTTAGATGTTAGTTTTTTTGTGTTGAACATGTAATATGTAGTATATAATGATGATCTAAGTTGCTCAATGTTAGATCCATAACATCTAGAGGCTCGGATTTGATGTTTTTAAAAATATGGAAAACTTTATTTTTGTGACTGACAATCGAATGTCAGGTCTGGTAGATCTCTGGCTTTTAATGATTTTAGTGTTTTTAAGGTTTGAACATGTAGTGTGCTATTAAGTCTGTAATCTAAAACTTGTAGTAGTACCAGATCATGCTTATAATGTCAGATAATCATGGTCAAAGGTCGTTGACCGACCATGACTTTCTAAAATCTGGAAAACCCAGAATATGCCCAGAACAGTCTGACAACATGTTCATAGCCCCAGATCTTTCAGTTGTTTGTTGTATTGTTCTTCCTGTTGTAATATAATTGTATTATGTTATAAGGACTTCATGTTTATGCTTTAAAACCGCCTGAAAATCAAATAGATTTAATGTAGTGGTTGGTCAAAGTAGGTAAAACGATCACGTTTTCTATTTTTGGGTAATCCAGAAAACAGATGAACACTGATCTTTGACTGCCTTTGATCGGCTTACATCTGCTTGATCTGTTGTTGTTATATGTGTTATATATAATAGATCTATAGTATTACATGTTAGATACAACCTGGAATCAATATATCACATAGAGAAAACTCACAACGCGAGATATAAGGATCTAAAGTAGCATACTCGTTCTGTTCTTCATTCTGGAAAAACCCAAAAATGAAGAACAGACTCTGACACGATTTTCTGAGCCTCAGATCATTTTGATTATTTATGTTTAGACTTGACCATGGATTGAAACATGTTCTCTGAGAGTATTTCTAGACAGCCCAACGAGTAGAAAACTTTTACCTTGACCAGATTTCCTGATAGAGGGCCATCCAAATCGTTGACCGGCCATGACTTTATCTTCTCAGGCAAACCCGAACGTCGAGAACGACTCGATAACGTTTGTTCTTGAGCTTAGATCTTGTAGATGATGTATGTTATGACCACGTTTGTTGTTAGATCTTGTATTACTACATGAGTACTATAACCTCTGATCAACAGCTAGTCTAGAAACATTACAGATGGGGAATTAAGCTTGGTCAAAGTATACCACACGATCACTGTCTATGAATGTTCTTGAGTCTCAAGAACATCTAAATGACACTTATCGTCGCCAAAGGGCTTTAAATGACGCATATATCAAAATTAATTAATTTAATTTCTAAAAATTATTTAAAAATAGTAAATAAATTCTAAAAATTACAAAAATAGTTTTAAAAAAATATTTTAAGTTATAAAAATTAACTTTTAATAATTTGACATATTTTTCATAAATATTAATATTTATTTGGATATTATTGGTATTTAAATTATTTAATAAATGCATTAAATAAATTAATTAAAAATGATTTTATTGTATTAAAATCATTTTAAATAATAATAAGGTATTAAATAATATTTTAATTTATAAAACATAACTTTTAATATTTTAAGATAAGTTTCATTAATTATTAAATATTAATGATATTAGATTTATTTTGTAATTATATTAAATAAATTAATTAAAATGATTTTAATATTATAAAAATCATTTTAAATGAAAATAAATAGTTTTAAAATATTTTAAGTTATAAAATATAACTTTTGATATTTAAAGGTAAATTTTATTAATAATTTAATATTAATGATATTAAGTTTATTTAATAATTATATTAAATAAATAGTTTAAAATGGTTTTATTGAATTAAAAATCATTTAAAAAGGAAATAAATGCATTAAAAATATTTTAAGTTATAACTCTTGACTTTTTATATTTTGATAAATAATAAATTAATATTCTAATATTAGTGATAATTATTTAAAAATGATTTAAAATGTTTTAAAATTCATTTAAGGGTAATATTAATACTTTAAAAATATTTTGAGTTATTATAAATAACTTTAATATTTTAGCAATGGTTTCATTAATAGTTTAATATTAATTAAATATTAATGATAATAGAATTAGTTAATATTTAAATCATTTAATAATGATTTCAGTGTTTGAAAATTCATGATAAAGTATAATAATTATTTAAAAATTATTATAAGGCTATGAAAAATAATATGACTGATATTTAAAATATCTAAACGAATATTGAACTACACGATAGAGTTTTTATACTAGATAAATACCCGATAAAGCCGTCGGTACACCGAAGTATTTCAGAAATTGATTTAGATATATATAATTGGACACGATATGTGTTTGTTTGTGAACCAATGACTGATAACATATGTGACAATGTGATTAAGTTATGTGCTGACTGCAATTAGCAGTACTATGTGATATGATATATTATTCTAATTGAACGAATGATCTTATTATTGATAGGTTGTTGTATAAAAAATTAATCTAAGTTGCGTTATTGTAAGTAGCAGCTCAGGCAAGTATCCTACTTTTGCATTTACTTTATTCAGTGGACATGAGTAAAAAAGTTTCAGAATTATATTATTATTGTGTCAGATTATTAACTCTATTATTATTTATTATGTATCCAATCTTTGTATTCATACAAGTTCTTAAATTTTTCGATCATTGTTTATCAACACAATATTACTGTATAATTCAGATATTTATTCTGTTCGTTAATTCCTATAAAGGGTTAGACAAGTGTCCCCACTTGGATAACCATTGTATTTAATTACATTTGATACATACCTATTGAGTTCTGGTATGTATACATTAATTAAAAGTTGTCTAAGCTATTTGATCTAGCTAGACACAGATTTAGAAATATTGTTGAGGAAGATAAAACTTTATTGTATCTAACCAGATTATTTTGGTTTGGATTCCCGACTAAGTATGAACATCTCGAACCTGGGAAAACTTTTGTGCACCTAAGGTGGATAGAGTCAACGATAATATCGTTCTTGCATGTAGTATTGATCAATACAGGGCATAATGGGCTGATCACCCCCGTGCCCGTAAGTTATGACGGTTTATAGATGAATATTTGTTTAACCTTTTCAAAAATAGAGAACAATGTTCATAGTATATTGAATGATCTCCAGTTATAGTCAATACGTAGTTTCAAAAATTTCATATAGAAGTGATATGTTGTTATTATTGGTTCAACTTACTTCACAACTGTTGATTCGTTGTAGAAGTGTCTTTCAAAAAAACATTTAATTCTTTCAGCTAATATATATTGTTGTTATTACTTGCTGGGCAATCAAAGGCTCATTCTTGCTTTACATTTAAATGTTTTCAGCTAAGTATAATCAACCATAAGGTTCAGGCAAGAACAAGGGGAAAGGAAAGCTGTTCGAATGAGATTTAAAATATTATGTGTAATAGTTATAGTTTTTTAAGATAATGATACTTATTATCTATGATGTAATGAATGTTTAAAGGTCGCGTACCTGGGATTTAGACTTTGATATATGTAAATTAAGTTTGATATTTGTATTATTGTTATTATTAATGTATTATTCCGCTCATAGAAATGGTATCGTGAAACACCGAGTTCGGGTTTCAAGTACCTGAATTTGGGGGCATCACACGACTAGAACCCACACTCGATCTTCGAATCTTAATATAATGTCTTTATCTATCCTGAACCGTTCCTCTTCCTCTTTCGTTATCCTTTTCTTCTTTCTTTCAAATTCTTTATATTTCTCTGGTGATTCCTTCACTTTATTCAATAGCAACGGACGAGTTTCCATTATAAATAACTTTCTTTCAGATTCTCTAGGTTCCTTCACTTCTATTTCTAGTTTCTCCATTTCCCTTATTAGCTCCTCTTGTGCTGTCAATTTGAACAATTTCTCCTTTCCTTTCCTACTTTAACGCGTCGGCTACCACGTTCGGCTTTCCCGGGTAATAAAGAATTTCACAGTCGTAATTCTTAATTAATTCCAACCACCTCTTTTGTAACATATTTAACTCCTTTTGTGTGAAGATATATTTCAAACTCTTATGGTCCGTATATATCTCACATTTCTCTCCATTCAAATATTGCCTCCAAATCTTTAACGTAAAAACTACCCCCCCTAACTCCAAGTAATAGGTAGAGTATCGCTTCTCATAATCCTTCAATTGTCGTGACACATACACAATGACCTTGCCATATTGCATCAGTACACAACCAAGACCGTTGTGTGACGCATCACTAAACAACACAAAACCTACTGTATCACCTGGTAATGATAATAAATGGGCCTCGCTTAACCCCTTCTTCTTCTTCAACTTTCTGAACAAACTTCATTGTCTTCCTCGTTCGATTGGTCAATAAGGTTGCTATATTAAAAAAATCCTAGATAAATCTTTGATAGTAGGCTAACCCTAAGAAACTTCTCACCTCCGTTAGTGTCTTAGGTTGTTCTCAATCACTCACCGCCTTCACCTTCACAGGACATACTGAAATTCCTTCTTGGTCTATCACGTATCCTAAAAATTATACATTTTCTATCCAAAATTCACACTTAGAAAATTTTGCGTACACCTTTTCCCTTCTCAATGCTTCCAACACTACCTTCAGATGGTTGACATGCTCTTCCTTGGTCTTCGAATAAATCAAAATGTTGTCAATAAAAACTACTACAAATTTATCCAAATATGGCTTGAAAACTTAATTTATCAGAAAACCTTCCTCTCCGATACCAAGTGCTCCAGCATGCCCTCCACGAATCCTATGGGAGCCTAAAACATCAACAGGATCACAGTATGCTACAACAATGATCTACGGTCACCTTGTCTAATGGTGACATGCTATCATAGCACAATCACATACCAGATGCCACCAATAATGGTGGGGTATGATCAATACGGCTAACTGTCGAAGAAGACATCTGAATGGGGCCATGTCATAAGACCATCCAGGGGTCAATACTAAATATCTCTAGAAATATATATATATGCATAACATGATACATGCATTACATCTAAAATTATAGGGAAATGGGGCACAGACGCCCTACTACTAACAGAGGCCTATCAAAAGATATAGCGAGAATATGGCACAACCACCTAATATCTAACAGAGGCCTATCAAAAGAGATAATGATAATACACATAAGAAAAAGACAATGGTGTCAATATCTACATCATCAATCCTGTCCACCTGATGTAACTCCTCCTGAGTCACTTGATCTCTATCAACAGGGATGTCAGGCCTATACAAAAGAGGATATGCGTCGGCAAAGCCAAATGGGTCATCTGAGGGGCCAGTGCCTGAGCTGGAAGGATCAAACAAATCTGCCTCTGCTGGATCTCTGCCCAAAT
The DNA here is from genome assembly GCA_020205615.1 of Panax quinquefolius. Classification (NCBI taxonomy): domain Eukaryota; kingdom Viridiplantae; phylum Streptophyta; class Magnoliopsida; order Apiales; family Araliaceae; genus Panax; species Panax quinquefolius. Next base: position 1,120,396 of record JAINUW010000591.1, on the reverse strand, counting down.
GCCGGATAAAGAAATGTGCCAGGTCCAATCGCTAAGTCAAACTGTCAATCTATGTCTAATGAGTCAGATCTCAGACACATGCTAGCCAATCCGTCATCATAACAGTTCCTGGAACCATATCCCCCATGAACTGAGTAGCGTGGGATTGGGCTCTAATAGTGCGAGGGAACCACCAACGCTGGAATATCTCTTGAGTGCAAGGACCCTCTGATAATGCAAAACCATCAACCCCCAACAATGGGATATCACTGACGGGTGACTGCGACACAGGCCAATAACGCCTGTCAGGAGGCAAGATCGGCATATAGATCTCTCTTGTGGTGCTCCTAATAGCACGCTCTCCTAAATAGAGCTCCCATCCTCCATCAGTGAAGAGAGGAACCCTATGGGTGGAAATCACGTACTCAACACCAGTCGAGTACTCATCCTCAAATCCCATGGCCAAGTGCTCCCTAGAATAGGGAATCCATGTGATGATGTCAGCTGTCAATAACTCCAGCTGTAAGCGGCAATGAGTGAAACCCTCAGCTACAGGGACCTCCGCCAGTATGGAATGATGGCATCGTCGTCCTCGTGGATAGGTATCTAAACCTAACATGCTCACAGGGCGCAAACATGGAAGCCTCTCATAGGCCCAAAACTGCCAACACAAAGGCAAACATCAGCGGTCAGTAAACACTCTTAACCTACATATGGAAACTAGAAGAGAAATACTTACCAACAGACATGGGTAAAATCCTAACCAAGCCTCAGTCAAGCCCTGTGAACGAATACGCATGCCCTTGTGGAAATAGGCGAAGGTGTAGGAACCCCAGTCATACTCTTCTATACGGTCCACATGTTGTGTAGCGCTGATCAAAGCAAACGACACCGTATAAGAGTTATCTGCTATGAAGCAGCCTCTAATAATCATCAGGAACAATCGCCAAAGAATGTGATCCCTAACTCTGACATCATCTAGCATGGTCTCACTCAACAGCCCACTCATAGAATCCACTCTCAAAGGACCCGTATGGAAGGTCCTGCCCTTGAGCACCCCGTCTGGAACTCCTAGCAAGGATCTAATGATAGTTGGGGTAATATCCGCCATGCAAGGCACTGGTGCCCCTCCAAACTCCATAACTGTGATAAACTGCCAATCCATCAATGTCATCATCACCTCACAGTCCAGCAAAAGGAGTGACTGAGTCTGGTGAAACCAGCACTCAAACAATGCCCTGAGGTAACCCCAGGGACAACGACGGGGAGGATGGAGAAGAATGGCTCAAATCTCCAGTCATGCACAACCACTCTATAGTCAGGATGCAAAGCCTGGTATATGGAGAGAATGCTAAAACAATTCCCTCGAGGCTGTGTAAAGCCGGGAACCTACATGAAGTGCAAATCAACATCAAAATCCTTTACTCCTCACCAATAAGAAAGAAGGAAGATCAAGATCTTACGTCATACCTCATTGGCATGAAAATACATCGAGGGATGTCAACTCAAATCACCTATGAGCTCTGGGTTTGCCACCTGAATACTCGGGAGGTCCCTACGGGGAACATACGCAGTAGGAGCGGGGTCCGCAACTGGAACATCCTCGTCCTCAATGTCCGTCACATCAACCTGGACTGGACATATCACCGCCTCCACCAACCGATGAGGCTTTCTAACAGAACGGGGTCGAGGCACTTCAGAAGCCCTCCTCCGTATACCATAAGTGGTCCTACGGGAACTATTCGGCTGATCCGGATCCATAATATCTGGGCAAAAGTCTCCAAATCACCTAAGAAAGGGTGTGGTAATTTCTAACCTGGAGCTTTCTTTTCAAAATGCATTTTATGATCACATGCTTTCATGTATTGCTTTAACATACAGCTACAGTAGAGTTAAAAATGCACGACTATTCAAATTCCTACATTTTGAAAAGTTTTTTCCATAGTCCCCTTTGTAAATAGGACTATCCACATGCACATAGGCATGACTAGGTGGCCATTCAGTAGCACACATGCCCATAGTCATATACATACAATATGCATAAAAAGTTAAAGTCATCAATCCGTAATGGTAGTTTAATTACCAAGATTACTTTGCATTTTTGCCTTTTGCTCATTTGCCCTCAAATATGATAAGAAATAGCAGAAAAAGGGTACCAATTTGACTATCTCAAAAGTCAAAATTTTTTGCATCATTATGTTTAGCATGGTTTAATACTAACATTTACTATGTTGGATATTTTTTATCAAGATATTTGAGCATGCATATTCACTACTATATGTTTAGATGCATTTTATATGATAAGTCATTTTCCAACGGATAAAAACTAGAAAAGAAGACATGCATACGTTACCAACAGTGCAGAACACTTGTACGGTGACAAAATTTGCAAAAAGTCACCCGAACTCAGCAGATCTGAAGAAGAGCTCTCAGATTTCCTTAATGGCGCAATATTAAAATGACTTATGAAAGCAGCCTGCTGGCATTAAGTAGCCACGGCTGGCCGCTGGTCCACCTGTAGCTATAGTAGGTCTACCTGCGACACCCCTACGTGGGTCCCACCCCTCCGTCTCGATCTATTTCGAGTTGTAACGGAGTTCTCATAGGCTGAAAAAGCCAAATCAGGAATAAAAATGCTACGCGATTGAGCAGAATGGCTTGCAATCCTGGTTTTCTCAGACCGAGCCGTTGGTCTACATATTACTCATTGGTGTTTGCCCGAGTACAGGGTACACTATGCCAATGATGTCAGTTGTTCCAAGATACACTCGACAATACCTGACGTGGGTTCCATGCCGCCAATTGAGGGTCGTAACCCTAATTATTCTCAACACCCAGACGGGCGCATCACGCATTTTCATATGTCAAAGTACCTATCCCCGGCGTGGGAATCACGCATTCTCTATCAAACAGTACCCCAGCGGGGGCATCAAACATTCTCGATCAGAGATCCTCGGCGGGGGTTACAACGCGTGTTCATTCGTTGACACACATATCAACGAAGGTCAAGCAGCCTTGACATCATTATAACTGTTGGCAAGTAAATCCAAAGAAGCGTCGGAAGCCATCCGATGAATAGCCGCTAATACATACATCAGCGATGATCCAAACAATCCCCAGCGGGGGTTACACCGCATGTTCCGTTGATACACACATCAGCGATGATCCAAACAATCCCCGGCGGGGGTTACAACGCATGTTCCTTTGATACCCACATCAACGAAGATCAAACAAATCCCCGGCGGGGGTAAAAACGCATGATCCGTTGATTCACACTTAAGCGAAGGTCAAGTAGCCTTAACAATTTGCCCAAAAGGGGTATTTTATCAGGTGATGCACACATCAGCGAAGGTCAGGCAGCCCTGATAACACATACTATTGGTAGTATATCCAGCAGAACATTGATATGACCTGGCGATACAAACCAAGAAGTGTCAACATCATCAAGGAGGATTGATGATGGAATATATTATACACATCCTCAAACAGACAGAGCGTTATCCCCACAGATCTCTTGTACACGAGAGGCACATCTTCAGATTCAAGTTTGTATCAATGATTAAGGACTTTGATGACAAGCCCAACATCAACATCCTAAGAGATTCAGATCACACGTCCAATATGGTCATCATTGTTAATCCCCGGTAAAAGCAACAGGGAGCCGACAATCATCCCCAGCTTGTTGGGCAAATAACCCCGCACACATGCATCATGTTGTATCATGTTTATCTTGTTGCATTTCAAGTGTCTAGGATTCTTTATCCTTTACATGCCTTGCATTGCATGAATATGATAAAGAGGGGCATCTGTAGACACTCGAAATTTTTTGCACACCTGTCATTGACATTGCAGGAGGGCAGATTCGTCTTTCAAAGATAACCCTGGAAGACAGCTCACATCCAGTCCGGATACTACAGAAAGTTCAGCCTCAACTCCGGAACACACACCGAGAATATCAGGTCCAACCTCGGAGATAACCCCGAGGCATACAGTTCTAATACCAGAAATTCCACCGGAGAAGACCGATCCATCTCGGAGATAACCCTGAGGAATTTAGTCTCAGTCCCAACACTGGGAGTAGTAGCTTCCAACCTTGGAGATAACCCCAAGGAATGCAATTTAGTGATAACCCAAGAAATGCTTGTTTTAAATGCATGCAATCAGCTTCAACCTCGGCACTTGCACCGAGGCACTTAGTACGAGATCGAGATATAACACCGGGAAGACATGCACACCTCAGAGATGACACTGAGGACCTTCAACACTTGCAACAGTCCAATCTCAAAGATAACAAAGAAGCAACGTCGCTTTACAGTGCCAAACCCATGATAACCCCTTGTGAGGGGCAAAGTCATCATCTTGCCACTTTGACGCCACATCACGTCTTCTCAACATTTTAATACATACATTTCTACACAATAATGTCCCATAAGAACTAAGGAAAACCAATCCCGAGTGACTATTACGAAGGATAATAGATAGAATTTGAAGCTTGAAGACCGAAGGGCATTGTCCTATCTTCCTGACTTCGTACAACCTCTAATCCCATGTCATTGCGTAACTCTCGACAACGGCGGTCTGAAATCGGTCTTACATTCCTCAGTCAGATGCCCGGATTGTAATTCTAAAAGTTTGAGCGGACATTACAATGCATGTTTGCACGTACTTTGAGATGATGGGACCCGCGAATCCCGGGAAACCCGACCACCAAGTAGTAGATTTCTGACCCGACCACAGGTATAATCTACTTTAGCATAGTACACTGTGGCTCCCCTCTATAGAAAGAGGGTTTGGGGTGGCCATTTTTTAAGAGAAAAAGGCGAGGAAGCCCTGTCAAATTTGATCTGTACTCACCTTATATTGACTGCTTTCTCATTTTAAACACTTGTGAGCTCAAATATAGCTACTTTTGTACCGGCGGGAGCCAAGTGTTCATTCCTTTAAAGATATAGAAGTCTTCTTTGGCAGCCCACTGTAAGCCTTCTCTCACACTTTAAAGCATTTCTCTTCATCTTGACACACACTTTTTTTCACATTGAGAGTCGTGTTGCGTGTGTTTACCCGGACTTCAGTCCGTGGTTTTATTTCAGTTTGTACATATATAAATATACTTATATATATATATATTTATTTTATATATAGACTAACATTATCGAGTTATGCCTCGATTGAGCCTAGACTTCGGTCTGGATCATTTATTTGCTTTCACACACACATATATATATATATATATATATATACTTATCTATGAATTGTGTGTCGAACTCTGTTCGATGAGCCTGGATTTTACATCCGGAGCGTTTACTACTTTAATATATATATATATATATATATATATATATATATATATATATATATAACTAATGTTATTTGACTTTGTCGATGAGCCCGATTTTACATCCAATGCTTACCGCTTATATATATATATATGTGTGTGTGTGTGTGTGTGTGTGTGTGTATTTACATTCAGTCCCTTTTGAGTTTACTTAAGGCGATTGGCCGCCTTTTATAGCTTTATTTACTTTTCGTCCTGCCTGGAGTTTACTCTGTAGCGGTTGATTGCTTTATACAGCTTTATTTACATTTTTGATCCCACGTGGAGGTGTTTCGTGGTGGCTGATCACGTCTGTATATATATATTTACAGCTTTTATAAATATACCTGTTTACTGCCTTTTTATCAATTACGGCATCATGTGAGCCTAGTAATCATGTGATCACAGATTCAGTTTACAGGATCTAGATTCGGTTCCTGTGATGGACATTTTCAGCTATAAGCAGCATGTAAATTTATTCACGGTGTTCGGGTTTCCTCAGATGGTTATCATACCCACGAGGAGTTCGGCACTATTTTATATATTATTTTCTTGAAGATGCTTCGCATCTCGAAAAATTAAAAACATTCAAGTCGAACACTTAATATAAAATGGGAGTGTAAAAGGTCTCAATTACTATTGAGCACAAGGGTAGGAAAAACCTCTTTTATAAAACATCACTTCCATATCTTCTTAAAACTGAATTTTTTATACAAATTCAAACCATGTGTATATAGGTGCGAACGAGGCCTCACACTATTTCCAAATAATTGCACATTGATCCACACACACACACACACACTTATATAACAATTTCTTGAAAAGAGGCGGTCACCGTGGTAACAGGGATGTCGGGGGGTGCCTAACACCTTCCCTCCTCATAATCTAGTCCCCGGACCCTAATGAATCTTGGTTTCACTGACCCGTTTAGCAGTGTCATATCATTGGGTCAATGTTCAAACCTTTTCTCGATTATGTTGGTACAACCATATAAAAGACCAACTGGCGACTCTTAACAGTCCATCGTCGACATCACACATGTCGAACCTTTTTCACTTGTTTTTTCAAACAAATCTCACCTAACATGAGAACACCAAAGAACAAGTAACAAAAAGGGACAAATAAAAATCCCGACGTCGACAGATCTGATAAGACATGACTTTCTGACACTGCAGTCTACTGTTTCACCTACCCCATCAGAGATGTCACTTTGATGTCTCAGGTAGGGAGTCAACTTTATTTCCCCCTTCTGATTTCTCGATCAGAGGTTGTCCCTTTGCATCGATGCTCTCAATAAGCTCTATTCGAATATAAATCTTCAGATTAAACCGTTGCCAATGCTTCAATCTTTAGCTGTTCGAACTCTACGATTCTGATGAATGTCTTCTTGGACCTGATCGTAGTGTCTAGTTGACAGGTAGAGACAACACTACGATCTTGAAGAATGTTGATTGGATCTTCAATGTAGAACACATCTTCTTTCTCTTGTGCAGTGCTTTAACACTTCTTTTTGCTTCGACTGCTCTCAGATACTGATGGCTTGACTCTTTGTTCTGATCCCTTCTGAATGGCAAGACACTTCATATTTATGGCATGTCCAGCTCGCTTTCTCCTTGTGATCTCCCGTTCACTTATCATCAATTGACTTACCCAATGCTTAATCACTTTAGCCTTGTTCTTCAGAAGCTGACCAGTAGCTCTGTGTACACTCCATCAGTTTTTTCTTTGTTTGGCAAACACTACGATCCTGGTTTCTTCCAAGATCGTTGTCTTCTTTTTACTTGACAGCTAGCACTTGCTGACTTTCATTAGTTAGTTACTGAAGTCTTCTTCTGATCAACTTGTGGAAGACTTCATCTTGAATGGCTTCACAACTCAATATGGATGTTGATTGGGTTGATGCGTAGATCTTTGGTTAGCTTGCATGTCATTCATTGAGTGCTCTTTAGTTTCCTTCAGGTGGGATGTATCTCTGCGGTACCAACCAAAGGCTTCATTCCTTTGGATTTTCTAGGAGTGCTCATTTGTTAAGAATCGTATTTGCTCTACGATTCTTCCTTAGCATTGTGAGCACATCTGTTGAAGTCTCAGTTCTACACTTTACGATTCAGCTTCGGCTATGTAGACACTACGACTCCGAGATCGGATCTTGACACTCTACTATTTCTGACTTTGTGTTCTTTGTCTTCATTTGATTTTGCTCGACTACGATCTCTGCCTCTTATATGATCAGTAGACTCTACGACTTTGAGTGTAGTCTACGATTCTTGACTTGGCCTCGACATCAGTAGACTCTATGACTCCGAGTGTAGTCTACGATTCTTGACTTGGCTTCGGCAGATGCTCGATCGGCTCATAGGCAGGCTGTCTCTATGATTCTAAACATGACTTCCCCAGCAAGACTACGTCTTTGAAGAAGTTCTTCTCGACACACTAAGATCCTTCCTAGTCTCTCATGGCAGTCTACGAACTCCGAGATCTACTATTTTGCAGATTACGATTCTGCCTCGATAGCTCTCGAGTTTTCCTTAACTCTCCTGACAGACTATGATTTCTAGTGCTGTGCTTGACGATCAAACAAGCCTATCTATTACATCATAAAATCAACCTAACATGCTTGATCTTTCTATATTTATAGTCCTTGTACGTCATTTCTTTTTAAGGACTTTACAAAGCTGTATTGCTTATGTAGGATCAACCTAACATATTTGATCAATTCATTCGAAGTCCTTGTACATGTGTTTCTATTATCTATCAAAGGACTTTACAACTTTTCTTAATGCAAGCATACTTGCATTTTCATTCATATATATCATAATCAAATCATATGTAAATAGGAATATCATTCACATGCTTATTCGTGACAATATCCGCCTATTTGATTATGACAAAAATAATAAGTGCATATGCATGTTATGAATGAATCTAATATACAGTGAGCAACTGTATTTCTAAAATAGATAATCATGAATGTCATTTATAATAATATGTAATTTAATACACTATGAAAATTTACATCCTGGATGTGACGCCCCCAAAATAGGTCCATTCCATCCAACCCATTTTGAGCCGCCAAATACATGGTACAGAAATAACTACAACTTTATTAATACATTTGTCGTGTGCAAAATACGACAACATATATATATGTGAGTTTAAATACAATTATTTTCTTCTAGACAATATACATACCCAAATAAATCCTCATCCCAATTATTGATACATTATTTTACAAAAATGGTGAGGACTACTAAACAACTCTCTCTAGAACCTTCATTCCATACCCCGACTAGTACTCGCTACATTCTCGCCTCTCGAGAGAAGAAAAATGGAACAACAAGGAAAAGGGTGAGCTCAACTAGCCCAAGAAAAGAATATTATGACTAAGATAATATACAACAAATTATCATTAGTCTTCAACAGGGAAAAAAAAACTAATAGAATACAGTAGACAACAAGTTTTTAAACCAATATTCGCAATGAAATAATAATTCATTAGAAGAGTTAAGTAGAGAATGCAACTACTATCTTCTATGTATGAATTTAAAAGTTCGTCGCTCATCTTTTATCCTCGTAACATCAATCAACATACATCCGAATCAAATATTCATCTTTGCACTACAGCCAAAGATATTCATTAGTTGGTCATGTTCATCTAAACACTGCTCATCTTTTCTGCACTACGGGCCAAAGATATTCTTCAGAAATCATTCATCTTTGCACTACAGCCAAAGATATTCCATAATATCATCATTTAAGATCAAGATGATGAAAATATTTTTAAAGAAACGAATCCAAAGAAACAAAATGACAAGGATTAAGGATTAAGGATTCGTACTTTGTTTTTATCCACGCCCAAAAAATACCTCAAAAATAATCATAGGGTGTAAAATTCAAGAATGATCAAAACATGGATACAATCAAAGCTAGTATCCGTAATAGATATTTTAGATTTAAAAGAAAATTTTCATTTTTCAAATGAATAGTGTCGTATTCGTGAATAGTGCCATATATACGTGAATAGTGCCAGATACGTGAATAGTATCTCCGACACCAAAAAGATAGAAATTCCACAAAAAAACATCTTCACGCTTACATTAATAGTACTCGTGAATAAGAACTCGTGAATAGTAACTCATGAATAGTAACTCGTGAATAGTAACTCATGAATAGTAACCTCGACATGAAAAAAGTTCTAAATTTGATAAAAAGTTCCAACCAATATTTCAAAGATAATGATATTGAAGAAATAATATCATTTGAGAAGAAAATAACATCCTTACCTCGAAAGACAAGACTTCTAGTTGAAACACCTGATATAGGCTTTGACTTGAACTTGCACCAGATAGCAATACTCAAAGTATACTCAAAATACTCACAAGAATACGCCGATAATATAGAGAGAGAAACTTCAGCTTCAGTGTGATTTTCAATTCTAACCTAAGCACCCTATTTATAGGAAATTGCTTAGAACACCAAAGCAGAAAATTTAATATAATAATAATATATTATATATATATTCCTACGCCAACCAAGACTCCTGAAATCAGCATGTTTACAACACATGGGGGGCCAACCAAAACAATAAAAACGTTTTTGTTGATATAAATAATTAAATTTCCAAAAATCAATTATTTCGGAGCTTCGGAACTTCAATAATTCATAATAAATAGCTCTTTTATCAGAAAAATTCAAATCACACGAGTTTTTATAGGAAATTCAATTCTCTACAACTTTGTAGAAGAAAGTTTTTCCAAATTCCAAACAGAAATTGACCGAAATCCACATACGTACAATTTTACAGGCTATAATCATATTTCAGTCAAGAAATGGGGTCCACCGACACACAAAACATGTGTTAATCATTTAATGCAACAAAAATACTCTTCCTCCTCATATACTCATATATCCCACATTCATTGTAAAAATATCACCGTTAATATATTATTAAAATAATATATTTAAATGAATTATTTTATCGTAAAAGATAAAATATTAATTTTCAACAATTGTCATTTTAAAATTTTTCTCCATCTATATCCACATAAAATCAATATTTTCCTCATCATATGAATCAATAATTAATTATTCACAAATAATATTACGTAATCACAATATTGACAACCAGCAGCTCCAGAAAAGAGGGGCTTTCCAATAAGAATTTCTTCATCTTGGCGCCGTAATTAGGTGACCAAACCTCTCCTTAGATGTAACTTTCTAGACATTGCCAATAATGTTATCTAATAATATTATTCAGATAATATGAATTATTGCTTCGATAATAAAAAATACGTGTAATGACAATTATCAAACAACAAAGAATATAAAATATCAACGCAACAATTATTGAATCAATAAAATAAAATACTCGAATAAGAATTATCGTAATAATTATCGAGTAGTGCCTTCTTACGTATTTAATCAATAATTGGTGCAATACCGTGCTACTGCTCAACAACGCCAGATTAGTGTGTTTTAACCACCGGGTATTCCAACAAGATAAATCTGTAAATAACTACGCCAAGTATTTATAAATAACTTATATTTGTCATTTTCTTCATCCAATCGCTTTCGTTATGGGGCCCACAAAAGATCGCTGTCCGTTGCATTTAATATTCTCGACAAAGATTTAATATTCCACGACCAAACGAATATTCCCTAACAATAATGAATATTTTATAACCACTTGCTTATTCAAAATATTTATGTATTTTACCCATAACTATCCACATTAATCAAATCGACCCTTACTATTTCAAAATAATAAATAGAGGAAAATAAATTTCATTTATTAATAATTTAGGGTCTTACAACCTCCCTCCTTATGAAATTTAGTCCTCGAAATTGACGTGACGTGCACTGTGTGTTTCAAAAGATGAGAATACCTCGCTTTCATTTCCGCTTCCAACTCCCGTGTCATTTTCTCAATAAAGCATGGTTTCTCCACAAAACTTTAACTTGTGGTATGTCCTTCAGACGTAGGGACATGCTCCTTCCTATCCAAAATCTTGACAGGTACCTCTTCATACGTTAAGTCTTCGGCTATCTCGTTCGGTTCTAACTCAATGACGTAGTTCGGGTCGTCCACATATTTACGTAACATCGATACGTGAAAAACGTTATGAACACGCGTCATACTTGGCGGTAAAACGAGTCTATAGGCCACAGTTCCTATTCGATCGAGAATTTCAAATAGGTTAATAAATCGAAGGTTTGAGCTTTCCTCACCTCACCGATTCTCGCTTTTGAAATAACAACTTCTTGCACCTCCTTCTTCAAATTCATCAGCTCCAGTGTGTAGCTTGAACAACTTTAACTTTATCGATTAAAATTGATTATACTCGTATATCATCACGTGGGTACCTAGAGTTTTCATCTCCATCTCTATTATTAATAAATTATACGAAATGAGTCTTTGATAATATCGTACTCGTACTTATATACGATCTTCTACTCAACACGTCAGCTACCACGTTCGCTTTTCCAGGATGGCATGGTCAGAACATGTGCTAAAATGGGTCTCCTCTTGAGTTCTTCAAAGCTCTTCCCACATTCCTTGCTCCATTCGAATTTTGTATCTCTACGAGTCAGCTGCGTTAATGGAATAGCGATTCGAGAATATCCTTCAACGAATCTCCGATAATAACCAACTAAGCCTAGAAAGCTACGTATTTCGATTACCGACTTAGGTCGTTCTCAACTGTGACTCATAACCCAACCTTGGATAGCACGTTGCAATGACACCTATCAGTTTACTATCGCATGAATATGGTGTCCCCTACGGAGAGTCTGGCTTCGGTGCATTCCACAAAGGAAGTCACCAGATAAAGGCTCAGGTACCAAATTCTATAGTTGAATTTTTAACTCCTGAAGTTCAATAGGAGCCATTCGATATGAGATTTTAGAAATGAGTTTTGTCTGCAGGGTTCAAAGTCGATACAAAATTTAATATCGATCTTTGGGAGTAAACCAAGAAATTCTTCAGGAAATACGTCAGGAAAAATCAATAACAACAGGAATATTATTCAAATCTGACGTGTCTTTATTCAAATCCATAATATGGACTAAGAAAACTTGACATCCATAATAAACGAATGACTTCATGGCTTGATATGAAAATGATTGACTACAATGGTTTGATTGCTTGAATTCGAGTAACAGTTGCTTAGGAATATGAAAACTAACAACCTTATGAAAAGTAATCAATTTTGCATGATGAGTAGTTAACCTTAAAATCACATCAAAAGCAAATATCTCTATAGAAATAAGGTTAACAGGTAATGTGATAGTGCCAACCTGAATCAAGCAAGATTTCTAAACAACGGATGTAATGAAAGTTTCTCCTAACGGAGTCTCCATAAATAGGTCAAAGTCTAATTTCTCCGTAGTCAAGTTCAAACGTTGAGCGCAAGCAAGAGAGATAAAAGAATGGGTAGAATCGGTATCTAGTAAGGTATAAACTTCGCAAGAATTTATAATTAACTAACCTGTGCTAACTTCGCTCGAGTTCCTCGCATTTTGACCGGCCACGACAAAACGCTCTTCTAGAATCGTTGTCTTTGACTTTTCTCGGGACATCCTTTTGAGTCACCATTCCCACCGGATCGGGTTTCGATACCGCATAATCTCGAGCGATATGTCCTTCTTTTCCACAATTATAGCATACCTTAAACTATTGTGGGCGCTTTGAATGATATGTCCCTCTTTCCCAAGATTTGTAACATACGACCGATGGTCTTTCTCCTCCTTGAACTAGTTGCTCATCGAGCGTCGACGCCTTCAAATGGTCATTGTTGAATCTCCTCTTTTTAAAATCTCCTCCCTACTCGCTTCTTCTATTTTTATGGCCATGATTACCACCAGAGTGGTTACCGCCTTTGTCCGTATTCTTCTTTCTCCGCTGGTTATCGTTATTCTGATGATTGTTATCTTCGGTATGATCCTCGGTTATGGTCCCTCGGTTGAACGTGACTCGTTATCTCGCCTAACAATTGAGCCCTCAATGACAACATCCGAATAGAGAGAAAATTTATGAGAAATGAGATATCGACGTATCGCCGGGTTTCAAACCTCTCGTAAACATCCACGCCATACGCTTCTTCATTCTCCACCAAATGAGGTGCAAACTCGATAACTCCGTGAACTTCGCCTCGCATCGACACACTTTGTCATTATTATTCGCCCGCCTAATAAACTCCACTTCCTTTATATGATTTAATACTTTCGTGGAAGTACTTGTCATTGAATCTGCTTCTCAAATGTCTCCCATGACATGATGAGTGCAAATGGATGGGTACGCTTCACGATTCCCACCAAGAATCGCCTCGCCACGGAACATAAAGGTGGCGAATGGAACTTTCTGTTCCTCCGCATCCCAAGACATCGAATATCTTGGTAATTTGTTTAACCCACATCTCCGCCTTAATCGGATCCGCTTCCCCAGCACTCGTGGTCCCAACTTTTGAATCGCTTGGGTCAGGACAACCCGTGAATTACTATCATTTCCTCCTCAGTATTTTGAACACGAGTCTCCGGTCTTACCGATTTTGCATGAACTGCAAAAAGCTTCTAAACATCCCCTCGCTCATCATCTGCTCAAGGTGGTGTTGTTCACAGAGGAACATTGCCACTGCTGCACATTCTCCTCGTTGGTAAGTACAGGCATCTCCACGGTCTCATTTACATTGTTAATATTCTCAGTCGACATTCTCAAATACTGTCATAAAACAAGGGTTAATTAAGGAAATCAATATATCACATAATATCCCTATATACTGACCAACTAACAAATAAGCTTAGGTAGGACACACTAGAGAAGGATTTACTCGCCTCCCCTCCTAGTTCTATTCCCCATCTCCGCCAGAGATCATATCCCTAAGCTCGATATTAATCAGGACGCCCCCAAAATAGGTCCATTCCATCCAACCCATTTTGAGTCGCCAAATACATGGTACAGAAATAACTACAACTTTATTAATACATTTGTCGTGCAAAATACGACAACATATATACTGTGAGTTTAAATACAATTATTGTCTTATAGACAATATACATACCCAAATAAATCCTCATCCCAATTATTGATACATTATTTTACAAAAATGGTGAGGACTACTAAACAACTCTCTCTAGAACCTTCATTCCATACCCCGACTAGTACTCGCTACATTCTCGCCTCCTGAGAAGAAAAATGGAACAACAAGGAAAAGGGTGAGCTCAACTAGCCCAAAGAAGAATATTATGACTAAGATAATATACAACAAATTATCATTAGTCTTCAACAGGAAAAAAAACTAATAGAATACAAGAGACAACAAGTTTTTAAACCAATATTCGCAATGAAATAATAATTCATTAGAAGAGTTAAGTAGAAATGCAACTACTATCTTCTATGTATGAATTTAAAAGTTCATCGCTCTATCTTTTATCCCCGTAACATCAATCAACATACATCCGAATCAAATATTCATCTTTACACTACAGCCAAAGATATTCATCACTTGGTCATGTTCATCTAAACACTGCTCATCTTTGCACTACGCCAAAGATATTCTTCAAATCATTCATCTTTGCACTACGTGCCAAAGATATTCCATAATATCATCATTTAAGACCAAGATGATGAAAATATTTTAAAGAAACGAATCCAAAGAAACAAAATGACAAGGATTAAGGATTAAGGATTCGTACTTTGTTTTATCCACGTCCAAAAATACCTCAAAAATAATCATAGGGTGTAAAATTCAAGAATGATCAAAACATGGATACAATCAAAGCTAGTATCCGTAATAGATATTTTAGATTTAAAAGAAAAATTTTCATTTTTCGATGAATAGTGCCGATTCGTGAATAGTGTCAGATATCGTGAATAGTGTCAGAGTATACGTGAATAGTAACTCCGACACCAAAAGATAGAAATTCCACAAAAAACATCTTCACGCTTCATGAATAGTACTCGTGAATAGTAACTCGTGAATAGTAACTCATGAATAGTAACTCGTGAATAGTAACTCATGAATAGTAACCTCGACATGAAAAAGTTCCAAATTTGATAAAAAGTTCCAACCAATATTTCAGCATAATGATATTGAAGAAATAATATCATTTGAGAAGAAAATAACATCCCTTACCTCGAAAGACAGTATTTCTAGTTGAAACACCTGATATATAGGCTATGACTTGAACTTGCACCAGATAGAAATACTCAAAGTATACTCAAAATACTCACAAGAATACGCCGATAATATAGAGAGAGAAAACTTCAGCTTCGTGTGATTTTCAATTCTAACCTAAGCACCTATTTATAGAAAATTGCTAAACACCAAAAGCGTAAAATTTAATATAATAATAATATATTATATATATTCCTACACCAACCAAGACTCCTGAAATCAGCATGTTTACAACACATGGGGGCCAAACAAAACAATAAAAACGTTTTGTTGATATAAATAATTAAAACTTCCAAAATCAATTATTTTGAGCTTGAACTTCAATAATTCATAATAAATAGCTCTTTTATCAGAAAAATTCAAATCACACGTGTTTTTATAGGAAATTCAATTCTCTACAACTTTACAGAAGAAAGTTTTTCCAAATTCCAAACAGAAATTGACCGAAATCCACATACGGACAATTTTACAGGCTATAATCATATTTCACCAAGAAATGGGGTCCACCGACACACAAAACATGTGTTAATCATTTAATGCAACAAAAATACTCTTCCTCCTCATATACTCATATATCCCACATTCATTGTAAAAATATCACCGTTAATATATTATTAAAATAATATATTTAAATGAATTATTTTATCGTAAAAGGTAAAATATTAATTTTCAACAATTGTCATTTTAAAATTTTTCTCCATCTATATCCACATAAAATCAATATTTTCCTCATCATATGAATCAATAATTAATTATTCACAAATAATATTACTGTAATCACAATATTGACAACCGTGCGCTTCCCAGAAAGAGGGGCTTTCCAATAAGAATTTCTTCTTCTTGGCGCTAGCAATTAGGTGACCAAACCTCTCCTTAGACAGTAACTTTCTAGACATTGCCAATAATGCTATCTAATAATATTATTCAGATAATATGAATTATTGCTTCGATAATAAAAAATACCGTGTAATGACAATTATCAAAACAACAAAGAATATAAAATATCAACGCAACAATTATTGAATCAATAAAATAAAATATCGAATAAGAATTACCGTAATAATTATTGAGTAGTGCCTTCTTCACGTAAGAATCAATAATTGGTGCAATACCGTGTGCTTCTGCTCAACAACGCCAGTATTAGTGTGTTTTAACCACCGGGTATTCCAACAAGATAATTCTGGTGAATAACTACGCCAATTATTTATAAACAACTTATATTTGTCATTTTCTTCATCCAATCGCTTTTCTCGTTATGGGGCCCACAAAAGATCAAGCCATCGCATTTAATATTCCCAACACAGTCTTTAATATTCCACGACCAAACGAATATTCCCCGAATAATAATGAATATTTTATAACCACTCATTATTCAAATATTTCATGTATTTTACCCATAACTATCCACATTAATCAAATCGACCCTTACTATTTCAAAATAATAAATAGAGGAAAATAAATTTCATTTATTAATAATTTGGGGTCTTACACTGGATCCAGAACATACCTAACTAGTTAGAGATGTACTTCTTTGGCTCCATGTATATTTCCAGGATGTCTGTTGATCAGCTATTCATCTATTTGATCTTCTTGGTTCTGTTCCCCTAGGGATGTTAACTTCATTTCTTTTGTCTACTCCCCCTCAGATGTATGCTTCTTTTCTTCTTCTTCTGGATCCCCTTCAGCCTCTACAAACACAGGCTCATCATCCTTTGGCTCCCCCTCAGATGATGACCCAACTTCTTCTTCTGTTGTCTTCTTTTCTTCTCTCCTTCTCCTCTATTTGCTCTTTCTTGAATGCCTCTTACTATGCCTCTTTCTATGCCTCTTTTCTTCCTTCCCCCTTTTTGTCATTAATCACATAGGAGAGCTGTTCCATGTTGGACATAAGCTGCTCCATCAGATAAGAGGAGTTACCAACTTCAATCTTGAGTTCTTGTTGGCTTAACTCAAGTTGCATAGAGAAAGACTGATTCATGTTTTCAATCTTGTCAGAAAGGACTGGGAGTTGTTCTTCATTTACCTTCTGTGCTCGTAGAGCTTCTGCCTTCTGATCATGTATGCCCTTCAGATAGATGTGATCTCTCTTTTTAATTTTGAGAGATACATCAGCCATAGTAGCTTGAAGTCTGTTTTGAACTGAATTATCTTCTATTGCTGTCAACCTCTTTGACTCTTCATTGATTAGAGATATCTTCTCATCTACCTTATTAGAATTCTTCAACAACTCCTGCTCCATGGGAATTTGGTCATCTGGTTGGGCAGCCTCTTGTTGAACACAAATTGGACTCTACGATTTTCATCCTTGGACAGATTTTCGAAAGTATTGAGAATCTAAAAAATCATTGAGTACCAATCACTATTGGAGGATGAAGGAATGTCAGATAGCTGAGCTTAGGCAGATGGAGGCTTCTCATTTTGGACTTGAACACCATCAGTGGTAGAGTGAAACAGACTCTACGATTATCTCATTGGCCATAATCCTTCTGCCATTAGAGTCCACTCTACGATCATAAAGAATATAGTGGTTTCTGGCATGTTTGTAGACTTTGTAATGAGGCTGGTCTTTGATCATCATTGTTGCATAACTCTTCACCCTTGGGAAGTTTTGAGCCACCAGCTCTAGGCTTGAAAACAAAGAGTAGCACCAGTTGATGTGGCTTCCATCTCTTTCAGTATGTGCCTTTAACCAAGGCATCCATTGGAAAAACCATCTTTTTGGAGGTACTTTTGGTGGTTCATTCGAGACTTCCACCACTATTCTTCTATTAATCCTAGCCGGAGAGAGAACATGGTAGTATTTTGGTTCCTCGAATTCCTAATGTGCAGAATCAAAATCTTTCTCCATTTCTTCTTTTTCTGATCCTGAACCATTATGATCAGATTCATCAGTGAATCCTTCTTGCTGAATTTTGTTACGAGAACCTTCTTCAGCAAAATCTTCCTTGGATTCATCTTCTTCATTACTAGTCCCATCTTCAGCACTTTCTTTCTTTAATTCAGATTCATCATCACATACTTCAATGACTGCAGTAGAGTGATCACTTTTCTTCTTAGAGGCAAATTTAACTAGTAGTCTGTAGCTCTTCCTTCTGCTTGGGGGTTCAGCTATGGGAGAGTCAGACTCTTCTTCTTCTTCAGACTCTGAGGCCTTTGAATCATCAACTAAACTTCCTTGACATTCAGCATTTGCAGGGGCTGGTCCTTCTTCTTCAGAATCAACATCATTTGACACATCATCTGAGCTTGTTGGAGCATTTGCATTTGGAGATTCAGTTGGGTCATCTTGTAGCTTTTCTTCATCATTAGAGTGAATGCTCTGAGAGTTAGCCACAGGGCTTGTGCATTCTTCTTCATTAGCAAATTTTGCATTTTCTTCCATGAATCCAGCTTCATCTTCATTGCTGGATTTGTTCTTTGAGGACTCGGTCTTGAAACCATCAGTTCCATTCTCTTCTTCTGACTCTACGTCCTCCTCTTCATCAGATGTACTTTCTTGGGAAACTAGGGCTGGCTTGTTTACCACTTTAGCTTTCTTTCTTGATGGCCCTTGAAGCAGTCTGTTGCTTCTTCTCTTTGTGGTCTCTGGTGCAGTTAAGACCTTTTCACCTTCATCTTTGTCTTCAGTGGAGAGACTCATTTGTAGAGCCTCTATTTTCTTCACACTCCTGGATCTCTTCCTTACTTGTGTGGATGCAACTGGTGCAGAGTCACCAGACTCAGAGCCTTCTACCTCCTTCGCCTTCCTTTTTTTCACAGAGTTCTTTCTAATGCTCCCAGTTGTTGTTAACCTCCTGTTTTCCTTTGGGTTTTTCTTCCAGTTTATAAAAAGTTGTGGAGACATTACTTTGTGAATATTCAGAGGCTCTCCTTCATCATCCTTGATCTTGCCTCCCAGCTTCTTCTTCATCACAATACTCAGTAGTCTTCCATGGAAGACCTTAGTCAGGGGTCTATCTGTAGACTTCTTTTTCTCAGCCCTTTCCACCCATTTTGAGATCTGATCGAACAAGATAGCTCCAAAGTTTATTCGCTTCTTCAGAACTATTGCAGACATAATCTTCAACTGCTGATCAAGCATAGTGTCATGTGCATTATCCTTGCATAGTATATATCTTCCCACTATCTCAGCAAGGAACTCGAATTCCTCAGGAAACTCCTTCTTCATGTCCTTCAGACTAAGGTTTCTTTGGTACCCCATAATCTTCTTTGCTTATTCAGTGTGTCGATCTCATCAAGGCTTTTCAGTCCTAGGTCAGGAAAGCCTAAGCATTGATTGATATCAGATGATTTCAGCTTTAGAGACTGGCCTTTAACCTTGGTAGAAAGGGTTCTGGAGTTTATGGATGCATTTGAGTAGAACTCCTTAAACAGTTCAGTATATACTCAAGTGCTTGCCTCAAGACATTCTGAGAATCCATCTTTCTTCACAAGTTCAAGAGTGTCTCTGAACTTCTTTTTGAATTTCTCAAACGATTTGGTTCCGAGCTGAATGCTATTGATTACTCGCCAATCTGCCATTTGAATAGTTCGAAGAATATGGGTATTTGATTCAGAGAGATTTATGAGAGATAGCTGCTTGTGATTTGGGCAAGACTTTGGAGGGTTAATTGATTTTGGCTTCGAAGAGGATTCTGGGGTTTGAAAGTGGGAGGGAGAGAGGTTCGATAGTTTCTGATTACTATTTGCAAATTTTGAATTTGTCTTTATGGCAGTTACTTCTGACTCTGCATAAACAGTGATGTGTCAACCAACCATTGGTTGCACGATGCCCAGTAATGAGTTGTAACTCCACCATGAACTCTTCAGTTTAATGTCCCTTTTTAAAACAAATAGGCGTCAATGACGTGGATTGATTGTTGACCATTTTGGTTCGTAGAGTAGCATGGTAAGGCGGCTATGGACTCTATGTTTTCCTTTGTTAGCTCAACGATCCTCTTCTGAGAGATGCTGTAGTGGATGGTTTTGACACTAATCCTCATCTTGAAAGTGCACAGCTTGACCACTGATGTACCCCAAGCCAGTTTGGGCACTTAAGTTCTGAGGTGCGTTTGCATGATGTCTTTCCAAACTGCATTCGAACTTATCTCCTTATAATCTGAATGGTTGAGAAATTGTCCCATTCTTCCAACCTCCTCTTGAGCTAGAGTATCCTCTGGTAAGACTACGATCGTCGAGTCTGCTTCTATGATCGTTGAGATTGCACTACGATCATGGAGTTATCTTCAACCTCTACTCTACGATCGTTAACTGTCTTGGTCCTTGAAATGAACTTGACTAAGCAATCCTCCTGGGTTAAGGTAGCTCAGGAAGGGTCAACCTCTTAGAGTGAGACAAGGGTCAGGGTTGTCCCTGAGGCACTTTCCAGATGAAATACTTTAAAAGTGATTTGCACTGATATCTCATTTGACCTTTTCTGCTGGGGAGGTCCTCTACCAACTTTAGACAATTACATTTGATGTAATCGTGGTGTCTTCCTCCTCTGACACTATGATCAGATGTTTGATCGTAGGCACTCCATGATTTTGAGTTGGGTGGTTGATAGGTTATCATTAGTACATTTTGAGACGTTCCTACTGACTATGGATCTTCATTTGGTTCATCAGCCACAAAGTTATGGGACTCTGTAGCTGGTACATTGCTTCATAGTATATCTCAATGTTGTTGTTCCTTAACAGATCACTGCTTCCCCATGTTTATACTGTCTTCTCAATGAGGTGTGATTTCTTTTTCTTCATGTGCATTAGGAGGCATCTTTGCATATCTCCTTCTGACTAGAATCACCACTGAAAATTAAATTTGTTTACATCGTAGACATGGATATCTCCAGGACTGATCATTCTACGATCTTTTGACAGCACTACGAACGTAGTTTTCTTTGTTAGTTTGTACTTGCTGAGTTCTGCTGCCATAATGAGTTCCTCATGATTGATGCTCGATGGTCCTCTGATGTGAACTTCCTTGAGGATTCTTCTCATATGATATGCTTTGTATGATTGAGCATCTAAGACCCTTTTTCATTTTTGGTTGAATGGCCTGCTTCCATATAAAGATGAGCAGCCATGTGAGCTTTATTCATATCAGCTCAGCAGGTATTCAAGGACAGGCTTTGACATATAGGAGTTTTATCATAATTATTTCTGAACAGTCTTAAGCCTTCTACTGGTTGAATCTTCTTGACTGAAGTCTTCTGCTTCAACATTCCTTAGTGTGGTCAGATAGACCAAGTACCTGCAGGTTAGATACATTTCTATTTTTGGTACCCATAATTAAATGGGTCCTGCTAGGTTAGTTTTCTAAATCCCCGTTCCTCATATATTTGGATAACCATCATATTGTATTCATGCATGTAACTAATTTAGATAATACATTTTGAGATGCATGATGGTGAGTGTGTGTAAGATTTGCCATTTTAATAAAAGACTATTTTCTTTGATGGTTTCATCATTTGCTTGGTTATGTTTACAGAGTTTAAATGTTCACAGAGTGAGAATCAACACTATTACTAATGTGTATATGGTTGATTCATGGAGGTGATCAGTTTTTAAGAATCTTCAAGATACTCTTGTAGAACTGATCATACTCTGTGTGTTATCAAACACTTAGAACATAGGCTTGTACATACATACTACTAACCCATCAGCAAAGATTACTCCACATAAGATTAATTTAACCTTTGATATGTTTATGACCTATTTTAGATTTCTTTCAAGATGTCATGCTCAAGCTACATGCAACTACACTAATATCCCCAATACCCCTAAACTTATACTATTTAATGCCCCATTGAATGAAGGTAAAGGGTAACAAAAAACTCCCCTAATGATCGGTGGTACCACCCTCCTCGGGTGGTGAATCTGGTGGTGGATATGGCGCTGCTATTCTGAATTGAGGCCACTCTAGCATCGTTCCTTGCTGCGCAAAAGCTTTGGCCAAGGCCCTCGTGAGACCCGTTGCAAACATGCCCAGATTATCGTACATGGCATCGACTTTTCGCTCCAACCTTCGGAGCTGGCTCATCACCATGGGTGGCATGTGTTTGCGTGGACGGGCCTGACTCATCTGTCTGAGGGGGCTATTGTGACGACTCTGGAAAAGTGGGCTGAATAATGAATCCTAGTCCGCGTGGGTGTGGTACACCTCCTGCCCAATCCTCAAATTTGGCAATGGTGGCATGAGTTATGTCCTAGCTTGGGTATTGCATTTGATCGTTATCCCAGTTGCATCCCTGATTAGCACATAACATAGCAACCACTGATGCGTGTGGAATGCTCCCAATGGTGCCTCCTCGCAGGTATCACAACATATTCTGATGGATGAGATGACCAATGTCAATATACTTCCCGGTGATTATGCCCCACAGAATAATAGCCCTCTCCGCTGTTATTTCGTGCTGATGAGAGGAAGGCACGACCTTGGCACATATGAACAGATTCCACGCCTTTGTATATCAGTTCATGGCTGCCGCCAGGAATATACGAGGTTGAGTTGTGCCTACTTTATAGGTCCATTTCGTGCCAGGCACGTACAATTATGCAATAACCAACTCCATGTCTGTCACCAAATGTGCACCGGTGACCCAATTAGCCGCCCCCGTTGGCGGTGCATCAGTAATTTTGAAATTAATCTGATGGCACGGGGTCTATAATCTATCTCGAGACCGCGAACGAGAGATATACCACTCATAGTGACCTTGGCATTGGCATAAAACTCGCGGACTATGCTCATTGGAATGGGCGTTGGAGTAGCAGTCAATCCACCCCAGCCTCTCTCTTGAATCATGGCACACAACTGGCCATCCTACCCCTCCGGCTTGAAACCGCGCTCCTTGACGAACGTCTTCGCCATAATTCAGTAATACTCTTGCTGAGCTTCCAAGTTTAGAAACTTGGTGTGATCCACAATATCCGCCCCTTGACTGCCCGAGGAAGATGAAGAAGATGATGCAATAGAACGTGCTCGATTAGGCCCCATTTGTAGTTAATAAAGATTGCACAGATAATCTCACTGAGAATGAAGAAGAGAACAATGAAGCTATTAACCTCAAGTTGTTTCTGCCCCAACCAAATGAAAAACCCTAGTTTATATCAATAAATGAGAGGTGGGTTTGAGTTTTGAACGTGGAGAGAATCG
The DNA here is from genome assembly GCA_020205615.1 of Panax quinquefolius. Classification (NCBI taxonomy): domain Eukaryota; kingdom Viridiplantae; phylum Streptophyta; class Magnoliopsida; order Apiales; family Araliaceae; genus Panax; species Panax quinquefolius. The sequence continues at coordinate 1,096,798 of JAINUW010000591.1, read as the reverse complement.
TGGAAATGTGATAGAGAGATGTACGACTTCAATTTATAACTGATAGAGAGATAGAGACGTGAGTTATGGAGAGACTGTGATGTCTCTTCTGTTTTGATTGCAAATGAGAGTACACTTTATCTCCATCACGTTTTTAAACTGAAAAAATTTTCCACGTCGATGATGTCAAGGCGGTACAAGTGGAGGTTTTATTGGGCTGAGCTCGCAGAAGCATATGCAGTGAAACCGTCGGATCTGGCGGTCATATATCGTCTTGGTAGCGCACGTATGTCTTTGAAATTGTCACTTTAATCACTAGGCGTCCGACGATACCTTCACTGCTAGCTTTTATTTTTTTAGAATTTGCAAGACAAAAATGCATGCTCTCTAATACACCTGCAATAACATCAATAGACCTTATCAAAGCATGGTTGACTAAATAAAAATGAATGCATAGCCTGTCTTCCCAATTTCAATGCAATGCACACACGTGCTCTTCTGTGATGCAACTATGATGAATAAGCATATAAAGGTACTCATATTGTTCTAATAATTAATGAAAATAAGCTAAACCAAACAACTTGAACAGAATAAATACTAATTAGAGATGGAAACAATGAGTTGCCTCCCATCAAACGCTAAGTTATAGTCAATTAGCTTGACTGTCTCTGAGTCTCATGTCGAAGATAGAATCGAGGTGACTTTCTTTCTGTCCACCTCACCACCAGAGTCACTCTTCAATCTCTGACCATTCACTTTAAGATGCTTGTCTGGAAACTTATCACCTACTGCAATGGTTCCATACTGTGAAGTGGTATCCAGATATTGAACAAATTTATCTAATTCCTCATCCTTCACATTTGAATTTTCAGCAACGATACTTTTCAATGGTTCACAATCCACTATACTTTGTACTTCATCATTTAGAACCCGGTTTACCACATCAACCCGGAAGCATTCTTCTTCATCTGTTGGGAACTTCATGGCCTTAATGACGTTAAAGGTCACCTCCTGATCATGTACACGCATCGTGAGTTCCCCTTTTTGTACATCTATCAAAGTCTTGCCTGTAGCTAAGAATGGTCTTCCCAGTATGATTGGTATATTTTTATCTTCCTCGTAATCCAAAATGATGAAGTCAGCCAAAAAGATAAATTTGTCCACCTTTACCAAGACATCTTCAACAAGCCCCCGTGGATACGTGATGGATCTGTCAGCTAGCTGCAATGCAATGTTTGTCAGCTTTGGATCCGGTAATCCCAATTGGTTGAACAATGACAAGGGCATCAGATTGATACTTGCCCCAAGATCACAGAAACATTTTTCAAAATTCATCTTCTCGATTATGCACGGGATTGTGAAACCACCTGGATCCTTCACGACGGGTAACTTCATTGAAGCAATCAGATCGCATTCTTTTTCACGAGGCTCTTGTCTCAAATTCGTCTAATCTCCTCTTCCTTGACAGTATACCCTTCATGAACCTTGCATAGCTTGGCATATGTTTCAATGCCTCGGCGAAGAGTATATTCATTTTCAGCTTTTTGAATATCTCCAGAAACTTGTTGAATTGCTTATCTTCCCTTTGCTTATTTAATCTTTGCGGATATAGAACTTGAGAGTGAATTGGTGGTACTGAACTCTTAAGCTTCTCCTCTGAACCTGCTTTATCTTTCTCTTCCTGCTGAACCTCAGACTTTTCCAGATTTTCTTTTCAATGACCCACATTACTTTCGCCCTGCATTGCCATGCAACCTCCTTTTATAAAACATCTGCGGTAGACGACTTTCTTGATGTCTCGCAATATTCTTCCCAGATCTTAATGTGATTGCTTGACCTTCGTTCTTTCCCGTCTCTTCTTGGATTTGTCTCTCAGATTACTTGGCAAAGAACCCTGGGGCCTGTTTGTAAGCATGTTCGCCATCTGCCCCATTTGAGTTTCCAGATTCTTAATAGCCACTGCTTGGCTTTTGATCAAAATCTCAGTATTTTCCATGTATTTCATCATCATCTCCTCCATTTCTGATTTCTTTTCTTGCTGAGGTGCAGCTGGAGTGTGATGTTGCTGTTGTTGAGAAAATCCCGTGGAAATGGTGGTCTAGGATTAGGCTGTGGTTTGCCTTTGGTTGTCAGTCTCAAACTAATTATTTGATTGGCCCGATTCTTGATTCCTCGGGTTATTTGACCAACTAAAGTTTGGATGATTTCAGTTGTTGGGGTGGTATGTTTTCTGAAACTAACCTTGGTCTTTTCTGTAGTTGTTCACATACTGCACTGACTCTGAGCTGATAGCACATTGATCTGTCGAGTGTGACCCCGGACAAATCTCACATACAAATGCCACCGTCTTCGTTTTACCTTCTGCTAATGTGTCTATTTTCTTTGCCATGGTTGCCATCTGTGCTGACAACTGCGTGATAGCATCCACCTCTAACACACTTGCAACCTTGAGCTGTGGCATTCGAGATGTAGGATTCTGAAAATCATTTGATGCCATCATCTTGATAAGGTTATAAGCTTCCTCATAGATTTTTGCCCATAATGCCCCTCCTGCAGCGGCATCTACATCTACAATCAGTCTCGACTGCCATCCCAATCCATTATAAAATGTGTTGATCACCATCCAGTCTGGCATACCATGATGGACACTTTCTCAGCATCTCTTTGTATATCTTCCATGCTTCATATAAGGACTCGCCCTGTTGTTGCTCAAACTGAGAGATAGATGTCCTCATCTTTGCAGTCTTAGCCATTGGGAAGAACTTGGCTAAGAATTTCTGTGCTAAGTCCTCCCATGTAATTATAGACCCTGCTGGCAAAGAATGAAGCCAACTTCTTTCTTTATCCCTCAATGAGAATGTGAATAGCCTAAGTCTGATAGCATCCTCCGTCACACCGTTGTATCTGAATGTATCACAAATTTCGATGAAGCTTAACAGGTGTTCACTTGGATCGTCTGTAGCGGCACCCCCAAACTGTACTGAATTATGTACCATTTGAATAGTGCCCATTTTTATCTCGAATGTATTGGCTGCTAACGCTGGTCTGACGATGCTAGACTGTAGTCCATTAATATTGGGCATGGAATATTCCTTCAGAGCCCTTTGCTCCTCTCTTTGCTCTTCTCCTTGTACCTCGGCTGCCATATTAGCTGTGGTACTTTCTAACTGTGCTTGTAAATTTCTACGAACATTAGTTTTCCAACCTTTATCGTTTATGTTGTCTTGAATAGGTGTTAAGTCGGGGTTGGATGACCGCGTGCGCATAAAAATTTATCCAAGTTCCTGAAATAAAAACAAAAATGGAAATGAGATAAGAATGGATTTATCTAAGTCATACAATATAGCTTAAAACTAATGATAATAATTTAATTTTAAATGCCTTTCCCCGACAACGGCGCTAAAAACTTGTTGCCTCTTTTTTTAGTTCTAACAAAAGAGCTCTAACTCATGCAAGCATACATGTGTCAACAAGTAATACAGAGCAAGTAAAGTATTGATCCCACAGAGAAAGTTGTTTAATTTATATCACTATGCATTAATTAAATCACTATATTTATATGCTCAAACGAATTACTAAGATTGGTTTGTTACTCGATTCGCAAATAACGACTAAAACAATAATAACGACTGAATAAATCAAATCTGGAAGTAATGGGATCCTAACTTCATTTAATAGTTCATTTAATCACCACTATCATGCAAGACTTGTTCACATATCATAGGAAAGTAGCCAAGAGCACTAAAAGAGTCATAGCCATTTTTTAATGCACTATGACCTACTTACACAGGATCCACAAATGATAGACTCTATGTAATCATTAATATACCCAAAATCACTATATGTCTATGTGAAATTGCAACTATATTGAATTTAAGTTCAAGCCCTTATTCTAACTCATACGGTGAAATAATATATGTCTATCTAGTTCACGAAATACACAAGCCATATAAAACAGCCCCATATACGTATACTATCATGATTACAATCCATACTTACATGTTCATTGTCAAGTCCATACAAGTACTGAAACGAATGGTGATCAAGCATTCATACATGTAAAACAATCATGATAGACATCCCATATGATATGTATAACAATCCAGCATTCAAGCATGCAATCAAACTACATATTAAAATCCGTTAGAATCCCATAATGGAGTTTAGTTCATGGCTGAACCAAAAGCCATTATGGGATCAAATCTAAACATGATTAATAAACAAACAATTAAAAGATGAAAGGTAGAAACAATCAAACCCAATTGCTGAATATAATCCACTATTCAAATCCTAATATGAATCCATCAAATACTAATAAAAATCCACTCTGGTAGAAAATCCCAAGAAGAAGTAGAAAAGTAGAGTTTTGGCCTCCTTCTACGTTGGAATCTCCCACAGAGAGTAAACCCTAGTTACAATGTTAAAAATACGTAAAAACTAAATAATTCTCAATAATCCTCCTTTGACACCAGTCAGAAATCGTTTAAAAAACCAAACTACAACCATTTTAATCAAACATTAAAATAAACAGCTCAGCATTAATTAGCATCGCGCTCGGACTCGCGCTTCCCCAGTGTAATCCTCGCGCGGCCGCGCGACTTGCAGTATGTCATGATGTCCAGCCGGGTACTCGCGCGTCTCCAAGCTTATCCTGTCGCGCAGCTTCTGCAACTGTGATTCCCGGTTCTGCTGCTGTAACTATTATGTCTTGCTGCTCATTCCTTTGTTCATGCCTACTTAGTCCCCTGCTCCACTTGATCCTCATACCACGCATCCACAGCTTGTGCCTCGCTTCATGCTTTCATTCGCTTCGTGCCCTCTAATTTCACCAAATTAGGCCTTTTCCTGGACTTTTCCACCAAAAGGAGTTTTAAGTATATGCAATGCAAACTAACATGAAATGCAACTAAAACACACTAAAATGTACTTGAGATGGGCATAGTTCGCATGAATTGGTACTCAATAAGTAGGTATAAACACTTATCATAGGCATTAAGTTAACTTGCTCCCCACCTTATTTAGTTGGCCATCACAACACTTAAGCATTAAGTTTACTTTGTCATTAAGTCTACTTGCTCATAACTTAATCACTTTGTTTACTCACCACACTTACTTAGCCTTTAAGTTTGCTAGCTCCCTACATTGGATCATTCTTTGGTTGCCCCATGGGTTTAAACCATCCCATAACCCATTGGTTACTTATTTTGGGCCTTTAACTTAATTGATCTTAACTTATTCCTTGGGCTTACAATAAAACAATACTTGGGCTTGTTCATTAATTCATTTTGGGACTTTACAATAGCCAATATTTGGTTTTAACATTAGTTCACATTGGGCTTAACCCAATCCCAATTAAACTATCCATTTCCTATATAATTGTACAATTATAATTACATATGGCTTAAAGCCTTATAATGTATTCTATACGTAAAATTCTTGTATTCTAACTCATATACTAAGTCATGATATACGATATACCATCATTCATACATACTAGTATAATACCTCGTATCATACTCGTATACACTACCACGCACAATACCTACGTATCATACAATCATTATCCTAACTTCTTAACGCTTGATATTCCTAACATTCTCAAATTAAGTCCACATGTGAACTATTACGTTTTCTATAACTAAAATATTATTGGATATTCCCTCTCACCTTGATATTATATCGTTGCATATTTCTCGGAAGTTCAAAAATAATTTCCGAGCAGAAATGCGTGAATAGTGTTTTTCGAAAAATTTCTCGGAAAGCTTTTATTTTCGTCTTGGAAATTCAAACACTTTAATTCTACCACGTAGCCAAAATACTACTACGTTCTGACATGTTTAGGTCATAGAACGACCTTCAATTAGCTTGCTCCCATAAATAATTAATTAAATTCATTTAATCCACATAATAAAAATAAAAATTTAATTCTCAAAAATTCGATTTTTCTGGGGCGTTACAATCTAAGCCTCCAAAGTACACATTAGAAATTGTTTTTCATTTCGGTTACCTGTAAATGAAGAAACGATTCAACCGCTTTATATTGGGCTCCTATAACTTGTGATTCTTGTAATGTTTGTGTGAGATAATCCATGCAGTGTGTAGCCAGAATGTAAGTGAAGAGATATATCATCTAAAACCCATCTAACAACATTACAGTAAGAAGATCTGAGCCGGTCAACCATTTTCAGAACTCACATTCTTGAGTTTCTGGAAATTCTAGAAAACCGAAATCGTGATCATCCGAGCTAGTTTGACCATCGATTAAATCAAATACGTATATTATTTAGGTGATCGATAAGCCTTAATATGTAGTCCATAAATCATATAACAATCTTGTTAGAACAATAGAAACAAAACAATAAATAACTAACAGATCAAAGCCCATGAACTCACTGTCAGACTGACCTGGGGAAATCTGGGTTACCCAGAAATCTCCCGGTCAATGTTGGTCAACGTGGTTTGACCACGAATAACATGAAATTTGTTCATGTTCTGACCTCACTACAAGTTCTAGTTTAAAGATCTTATGTCAAACTACAGATTAAAAACTTATAACAAGAAAAATCACAAACAGAGAAAGATTTGTGGCCACTAACATTCGTTGTCAGACCACCATTTAAACTTTCTCCAGATTTTGTAAATCATCAAATCCGAGCCTATAAATGTTATGGATCTAACATCTATCAACCCAGATCATCAATATATACTGCATAGAACATGTTTTAACATTTAAACACAACTTTTAACAGAGGATCGAATATCAGATTTTGTTTTAGGGTTTATACCTCTTATGAACAATCCTTTGATTATTGGCTGCTGATATGTTATAGATATTAGTGGGGCTTTTGTAAGACCCCAAATTTTTGAATAAAGATGAATTTTTCTATAATTATCATTTTTGAATATTATGGAATGAATTTAATAGAATGTTATAGTTGTGGGTAATATTTACAAATTTTACAAAGTATGCAAGTTGTCATATTATATTCTATTGGTCGGGAAATATTCTTTTTGTCAGGGAATATCCGTACGATGGTACAATCATTGGTGGACCTCACAACAGAATTGTTGTCGGATTGAGAAAACGATAAAAATATTTAATTGAAAATAACGGCAGAAGTTTTACCGTTGATACTGTTGAACTACTCGGTAGTAAAAGTACAGTAATACGCGTGGTTGCATAGTAGCACACAGTATTGATTATTGATGCTTACGTGAGAAGTCACTCAGTTTGGATTATTATTTGGATCCCTACTTACCCATTTTTCAAAATTATCAGAAGGAAGTTATAAAGTATATATATATATATATATATATATATATATATATGTCATATGTGTGTGTGTTTTAGTGTGTGTAAGAGTATTTGTGTGTTAGTGGGTTTTGGTGGGGATTTACATTATTAAGTGATGTGGGGTTATATTATATATCCATTATTGGAATTGTCAATTTGGTTGGGGAATCTTGATTTATGGGAGGGAGGTTACGTAAAAGATGGGGATTTCTATACATACATATATATATATATATATATATATATATATATATATATATATATATATATATGACATAATGACATGTGGGTGGGGCCCACGTGTTGGAAGAAGAATTTTGGGGAAAAAGCTGAGAATTTCTCACGGATTGTGTTTTTATTTTCAAACAAACATGTGCCTTATTATAATATATATATTATATTTTATTTAAAAGATTTTGCTTTAAATATGGACCGTCAGATTAAAGTAAATCAATCAGGACCGTTCATGAGTTAGTTACTATGCATTCCATTCTTCTATAAATAGAAGCTCATTCCTTTATTATTTTCTTATGAATTCACTGAAACTCTAGAGAGATAAACTGTAAGAGAGAAGGAAGAAAAGTATTCTGCTACTTAACTACTCTAGTATTCAGTTTCTTTTATGGTAAGGGATATTATTCTTTTGTATTTAAGAAGTGAACTTCTGTTATTCCATTTCTTTATTATTCTGTTGGAATAACTTGTATACGTGGAATACCCTATACGTGGTGACATTCTTCTATTATTTTGTCTTTATTATTCCGTTGGAACATCATGTCTGTGCTATACGTCGGACCTGGTTCCGTTTTTATTATTCTGTCTTTATTATTCCATTGGAACATACTTGTCTGTATTTTTTCGCTGTGGGACTCGGTTTCGTCTTTATTATTTCATTCTTTATTATTCTATTGGAACATCCCGTTGCAGGTGATTTTCACCGACTGGTTCCATTATTATTATTCTGTTGAATAACTCTCCTATGCTCAAATACCGCATGCGTGGTGATTTCGTTGTTATTCCATTCCTTATTATTCTCAAATTGGTTAAAATTTTGACTTCTATACTCCATGAAATTAGTGGAATATCCTTGATATTTGCGCTTCATCCAGTATTTTTCATGGAAATATTCTTCTGAGAAATCTAGAATTTTACTCTACAAAGCAGTATCATATTGACAATTTGGACGTTATTAGTTCCTGAATAACTTAATTCTTGAACTTGTTTTATTGAATTTTTATATCATTGTCATCATCCTCACGTTTATATTTTTTGAAAGTCATTTGTGGCCTGGAAAGTATGGATGGACTTGGTATGATTATGAACAGGGATTATTCGGTGTAATCATGACCGTAATGTTACAAATGATGTGGTAAAAGTCCTCATTGGCCCGTAGTGCATTGATGGACAGTTGTTGGCATGATCATGACCATTGATGAATACATAAATATCCTTGACCCGTAGTGCATGGAATTTGTGGTCGTGACCCTAATGAATATCCTTGGCCGTAGTGTAGGGATGATGTGGATTATTTATTAAAGTCGAGTCTCAAATGATAAAAGTAGTGAAAAATTTTTAAATCATAAAAGATAGTAGATTCTATTCTCTACTTGACTCTTTTAATGGATTGCTTGATCCACTGCAGTTAAACTTGATGTTGTTATATTTTATCAGTTTCACACTGTTGAAGGCTAACAATAATTTATTTTGCATTATCTTAGTCATAATATTTCTTACTGGGATAGTTGAGCTCACCCTTTCTTTCACTGTTCTTTTCAGGAAATGAAAACATAGCAGGAACTAGTCCGGGAACGGAGTGACGGTCCAGAGGATAGCATTAGTAGTCCTCAGTATTCTGTGAAATAGTGTGTTAATAATTGTAATGAGGACTCCTTTTGAGTTTGTATAATCTCTAGTAGACAATAATTGTATTCAAACTCACAGTTATGTTTTGTCGTATTGTACAACACAGTTGTATTAGTAAGTTGTATTTGAATTTTGTACCATGTATAGGGCGACCCAAGATGGGTGATGTATACTTAATTTTGGGGGCGTCACAGTTGGTATTAAAGCTTAGGGATATGATCCTTGGCTAAGATGTGAGACTAGAACTAGGAGGGGAGAGATGGGGAATTGCTTCGCTAGTATGACGTACTTAAATTTATTTTGTATTTCAATTGGTTGGTTAGAGTTTAGAGATATTATGTTACGTGTCAATTAACCTTTGTTTTGTGGAAGTATCTGAAAACGACATCCGAAAATGTTGAGAATAGCAATGGAGCACAAGAGACCGTTGAGTCTCCACATATCAATAATAAGGAGAATGTGCATCAGGAAGGCGACAATCCTCATGCAAACAACAACACTGACCAAATGATGAATGATGGATTGTTCAGAGGCTTTATGAAATTTATGCAACAGCAGGCGAGAACGGCTCCTGTCCAAAATGTAGGTGGAAACACTGGAAATTCTCGAACGGTCACCGCTAAACAGTTCAAGGAGCTGGGACCACCGGAGTTTATGGGAGAGACAAAACCACTTATGGCGGAAGCATGGATAAAGCAGATCACCAAAATATTTGATGTCTTGGGATGCTCCGAAGAGCAAAAGGTTCCCTTTGCTGCCATTATGTTGCGCGGAGAGGCAGATTACTGGTGGGAATCGGTAAAACGTACTCAACTCCGCCAGATCAAGATGTCTTGGGAGAAGTTCCAAGAGCTGTTCAACGACAAATACTTTCCCGAAAGTATTCGTCACATGAAGGAGGTGGAGTTTATCAAATTGGAGCAAAACAATATGACCGTGTCGTAATACGAGGCAAAATTTACGGAGTTATCCCGGTTTGCATCCCACTTGGTGGATAATGAAGAGAGAATGGCGCGAATGTTTTTAAGAGGTTTGAAGCCGGAGATACGTCAACATCTTATTTCTCATAAACTGTGTTTGTATTCAGATGTTGTAAATAAGGCTCAGTTGGTGGAGCGCTATAACGAGTCAACGCAACCAAAAGAGAACAACCGGCAAAATGATAATACCAGTGAGAGCAGTCATCGAAGCGATGACAATAAGCATGGAGGAAATCAATAGGCCAGAAATGGTAACCACTTCGGTGGTAATCAGGGCCAAAACAATAAGAATGGACATTTTAAGAAGAGGAGATTCAACAATGATGGAAAGACGTCAAAGACCAAAGACCCGTTGTTAAGGAAGGAGAAAGACCACCTATCATATGCTTCAAATGCGGAGGGGAGGGACACATCAGTCCAAACTGTGCGATGTCATCCAAAGCGTGTTATAATTGTGGAAGAGAAGGTCACCTAGCCCGATTTTGTCGTTCATCGAAGACAAGTTCAGCTAGGATGGAGGCACCAAAGGCCGTCCCAGAAAAGTCAAAGACGGTGGTACAAGGGAGAGCATTTATCGTGACCTCCCAAAAAGCAAGGAACGAGGTCATCACGGGTAAGCTAATCATAAACTCTAGTGACGTTTATACTTTATTTGATATCGGTTCTAACCACTCTTTCATTTCTCCTACTTGCGCTCAACGTTTAAATTTAACTCCGGAGAGATTGGATTTTGATTTATCTGTTGAAACCCCGTTGGGAGAAACCTTTATTACATCCATGGTTTATAAGTCTTGTTTGGTTCAAGTTGGTACCCACACATTACCTGTCGATCTTATTGCATTAAAAATATTTACATTTGATGTAATTCTAGGGATTGATTGGTTAACTACTCATCATGTAAAAATTGATTGTTTTCGTAAGGTTGTTAGCTTTCATATTCCTAATCGACCTATTATGTGAATTCAAGCAACCAAACCATTAAAATCAATCACTGTCATCTCAAGCCATAAAGCTATTCGTTTATTAAAAAACAGATGTCAAGCTTTCTTAGCTCATGTCATAGATCTAAACAAAAATACGTCAGTTTTGAATAATATTTCTATTGTTAATGAATTTCCCGACGATTCCACTCAAGAACTTCCGGTTACCCCCCCAGAGCGTGAAATTAAATTTTGTATCGACCTTGAACCCGGTACAAAACCCATTTCTACAGCCCCATATCGAATGGCTCCTATTGAACTTTAGGAGTTAAAGACTCAACTGCAGGAATTGTTAGACATTAGCTTCATTCGTCTTAGTACTTCTCCTTGGGGTGCTCCTGTTCTATTCATAAAGAAGAAAGATGGGAGTATGCGACTTTGTATTGATTATCGGGAGTTGAATCATGTCACCATCAAAAATGGTACCCATTGCCACGTATTGATGACCCGTTTGACCAGCCATAAGGAGCCAAATTCTTTTCAAAGATTGATCTTCGTTAGGATATCACCAATTGAAGATTAGAACCGATAACATTCCAAAGACTATTTAACTCGAAGACGGGATTATGAATTCCTAGTCATGTCCTTTGGATTGACTAATGCTCCTGCTGCCTTCATGGATATGATGAACCGAGTATTCAAGGAATATTTGGATCACTTTGTGGTCGTTTTTATTGATGACATCCTTATTTATTCCAAAAGCCGTGAAGATCATAAGCAACACTTGAGGCTGATACTCCAAAAGCTTCGTGAATACAAGCTTTATTCCAAGTTGAATAAATACGAGTTATGGCTTGAGGAAGTAGCATTCCTTGGGCACGTGGTATCAAGTCATGGAATATCTATTGACCCAGCAAAGATTGAAGCTATTTAAAGCTGGGAGCAACCTAAATTAGTGACCGAAATGAGCTTTCTAAAAAGCCGGTTATTATAGAAGATTCATACAAGGGTTTTCTCGAATCGCTACTCCACTAACTCAGCTAACTCGGAAAGATACAAAGTTCGGTTGGAGCGAGGAATGTGAGAGGAGTTTTTAAGAACTCTAGAGGAGACTCATTTCAAAGACTGCTCGACAATACCATCTCGTTCGGAGGGATTTGTCATCTACAGTGATGCTTCGGGCAAAGGGTTAGGATGTGTTCTCATGCAACATGAGAAAGTCATAGCCTATGCCTCACGACAACTCAAAGAATATTAGAGGAATTATCCTACTCATGATATAGAGTTGGCAGATGTTGTCTTCGCACTAAAGATTTGGAGGCATTACTTGTATGGGGAAAAAGTGGAGATCTTTACGGATTATAAAAGCCTCAAATATTTCTTCACTCAAAAAGAACTCAACATGCGACAATGACGTTGGCTTGAACTGTTGAAAGATTATGATCATACCATCCAATACCAACCTGGAAAAGCGAACGTGGTAGCTGACGCATTGAGTAGAAGATCATATGTGGGTAGTACAATATTGTCAACGCAAAGGACCATTTTGTATGACTTGCAAAGGATGGAGATAGAGATAAAGACTCCAGGGACCCACGTGATGATGGCGAATATACGAGTAGAAACAACTTTAATTGATAAAGTTAAAGCTGCTCAAGTTACAGATCCGGAGCTGATGCGTATGAGGAAGAAAGTGCAAGAAGGTGCGATGCCGGAAGCAAGAATCGATGAAGAAGGAATACTTTGAGTCAACTCCAGACTTTGTGTTCCTAACGACCCTGATTTAAAGTATAAAATCATGATGGAGGCGCACAACACACCATTTTCAATCCATCCTGGGAGTACCAAAATGTATCATGATCTTCGACATACATTTTGGTAGGGCAATATGAAGAAAGAGATAACGCTGTTTATCTCAAGGTGTCTAACGTGTCAACGAGTCAAGTCGGAGCATCAAGTACCAAAAGGTCCATTGCAACCACTTGAAATTCTAGAATGGAAGTGGGAGCACATTACCATGGATTTCATTACTGGTCTTCCCAAATTTTCTCAAGGCATAGATGCGATTTAGGTCATTGTTTATAGATTGACCAAGTCTGCTCATTTCTTACCGATACGAGAAACTTATACACTTGAACGTCTTGCTCGTATGTACATAAACGAGGTTGTAAGATTGCATGGTATGCCAGTATCCATAGTTTCGGATCAAGACCCAAGATTCACTTCACGATTTTGGGTTAGTTTGCAGAAAGCTATGGGCACGGATTTACGATTTAGCTCGGCATATCATCCTTAGACGGACGGACAGTCAGAGAGGACTATTCAAACTCTTGAAGATCTATTAAGACTCTGTGTCCTTGATTTCAAGGGAAGTTGGGACAAGTTCTTACCATTTGTGGAGTTTTCCTACAACAACAGTTATCAACCAAGTATTGGCATGGCTCCGTTCGAAGCGTTGTATGGAAGGAAGTGTCGTTCTCCAGTATGCTAGAATGAGGTGGGTGAAGCAATGTTTTTGGGACCAGAGTTGGTACATATGACTATGGAAAAGATTCAAACGATCCAGCAATGTATAAAAACCTAACAAGATCGACAAAAGAGTTATGCTGATCTTCATCGAAAGGACGTGGAATTCAATATAGGAGATCATGTGTTGTTACGTGTTGCTCCATGGAATGGAGTTACGAGATTTGGAAAGAGAGGAAAGCTCAATCCTTGATTTATCGGCCCATTTTTAATCCTCGATCGAGTAGGAACTGTAGCCTATAGACTTGCCTTACCGCCAAGTATGTCTCGTGTTCATAATGTTTTTCATGTATCCATGTTACGTAAATATGTGAAAGATCCGAACCACATTATTGAGTTAGAACCGAACGAAATAGCGGAAGATTTGACGTATGAAGAGGTTCCTGTTCAAATCTTGGATAAGAAGGAACATATTTTACGCTCCAAGGTTATACCTTAAGTCAAAGTTTTGTGGAGAAACCACGATGTTGAGTAAATGACCTGGGAGTTAGAATCTGAAATGAAGTCAAGGTATCCTTACCTCTTCAATATACCAGGTACGTATCCTAATTTCGAGGGCAAAATTTCTTAAGAAGGGGAGGTTATAAGACCCCAACTTTTTGAATAAAGATGATTTTTTCTATAATTATCATTTTTGAATATTATGGAATTAATTTGATAGAATGTTATAGATGTGGGTAATATTTATAAATTTTGCAAAGTATGCAAGTTGTCATATTATATTCGATTGGTCGGGAAATATTCTTTTTATCAGGGAATATCCGTAAGACGGTACAATCATTGGTGGACCCCACAATAGAATTATTGTCGGATTGAGAAAACGACAAAAATATTTTATTGAAAATAACGGCGGAAGTTTTAACGTTGATACTGTTGAACTACTCTTGTATTAAAGTACAAATACGCTGCATTGGTTGCATAGTAGCACTGCAGATTGATTATTGATGTTTACGTGAAAAGTTACTCAGTTTTGATTATTATTTGGATCCCTACTTACCCATTTTTCAAAATTATCATAAGAAAATTATAAAGTATATATATATATATATATATATATATATATATCATATCATTTGTGTGTGTTTTAGTGTGTGTAAAAGTATTTGTGTGTTAGTGGGTTTTGGTGGGGATTTACATTATTAAGTGATGTGGGGTTATATTATATATTTATTATTGGAATTGTCAATTTGGTGGAGGAATCTTGATTTATGGGAGGGAGGTTACGTAAAAGATGGGGATTGGTATATATATATATATATATATATATATATATATATATATATATATATATATATATATATATATGATGGATAATGACATGTGGGTGGGGCCCACATGTTGGAAGAAGAATTTTGGGGAAAAAGCTGAGAATTTCACACGGATTGTGTTTTTATTTTCAAACAAACATGTGCCTTATTATATAATATATATATATATATATATATATATTATATTTTATTAAAAATATTTTGCTTTAAATATGGACCGTCAAATTAAAGTAAATCAATCTGGATCGTTCATGAGTTAGTTACTATGCATTCCATTCTTCTATAAATAGAAGATCATTCCTTCATTATTTTCTTACGAATTCACTGAAACTCTAGAGAGATAAACTGTAAGAGAGAAGGAAGAAAAGTATTCTGCTACTTAACTACTCTTATATTTAGTTTCTTTTACGGTAAGGGATATTATTCTTTTGTATTTAAGAAGAGAACTTCTGTTATTCTATTTCTTTATTATTCTCGTTGAATAACTCAGATATCTGTAGAAATACCCTATACGTGGTGACATTCTTCTATTATTTTATCTTTATTATTCCGTTGGAACATCCTGTCTGTGCTATACGTCGGACCTAGTTCCGTTTTTATTATTCTGTCTTTATTATTCCGTTGGAACATCCTCAGCATACGTGCTTTTACGCCGGGACTGGTTTCGCTTTTATTATTTCATTCTTTATTATTCTTTGGAACATCCCATTGATTGTGATTTTCACCCTGACCTAGTTCCATTATTATTATTCTATTGAATAACTCGCCTTGCTGGCACCGCATGCATGGTGATTTCATTGTTATTCCATTCCTTATTATTCTCGGTTGGTTAAAATTTTGACTTCTATACTCCATGAAATTAGTGGAATATCCTTGATATTTGCGCTTCATCCATATTTTCATGGAAATATTCTTCCGAGAAATCTTGAAGTTTACTCTACAAAGCGATGATCATGTTGACAATTTGGGCGTTATTAGTTCCCTGAATAACTTAATTCTTGAACTTGTTTTATTGATTTTTTATATCATTGTCATCATCCTCATGTTTATATTTTTTGAAAGTCATCTGTGGCCTGTAAAGCATGGATGGACTTGGTATGATTATGAACAGGGATTATTCGGTGTAATCATGACCGTAATGTTACAAATGATATGGTAAAAGTCCTTATTGGCCCGTAGTGCATTGATGGACAGTTGTTGGCATGATCATGACCATTGATGAATACAGAAATATCCTTGGCCCGTAGTGCATGGAATTTGTGGTCGTGACCCTAATGAATATCATTGGCCGTAGTGCAGGGATGATGTGGATTATTTATTAAGCTGAGTCTTAGCGATAAAAGTGATGAATTTTTTTTTAAATCATAAAAGATAGTAGATTCTATTCTCTACTTGACTCTTTTAATGGATTACTTGATCCGCTGCAGTTAAACTTGGTGTTGTTATATTTTATCAGTTTAACATTGTTGTAGGCTAACGATAATTTATTCTGCATTATTTTAGTCATAATATTTCTTACTGGGCTAGTTGAGCTCACCCTTTCTTTCACTGTTCTCTTCAGAAAATGAGAACATAGCAGGAACTAGTCGGGGAATGGGGTGACAGTCCAGAGGATAGCATTAGTAGTCCTCACTATTCTATGAAATAGTGTGTTAATAATTGTAATGAGGACTCCTTTTGAGTTTGTATAATCTCTAGTTGACAATAATTGTATTCAAACTCACAGTTATGTTTTGTCGTATTGTACACGACAATTGTATTAGTAAGTTGTATTTGAATTTTGTACCATGTATATGGCGACCCAAGATGTGTGATGTATACCTAATTTTGGGGGCGTCACAGCTTTGTTTGGGACTGGTATAGCAATTAATTTCGTGGGTCTTGAGCTTTAGAGAATTCTGTTGAGTGTTGGTGCAAAATGAGCTAACAAAATGTTATTTTCTCTCTCCCAATTTATTTATACAAGTCTTAGATACATGTAATGGCTGACAATGGACTGATTGCTGGCATTATTTAAGTCACAATGTCAACATGTTAGGTCACCAACTCCATATTTGGCTAGATACACAAGTACGCATAATAAAAAAATACAAAAGGGCATTTTGGACATTAAGCTTGAAATTTTAATGGCACTTTGGTTATTTAGCAAACCTTAGGGTTTGACCCTTCTAGATTTTCATTTAGGGTTTAAAATAAAAATAAAATAAGTTTCTAAAAATAGAAAATTAGGGTTTTCTAAAATAGTTTAGGTTTCTAATAATATAAAATATGAACATTAGTTTTAAGGTTCACTAATTAGCATTAATATTGCTAAGGTAGCGATTAATTTCACCATTAGCAATTAGGTTTTCATTTTTTTTAATAAATTAGGATTACTAATTTAGAAATTAGGGTTTTTAACAATTAGGGTCCACCAAAATTAAATAGGGTTTAAAATAATTATGGTTTTTCCTAATTAAAATAAATTCTACAATACATATCATTATTCATATAACACAGCTACATAACAGTCTCAAACTCATAATTAAGTTTCAAATTAGGGTTTTCCAAATTTAGAAATTAGGGTTCTCAATTAATTATGGTTCCTAATTAATTAAGGTTATCCATAATTATGGTTAATATTAATAATACATGACATTCATAACCTGAAGTAATTACTTGAAAATCTTACAGTCTTATTTGACCATTAAATTAGGATTTATTAAAATAATACTAGGGTCTTGCATGTTACAATAAAATTGTTTCACACATTAACCTTACACACATAACATACATATTTATAACACCTGAAAAATAATAATATTATATTATTATTCCCATTCTTCATTCGAAATCCAGAATTAGGGTTTTAACACTATACACCACAATTTACCAACCATTATCAACATACACAAGCAGTGCATATTTATATTACTGAAATAAAATTAATATTATATTAATATTCTCTTTCCTTGATCAAAATCAAAAATTAGAGTTTGGATTCCATATCTAATTTTCTTACATATACATCCCATTATTAATTAAGTTAAATAATTAGCTTAATTAATTACAAATAAATTCATATAATAAAATAATTATTATAATAATTCTATAATCATTTCATATATTATTTAAATAATATAATTATATTTTCATGGAAAATAATTAATAAAAATATTTCTACTATACAATTAATTATTATAAGAATATAATTTATAATAATCAATAATTCTAAAATAAAATTATTTGTAAATGTTCATGTAATAAATATATTTTTATTTATCACATAAATACATATGCACATTATCATGGTGTAAGACCCCAACTTATTATAAATAAAATTGAATTTCCTCTATTTATTATTGTGAATAATAAGGTGATAATTTGATATAATGCTCTGGTTATGGGTGAAATATTAAAATATTCATTGTTATCGGGGAATATTCGTTTGGTCGTGGAATATTTTTGTTGTCGGGGTATATTCGTACGACGACGTAACCATTTGTGGGCCCCATAACGGAATAACTGTCGGATGAAGAAAACGACAAGTTTGAGTTTTTATAAATAACGGCGTAATTGTTACCGTTAACACTGTTGAATTACCTGGTAGTTAAAATACAGTAATACGCGTGGTTGCACATTAGCACACAGTATTGCACAGTATTGTTAAATTATTGATTCTTACGTAAGAAGGCACTACTCAATAATTGTTACAGTAATTACTGTTCAATATTTTATTTTATTGATTCAATAATTGCTGCGTTGATATTTTATATTATTGTTGTTTCAATAATTATCACTGCACAGTATTTCCCATTATCAGATCAATAATTAATATTATTTGAATAATATTATTAGATAGCATTATTGGCAATGTCTAGAAACTTCTGTCAAAGAGAGGTTTGGTCACCTAATTGCGCGCTAGTAAGGGTAAATCCTTATTGGAAAGCCCCATTTTTACTTGGAACGGCCTGGTTGTCATAATTGTGATTCTGTAATATTATTTGTGAATAATTAATTATTGATTTATATGATAAGGAAATATTTATTTGATGTGGATATAAATGATGGATTTATTTATTTTATGTGGTTATAAATGAAGGAATTAATGCTGAGGTGTTTTATCAGTATTTTGTCGGAATGGAGGTATTAAAAATCATCCATTTATGCATTTCAGATATTTTCTGTTTAGAATTTGGAAAAACTCAAAGCTACAAAACTGTAGAGAATTTGATTTCATGTGGAATGGAAATAAAATTCGTATTTTTCTGATAAACGGGCTATTTTCTATGAATTTTTGAAGTTTCAGAAAATAAAATGATTTTTATTAAAATTGGGCGGGACCCACTTTTGTTTTAAACATGTGGGCTGCCAAAAAAATTCAGAAATGAGGTACTGGTCTTGGTTGGTGAGTGTACATAGAATTGAGAAAAGAAATAATAATATTTTATTATTTTAGTCTCCTTTGGCGTTCTAGCATTTTCCTATAAATAGGCGCTTAGGTTAGAATTGAAAATCACACCAGAAACAAGTTTTCTTTCTCTCTATATTATCGAGCGTATTATTGTAGTATTTAAATACTTTGAGAGTTGTTGTTCGGTACAAGCTTCCTTCGGCTTTATATCCGATATTCCGATCAGAAGTACAGTTATTTTGAGGTAAGGGATGTTATTTTCTTCGTAAATGATATTATTTATTTCAATATCATTATGCCAAAATATTGGTCTGACCTTTTTATAAAATTTGGAACTTTTTGTGTCAGAGTTACTATTCACGTATATGGCACTATTCACATATACGACACTATTCACGAATTCGACACTATTCAACAAAAAATGAAATTTTTCCTTTTTATCCAAGATGTCTATTATGATTACTATCTTTGATTGTATCCATGTTTTGATTTTTAATTTTTAATTTTGCTTCACAATTGGTTATTATGGAGTATTATTGAACTTGGATAAACTGTAATACGAATCCCTAATATTTGTTATTTTATCTCACTAGATTCATTTTTTTAAAGATATTTTTCATCATCCTCAGTCCTAAATGATGATATTACTGAATATCTTTGGCCTGTAGTGCAAAGATTAATGATTAACTGATGAATATCTTTGGCCAGTAGTGCAAAGATGAACATAACCAACTGGTGATACAAATGAATATCTTTGGTCTGTAGTGCAAAGATGAATATTTGATTGAAGATGTATATTGATTGATGTTACAGGGATAAAATATTGATTGATGTTACAGGGATAAAATATTGATGATGGACTTTTAAATCTTAAAAGATAGTAGAATTCTTTCCCTACTTGACTCTTCTAATTGATTGATGTTTCCGTTGTAGTTGTTGATCAAAAACTTATTGTCTATTATATTTTATCAGATTTTTCCCTGTTGAAGACTAATGAAAATTTGTTGTATATTATCTTAGTCATAATATTCTTTACTGGGCTATTTGAGCTCACCCTTTTCCATTTTGTTCCATTGTTCTTCTCATGAGGAGAGAATTTAGCAGGAACTAGCCGGGGTATGGAGTGATAATTCAAGATAGTTTTTTTAGCAGTCCTCAGTATTTTGTAAAATAGTGTATCAATAATTATAATGACGACTCCTTTTGACTTTGTATACTATCTATTAGAAAATATTTGTATTCAAACTCACAGTATAGGCGTTGTCGTATTCTGCACGACAATTGTATTACTAAAGTTGTATTTATTTCTGTATCATGTATTTGGCGACTCAGAATGGGTGATGTATACCTATTTTGGGGGCGTCACACATGGCACATATTCCCCATATTTATTTTAATAAATAAAAAAAAATTATACGCAAAATTTCTGATTTATTTGTATAGAAAATATCAGGTTGTTATATTCACCCTCCCTTATAAAGATTCCATCCCCGGAACACTGTTTTAAAACCTATACATACCAGGCTACGTAGCATACACAATCATTGCAAGTAGATCTCGATCATAATTAATCGAACAGATCTTTAACTATTCAACAAAACGCTTGTCTATCTGCTTTATCAGAAATTTGATTTTTAAAAGAACTCAAATTCCTCCTTCAAAATAATTTATAAAATAATTCATTATATATATGAAAATCATATATAAGAAAATATAATTTGTTTGAATAATAACTGGAGTTGCATCCCCGGCTGCTACCGAATCCTGAACGCTCGTGTTGAAGACTCTTGCGGTTGGTTCTGTTGGTTTGTTTGTTGAAGTTGGTCCCGTTGTCACCAGCATCCTACTGCCTTTTCTTGTATTCGTATTCCTTGCCTCCGTTCTCCTTCTTAGACAGTCTTTCACCTTATGCTCCCTTAATTCACAAATAAAACACCCACTATACATCCTTGGATTGGGGCAATTAGGAGAGATATGTCCCTCCTGCCCACACTTATAGCACACAAACTTTCCTTTTCAACACACTCCCGACCTATTTTTGATGTTATCGAAATTATCTCCATTCATTGTATAGGTGGCAAAAGCTATCTTTTGCCCATCCGCTATCCTATCTATCACAAATGCGTCTACATGGTCAGTTGATCTTCTAAATTGTGGCAGTACGATTGTCTTGAAGTCTTTGACATTTGCCGATCGATTACTTGGCTGATTTCCCACCGCTGGTATTCCGTTCTGCATAACTTGAGCGACCATAATCGTAAAATTCTGTATCGGGTCTGGTTGTCCTCCAGCTTTGTTGACAGGTTCTTGTCGACATCGGGATTTTTAATTGTCCCTTTCCGTTACTTGTTTTTTGGTGTTCTCATTTTAGGTGAGATTTGCTTGAAAAAATAAGTGAAAAAGGTCAGACATGTATAATGTCGATGATGGACTATTATGAATGATGGGATGTTTAGAAGCTTTTTGCAGTTCATGCAAAATAAGATGAGGGAGTCTCGTGCACAAAATACGAGTGGAAACAATAGCAATGGGCGGCTTCTCATAGCCAAGCAGTTCTAGAAGTTGGTGAAAGTAGTATGCACACAAGCCAATCATGTTTGATGATAAAGCATATACTTTGTAACAATCTTATTCATTTATTAATAAAAAGTATTAATTTATTAAAGGTCATTAATTATCTACACGATCTTTGTTTTTATAATATGTGATAAACCCATAGTTTTAAGCAATGCTTTTAGAATAATGATGATGATCATTCTAATGAGATCTAAATTCTTAAAAGCTTAAAACTAAAATAGTTCCCAATCATTGGATTACTAAATTGGGGATTAGTGAATCCGGATAGATTGGTACATCGTTGCTTGCTTTCATTGGATGAGGATGATTGATCTCATGATCATTTGTGTGGAGACACTAAAAGCAAGTATGTAGGTGCTTATTAGAGAATAAGTTCAACGAGCGTGGCTCGCTAAGGAATACCTAATGGAGTTTTATTTGCTGTCGATAGGAATTCTCAGTAGTGATAGTAGTACAAGTAATCCTTGGACTTGAGATCATCATAGTATCTTGTGTATGATGAGTTATACTTTGACTTATTCCTTAAGACCACGAGGGTATATCAAAGGGTATGCTTGGGTATAATAAGTTGTACATGGAGATAATGTATGATCAATAAAGAATTTAATTAATTAAATAAAACCCAATTCCTTAATTGTTAAGGTGGGTTGCCCACATCAATAAATAAGAGGAGTCTTATTATGGGTGAGGGGTTGTTGATTTTTCAACATACGTAATAATTCCAATTTGTTGGGAGAGTACACCTTTTCTATAGAGATAGAAAACTAGGGTTTAGCCAACCACTCTTCTTCTTGAATTTTCTTCTTCCTTGGTGGATCACCTCTAGAGGCCAAACATTTGGGTGGCTAACGTTGATCAAAGGAAGGAACCAAACCCGGTGGATTCAAGATTGAACGCGAAAGGATTTGGAGGTGAACTTGTACCTGAGGAAGCTCGATCTTCAAGGGTATGATTTTATTCTTTATCTTTTCGTTTAATTAATAAATTTGCATAAAGGGTGATCCGGGTATATGGTTTGTAAATTTTTTAAACTCTGATTTTACACGCTTCCGCTAATTTTTGCAATTTGATTGTGCACATGAATATTACAAACCTAATAGTGGTATCAGAGCCAAACCTTTATGCGAATTATTAATTGTTTAGATTTAATATGTATATTGATATGTGTTTAGAACAATTTAATTGGGCATAATTTTATTGTATAAAAAAAAAAAAAAAAACATTTCAGCGTGTCTTTTTTATTTTTTTTCGGACTGCTAACGTGATTCAAGGAAAGTGACGCATGCGGAATTAAAGCAATGCTTTTTTTTTTTCTTCTCTCATTCCGGATTTTCAAGGAATGGTGACGTGTTACATAAAACATTAATGAGATTGACCCGTGTTTGAAGGTCCGGAGATTTTAAAATTTTGGTATCATGTTATATATATATATATATATATTACTAGTAATTACATATATATATATATATTCTAATCCACGTGAATCAAGTACAAACATTTTTAAGGCCATTACGCGAAATTCGGTTTATTTATATATATATATACTAACAGTTCTCATTATTATTATTATATATATATAATTTTATTTATTTTATAATTAAGATAAAAGTTTATTTTAATTTTAAAATAAAAGGTTTATTTTAATCTTAAAATAAAAAGTTTATTTTAATTTTAAAATTAGAATTTCATGCTAACTAATTAGAGTTGGAATTGGATTCTATGATAACTAATTGGAGTTGAAATTGGATTTTATTTTTCCTAAAATAAAGGAGTTTATTTGTGAATAGGGAAGTAAATCCATCTTTCCTTAAATAAAGGAGTTTGTTTAGATATGAAATAAGATTTCATATTATTTAAAATAAAAGAGTTTATTTGTAATAGGAAAGAGAATCCTAATTTCCTTAAATAAAAGAGTTTATTTAGATATGAAATAGGATTTCATATTATTCAAAATAAAAGAGTTTATTTGTGAATAGGAAAGAGAATCCATGTTTCCTTAAATAAAGGAGTTTATTTAAATATGGAATAAGATTTCATATTATTCAAAATAAAGGAGTTTATTTGTGATTAGGAAAAAGAAAATCCGTGTTTCCTTTAATATTTTTTTTTTACATGGAATTGGATTCCATAATTAATTAAAATAAAAGAGTTTATTTTAATTAAAGATTTTTATTTTTATTACATGGAATTGGATCCCATAATTAATTAAAATAAAGGAGTTTATTTTGATTAAAATTTTGATTAAAATAAAATAGTTTATTTTATTCAAAATTGGATAAATTAAAATAAAATAGTTTTATTTTGATTTAAATTTGGATTAAAATAAAGGAGTTTATTTTGATTCAAAAATAGATTTTATACTAACTAAATTTGCCCATTAAATGATATCAATATATATATTAAATGTTTATTATTCATAAGATGAATGTTATTTATTAATGCATATGGTGATGTGTATGATAATAAATGGGATTGATTATGGACTATTGACCAATGCGATTGGATTTTATTTTAGTTGGATGCATGAATGTATGGGTTTTATTAAATGAGGTCTGCACAGATGCCTCCTTCTCTAATTTTTCTAAATGTAAATTCTATCTCCTCCTATGTACTTCCCTTGATCACCGATCAAGGTTTCTATTTATTTTAAAATAGTTTTGTAATAGGAATATTTAGAATTAATTTTGAAGAATTAGAGATCAAGGGACAAGGAGCGCTTAAAGACCCATTTGTAATGGAGCCCGGGTTTAAATGTAATAGTTATATTTAAATATTATTTCTTGCACCCCTAGGGTTTGACCTTTTGGTTCACTTGGTGGCTCTAGTGAACCAAACTAGAATAAAAGTCCATAATCAATCCGGGTAGAATATTGTATTCTATATGTGCATGCTTATACTATATATATTATATATTATGTAAACATGCTTCGCATGTTCATTAATATGACGCGTATTTTATATATATATATATATGCATACGCTAACAAGATGAGACAAATTAATAACAAACCCCTCAATTTTTATATTAAGTCCTAAGCGTTCAAAGATATTTGGAATATCGAACGTCGCCTTCTAGCATGATAAAATTAATAGAGTATTAAATATTTAATATGAGTTTGTTGTGTCACCACAAGGCAAGTATTAAGTATTTAAGATGTTAATTTATCACATTTGATGCTTATAAAGAAAATTGAACAATATTATTTTGTTGTGTCACCACAAGGATGATATTTTTTTTTTTTGAATATATGGAGTGCTAGGTTGGACTTAACTTGGATAATTTTGATTCGGATGTGCCACCACTTGATCAAAATAATCTAAGAGGCAAAATACAAGGAGTTGCATAGTTGATGTAATTGACAAAAGTTTTCTACCTATTTATTTATATATAGTTTGTTGTGTCACCACAAGGCTATATACATTTGAAATGGGATCCTTATTCTCACTAGCAAATCTTTAATTAGATTTTGCTTAGAACTATATAAGTGAGGTAATATAGTTTGAAGAAAATAGTGGGAGATACCAATTTAAAACAAGACCTAATTTATTTTGGTAATTAATAAAAAGAATGTATGTTAAAATGTTGTTAATTACAAATTCATTTACGTAATTTTACAATGTCTAAAATTACTATCATCTGCGAAGCATATTAAATGCTAAATTAACTGCATCAAGATTAAATGGATTGGTTAAGGAATTTGAGAATAGTTCTCATGGTGAAAAGCTATCTTATGTCCTTAATACGCCTATCCCTCGCAATGGTTGCGAGATAATGCCTCGAGGAAGAGATTGCTACTTTTAGAAAGTGGCAAGATGATGCACAAATTAGCTCAATGCATCATGCTCGCATCCATGAGTAACAAGCTTCACGTCGACTGAAACTATGGATACTCCTACTATATTCTGCACATCAAGTAGTTGATGGTGAGGAAAGTGGGGCCGATAGATATCGGATATCTAAGGAGCTCTTCCGATCTAGAATGGCCAATGGCACTATAAATACAGAATAAAAAGTTCTTAACATAATCAATTTGATTGATCAATTAGGACAACGGGTTTTGTCATGGATGGAGAGTTGAGCCAAGATTTGATCTTGCACTCACTCTCGAACTCCTTTCACAATTGTTGTGAATTTTTCATATGAGCAAGCTAGATATCAGCCTCGCTGATTTGCTTATCATGTTGAAAAATGTTGAGAGTCACTTTCCAACCAAGAAAGACAGAGTCTTACTGGTAGGGGCCAAAGGATCTTCTGAAAAGAAGAACGATTCTAAGAAGGTAAATAGAAAGGCAAAAACAAGGGATAATAAGAACAAAACTGATACGGATAGCAAAGGAGCTTGCTTCCACTGCAATAAGCCTGGACACTGGAAAGAAACTGCGAGAAGCATCTTGCAGAGGATAACCAAAGAAGCTTAGTGAAGTTTCGGTTGCAAATACAAATTTGTTCATGATTTAAAATAAATTTTTCTTTAAGTCAAGGTTCTACTTGGGTATTGGATACCAACTTTGGTTATCATAAATATAGATTTATGAAAGGACCAAACAGAAGTTGAAAGATAAACAAATATAAGTAATCCTATGTGTGGGAAATGAAGCAAAGGTTGCAACATTAGCCATAGAAACTTATAGTTTAACACTGCCTACGGGCAAATATATTAAGTCAATAAGTTGTTATTGTATTCTAGTTCTTGTTAAAAATATTATTTCTATTTTATTGTTGGACAATGAAATCTTTGGTATTATAATTAAGAACAATTGTTGTTCTATTTATAATAATAATGTTTTGTATAGAACTGGAATATTACTTAATAAATTTTATATACTTGACTTACGCGAAAATAATTTTGCAAATTGAACAAACTAGTATAAGAAAAGGAGATGGTCATTCAAAGAGTTGAATGTGTGTATTTGCTGAAATACAAGTATGAATTATTTGAAAGGTTCAAAAATTCAAAAGTGAAAAAAATTGGCAAAGTATTAAGATTCTTTGATTAGATCAAGGAATAAATACTTGTGCAATAAGTTTCTAGATCATCTCAAATGGTTTTCTCATAATGGACACATCCTGATACGCAATAATTGATTGATGTATCTGAATGAAAAATCGTACCTTATTGGAATTGGTGCGGTCCATAATGATTTTACCGACATTCCAAAGATCCTTCCGGGATAATGTCCTAGAAATGGTGCGATATCTCTGAAAATGGTAACCTCAAAATCCATTTAAGACTCCATAAAAGTTATGGACAGGGAGGATTCCTAATCTTAAGTATGTTAAGATAAGGGGTTGTCCAACTTATGTGAAAAAGGTTTCAAAGAATAAGCTTGGGACAAGATTTGACATGTACAGATTTGTGGGACATCCTAAAGTAAGTTTAGGGTATATGTTCTATAATTTTACTTAGCAAAAGGTGTTTGTTACGAAACACGCTGCCTTCTAAGATAAAGGTGTTTATCATTGAAGGGGCTAGTGGGAGGATTATAGATCTTGAAGAGTTCATGATCCACCAAACACTATAAGTCAAATAAGAGGAACTCAGATGATAGACCTATTGTACCTGGCAAACCGAATCGTAAATCGGAATAATCTTGAAGATACCTAGGAGGTATGGATTCATCATAGATAATGATGATGAGGTACTCATCATAGAAGATGATGATCCGATTACATACTGATGAGGTAAGAGTTCTAGTGTGTACAAAAGGGACGATTGGGAGCGCGTGACATTCCTAATATTATATGTTGATATACTACGGATAAGGAATGACATACCAATGCTACAATCTGTAAAGATAAAGTTGTCTAAACATTCCTCCATGAATGGTTTGGGAAGAGTATCTTAATTGGGGATAATATCTATATAGATAGATACAAGAGGATGCTCGACTTAACCCAAGGAACGTATATTCATTTGATGCTAAAGTCGTTTAGCATGGCAAACTCAAGAGATGTCTCATGTCGATGAGCTATGGAGTGTATCTCTCTTAATAGTCCCCACAGACTCACGAAAAGAGAGGTCGCATGAGTGACAATCATGCATGCAATGAAATGTCACGACCCGATGTTGATCGATCGTATTCGGAGAAGTTCATCGTGAGTCGGTGAAAAACATCTTAAAGTGCTTAACCCAAGGCACTAAGGATGTGATCATATTTATGGTGGGTCTAAATTAAAACTAGAGGCTTAACAGGACTCATGTTTTTCGAACGGACCAAGATGACGAAAATCCACTTTAAGGTAAAGCGTTATCTTGGGCGGTGGTGCGTTGAATTGGAAAGGTTCCAAACAAAGAAGCGATTCTTTCGGTTTAGTGATAAAGACAAAGTATATAGCTATAAATGAAGTCGCAAGTTGATTGTTTGGATTAAAGTTCATTACGAACTAGGAATAGTTCCTAAGTCTCATCTTGGATCTAAACATGTGTTGTGGCACTTTCATTTGATTATTAGAATCATTGAAGATGGGAAATCACTATAGAGATAGTGGACTCTCAAGAACAACATTACATATCCATTAACTAAAGCTTATCCAACGGCCAGGATAATCGTCACTTAGAAGAAGAAGAGTATAAGATACCATGACGATTGGCTTTAGTGCAAGTGGGAGATTGAAAGTAGTATGCACACAAGCCAATCATGTTTGATGATAAAGCATATACTTTGTAACAATCTTATTCATTTATTAATAAAAAGTATTAATTTATTAAAGGTCATTAATTATCTACATGATCTTTGTTTTATAATATGTGATAAACCCATAGTTTTAAGCAATGCTTTTAGAATAATGATGATGATCATTCTAATGAGATCTAAATTCTTAGAAAGCTTAAAAACTAAAATAGTTCCCAA
Source organism: Panax quinquefolius (assembly GCA_020205615.1). Taxonomy (NCBI): domain Eukaryota; kingdom Viridiplantae; phylum Streptophyta; class Magnoliopsida; order Apiales; family Araliaceae; genus Panax; species Panax quinquefolius. The sequence continues at coordinate 1,068,146 of JAINUW010000591.1, read as the reverse complement.
TCATTGGATTACTAAATTGGGGATTAGTGAATCCGAATAGATTGGTACATACGTTGCTTGCTCATTGGATGAGGATGATTGATCTCATGATCATTTGTGTGGAGACACTAAAGCAAGTATGTAGGTGCTTATTAGAGAATAAGTTCAATTTGAACGTGGGCTCGCTAAGGAATACCTAATGGAGTTTTATTTACTGTCAATAGGAATTCTCAGTAGTGATAGTAGTACAAGTAATCCTTGGACTTGAGATCATCATAGTATCTTGTGTATGATGAGTTATACTTTGACTTATTCCTTAAGACCCTGAGGGTATATCAAAGGGTATGCTTGGGTATAATAAGTTGTACATGGAGATAATGTATGATCAATAAAGAATTTAATTAATTAAATAAAACCCAATTCCTTAATTGTTAAGGTGGGTTGCCCACATCAATAAATAAGAGGAGTCTTATTATGGGTGAGGGGTTGTTGATTTTTCAACATACGTAATAATTCCAATTTGTTGGGAGAGTACACCTTTTCTATAGAGATAGAAAACTAGGGTTTAGCCAACCACCCTTCTTCTTGAATTTTCTTCTTCCTTGGTGGATCACCTCTAGAGGCCAAACATTTGGGTGGCTAACGTTGATCAAAGGAAGGAACCAAACCCGGTGGATTCAAGATTGAACACGAAAGGATTTGGAGGTGAACTTGTACCTGAGGAAGCTCGATCTTCAAGGGTATGATTTTATTCTTTATCTTTTCGTTTAATTAATAATTGTGCATAAAGGGTGATCCGGGTATATGGTTTGTAAATTTTTTAAACTCTGATTTTACACGCTTCCGCTAATTTTTGCAATTTGATTGCGCACATGAATATTACAAACCTAACAGTTGGGACCACCAAAATTTATTTGAAAGCCGGATCCGATCAAGGCGGAAACGTGGGTCAAGCAAATTACCAAGATATTCGATGTCTTGGGATGCATGGAGGAACAGAAGGTTCCATTCGCCACCTTTATATTCCTCGGTGAGGCAGACTACTAGTGGGAGTCTGTGCAGTGTACCCAGCTTGCCGCACTCAATATGTCTTGGGAAACATTTCAGAAACTATTCAATGACAAGTACTTTCCTGAAAGTATTCGTCATATAAAGGAGGTAGAGTTTATCAAACTGGAACAAAACAACATGACGGTGTCCCAGTATGAGGCGAAGTTCGCTGAGTTATCCAGGTTTGCACCTCATTTAGTAGAGAATGAGGAGTGAATGACAAGGATGTTTCTGAGAGGTCTAAAACCCGAGATTTGGAAATATCTTATCTCTCATATATTTTCTTTATATTCAGATGTTGTAAACATGGCTCAATTATTGGAGCGAGATAATGAGTATGTTCAAGCAAGGGAACATAACCAGGGTCATACCGGTGGCAGCGATCATCGGAGCAATGAAAACCAGCACGGAGGAAAACATTTGGACAAAAGTGGTAACCACTCTAGTGGTAACCATGGCCGTGATAATAGAAGGAGCGAGTCGGGAGGAGATTTCAAAAAGAAAAGGTACAACAATGATAACGTGAAGACGTCAGCACAAACATCAACTATTTCTAGGGGAGGAAAACGAGCACCGGTCGTTTGTTACAAATCTTGGAAAGAGGACACATCATTGAACCGCCTGACAATAATCCAAGTGTGTTATAATTGTGGAAAGGAAGGTCATATAGCTAGAGATTGTCTAGTTGCGAAACCAAGTTCAACAGGGATGGTGACTCCAAAGGTTGTACCGAATAAGTCAAAATCAGCGGTTCTTGGAAGAGCGTTTGTCGTGACTAGCCAAAATGCAAGGAACCCGAACGAGGTGATCACGAGTAAGCTTATCATAAACTCTTGCAAAGTTTATACCTTACCAGATACCGGTTCTACACATTCTTTTATCTCTCCTACTTGTGCTCAACGTTTAAACTTGACTCCGGAGAAATTAGACTTTGATTTATCAGTGGAGACTCCGTTAGGAGAAACTTTCAGTACTTCTACTGTTTATAAATCTTGCTTGATTCAAGTTGGAACCATCACATTACCTGTCGATCTTATTTCGTTGAAAATTCTTGTATTTGATGTGGTTTTAGAGATTGATTGGTTAATCACGCATCATGCAAAAATTGATTGTTTTCATAAGGTTGTTAGTTTTCATATTCCTAACCAACCTATTATGAGAATTCAAACAACCAAACCATTAAAGTCAATCAGTGTTATATCAAGCCATAAAGCTATTCATTTATTAAAAAATGGATGTCAAGCTTTCTTAGCTCATGTCACGGACTTGAACAAAAACACGTCAGATTTGAATAAAATTTTTGTTGTTAGTGAATTTCCTGACGTATTTCCTGAAGAACAACCCGGTCTACCCCCAGAACGTGAAGTTGAATTCTTTATTGACCTTGAACCTGGTTCAAAGCCCATTTCTAAAACCCCATATCGAATGGCTCCTATTGAACTTCAGGAGTTAAAGGTTCAACAATAGGAGTTGTTGGACATCAGTTTCATTCGTCCTAGTACATCTCTTTGGGGTGCTCCTGTGTTATTCGTAAAGAAGAAAGATGGGAGTATGCGACTTTGTATTAACTACCGAGAATTGAACCATGTCACCATCAAGAATAGGTATCCGCTACCTCACATTGATGACATGTTTAACCAGTTGCAAGTAGCATAATTCTTTTCAAAGATCGATCTTCGTTCTTGATATCATTAGCTGAAGATTAAAACTGAGGATATTCCAAAAACTGCCTTCAGAACTCGATACGGGCATTATGAATTCTTAGTCATGTCTTTTGGATTGACTAATGCTCCTGCTACTTTCATGGATATGATGAACTGTGTATTCAAGGAATATTTGGATCAGTTCATTGTTGTCTTTATTGATGACATCCTCATCTATTCCAAAAGCCGTGAAGATCATGAGCACCATTTGAAGCTGGTACTGCAAAGGCTTCGTGATAACAAGTTATATGCCAAGCTGAAGAAATGTGAGTTCTGGCTTGAGAAAGTAGCATTCCTTGGGAACGTGGTGTAAAAACATGGAGTATTTGTTGACCCGGCGAAGATTGAAGCAATACAAAGTTGGGAGCAACCGAAGTCGGTGATCAAGAAATGCGTAACTTACGGGCTTAGCCGGTTATTATCGGAGATTCGTGGAAGGATTTTCTCGAATCGCTACTCCATTAACTCAGCCGACTTGTAAAGATACAAAATTCGGTTGGAGCGATGATTGTGAGAAGAGTTTTTAAGAACTCAAGAGGAGACTCATTTCGGCACCTGTTCTAACAATACCATCTGGTTCGGATGGATTTGTTATCTCATGACGATGCTTGAGCAAAGGGTTAGGATGTGTTCTCATGCAACATGGGAAAGTCATAGCCTATGCCTCGCGACAACTTAAAGAATATGAGAGGAATTATCCTACACATGATTTAGAGTTGGTAGTAGTCGTTTTCGCGTTGAAGATCTGGAGACACTACCTGTATGGGGAGAAAGTGGAAATCTATACAGATCGAATGTCGTCTATTTATTATTGTGAATAATAAGGTGATAATTTGATATAATGCTCTGGTTATGGGTGAAATGTGCAAATTTTACAAAATAAGCAAGTGGTTATAAAATATATTCATTGTTGTTGGGGAATATTCGTTTAGTCATGGAATATTCTTGTTGTCGGGGAATATTCATACGACGGCGCAACCATTTGTGGGCCCCATAACGGAATAACTATCGGACGAAGAAAATGACAAGTTTGAGTTTTTATAAATAACGACGTAATTGTTACCGTTAACACTGTTGGATTATCTGGTGGTTAAAATACAGTAATATGCGTGGTTGCACAGTAGCACACGGTATTGCACAATATTGTTGAATTATTGATTCTTATGTAAGAAGGCACTACTCAATAATTGTTATAGTAATTACTGTTCAATATTTTATTTTATTGATTCAATAATTGTTGCGTTGATATTTTATATTATTGGTGTTTCAATAATTGTCATTTACGATTTCCCATTATCGGATCAATAATTCATATTATTTGAATAATATTATTAGATAGCATTATTGGCAATGTCTAGAAAGTTACGTCGAGGAGAGGTTTGGTCACCTAATTTAGGCGTCGATAAGGAGAAATCCTTATTGAAACCCCCTCTTTCAGGGAGCAGATTCGGTTGTCATAATTGTGATTTTGTAATATTATTTGTGAATAATTAATTATTGATTTATATGATAAGGAAATATTTATTTGATGTGGATATAAATCATAGATTTATTTATTTTATGTGGTTATAAATGAAGGAATTAATGCTGAGGTATTTTATCAGTATTTTGTCGGAATGGAGGTATTAAAAATCATCCGTTTGTGGATTTCAGATATTTTCTGTTTAGAATTTAGAAAAACTCAAAGCTATAAAGTTGTAGAGAATTCGATTTCGTGTGGAATGGACATAAAATTCGTATTTTTCTGATAAATGGGCTATTTTCTATGAATTACTGAAGTTTCAGAAAATAAAATGATTTTTATTAAAATTGGGTGGGACCCACTTTTGTTTTAAACATGTGGGCTACCAAAAAATTTCAGAATTGAGGTGCTGGTCTTGGTTGGTGAGTGCGCTTAGAATTGAGAAAAGAAATAGTAATATTTTATTACTTTAGTCTCCTTTGGCGTTCTAGCATTTTCCTATAAATAGGCGCTTAGATTAGAATTGAAATCACACCAAAAACAAGTTTTCTTTCTCTCTATATTGTCGAGCGTATTTTTGTGAGTATTTAGATACTTTGAGAGTTCCTGTTTGGTACAAGCTTCCTTCGGCTTTATATCCGATATTCCGATCAGAAGTACCATTATTTTGAGGCAAGGGATGTTATTTTCTTCGTAAATGATATTATTTATTTCAATATAATTATGCCGAAATATTGGTCTGAACTTTTTATCAAATTTAGAACTTTTTGTGTTGGGGTTACTATTCACGTATACGGCACTATTCATGAATACGACACTATTCACCGAAAAATAAAAATTTTCCTTTTTATCCAAGATGTCTATTATGATTACTATCTTTGATTGTATCCATCTTTTGATTTTTATTTTTGAATTTTGTTTCACAATTGGTTATTATGGAGTATTTTTGAACTTGGATAAACAGTAATACGAATCCCTAATATTTGTTCTTTTATCTCACTGGATTCGTTTTCTTTAAAATATTTTTCATCATCCTCAGTCCTAAATGATGATATTACTGAATATCTTTGGCTTGTAGTGCAAAGATGAATGATTAACTGATGAATATCTTTGGCCCGTAGTGCAAAGATGAACAGGTGTTGAGATGAACATGACCAACTTGTGATACAAATGAATATCTTTGGCCTGTAGTGCAAAGATGAATATTTGATTCAAGATGTATATTGATTGATGATATAGGGATAAAATATTGATGATGGACTTTTAAATCTTAGAAGATAGTAGAATTCTTTCTCTACTTTACTCTTCTAATGGATTGTTGTTTCTGCTGCAGTTGTTGATCTAAAACTTGTTGTCTATTATATTTTATGATGTTTTTCCCTGTTGAAGACTAATGATAATTTGTTGTATATTATCTTAGTCATAATATTCTTTATTGGGCTAGTTGAGCTCACCCTTTTCCTTTTTGTTCCAGTGTTCTTCTCAAGAGGAGAGAATTTAGCAGGAACTAGCCGGGGTATGGAGTGATGATTCAAGATAGTTGTTTTAGTTAGTAGTCCTCACTATTTTTTAAAATAGTGTATCAATAATTGTAATGAGGACTCCTTTTGAGTTTTTATACTGTCTATTAGACAATATTTGTATTCAAACTCACAGTATAGGCGTTGTCGTATTCTGCACGACAATTGCATTACTGAAGTTGTATTTATTTCTGTACTATATATTTGGTGACTCAGAATGGGTGATGTATACCTATTTTGGGGGCGTCACACATGGCACATATTCCCCATATTTATTTTAATAAATAAAAAAAATTTATACGCAAAATTTCTGATTTATTTGTATAGAAAATATCGGGTTGTTACATTCACCCTTCCTTATAAAGATTCCGTCCCCAGAATCACCATTTTAAAACCTATAAATACCAGGGTAAATAGTATACACAATCATTGCAAGTAGATATTGATCATAATTGATCGAACCTATCTTTAACTATTCAGCAAAAAGCTTGTTTATCTGCTTAATCAGTAATTTGATTTCTAAAAGAAATCAAATTCCTCCTTCAAAATAATTTATAAAATAATTCATTATATATATGAAAATCATATATAAGAAAATATAATTTGTTCGAATAATACCTGGAGTTGCATCCCCGGCTGCTACTGAATCCTGAATGCTCATATTGAATACTCTTGCGGTTGGTTCTGTTGGTTTGTATGTTGAAGTTAGTCCCGTTGTCACCAGCGTCTTGCTGCCTTTTCCTATTTTCGCATTCCTTGCCTCCCTTCTCCTTCTTGGACAGTCTTTCACCTTATGCTCCCTTAATTCATAAATAAGACACCCACTATACATCCTTGGATTGGGACAGTTAGGAGAGATATGTCCCTCCTGCCCACACTTATAGCACACGAACTTTCCTTTTCAACACACTCCCGTCCTATTTTCGATGTTATCAAAATTATCTACATTCATCGTATAGGTGGCAAAAGCTATCTTTTGCCCATCCGCTATCCTATCAATCACAAATGCATCTATAGGGTCAGTTGATCTTCTTAATTCTGGCAGTACGATTGTCTTGAAGTCTTTGATGGTTGCCAATCGATTACTTGGCTGATTTCCCACGGCTGGTTTTCTGTTATGCATAACTTGAGCGACCATAATCGTAAAATTCTGTATCGGGTCTGGTTGTCCTCCAGCTTTGTTGACAGGTTCTTGTCGACGTCGGGATTTTTAATTGTCCCTTTCTGTTAATTGTTTTTTGGTATTCTCATTTTTGGTGAGATTTGTTTGAAAAAACAAGTGAAAAAGGTCCGACATGTATAATGTCGACGATGGACTGTTAAGAGTCGCCAATTGATTTTTTAAATGGTTGTACCAACACAATCGAGAAAATGTTTGCACATTGACCCAGTGATGTGACACTACTAAACGGGTCGGTGAAACCGAGATTCATTAGGGTCTAGGGACTTGATTATGCGGAAGGAAGGTGTTAGGCACCCCCCGACATCCATGTTACCACGATGACCACCTCTTTTCAAGAAACGATTATCTGAATGTGTGTGTGTGTGGGTCAATGTGCTGTTATTTGGAAGTAGTGCTCGACCTCGTTCACACCTATATACACATGGTTTGAATTTATGTAAAAATTCAGTTTTTAGCAAGATATAGCAATGATGTTTTATAAAAAAGGTTTTTCAAACCCTGATGCTCAATAGTAATTGAGACCTTTTACACTTCCATTTTACTAAGTGTTCAGCTTGATTGATTTTATTTCTGAGATGTGATGCATCTATAAGAAAATAATTTACAAAATAATGCCGATTTCCTCGTGGGTATAAAAACCATCTGAGGAAATTTAGACACCAAAGAATAATTTACAAGCTGCTTACAACTGAAAATGTCCATCACGGGAACCGAATCTAGATCCAATTGGCTGAATCTGTGATCACATAATTCCAAGGCGCACATGATACTGCAATTTGTATGAAATCAGTAAGCAGGTATATATATAAATTCTGTAAATATATATATATATATATATATAAGTATGTATATACAGACATGATCACCAACCACGAAGCACCTCCATGGGGGATCAGAAATGTAAATAAGGTTGTAAAAAGCTATCAACCACCACAGAGGAAACTCCAGGTGGGACAAAACGTAGATAAAGCTGTAAAGCTATCGACCACCATGGAGGAAACTCCAGGCGGGACAAAATGTAAATAAAGATGTACAAAGCAATAAACTTCCACGAAGTGAACTTCAGGCAGGACAAAACGTAAAGAAAGCTATAAAAGCGATCAACCACCACGAAGTAAATTTCAGGTTGGACGAAAATGTATATATATATATATATATATATAAAAATTGATAAGCATGCCGGATGTAAAATCCGGGCTCATCGAGCGAGTTCGACAATAGTTCATATATATATATATATATATATATATATATATATATATATATATATATATATATATATAGTAAACGCATATAGGATGTAAAATTTCGGTCTCATCGAATGTAGTCAGACACACAGTTCATATATATATATATATATATATATATATATATATATATATATATATATATAAAACAAATAAACGCTCGGATCGAAGACTAGGCTCAATCGAGGCATAACTCGATAATGTTAGTCCATATATATATATAAATATATATAAATATATATGTATATACAAACTAAAAATAAAACCACGGACCGAAGTCCTAGCAAACACACGCAACACGACTCTCAACGTGAAGAAGGGTGTGTGCAAAGATGAAGAGAAAGGCTTTAAAGTGTGTAAGAATGCTTACAGTGGACTGCCAAAGAAGGCTTCTATATCTTTAAAGTGGATGAAACTCGGCTCCCGCTGGTACAAAAGTAGCTATATGTGAGCTCACATGTGTTTAAAATGGGAAAGCACTTTCGATTATATTGCAAGTCTGCGAACAAATTTGTTGGGGCTTCCTCTTCTTTCCTCTTCTCTTCAATGGCCCCCAAGCCCTCTATTTATAGAGGGGGAGTCAGCAGTGTACCTCTGACCCGTGTATGCAGTGTACTGAGGCTTTGCATGGGTTGCCCCTGAGTTTCTCGGGTCGGTCCTCTCGTGAAATGCGTGCACATAGGCCTTTGCAATGTCACTTCGAACTTTCAGAATTACAATCCGGGCATCCGACTAAGGTATATAGGACCTATTTCGAACCGCCATTGTCGAGAGTTGTACAATGGCATGGGATTAGAGGTTGTACGAAGTCATGAAGATGGGACGATGCCCTCTTGTCTTCAAGCTTCAAATTCTATCCGTTACCCTGCACAATAGTCACTCGGGAATGGTTTTCCTTGATTCTTGTGGGACATCATTGTGTAGAGATGTGTGTATGAAATGTTGAGATGGCGTGATGTGGCTTTAGAGTGGCGAGATGATTCCTTTGCCCCTCACCAAAGTTATTGCCAGTTTGGGCTGATAAAGTAGACTTTTCTCAGGGTTATTACCGAGATTGGACTACTGCAAATGTTGAAGGTCCTTAGTGTCAACTCTAAGGTGTGTCCGTCCTCCCGGTGTTATCTCCGGGGTGATACTGGGTATCTCGTTATGAGCGCTGAGATTGAAGCTGGTTGCATTTGAAACAAGCATTTCCGGGGTTATCGTCGGAACTGCATTCCTTAGGCTGATCACCAAGGTTGGTAGCTATTCCCATGATTGGGACAGAGACTGGACACCTTGGGGTTATCTTTGAGATTAATCGGTCTTCTCCGGTGTGTGTTCTGATATTGAATCTGCATGCCTCGGGGTTATCTCCGAGGTTGGATTTGTTAGTCCTAGTGTGCGTCTCAGGGTTGATGCTGAACTTCCGGTAGTATCCGAAATGGATATGAATTGTCTTCCAGGGTTCTCTCTTGAAAGACGAATCTGTCCTCCTGCAATATTAGTGACAGGTGGGTAGAAAATTTCGAGTGTCTACAGATGCCCCTCTTTATCATTCTCATACAGTGCAATGCATGGGTAGGATAAAGAATCCTAGACACTTGAAATGCCATAAGATAAACATGATACTATATGTAGCAACATGATACAAATGTATGATGCATGTGTGTGGGGTTGTTGCCCAACATGATGGGGATGATTGCTGGATCCTTGTAATGTTTACTGAGGAATGGCAAATATGACCTGATTGTATGTGTGATCCGAATCTGTTAGGATGTTGATGTTGGAGTTATCACCAAATTCCTGGAGCCTTGATACAAACTTAATTTCGGAGAGGTACCTCTTATGTGTAAAAGATCTATGGGGATGAAGCTTTATCTGTTTGAGGATGTGTATAACATGTTCCATCACCGATCCTCCATGATGATGTGTACCTTTCCTAGGTTGTATCGCCGGGGATATGTCGAAGATTACATTGGATTCTTGGCCAATGAGATGATGATGTCGGATTGCCTGACCTTCGTTGATTTGTACTTCACCGACGTGTGAATCAACGGATGAAAACCCTTTGGGATAGATTGTCATGGCTGCTTGACATTCGCTGACGTGTGAATCAACGGCTGATACTCTGTGGGCAGATTTTCAAGGTTGCTTGACCTTCGCTGACGTGTGAATCAACAGAACATTACGTTGTGACCCCCGTCGGGGATCCATTGAGGACTTATGAATACCAATGTACGCAATCATCGAACAATTTTTGATGCCTCGATGGGTTTACTTGTCATCGGCTGAAATAACGTCAAGGCTACTTGACCTTCGTTGATGTGTGTGTCAACGAATGTGCATGCATTATAACCCCCGCTGGGGTTCCACATTGTAACCCCCGTCGGGGATTATGTTGTAACCCCTGTCGGGGATCACGTTGATCTTTAGAGTAATGACCCGGAATTGGCGGCATTGGACCTGTACAAGGTATTACCAAATGTGATTTGTAACAAATGAGATCATTGGTATGGTATACCTTGTGTTTGGGCGACTACCAATGAGTGACGTACAGACTCAAAGTTCCATTTGAGAAGACCAGGATTGCAGGCTATTTTGCTCAATCGCGTAGCATTTTTATTTTAGATTTGACCTTTTTAGTACCCAAGAACTCCTTTGCAACTCGAATTGGACCAAGCCGAAGGGATGGGGCCCACATAGGGGTGCCATAGATACACCTACTTCAGCCGCAGATGGACCTGCGGCCAACCGTGGATATTAATATCATGCAGGTTGGTCCCACAAGTCACTTTCAACTTGTGTCGCAAAGAAAAATCCGGAGCTCTCCTTGGATCTGCTTTGAGTTCGAGGCTATTTTCTATAAATTACATCATAAGTAGTACAAGTGTTCTGCACTATCCTGGGAATGTATGCATGTATTTTTTTTCCAATTTTTATCCGTTGAAAAATGAATTATCGCATGAAATGCATCTAAACACATAGTTGTGATTATGTATGCTCAAATGACTTGATAAAAAATATTCAACATAGTAAATGTTAGTATTAAACCATGCTGAACATAATGATGTGAAATTTTTTGACTTTTGAAACAGTCAAATTGGCACCTTCTTCTGCTATTTTTGTCTTATTTGAGGTCCAACGAGCAAAAGGTATAAAGGCAAAGTACTCCTGATATTTAGGTTAACCTTATGCATTGATGATTTTGATTTTTAATGCATATATTATGTATATAACTTTGGGGTAGGTGTGCTACTAAATGGCCACCTAGTCATGCCTATGTGCATGTGGATAGCCCTATTTACAAAGGGGACTATGGCAAAAAATTTCAAAATGTAGGCATTTAATTAGTCATGCATTTTTAACTCTACTGTAGATGTATGTTTAAGTAATGCATGCATGCATGTAGTCATAAAATGCATTTTGAAAAGCTCAAGGTAAGGAAATACCACACCCTTTCTGAGGTGATTTGGAGACTTGTTGTCCAGATATTATGGATCCGGATCAGCCGAGTAGTTCCTGTAGGACCACTTCTGGTGTACGGAGGAGAGCTTCTAAAGTGACTCAACCCCGTTCTATTAGACAGCCTCATCGATTGGTGGAGGCAGTGATACGTCCAGTCCGGGATGATGTGACAGACGTCGAGGATGAGGATGATGACATTCCAGTTGAGGACCCCGCTCCTGCTGTACATATTCCCCGTAGGGACCTCCCGAGTATTCAGGTGGCAAACCCAGAGCTTTTGGGTGACTTGAGTTGACATCCCTCGATGTATTTGTATGCTAACGAGGTATGACGTTAGATCTTGATCTTCCTTCTTTTCTATTGACAAGGAGTAAAAGATTCTGATGTTGATCTGCATTTCATGCAGGTTCCCGGCTTTACACAGCCTCGAGGGAATTGGTTTAGTATACACTCCATGTATCAGGCTCTTCATCCCGATTATAGAGCGGTAGTGCATGATTGGGGATCCGGGGCATTCTTCTCGATCCTTTCTCGTCGTTGTCCCTGGGGCTACCTCAGGGCATTGTCTGAGCGAAGGTTTCATCAGACTCAGTCACTCCATTTGTTGGACTATGAGGTGATGATGACGCCGATGGATTAGCGGTTTATCACAGGTATAGAGTTTGGAGGGGACCCAGTGCCTTACATGGAAAATATTACCCCTACTACCATTAGATCCTTGTTAGGAGTTCCGATGGAGGCGCTTAAGGGCAGGACTGTCCGTGCAGGTCCTTTGAGCGTAAATACTATGAGTGAGCTTTGGAGCGAGCTCATGCCTGATGATGTCAGAGTCAGGGATTGCATTTTTTGGTGATTATTCCTGATGATCATTAGAGGCTGCTTCATAGCATATAACTCTTCTACGGTGTCATTCGCTTTGATTAGCGTCACTCGTCATGTGGACCATATTGGAGAGTATGATTGGGGTTCCTATACCTTTGCCTATTTCTTTTGGGGCATGCGTATGCGCTTACAGGGTTTGACTGAGGCTTGGCTATGATTCTACCCATTTCTGCTGGTGAGTATTTCTCTTGTCAATTCCCATTTATAGGTTAGGAGTGTTTACTGACCGCAAATGTTTTGCCATTATGTTGGCAGTTTTGGGCCTACGAGAGGCTCCTATGCTTGTGTCCTATGAGTGTGTTAGGTTTAGATACCTATCCACGAGGACGACGATGGCATCATTCTATTTTGGCGGAGGTCCCTGTAGCTGAGGGTTTCACTCATTGTCGCTTGCAGCTAAAGTTGTTGACAGCTGATATCATCACATGGATTCCCTATTCTGGGGAACATTTGCCCATCGATTTTGAGGATGGGTACCAGATTGGCGTCGAGTATGTGATCTCCACCTGTAGAGTTCCTCTCTTTACAGATGGAGGATGGGAGCTCTACTTAGGAGAGCGTGCTATTAGGAGCACCACAGGGGAGATTCGCATGCCGATCTTGCCTTATGTCAGGCGTCATTGGCCTGTATCGCAGTCACCCATCACTGATATCCCATTGTTGGGGGTTGACGGCTTTGCATTATCAGAGGGTCCTTACACTCAGGAGATATTCCAGCGTTGGTGGTTCCTTCATAATATTGGAGCCCAGTCCTACGCCACTCAGTTCATGGGGTATATGGTTCCAGGATCCGTGATGATGACGGATTGGATAGCTTGTATCTGAGATCCGACTCATGTGACATAGATTGATAGCTTGACCCAGCGACTAGACCATGCACATTTCTTTATCCATCATTTGGGCAGAGATCTGGTAGAGGCAAATTCGTTTGATCCTTCCAGCTCAAAAGCTGACCCCTTAGATGACCCATTCGGTTTTGCCGGCGCAGATCCTCCTCTATATAGGCCTGACATCCCTGTTTATAGAGATCCGGTGACTAAGGAGGAGTTACATCAGCTGGACAGGATTGATGATGTAGACATTGACACCATTATCTTTTTCTGATGTGTATTCTCGTTATATCTTTTGATAGGCCTCTGTTATCTATTGGGTGGATGTGCCTCATTCTCGCTATATCTTTTGATAGGACTCTATTAGTAGTAAGGCGTCTGTGCCCATTTCCCTGTATTTGTAGATGTACAGAGATGATGTATTAGATGTTGATATACTTAGGAATGTATGCACAGTTTTATTTTCATTCCCTATATCTTATTGCCATCTATTATCTGCAATGCATGTATCATGTTATGCATATGTATGTATGTCCAAAGATATTCAACATTGACCCCTGGATGGTCTTATGACATGGCCCATACAGATGTCTACTTCGATAGTTAGCCGTATTAATCATACCCCACCATCATTGGTGGCATCGGATATGCGATCACGGTATGATAGCATGTCACCATCAAACTGGGTGACCATAGATCATTTGTTGCAGCATACTATGACCCTGTTGATGTTTTAGGTTCCCACAGGATTTGTGGATGGCTTGTCAGAGCACTGGGTATCGGAGATGTAGGTTTTCCAATTTGGGACCCAGGAGTTGACTCCCACTCTAGAGGAGTATGCAGGGTTGACGATGCTGCCACTGGACAGACCTTGCGTGCATATGGCTTTGGGGGACATGAGTCGACGGTTCATGACCCTCACTAGATTGAGGCGTAGAGTGGTGCAAGATGAGCTTACCTCTGGCCATGTTATATCCCAGCATTTTTTGTTTGACAGATTTGGCTCCGAGGATAGTTATAGACGACATTCAGGGATTTCACCATACCGGAGGATCATTGGCGTCTAGCCAGGGTTGACGTACTGCTATTGTGCGTACTATCGTATGTCTATATGCCACGGTACATGGATGAGATAGAAATTGGAGTCATCATGGCAGTGAGAGCTCTTAGAGAGGGTCGTACCATTATACCGATGATTATAATAGAGACTCTGAAGTCAGCTATATACTGCTATACTTATCCGACAGGAGTGTTCACGGGCAGCTTGGTCATGCTATACGTGTGGTTTATGTCACACTTGAGACTGATTGGCACCTTTAGACGGTATGGGTATTGTTTTACCCATGATATAGCTATGTCATACTCCTTTCAGCCATCAGAGTGTACGGATGCTTTGGCTTGGTCTATATTCTTGGCGAATATCAGAGATCCATTTAGCATATTGACGTGCTCGGGGCTTAGCTCACCTTACAGCTTTATTACTCATGTTCTAGGCATGGACTATCTCCCTCTGGCTGGCTTGAGGGGCATGACTACCTACCACCCGCTGGCCGTGATGTCGCAGTTTGACCAGTTTCAGGACTTTCATCCTTTTGAGGGGGCGTCGGGTCAGCGTTCCACTTCTCGTTATCTTTCAGTAGAGGACCGATCCCGTGTGTATGCTTGTTGGGATCAGCGTGAGATAGCTGCTTTTTCTATGAGCCATCCGGGTTGTTCTGCAGATTATTTCGCATGGATGGATACAGAGGTTGCACCAGCTGCGGTAGTATCCACATTGCCGAGTAGTGATTTAGACGATGTAGAGCCTATGGAGGACATCAATTCCTACATCGAGGAGCAGCCAGTTGCTGGGTTTCCAGCATTTCCTTTAGATTCTCCCAGTACTAGTACTATTGTGATTCAGTATTCAGCACAGTACTTTGAGCAGAGTCTTCATCTGATGACCTTTGAGAGAGACCATGCTAGAGCCTTGATGTTGACTTACCTTGATGGGAGAGACGCAACTCTGTTAGAGAGATGAGGCATTAGCTCGCAGAGATGCCGCTGTTGTTGAGTGGGATGAGGCTATATCAGCCAAAGATGCAGTGATAGTTGAGCGGGATAGTGTCATATCTGCTCGAGATGTCGCCCTTACAGATAGTACTGCAGTGAGGTCCCTTACCACTGGCATGATAGCAGAGATGAGCACTTACATTGATAAGCATATGATCACCATACAGATGGCTGCAGATCTGTTGGGTCGTGTGGATACTCTCATATATGAGACCACAGCTTCGCCTCCTTCTTCTAAGAGGGATGCCATGTTAGGCTTGTTAGCTCGCATAAATTCGGAGTTGTAGATGGGCTTGTATTTTCGTGCACAGACTGGCATATCCATTTTGTCCTGTACAGTTTACATTGTGTATATCAAACATCATTATATATATGGTAGGGAAATCTACTTTTTCACTTCCCTTTTAGATATGTCTATTGCTTGCTTGATATTTACCTGCTTCTTCAGGGCTGGTGATCTTGATGTATTCTGAATTCCTCCTTGAGGGATGGACATTGAGATGTCTCAAGACAGTTTAGAATGGATCATTGATCTGTGTGTATCACTACCATCTTTGGTGTCTTGGGACTGGTTTCTGTATGGATATATGGAGAGGAGTGTGGCTTTCCCCTCTGAGATTGACCGCACCATAGATGGTCGCCAATACTTTTATTTAAAAGAAGCCTAGTTAATTCTATCTCTTATGGATTGGTGTTGTTCTTCAAGGTATGACCGCAGCTTAGATTATCGCCAAATCTCCTATTTATGAGGAGTTCAGGTAATTCCATCCCTCTGGTCTGAAGCCGAATGGAATGTAGTGGATTTGCAGGCTGATCCCAGTACCGGTTGACAAGTGTTTTTATTTTGGTAGGGAGATGAGATCGCACCATGAATGGCTGCCTACGTACTCCTAATGAAGAGGAGATCAGGTTTGCATAGTTTGAACCTGGTGTAAGAGGTTCAACGCTGTATGTGGCAGAAATGGTGTAGGAATGTTTTTGTTATTTTTGTTTTTGTAAGGAAAATGGTGGAAATGTTTTTGTTGTTTTTGTTTTATTGCGACCGGGCCATACGAAATGGTTGCCTACGTACTCCTATTGAAGAGGAGATCAGGTCGGCGTAGTTTGCCCCTCAGGGCGAGGTGAAAATCGTGATCCCATGTGCAGGTTAGATTGCGGGGAGGAGAAAGTTTAATCCTAGGTTGAGGATAAACTGCAAGTATGAGAAGTTTGATCCCATGTATGAGTAGCCAAACTGCAAACGTGAGAGGTTCAATCCATAGTGGGATGACCTAAGTCGTTGGAACGTAGAGAAGCCAGGCTGCTGGCTTGAAAAGTATGTTTCCCTGAGGGGCAAAGTGTGGAAAAGTTGTATGTGGTAAAGGGTTAAAGAACCAGAATGACTGGTGATCTGATGATCCAACACCAGGATGTTTTCTTGTTGGCAACTTCAGACATAGTACCGTTTGACGGCGTCCAAATTGATGAGTTGTGGAAATTCATCGCCGTCCATTTCTTGCAATCTGAGAGCGCCTCCTGTCAATACTTCCTTGAAAACAAATGGGCCATCCCAGTTAGGAGTGAATTTTCCCTTAGATTGATCTTGGTTGTCAATGATCTTTTTCAAAACCAAGTCATGTTGTTTAAACTGCCGTAGATGGACTTTTTTGTTGTAGGATCTGGCTATCCTTTGTTGATATAACTGACCATGGAAGATAGTCGCGGTTCGCCTTTCGTCTATCACAGATAATTGGTGATACTTGTCTTGTACACATTGGTCTTCCTCTAGCTGAGAGTCTATTAACACTCTGCGGGATTCCATTTCTACTTCTATGGGGAGCACTGCTTCCGTCCCATAGGTTAATGCGTAGGGGGTTGCCTCAGTGGAAGTGCGCATTGACATTCTGTAGGCTAACAAAGTAAGAGGCAATAAGTCAAGCCATTCCTTGTGATTGGAGGACATCTTTTACATGATCTTCTTGATGTTCTTGTTAGCCGCTTCAACATCACCATTCATCTTCGGACGATAGATGACAGAGTTAAGATGTTTGATGTGGAATTTACTGCATAATTCCTCCATCATTTTGTTGTTGAGGTTCTTAGCATTGTCTGACACAATCACCTCTGGTTGTCCATATCGATAAATGACATTGTTTTTGATGAAAGCAATGATGACTTCTTTGGTAACCCTAGGGAAGGAGGCTGCTTCTACCCACTTGGTGAAGTAGTCGATCATGGTGAAGATAAATTGATTACCATTACCGGCTTTAGGCTCAATGGGCCCGATAACGTCCATTCCCCACAGTGAGAAGGGCCAAGGTGAACTCATATTGTGGAGTTCCCGTGGAGGGGCGTGGATAGCATTCTCATGAATCTGGCATTGATAGCATCTCCTGACGTGGTCATTACAATCAGCTTTGAGAGATAGCCAATAATGTCTTGTCCTGAGGACTTTCTTGACGAGGAGGGGGCCACTCATGTGGGGGACACAGACTCCACTATGGATTTCATCCATAAGCCTTTGAGCTTGATCTTTGTCTAAACATCTGAGGAGGCCTAATCCTGCATCTTTTTTTATAGAGCGCATCTCCACTCAGGTATAATTTCATAGCAAGTCGATGGATCCATCTTTTCTCAGTCGGGCTTGCCTCATCGGGTGTAGATCCATCTCGTAGGTATTCCTTGATATGTTGATACCAAGGATGCTGGATGAGAGGTAGCTCATCCAATACTTCTCCAATGTAATTCCCATAGGTTGGGGCCTTGTGCAGGGAAATTGTGACGCTTAGCAAGTGTTCCTTGTCAGATATACAAATCAAGGAGGCCAAAGTTGCTAATGCGTCTTCAATGTCATTCCTATTACGAGGAACGTGTAGAAAGGAGATTTCTTCGAACTCCAAAACCATTTGTAAAACTTGCCGATGGTAAAGCAGCAAGTGTAGCTCTTTGGTTTGATAGATTTCGGTGGATTTTCTGATTACCAACTCTGAATCTCCAAAGACAGTTAACCGCCTGATGCCCATTGAACGGGAAAGTTTTAGCTCCATGAGACAGCCTTCATACTCAGCTATGTTGTTGGTGTTTGACAAACTATAATTTGACGACGACGGATACTACTCCCGTATTGGATACTAGAAGCTGCTCGACTCTCAGAACCTTCAATATTAATGACTCCATCAAAATACATCTTCCATGATTGGCGTGTATCGTCCTGATGGTGTTGTTGAACTGTCATTACTCCTTCATCGGGGAAGTATGTCTCCAAGGGTTTGAAATCCCCTGAGGGTACAGCGGGCAGTTGATCCATAATTCCTTGACCTTTGATGGACTTTTAAGTCACGTAGACGATGTCAAATTATTATAGGATCAAATGCCATCTGGACAGTCGGTAATTTTACATGGGTTTGTTGACACGTACTTAAGAGGATCCACGCGGGATATGAGTGGGTTGTGTGACCATGGAGGTAATGTTGTAACCTCATGGAAGCCCATGTTAAAGCACAACACGTCTTTGTGATCAGAGTGTACTTATGTTCACTGCTGCTGAATCTTTTGTTGAGGTAATAGATAGCTCGTTCTTGGCCTCTATCGTCCTTCTGACCCAGCATGCAACCCATGGCGTTGTCACTTATGGACATGTATATGAACAGGGGAACATCATCCCTGGGTGGTACCAAAATTAGAGCTTTGACTAGCTGTTCTTTAATCGTGAGGAAGGTATTTTGGCACTCATCATTCCATTTCATGGAGGAGTTCTTCCTTAATAGCTTGAAGATTGGCTCACAGGTTGCTGTGAGTTGAGAGATAAACCTGCTAATAAAGTTGATTTCCTTCTCTGTTTGAGGAATGGGCATTTCCGTGATGGCCTGGATTTTGGTAGGATCTAGCTCAATCCCTTCGTGGCTGACTAAAAATCCTAGCAACTTGCCTGATTTAACGCCAAAGGCACACTTGACTGGATTCAACTTCAAGTTGTACTTACGCAACCTGTTGAATAGCTTTCTGTGATGGTCTAAGTGGTCTTCCTCCTTCCGGGATTTGACAATGATGTCATCCACGTAGATCTCGATCTCTTTGTGCATTAAGTCGTGGAAGAGAGCCATTATAGCTCGCTGATAGGTGGCTCCTACATTGATGAGGTCGAATGACAACCATCTATAGCAAAAGGATCCCCAAGGCGTGATGAAAGCAGTTTTCTCACGATCTTCCTCAGCAACCATGATTTGATGGTACCCTACAAAGCAATCAGCAAAGGAGTACATGTAGTATTGAGCAGTATTGTCAATGAGAATGTGGATAAAGGGCACGGGAAAGCTATATTTTAGGTAATCTTTGTTCAAGTCTCGATAATCCACGTAGACTTGCACCTTTCCTCCGGGTTTAGGTACGGGAACAATGTTGGATATCCACTCAGGATATGTGGACGCCATGATGATGCCAGCTTGAAACTATTTCTCAATTTCTTCTTTCACCTTCAAACTCCACTCAGGTTTTAATTGCCGGAGCTTCTGCTTGACTGTAAGACCCCAGCTTTTATAAATAAAGATGAATTTTCTATAAATATTATTTTTGAATATTATGGAATAAATTTGATATAATGTTATAGTTGTGGGTAATATTTATAAATTTTGCAAAGTAAGCAAGATGTTATAAAATATTACGTTTGGTCAGGGAATATTCTTTTTTGTCGGGGAATATTAAATGCGACGGCTCAATCATTAGTGGACCCCAATAACGGAAGTATTGTCGTAGTTAGAAAACGACAAAATTATTTTTCTATAAAAATAATTGGCAGAGGTATTCTGAAGTAAAACTGTTGAACTACCCATTAGTAAAAAATGCGATGTCTCAGCGTAGTTGTATAGTAGCACACGATATTGATTATTGATGCTTTACGTGAAGTCACTCTCTGCTATGCTCAATTATTGCTACTGATAATTCTTTGCATCATATCTCTTATATTATTGATTCAATTATTGTCACGATATCATACATATAATATATGTTATATTATTAAATTATTAATTGAGGCGACAAGTTATAAATGATTAATAATTGTTGAAAGATTAAATATGTGTTTATTAAAAATAAAATGATTTGTGGTAATATTTATTCAATCCTTGATGTATATAAAGAGTGCATTATGAGGCGTTTGTGGTAAGTTTGATTATTTTATGGGGGGGCATATGTCATCATCTAAGAGTCCCTTCGTCAATAGTAATTACCTTTGTGAATAGTAATTACCTTTACGAATAGTAATTACCTTCGTTAATAGTATTTATCTTCATCAATAGTAATTACCTTTGTGAATAGTAATTACCTTTGTGAATAGTAATTACCTTAAATCGATAGTATTTACCTTCGTCGATAGTAATTACCTTCGTCAATAGTAATTACCCTTCCATGCAAATAGTAGTTGTCCCTTCAATATTACCAAGAGTTAATCGCCTCTTGATTGTTCCAAGGTTAATTACCCTTCATGAAATAGTAGTTGTCTCTTGATATTACCAAAGTCATTTTGACCCTTCGTTAAGACCAAGAGCCACCCTCGGTTTTTCTATAAATAAAAGCTCATTCCTTCATTATTTCTTACTTAATTCACCGAAATTCTAGAGAGAAAACTATAGAGAGAAAGAAGAAAAGTATTTTGCTACTTCACTTTTCCAATATTCATTTCTTCTAAGGTAGGGAATATTATTTGTTATACTCGTAAGGGTTGTTATTTTTTTTTATTCATGAAGAGAACTTACATTATTCCATTCTTTATTATTACATTGGAATAACTTTTGTAAAAGTGGCATACCCTATACATGACTTTTGTATATCACGGAATACCCTATACTTGGTGAAATCCTTATATTATTCCATTCTTATTTATTACATTGGAATAACTTTTGTATACGCGTAATCCCCTATACTTGGTGACATTCTTCTATTATTTTATTATTAGTTGGAACATCACATGCGTGCTTGCTTTACATAGAACACGGTTCCGTCTTTATTATTCTATCTTTATTATTCTATTGGAATATCACATGCATGTGTTTTACAGGACACAGTTAAAATCTTTATTATTACATATTTATTATTACATTTGGAATAACTTTATACATCTGAAATCTGCATGCATGGTGATTTCTTTTGTTATTTCATTCGCTATTATACTCGGTTGGTTAAAATTTTGACTTCTATACTCCATGAATTTAGTGGAATATCCTTGATATTTAAACTTCATCCGATATTTTCATGAAAATATTTTTACGAGCATTCTTGAATTTTACTCTACAAAGCGATATCATGTTGACAATTTGGGCGTTATTAGTTCTGAATAAATTAATTAAATGAACTTGTTTTATTAAATTATTATGTCATTGTCATCATCCTCATATTATATTATGTTATCTTTGGCTTATGTGCATAGATGAACTTAGTATGATTATGACCGAGGATCATTCGGTATAATCATGGCTTGTTATAAATGATGTGATAAAAGTCCTCGGTGGCTTCGTAATGCGATGATGGATAGTTTTTGGTATGATTATGACCGACCGGTGATTCGGTATAGTCATGACCATTGATAATTTGATGAAAATCCTTGGCCAGTAGTGCGGGGATGATTAGATATTGTGGTTTATTCATTAAACCGAGTCTTAGTGATAAAATTGATGAAAACCTTTTAAAACCTAAAAGATAGTAGACTTTATTTTCAACTTGACTCTTTTAATGGATTGCATATTCTAACTGCGAGATAAACCCGGTTGTCTATTGTATTTTATCGGTTTAACATTGTTGAAGACTATTGATAATTTATTACGCATTATCTTAGTTATAATATTTCTTCTTGGGCTAGTTGAGCTCACCTTTTCTTTCCTTTGTTCTCTTGAAATGAGAATATAGGCTGGGGACGAGTCGGGAAAAGAGTGATGGTTACGAAGATAGCATTAGTAGTCCTCACTATTCTATTAAATAGTGTGACAATAAATGTAATGAGGACTCCTTGAGTATGGATATTGTCTAAATGACAATATTCCTATTAGAACTCTCAGTTTATGTATTGTCGTATGTTACACGACAGATGTATAATTAATTTTGTATTTGTATTTTGTACCATGTATCTGGCGACTCAGAATGGGTGATGAATACCTAATTTTGGGGGCGTCACATTGACTGGCTTAGATCCTTATTTAATGGGAAGGCGATGAAGGACAATGTTAGTGGACAAACCCACCATGTCTTCGTGAGACCATGCAAACACATCCTGGAATCGGGTTAGTAGCGTAACCATGTCATTTCGCTAGTTTGGGGTAAGGTCTGAACCAATCTGGATTAACTTAGGGCTTTCTAAGGTTCCAAGATTGAAGGAAGTGGTTTGGTTAAGGTTGGGTTTAGGTTTATCTTTGACCCATTCTTGAATTTCTGGAGGCACCTCAATGTCCTCATGTACTTCCATCAAGGCTGAATTCATCTCTACATCAATGGTACAATCCTTGTGGAGAAGAGGCACCGTATCAGCAAGTACAGGTACATCTAAATTCAGGGTCCTGAAACAAAATATGCTTTCACTTAATATATATGACAAGGTTTGATCATACAAAGTGTTAGCATGTATTGGCAAAACGACTACTAATACTTTACAGAAAAGTAAGCAGTTATGATATATATAGGCGAAGAGTTTTTACTTGCGTTTACCCTACTGTCGACCAATGCACGAGTCTTTGCTCCCAATTAGCGAAGGGCAATGTTAAAATTGAATTGCGGCGATGGAGGGATTGTCATCGTCCTCCCTATCCCGAATGATGGCCGTTACGTCTAGGCAATCATCATCTGGGGTATATCTATTTGTATGTTCGTCATGAACAATGATGCATATGCCCGACATCATTCGGACGACGTCTTGCTTGATTCTTCGTTCCTCCTCTTCCACTGCGGGATTTGGAACAAAGATTTCTTTCTCCTTCACCGGTACCAGCTTGGGAAATAACATAGCCATGATATTGGTTGGCACCTTTACAGGAGGTTGTGCGGACTCAGAGTTTGAAGGCGAAGATAAACGCTGCGCGTTTGAAGCTGAAGGCATCTGTTGATGCTTATGAGGATTCCTATGATTAGAACTGGAAGAATAGCCTAGTCCAGCTATTCTAGTTTGTTTAGTTAATTGAATTGGGTACTTGATACCTTGGCGATCTTTACCCAGCCCTTATCCCGGCTGATGACCCAATGACATCATTTCTTGAGTAACCGACATTACTTCGGCAGAAATCTTGGGTTTGGGAAATGGCGTTCCAATAGCATGGTATTGGGTATTGCTTACTTCCAAGGCATGAAAACTGACCGATTCAACACCTGTATTGGAATTGATGAATGGCATGTCCCCGTGTTGAGGACACTCGGGTTCAACGTTGACCGTGACTAGGCTATTGTTGATAATGTATTTCAACTGTTGATGAAGGGTGGAGGGTGCTGCCCCTTCCATATGAATCCATGGTCATCCCAAGAGCAGGTTGTATCTCGAATTTATCTTGAGTACGTGGAAAGATATGCAGAATGTATGGGGACCAATTTTGATTGGCGATTCAATTACTCAAATAGAATTCCGTGAGCTCAGGTCAAAAGCTTTGATGATGATGTATGGGCACTCAAATTCGGTTGAGATTGATATTCATCTTCAGCAAGGTAGCGTATGGACAGATATTTAGAGATGATCCTCTATCTATCAAGACTCTAGCTAGCATGTATCCGGAGGACAAGACCGCAATGTGCAACGACTTGTAATGACCGGTCCCTTCGGGCGGTATGTCATCATCTGAAGGATATCACATTGTTGTTGAAAATGTGATCAACTAAGTGTTAAAAAAATTTCGTATCAACTGATGTTGGTAGATAGGCTTCTTCTAAAACCTTCAGCAAGATTGTTCGGTGATCCTCGGAAGTTAGGACCAAGTCCAAAATTGATATTTGATGTGGATCTTCTTTTAAGCTTAAATCCACCTTGGCTTCGTTATGACCCATAGTGCAGAGGAATTTTTCAATCTTTTCCATGGGTATTTTCCCCTTTGATTTGATGGTAGACTTCATCACCCATTGGAGAAGATAAAGTGGATTTTCCTTCGACACTGTGGTCGTGGTATGTGAGGTGGATCCTTCACCTTCTCCATAATTCCATGGCACTTTATGTAAGCTAACAATAGGATATTGTGCTCTGCATGGCAAGTTGATTGGCTCGGGAGTGGCCAGTTTCAAAGGATTGTGGCTTCCCCTGAGTTGAATTGTTGGTATTGTGAGTGATTTTTTAGTCCCATCAGTCTCAGTGGATATGACTGCTACCAAACTCTTCCACTTAGTAGGACATGTATTCTCACTTGCAGGTAGCACAGTATCATCGTTTGTTAGTTGCAGGACACCACTGTCAATTAGATTTTGGATAAGGTGGCGGAGTGCCCAGCATTCTTCTGTGCTATGACCGCGAGAATGGGAGTGATATTAACATACTCCATCAGAATTGTACCGTCCTGAACGGGGATTGATTAGAGGAAGAAGGGAAGTGATCCTTCCTTCATTGATTAGCATCTGAAGGATTTCCTCCATAGGTTGGCCCAGATATGTGAATTCCTTTTTGTTGGCAAAATCCCAATGGGCTTTGGCATTCGCTCTCTTTATCACTTTGTCTTCCAATATTTCATTTTCTGAAGGTGACGAGAGTATATTTGTGAAAAGAGGGAGGAGACTAGCATGCTCCTGGCTGACTAACTGGAGTGTCACTTGATGCTGATAAGTCACCAGTTCAGCCAATTGCTCAATTTGCTTGCATAGAGCTTTCATCTTACGTTCCATTACGAACTGGAAATTGGCATAATTCCATTTGTCAACACCGTCTTTGAGGGTCTGGGAGGATTCATAGTTGAAATTGTAATTCTGTCCATTGCTCTAATTGATCATGTTGACCTCTTCTTCTTTGTGTTGAGGAAGAGGGTTGTCTTGAACGTGAGGCTGATCTGGTTTGGTGACCACGATCTCACCGTTGTCTATCAGGTCTTGGATCTTGTGTTTCAAGGCCAAACAATCCTGAGTATCATTTCTAGGTGCTCCAGCATGATAAGCAGATTTTCGAGCAGCATTGAAACCCCGTCCATTAGGGCTGGCTGGTGGAAGAAGATGCGTAATTTTCTTCTGAGTTGTCAGAAGAATGAGAATATTATTGAGTGAGTCCGCTAAAGGTGTGACCACTCGAGGGCATTTGACTTCTCCACCTTTTGGTATTGGAGGGTTTGAAGACTGTGCTTGAAAGGGAGTGTAGTCTCTCCTTTGAATAGGCATGTTTTGATTGCCTTTTCGACCCTGTAGTATCAAGGAAACATCTTCCACTTTCTTTTTATGGACCCTCCGGGGGTTATTTCCATAATTTATGGATTGGATGTGATCAGTAAAAACTTTAAGGGCAGCTAGGTCTTGAATTTTTCCGGACTTCAATCCCATCTCAACCATCTCCCCATGTTTGACGATTTCAAAAAATGGTTTACCGATTCCGGCTAAAACTCTTTCATAGAAAGGATCTTCTTGCATGTCTATGAAAGTCACGACCATCTCTGATTCTGTTATGGAAGGAATAACTTGGACAGCCAGGCGTCTCCACCTTAGAGCATACTCTCTAAAAGACTCGTTAGACTGTTTCTTGATCTTGGTAATTTGATACCGATTAGGAGCCATCTGAGACTGAAAGCTGTATTGAGTGAGGAAGGCGTGTGCTAGCTCTTCCCAGCTATGGATCTTTGAATTATCTAGCCTGGTATACCATAACCGGGCTTCTCCAGTTAGACTCTTCTGGAACTGCTGCATTCTGAGCTTCTCGTCCTCTGCATAAGATCCAAGTTCTCCAATAAACACTTTCAAATGTGTGTAAGGATCTCTTAACCCGTCATATTTTTCAAAGTCCGGAGTCTTAAACTTTTTTGGATAATGAACACCAGGGAAAATGCAAAGATCAACATATGAAACACTCCCGTGTGTTCCAATTCCTTTGATAGCATGAAAGGTCTCTTCAATTTGGAGGACTTTCTTTTTGATGTCACCGGTGTCTGGATCTCCTATAAGATGGGTGGCATCATGAGTTTTTTAATTAAGTATCCAAGCTGCAGTTCATGTATTGTAATGACACGGTTTCCCCCTTGTGTAGAGGATTCAAGATATGTACGAGTATTTTGGACCACGAGTAGGTAGTGTATTTCTTTAAGCGAAACAACCAAATCATAATTTATTTGCTTAATCAGTCGAATTCTTTCAGAGAAACTAGATTAAGGTCAGGTTTGGTCGATGATAACGACATGATTATTTGCGAGCTTGCGACCTTTTTGGATTTTAATAGGGTAGTAGGTCCGATTAGTTCCTACGAAAGACTTGCATAGTTTAGTCTTTAGGGAGTGTGTGTATAATAACATGCTATGTGATGTGTCCATTTTAGGAATTTTATCCTGCAAAATGGATGTCAGCTGTTTGTAATACATGATAGCATGTTAAATTAAATATGTATGTGTACACATTTCTTCATATTTCTCATTACATGGAGTTAGATATGGAATGAAATTACAAGTAATTGTGTTTACAAGTAATTTAAATGAGAAAGCATGAAGCGACTTTCCTCCGTTTTGGGTTTATCAGAGGCTGACCTATCTTAGGTTATTCTTGCGGCTTTTTGGCATGAAGGTTCCCAAATCATCACAATTTACTCAACGGGAAGTTAAACCGGTCTTTCATCTAGAGCTAATTTGGGTGGTGCCTTTCCTGATCCTCGCGGGATTTAGTCTTCCTACGAGTCCAGTAATCAAACACCGACGGGATAGCCTCCTGGTGGAGGGACCACACAACATAGATTCACATACATCGCGTCTCACCGTATGGAAATGATGACATGTGTGAAGCACTAATATCACAAACAGATATGGTTCGAGGAACTAAGTGCAATAAAAAATGCATTCGTATACATTCATCATAAATGTAAATGCAACATCCACACACAAACAGATAACAGTTTTGAAAAGATTGTAATAGATGCTTATGTCCTCTTACTGGTGGTCCCCAGCAGAGTCGCCACCTATCGACGTCGAGATTTTTAATTGTCCCTTTCCGTTACTTGTTTTTTGGTGTTCTCATTTTAGGTGAGATTTGTTTGAAAAAAACAAGTGAAAAAGGTACGACATGTATAATGTCGACGATGGACTATTAAGAGTCGACAGTTGGTTTTTTAAATGGTTGTACCAATACAACCGAGAAAAGGTTTGCACATTGACCCAATGATGTGACACTACTAAACGGGTCAGTGAAACCGAGATTCATTAGGGTTTGGGGACTTGATTATGCGGAGGGGAGGTGTTAGGAACCCCCCACATCCATATTACACTTCCATTTTATTAAGTGTTCGACATGATTGATTTTATTTTTGAGATGCGAAGCATCTATAAGAAAATAATGTACAAAATAATGTCAATTTCCTCGTGGGTATGAAAACCATCTGAGGAAATTCAGACACCACAAAATAATTTACAAGCTGCTTACAGCTGAAAATGTCCATCATGGGAACCGAATCTATATCCGATAGGCTGAATCTGTGATCAAATGATTCCTAGGCGCACATGATACCGCAATTTGTATGAAAGCAGTAAGTATATGTATATATATAAAAGCTATAAATATATATATACAAATATGATCACCAACCACCAAGCACCTCCATGGGGGATCAAAAATGTAAATAAAACTATAAAAAGCTATCAACCACCACGGAGGAAACTCCAGGTGGGACAAAACATAAATAAAGCTGTAAAACTATCAACAACCACGGAGGAAACTCCAGGCGAGACAAAATATAAATAAAGTTGTACAAAGCAATCAACTGCCATGAAGTGAACTCCAGGCGGAATGAAGAAAGCGTAAAGAAAAGGCATAAAAAAGCGATCAACCACCACGAAGTAAACTCCAGGTGGGACGAAAATGTATATATATATATATATATATATATATATATATATATATATATATAGCGATAAACGCATACAAAATGTAAAATCCGAGGCTCATCGAGCGAGACCAAATGACAATTCATATATATAAGTATATATTTATAAAAGCGAGTACATGCACTGGGATGTAAAATCCGAGTTCATCGAACGAGTTCGACAACAATTTATATATATAAGTATATATATATATATATATATATATATATATATATATATATATATATATATATATAATGATAAGCGCACGGATGTAAAATCCAGGCTCATCGAATAGAGTTAAACAACGATTCATATATATATATATATATATATATATATATATATATATATATATATATATATATATATATATATATATAATAACCTAAACGCTTGGGGATGTAAAATCCAGGGCTCATCGAGCGAGTCCAACACACAGTTAATATATATATATATATATATATATATATATATATATATATAAAGCGATGGCGCTCGGACGAAATCTAGCTCATCGAACAAAGTTCGACACACAGAAAAGTAAATAAACGCTCCGGACCGAAGTCTAGGCTCAATCGAAGCATAACTCGATAATGTTAGTCCATATATATAAATATATATGTAAAAATATATATTTATATACAAACTAAAAATTAAACCACGGACCAAAGTCCGGGCAAACGCACGCAACATGACTCTCAACGTGAAGAAGGGTGTGTGCAAAGATGAAGAGAAAGGCTTTAAAGTGTGTGAGAAGGCTTTATTTATCTCTGAGGTTGGATTTGTTACTCCCAGTGTGCGTCCTGGGGTTGATGCAGAACTTCTGGTAGTATCCAGAATGGATATGAACTGTCTTCCAGGGGTCCCTCGTGAAAGAGGAATCTGTCCTCCTGCAATATTAGTGATAGGTGGGCAGAAAATTTCCAGTGTCTACAGTTCTTCTGCCCTTTGGTATCGTTTTCGTCTTGGCGGCATTATCATAAATTATTCTTACCTTCTAAGCCTTATCGTATACGTTTAACATATAACGCGAAATTTTCTACTCAAATAGTCATGTACCCAAAATATTAGATTTTAAAATTTTAGTTTACTGTATTAACCAGTGTTCAGATAAATAATTACTATCTTTATATCACTTATTACATTAATCCAACATAAATTCATACGCATAACACTTGACATACCATATCCAATATTGCTTTAAACATCTGCTATCCCTTTTTGTGACTCAAAAGTTGGGAATCGCTGCCACAACTTATACAAAATATTACATTACACGAACATACTTATCGTATACGCATCATAGAATCATACATATTTAAGTAATACTAATAATACTTATTTCTTACGCCTTCACTAAGGATCAGTTGCTTAGTATTCTATATATTCCCATCATTCTCAATAATCCATTAACACCTAACTATACCAAGTTCATCAAACTTACCACACATTATGAGTTTAAGAACTCACAACAAACATATGAGTTTAAGAACTCTATCTCGACCATATACTCTCTAACTATACTCTACCTATCTGCTATACTATCGTTTCTGGGTCCGGTACTATACTTTCCAAAATAACCACCTCATTGACGTAGCTTTCAATGTGAGCCTTTATTTCAGCTATTGGCTTTGAAATTGGCTCGGTTATGGAGGTTGACTCCTTCTTTACAACCTGAGGGTATTCTAATCCTTATTCCACATAACATCTATACACAAACTATCTTGATTAACCAAGAATATATACACACAACAAATAATAGTTTTATATAAGTTATCTTTTATTTGATTTGACGATGAACTTATTCAATTCATCTCCTTTTTAAACTCTATATGAGTTATTTGTATTTTCAACGTTTCCCTAAGGTTTAAACCCTAAGCTCTGATACCAACATGTAAAGCCCCCAAATTCGGGTACTTGAAACCCAAACTCGGTGCTTTACGATACCATTTCTATGAGCGGAATAATACTACTAATAATAATAATTTGACTATCAAACTTAATTTACATATGCATCAGAGTCTACTCCCAGGTACACGACCTTTAAACATTCATTTGCATGATACTTAATAGTTATCATTGTCTTAATAAAGTCATACTATTACATAGAATACAAAAAATCTTATTTTGTTTGCTTTCCTTTTCCTTTGTTTCTGCATGACCCTTCAGGTTGATCACGATTGACTGAATATAATTAAATTAAGCAAGGATGAGCATTTAAGTTCCCAGCAAGTAATATCAATTATAAATATAATTAGCTGAAAGAATTAAATATTTTCTTTATACATCACTTCTACAACAATTCAATATTTGTGAAGTAAACTAATCCGATAATAATAACATAACAACTCTATATCAAAATTTTGAAACTATGTATTGACTATTAATAGGGTTAAGGTGACATACTATGACCATTGTTTTAAATTTTCAATAAGGTTTAACAGAACTTCATCTGCAAACTGACATAACTTACAAGCGCGAGGGTGATCATCCCAATGTGCCCTGTATTGATCAATACTGCATGCAAGAACGATGTTATCGTTCACTCTGTTCGCCTTGGGCGCATAAAAGTTTTCCCTTGATCGAGATGTTCATACTTAGTCTGGAATCTGAACCAAAGAAATTTGATTGGATACAAAAAGGTTTTATCATATTCTACAATATTTTTAAATCTGTGTCTAGCTGGACAAATAGCTTAAAGGTATATATATATATATATATATATATATATATATATCAACATGTGTTTAAATACAATGATTATCCAAGTGAGGACACTTGTATAACCATATTTCGAAATTGATGAACAGAATATATATATGAGTTATATAATATAATATCATGTTGATAAACAATGATCAGATATAATATATACGACAATAGGGTTAATAATCTAATATAATAACAATATAAATCTGAAACTTTCTTACTCATGTCCATTGCATAAAGGAAATGCAAAGGTAGGATACTGGCCTGGTCTGCTGCTTCTTGCTACGCAACTTAGTTTTATCTTTCATACCGAAACCTATCATTAATAAGATCATTTGATTGATTATGATAACATACTATAACATATAGCACAGCTTATTGCAGTCAGCACATTACCTATTCACATTATCACACATAATCAACAGTCCTTGATTCACAAACGAACATTAATACAGTCAAAATATCTAAAAGTACGAGATCAATTTAAAACATGTCGATTATCTTGAAAGCGGCTTTATCGGGTAATTATCGAGTCTAAGACTGTGACACCACCAAATCCGGGTTACCTGACCCCCTAGTTTGGTGTTCATAATCCACAATATAATACCATTTAACTACCCATTCATATATAAATAGGAATACATAAGTCATTAACATATGTTGTTAATATATAAGTCCTAGGTCCACTAACCTTAACATTACAGAAATACCCCTTAGATATACAAAAAGGGTTTACAATACAATACAACATAATAATATTGGTCATCATAACTAATTTGTAACTATGCCTTTTCCCTTGTTCTTCTTCGCAGCACCTTCTGCAACTTCGTCCCTAGCTAAAAAGTTTTATTCAGCAAGGGTGAGCAACAAGTTTTCCCCACAAGTGAAGACATACAATAAATGTATACGAATCAATAAGAACAACCTATCTATTTTGATAGAATGAAACCAAATTCCGGGGAACTTTGAAATAGCTGAACAAATCGTTAATCAATTAATATTTTATCTTTTTCTGATAAAATAATTCATTTAAATATATTAATTTAATAATATATTATTGATTATATTTTTACAATAAATGTGGGATATATGAGTATATGAGGAGGAAGAGTATTTTTGTTGCATTAAATGATTAACACATGTTTTGTGTGTCGGTGGACCCCATTTCTTGACTGATATTTTATTATAGCCTGTAAAATCGTGCGTATGTGGATTTCGGTCAATTTATGTTTGGAATTTGGAAAAACTTTCTTCTGCAAAGTTGTAAAGAATTGAATTTCCTATAAAAAAAAGCGAGATTCGAATTTTCTGATAAAAGAGCTATTTATTATGAATTAATGAAATTTCGAGGTTCCAGAATAATTGATTTTTGGAAGTTTAAAATATTTATAGTTAGAAAAACGTTTTTATTGTTTTGGTTGGCCCCCCATGTGTTGCAAATGGCTGAAATCTGATTTTCAAAGTAGGCGTAGGAATTTTTTTTAAAATATTAATATTTTATTAAATTTTCTGCTTTGGTGTTCTAAGCATTTTCCTATAAATAGGGTGCTTAGGTTAGAATTTAAAATCACATCAGAAACAAAAGATTTCTCTCTCTTTCTCTCTCTATAACATCGAGCGTATTTGTGAGTATTTTAGTACTTTGAGTATTTCTATACAGTGCAAGTTCTTTCAGTACTATATCCAGTATTCCAGTCAGAAGTACTATTCTTTCTGAGTTAAGGGATGTTATTTTCTTCTCAAATGATATTATTTTTTCAATATCATTATGCCAAAATATTGTTTGAAAATTTTTATCAAATTTAGAACTTTTTCATGTCAGGGTTACTATTCATGAGTTAATATTCACGAGTACTATTCACGAAGCATGATGATGTTTTTTGTGAAATTTCTATCTTTTGGTGTCGGAGTTACTATTCACGTATACGGTACTATTCACGTATACGACACTATTCACGAATACGACACTATTCACAAAAAATTAAATTTTCATTTTTCGTCCAAAATATCTATTATGGATACTAGCTTTGATTGTATCCATGTTTTGATCATTATTAAATTTTACTCGACTCTGATTATTTATGAAGTATTTTTGAACTTGGATTGTGTAAAATACGAATCCTTAATATTTGTTCTTTTGTTTCACTTGATTCGTTTTCTTTAAAATATTTTTCATCATACGCAGTCCTAAATGATGATATAACTGAATATCTTTGTCCCGTAGTGCAAAGATGAATGATTTTATGATGAATATCTTTGGCCCGTTGTGCAAAGATGAACATGTGTTTATATGAACATGACCAACTAGTGAATATCTTTGCCCTGTAGTGCAAAGATGAATATTTGATTTATGATGTATATTGATTGATGTTATAGGGATAAAATGTGACGACCCCAAAATTAGGTATACATCACCCATCTTGGGTAGTCGATCATGGTATGCAATTTTAAATACAACTTACTAATATAAGCGTATGCGTATACAATACGACATAAAGCGTGAGTTTAAATACAAATATCATCTACTAGATATTATACAAACTCAAAAGGAGTCCTCATTACAATTATTATCACACTATTTCACGAGAATAGTGAGGACTACTAATGCTATCTTCGGGACCATCACTTTCGTTTCCCAGGCTCGTCCCATTTATATTCTCATTTCACGAAGAAAACGGTGAAAGAAAGGGTGAGCTCAACTAGCCCAATAAGAAATATTATGACTAAGATAATGCGAGAATAAATTATCAATAGTCTTCAACAATGTTAAGCGATAAAATACAATAGACAACCAGGTTTAAGCTGCGGTGAATATCTGAATCTATTAAAAGAGTCAAGTAGAAAATAAAATCTACTATCTTTTATGATTTAAATGGTTTTTCATCATTTGTTATAAATGAGACTCGACTTTAATAAATAATCCACATCATCGAATCACCCCTGCACTTTTTCTGACCAAGGATATTCTTTAGTATCACGACCATAATTATTCATGCACTCACTGGGCCAAGAATAGTTGTGTATTCATTAATGGTCATGATCATGCCAACAACTCATCCATCAATGCACTACTGACCGCTGAGGATTTTATCATTTCATTTGTAACATTACGATCATGATTACAGAATAGTCTCGGTCATAATCATACCAAGTCCATTTATGCACTCACGAACACGAGATGACTTTCAACATAATATAAACATGAGGATGATGACAATGATATAAGAATTCAATAAAACAAGTTCAAGAATTAATTTTATCCGGGAATTATTAACGTCCAAATTATCAACATGATCTTTGTTTTGTAGAGTAAAATTCAAGAATGATCGGAAGAATATTTCTATGAAAGATCTTTGGATGAAAAGCAAATATCAAGGATATTCTACTAATTTCATGGAGTATAGAAGTCAAAGTTTTAACCAACCGGGTATAATAAAGAATGGAATAATAAAAGAAATCACCATGCATGCGATAGACCTTGCAGGCGAGTTATTCCAACGAATAATAAATAACGGAACCCGTCCCAAGTAAAACGCATACCTGACGATGTTTCAACGAATAATAATAAAAAGCGGAACCGAATCAGTTGTGTAAACACACACGCATGGATATTCCAATAGAATAATAATAAAGAGCGGAACCGAGTTCCGTGTAGAACCTACAGACGAGGATGTTCCAACGAAATAATAATAAAGACGGAACCCGAATCCTGTAAAAAACACACGATGGATGTTCCAGCGAGAATAATAGAAGAATGTCACCAAGTATCGGGTAAACCACGTATACAGGTTATTCCAACAGAATAATAAGCAATGGAATAACAACAATTCTCTTCATGAATAAGAAAGAATAACACCACTTACTTTTGGTAGGAGATTAAATACTGCAGTAGTGTAGTAACAAAATACTCTTCTTCTTTCTCTCTTATTCTCTCTATACTTTCTCTCTCTAAAGCTTGAATGAATTCATGAAAAATAATGAAACACTAGGCCTCTATTTATAGAAGATTTCTAGCTTAGCACCTGCCATGTGAAAAGGCAAGTGGCTTGACGACTGGTGATGTGAAAAGAAAAGTGGTTTAACGCCTGTAATGTGAAACGACAAGTGGTTCGACGACAAGTGGTTCGACGCATGTAATGTGAAACGACAAGTGGTTCGACGCCTGTAATGGTAATTACTATTGACGAAGGTAATTACTATTCACAAGGGTAATTACTATTGACGAAGGTAATTACTATTCACAAAGGTAATTACTATTGACGAAGAGACTCTTAGATGATGACATATGGGCCCCCCATAAAATAATCAAACTTACCACAAAACGTCTCATAATGAGACTCTTTATATACATTAAGGATTGAATAAATATTACCACAAATCATTTTATTTTTAATCAACACATTTTAATCTTTCAACAATTATTAATCATTTATAACTTGTCGTCTCAATTAATAATATAATATATTATCGAGATGATCTTCGTGACAATAATTGAATCAATAATATAAGAGATATGATCGTGAATTACTATAGCAATAATTGAGCATAAATTGAGTGACTTCTCACGTAAGCATTAATAATCAATAACGTGTGCTACTATGCAACCACAGCGTATTTACGTACTTTTACCACCGGGTAGTTCAGCAGCTTTTAACGGTAACACCTCCGCCATTATTTTTATAAAATATTTTTGTCGTTTTCTCAATCCGATGATAATTACATTTATAGGTCCACCAATGATTGAGTCGTTATGCGAATATTCCTAACAAAAGAATATTCCCCACCAAACGAATATTTTATAACAACTTGCATACTTTGCAAAATTTATAAATATTACCCACAATTATAACATTATATCAAATTTATTCCATAATATTCAAAAATAATATTTATAGAAAATTCATCTTTATTTATAATAGTTTGGGTCTTACAACCTCCCTTCTTATGAAATTTTGCCCTCGAAATTAGGGTATTACGGTATGTCGAAGAGGTAAGGATACCTTGATTTCATTTGATTCTAACTCCCAAGTCATTTCCTCAAAATCGTGGTTCCTCCACAAAATTTAGACTTGAGGTATAACTTTGGGGAGCGTAGAATATGTTCCTTCTTATCAAAATTTGAACATGAACCTCTTCATACGTCAAATCTTCCGCTATTTCGTCCGGTTCTAACTCAATAATATGGTTCGGGTCTTTCACATATTTACGTAACATAGATATGTGAAAAACGTTATGAACACGAGACATATTTGGCGGTAGAGCGAGTCTATAGGCCACAGTTTCTACTCGATCGAGGATTAAAAATGGACCGATGAATCGAGGATTAAGTTTTCCTCTCTTTCCAAATCTTGTAACTCCTTTTCATGGAGCAACTCTTAACAACAAATGATCTCCTATATCGAATTCCACGTGCTTTCGATGAAGATCAGCATAACTCTTTTGTCGATTTTGTGAGGTTTTATACGTTGTCGGATCGTTTGAATCTTTTCCGTAGTCATACGTACCAACTCCCGGTCCCAACAACGTTGCTTCACCCACCTCATCCCAAATCTTTGAGAACGACACTTTCTTCCATACAACGCTTGAATGGAGCCATGCCAATACTTGTTTGATAAGCTGTTGTTGTAGGAAAACTCCACCAATGGTAAGAACTTGTCCCAACTCCCTTGAAATCAAGGACACAGAGTCTTAATAGATCTTCAAGAGTTTGAATAGTCCTCTCCATTGTCCGTCCGTCGAGGATGATATCTTAGCTAAATCATAAAATCTGCCCATAGCTTTTTGCAAACTAACCCAAAATCGTGAAGTGAATCTTGGGTCTCGATCGGAAACTATGGATACTGCAAGCATACCATCTGATCTTACAATCTCGTTTATGTACATCTGAGCAAGACATTCAAGTGCATAAGTTTCTCGTATCGGTAAGAAATGAGCGGACTTGGTCAATCTATCAACAATGACCCAAATCGCATTAATGCCTTGAGAAACCTTAGGAAGACCGTGAATCGAAATCCATGGTAATGTGCTCCCACTTCCATTCTGAATTTCAAGTGGTTGCAATGGACCTTTTGGTACTTGATGCTCCACTTTAACTCGTTGACAAGTTAGACACCTTGAGATAAGCAGCTTATCTCTCTCTTCATATTATCCACCAAAATGTATAGCGAATATCATGATACATTTTGGTACTCCCGAGATGGATTGCAAATGGTGTGTTGTGCGCCTCCATCATGATATTATACTTTAAATCGTGGTCGTTAGGAACACAAAGTCAGGAGTTGACTCAAGTATTCCTTCTTCATCGATTCTTGCTTCCCGTAGCAGCACCTTCTTGCACTTTCTTCCTCATACGCGCATCTCCAGTGTCCAGTGCTTGGAGCAAACTTTAACTTTATCGATTAAAGTCGGTTCTACTCAGTATATTCGCTATCATCACATGCGTCCACTCGAGTCTTTAACTCTATCTCCATCCTTTGCAAGTCACACAAACGGGCCTTTGTGTTGACAATAACGCACTTTCGTACTTGCATACGATCTTCCGCTTCAATGTGTCATACCACGTTTGCTTTTCCGAGGATGGTATTGGATGGTATGATCATAATCTTTCAACAGTTCAAGCCAATGTCGTTTATCGCATGTTGAGTTCCTTTTGAGTGAAGAAATATTTGAGGCTTTTATGATCCGTAAAGATCTCCACTTTCTCCCCATACAAGTAATGCCTCCAAATTTTAAGTCTGAAGACAACAAATTTTGCCAACTCTAGATCATGAGTAGGATAATTCCTCTCATATTCTTTGAGTTATCGCGAGGCATAGGCTATAACTTTTCCATGTTGCATGAGAACACATCCCAACCCTTTGCTCGAAGCATCATTTGTAGATGACAAATCCTCCGAGCCGATGGTATTGTCATAACAAAATCTTTGAAATAAGTCTCCTCTTGAGTTCTTGAAAACTCCTCTCACATTCTTCGCTCCAATCAACTTTGTATCTTTCCGAGTCACCGTGAGTCGATGGAGTAGCGATTCGAGAAAATCCTTCCACGAATCTCCGATAATAACCAAATAAACCGAAAGCTACGTTTCTTGGTCATTGATTTAGGTTGTTCCCACTTTGAATAGCTTCAATCTTTGCTTGGTCAATGGATATTCCATGACTTGATACCACGTCCCCAAGGAATGCTATTTCTTCAAGCCGAACTCACATTTCTTCAACTTGGCATAAAGCTTATATTCACGAAAGCTTTTGGAGTGTCGACCTTAAGTGTTGCTCATGATCTTCATGACTTTTGGAATAAATAAGGAATGTCATCAATAAAGGCGACCACAAAGTGATCTAAATATTCCTTGAATACTCGGTTCATCATATCCATGAAGGCGGCGGAGCATTAGTCAATCCAAAGGACATGACTAGGAATTCATAATGCCCGTCTCGAGGTTCAAAAGCCGTCTTTGGAATGTCGTGGTTCTAATCTTCAATTGGTGATATCCTAACGAAGATCAATCTTTGAAAAGAATTTGGCTCCTTGTAATGGTCAAATAGGTCATCAATACGTGGCAATGGATACCTATTTTTTGATGGTGACATTATTCAACTCCCGATAATCAATACAAAGTCGCATACTCCCATCTTTCTTCTTCACGAATAGAACAGGGCACCCCAAGGAGAAGTACTAGGACGAATAAAGCCAATGTCTAACAATTCCTGCGGTTGGGTCTTTAACTCCTGAAGTTCAATAGGAGCCATTCGATATGGGGCTTTGGAAATAGGTTTTGTCTGGGGGTTCAAGGTCGATACAAAATTCAATTTCACGCTCCGGGGTAGGCGGGAAGTTCTTCTAGAATACGTCAGAAATTTATTAACAATAGAAATATCATTCAAAACTGACGTATTTTTGTTTAACTCTGTGACATGAGCTAAGAAAGCTTGACATCCGTTTTTCAATAAACGAATAGCTTTATGGCTTGAGATGACCGTGATTGATTTTAATGGTTTGGTCGTTTGAATTCACATAATAGGTTGATTAGGAATACGAAAGCTAACAACCTTACGAAAACAATCAATTTTTGCATGATAAGTAGTTAACCAATCAATCCCTAGAATCACGTCAAATGCAAGTATTTTTAATGAAATAAGATCGACAAGTAATGTGAGGGTATCGATTTGAACCAAACAAGACTTATAAACAGTGGATGTAATGAAGGTTTCTCCCAACGGAGTTTCCACAGATAAGTCAAAGTCTAATTTCTCTGGAGTCAAATTTAATCGATGAGCGCAAGTAGGAGAAATAAAAGAATGGGTAGAACCGGTATCAAATAAAGTATAGACTTCATTAGAGTTTATGATAAGCTTACCCGTGATGACCTCATTCGGATTCCTTGCTCTTTGGGAGGTCACAACAAACGCTCTCCCTTGCACTACCGGTTTTGACTTTTCTGGGACGGCCTTTGGTGCCTCCATCCTAGCTGAATTTGTCTTCGGTAAACGACAAATTGAGCTAAGTGACCTTCTCTTCCATAATTATAACATGCTTTGGACGACATGGCGCAGTTTGGACTGATGTGTCCCTCTCCTCCGCATTTGAAGCATATGATAGGTGGTCTTTCTCCTTCCTTAACAACGGGTCTTTGGTCTTTGGCGTCTTTCCATCATTGTTGAATCTCCTTTTCTTGAAATGTTCATTCTTATTGTTTTGGCCCTGATTACAACCGAAGTGGTTACCATATCTGGCCTGTTGATTCCCTCCACGCTTATTGTCACCACTTCGATGACTACTCTCGCTGGTATTATAATTTTGCCGGCTGCTCTCTTTTAGTTGCATTGACTCATTATCGCGCTCCACTAACTGAGCCCTATTTACAACATCTGAATACAAACACAGTTTATGAGAAATAAGATGTTAACGTATCTCTGGCTTCAAACCTCTTAAAAACATTCGCTCCATTCTCTCTTCATTATCCACCAAGTGAGACGCAAACCGTGATAACTCCGCAAATTTTGCCTCGTATTGCGACACAGTCATATTGTTTTGTTCTAACTTGATAAACTCCACCTCCTTCATGTGGCGAATACTTTCAGGAAAGTATTTGTCGTTGAACAGCTCCTGGAACTTCTCCCAAGATATCTTCATCTGAAAGAGTTGAGTACGTTTTACCGATTCCCACCAGTAATCTGCCTCTCCGCGCAACATAAAGGCGGCAAAGGGAACCTTTTGCTCCTCGGAGCATCCCAAGACATCAAATATCTTGGTAATCTGCTTTATCCATGCTTCCGCCAAAAGTGGTTTTGGCTTTCCCTTAAACTCCGGTGGTCCCAGCTCCTTGAATTGTTTAGCGGTGACCGCCCGAGAGTTTTCCGTGTTTCCACCTACGTTTTGGGCAGAGTCGCTCTCTTTCTTTGTTGCATAAATTGCATAAAGCCTCTGAACATTTGATCATTCATCATTTGGTCGGTGTTGTTGTTTTGTATGAGGATTGTCGCCTTCACGATGCACATTATCCCGATTATTGATATGTGGTGAATCAACGATCGCAAGGCTCCATTGCTATTCTTAACATTCTCGGATGTCATTTTCGAATCTCGCCACAAAACAAAAGGTTAATTGACATGTAACAAATTATCCCTATCTTCTGACCAACCAATAAAATAGCACATAAACTTAGGTAGGTCATACTAGCGAATGTATTCCCCGTCTCTCCCCTCCTAGTACTATTCTCACATCTTAGCCAGGGATCATATCCCTAAGCTCGATACCAACCTTGACGACCCCAAAATTAGGTATACATCACCCATCTTGGGTAGTCGATACATGGTGCAGTAATTTAAATACAACTTACTAATATAACTGCTGTATACAATCGACATAAACTGCGTGAGTTTGAATACAAATATCGCTTTACTAGATATTATACAAACTCAAAAGGAGTCCTCATTACAATTATTATCACACTATTTCACGAATAGTGAGGACTACTAATGCTATCTTCAAGACCATCACTGTTTCCCACTCGTCTAGTCGGCTATATTCTCATTTCAAGAGAAAAACGTGAAAGAAAGGGTGAGCTCAACTAGCCCAAGAAGAAATATTATGACTAAGATAATGCGTAATAAATTATCAATAGTCTTCAACAATGTTAAACCGATAAAATACAATAGACAACCGGGTTTAAGCTGCGGTGAATATGCAATCTATTAAAAGAGTCAAGTAGAAAATAAAATCTACTATCTTTTATGATTTAAAAGGTTTTTTCATCATTTATTATAGTTTGAGACTCAGCTTTAATAAATAATCCACATCATCGAATCACCCCTGCACTACGGCCAAGGATATTCTTTAGTATCACGACCACAATTATTCATGCACTACATGCCAAGAATAGTTGTGTATTCATTAATGGTCATGATCATGCCAACAACTATCCATCAATGCACTACGGCCACTGAGGATTTTTATCATATCATTTGTAACATTACTTTCATGATTACACCGAATAGTCTCTGGTCATAATCATACCAAGTCTATCTATGCACTACAGGCCACAGATGAATTTCAACATAATATAAACATGAGGATGATGACAATGATATAAGAATTCAATAAAACAAGTTCAAGAATTAATTTTATCCCGAAATTATTAACGTCCAAATTATCAGCATGATACTGTTTTGTAGAGTAAAATTCAAGAATGATCAGAAGAATATTTCCATGAAATGATACTGGATGAAAAGCAAATATCAAGGATATTCTACTAATTTCATGGAGTATAAAAGTCAAAGTTTTAACCAACTGGGTATAATAAAGAATGGAATAACAAAAGAAATCACCATGCATGCGATAGATCATACACAAAAGTTATTCCAATGAATAATAAATAACGGAACAGTCCCACGTAACGCACAAAACAGGATGTTCCAACATGTAATAATAATAAAGATTTTAACCGGTCCTGTAAAAAACACCTGACGAGGATATTCCAATGAATAATAATAAAGACGGGACCCAGTCCGGTGTAGAACACATGTACGGTGATGTTCCAACGAATAATAATAATAAAGACGACAACCAGTCCTGTAAAACACACGAGCGTGATGTTCCAACGAGAATAATAATAAAGATTTTAACCAGTCCGTGTAAAACACAGAACAAGATGTTCCAATGTAATAATAGAAGAATGTCACCAAGTATAGGGTAAACCACGACATCTGAGTTATTCCAACCTGAATAATAAGCAATGGAATAACAACAGTTCTCTTCATGAATAAGAAAGAATAACACCCTTTACTTTTGGTAGGAGATTGAATCTTTGCGATAGTGTAGTAACAAAATACTCTTCTTCTTTCTCTCTTATTCTCTCTATACTTTCTCTCTCTAAAGCTTGAATGAATTAAGTGAAAATAATGAAGCACTAGGCCTCTATTTATAGAAGATTTCTAACTTTTGCCGCCATTGAAAAGGCAAGTGGCTTGACGAATGTGATGTGAAAAGAAAAGTGGTTTGGCGCAGTAATGTGAAACAACAAGTGGTTCGGCGCTTTGTAATGTGAAACGACAAGTGGTTCGGCGCTTTAATGTGAAACGACAAGTGGTTCGGCGCTTGTAATGGTAATTACTATTGACGAAGGTAATTACTATTCACAAGGGTAATTACTATCGAAAGGTAATTACTATTCACAAAGGTAATTACTATTGATTTAAAAGACTCTTAGATAATGAACATATGGGCCCCCATAAAAT
Organism: Panax quinquefolius; assembly: GCA_020205615.1. Classification (NCBI taxonomy): domain Eukaryota; kingdom Viridiplantae; phylum Streptophyta; class Magnoliopsida; order Apiales; family Araliaceae; genus Panax; species Panax quinquefolius. Next base: position 1,025,382 of record JAINUW010000591.1, on the reverse strand, counting down.
AATCAAACTTACCACAAACATCTCATAATGACTCTTTATATACATTAAGGATTGAATAAATATTACCACAAATCATTTTATTTTTAATCAACACATTTTAATCTTTCAACAATTATTAATCATTTATAACTTGTCGTCTCAATTAATAATATAATATATTATACTGAGATGATACTTTGTGACAATAATTGAATCAATAATATAAGAGATATGATGCAAAGAAATTCTTCAGAGCAATAATTGAGCGTAGGTGAGTGACTACTCACGTAAGCATTAAAAATCAATACCGTAATGCTACTATGCAACCACGTATTCATCAGTACTTTTACCACCGGTAGTTCAACGGTTTTAACGGTAACACCTCCGTAGTTATTTTTATAAAATATTTTTGTCGTTTTCTCAATTCGACAATAATTACATTATTAGGGGGTCCACCAATGATTGAGCCGTTATGCGAATATTCCCTAACAAAAAGAATATTCCCAGACCAAACGAATATTTTATAACAACTTGCGTACTTTGCAAAATTTATAAATATTACCCACAACTATAACATTATATCAAATTTATTCCATAATATTCAAAAATAATATTTATAGAAAATTCATCTTTATTTATAATAGCTGGGGTCTTACATAAAATATCGATTTGGACTTTTAAATTCATAAATGATAGTAGATTTGATTCTCTACTTAACACTTCTAATGAATTGTTGTTTCCGCTGCAATTGTTGATCTAAAACTTGTTGTCTATTGTATTCTATCAGATTTTCCCCTGTTGAAGACTAAGGATAATTTGTAGTACATTATCTTAGTCATAATATTCTTTACTGGGCTAGTTGAGCTCACCCTTTTCCTTTTTGTTCCATTTTTCTTCTCAGGAGACGAGAATATAGCGGGAACTAGTCGGGGTGTGGAGTAATGGTTCAAGACAGTTGTTTTAGTAGTCCTCGCTATTTTGTAAAATAGTGTATCAATAATTATAATGAGGACTTATTTGAGTGTGGATATTGTCTAGAAGACAATATTTGTATTTAAACTCACAGTTTATGTGTTGTCGTATTTGGCACGACAATTGTATTAATGAAGTTGTAGTTGTTTCTGTACCATGTATTTGGCGACTCAAAATGGGTTGGATGGAATGGACCTGTTTTGGGGGCGTCACAGTTGGTATCAGAGCTTAGGGATATGATCTCTGGCGGAGATCGGGGAATAGAACTAGGAGGGGAGAGACGAGTAAATCCTTCGCTAGTGTGTCCTACCTAAGCTTATTTGTTGGTCGATCATAATATAGGGGTATTATGTGATTTGTTAATTTGTTTAATTAACCCTTGTTTTATGGCAGTATTTAAGAATTTCAACTGAGAATGTTAACAGTGGAGTAAATGAGAGCGTGGAGACACATGTACTCACCAACGAGGAAAACGTGCAACAGGCTGGCAATGTTCCTCCTATGAACAATACCACTGAGCAGATGACGAACGATGGTATGTTTAAGAACTTTCTAGAATTCATACAAAACCAAACGAGAGAGACTACTGTTCAAAATGCAGGAGGAAACACTAGTAACTCACGGATGATCACCGCTAAGCAGTTCAAGGATCTAGAACCGCCAGAGTTTTTGGGAAAGCCAGAATAACTTACGGCAGAGATGTGGATAAAGCAAATCACTAAAATATCTGATGTCTTGGGATGCTCAGAGGAGCAAAAGGTTCATTTCGCCACCTTCATGTTATGAGGAGAGGCAGATTATTGGTGGTAATCCGTAAAGCGTACTCAGACTACCGCACTGAAGATGTCTTGGGAGAAGTTCCAAGAATTGTTCAACGACAAGTACTTTCCCGAAAGTATTCTTCACATGAAAGAGGTAGAGTTCATCAAGCTGGAGCAAAACAATATGAACGTGTCGCAGTACGAAGCTAAGTTTGCCGAGTTGTCCCGATTTTCATCGCATTTGGTTGATAATGATGACAGAATGACGCGAATGTTTCTGCGAAACACAAAATATGTCAAAACCTCATTTCTCACAAACTTTGTTTATATTTAGATGTTATGAATAGGGCTCAGTTATTAGAGCGCGATAATGAGTCGGCTCAACTGAAGAATAATGACCAAAAACTCGATGATAATCGTACCGGTGGCGACGGTCATCGTAACAATGATAACCATCGTGGAGGAAATTATCATGCCAGAAATGGTAACCACTTCAGTGGTAATCATGGCCAAGGTAATAGAAGAAATAACTCAAATGGAAATTTCAAGAAGAGAAGATTTAACGATGACGGGAAGATGTCGGTAGCAGCACCAGCACTAGCAACGAATTTTAGAGGAGGAGAAAGACCGCCAATTAGATGCTACAGATGCGGAGAAGAGGGACACATAAGTCCAAACTGTTCACAACCTTCTAAGGTATGTTTTAGTTGTGGGAAGAACGGTCATATAGCTCGAGATTGTCCTGTAGCGAAACCAAGTCCAGCGGGGATGGTGACTCCAAAGGCTGTCCCTGACAAGTCAAAGTCATCGGTTCTTGGAAGAACGTTTTTCGTGACTGGTTAGAATGCAAGGAACCCGAACAAAGTTAGCACGGGTTAGTTAATTATAAATTCTTACGAAGTTTATACCTTATTAGATACCGGTTCTACCCATTCATTTATCTCTACTGCTTATACTCAACGTTTAAACTTGACTCCGGAGAAAATTAGACTTTAACTTATCTGTTGAACTCAGTTATGAGAAACTTTCGTTACATCAACTATTTATAAATCTTGTTTGATCCAAGTTGGCACCATCACATTACCTGTTGACCTTATTTCTTTAAAAATTCTTGCATTTGATGTGACCTTAGGGATTGATTGGCCAACCACTCATCATGCTAAAATTGATTGCTTTTGTAAGGTTGTTAGTTTTCATATTCCTAGGCAACCTGTTATTCGAATTCAAACAACCAAACCATTGAAGTCAAACACTTTCATATCAAGCCATAAAGTCATTCGTTTATTGAAAAATGGATGTCAATTTTTCTTAGCCCATGTTATGGACTTGAACATAAATACGTCAGATTTGAATGATATTTCTATTGTTAGTAAATTTCCTGATATATTTCCTGAAAAATTTCTTAGCTTACTCACAAAGTGTGATATTAAATTTTGTATCGACTTTGAACCCGGTACAAAACCCATTTCTAAAATCTCATATCGAATGGCTCCTATTAGAACTTCAGGAGTTAAAAATTCAACTATAGAAGTTTGTACCCGAGCCTTTATCTGGTGACTTCCTTTGTGGAATACACCAAAGCCAGACTCTCTGTAGGGGATGCCATATTTGTGTGGTAGTAAACTGATAGGTACCATTGTGACTTGCTATCCAAGATTGGGATATGAGTCATAGTTGAGAGCAACCTAAGTCAGTAATCAAAATACATAGCTTTCTAGGCTTAGTTGGTTATTATCGGAGATTCGTGGAAAGATTTTCTCGAATCGCTACTCCATTAACTCAGCTGACTCGTAGAGATACAAAATTCGAATGGAGCGAGGAATTTGAAAAGAGCTTCCAAGAACTCAACATGCGGCAACGACGTTGGCTCGAGCTGTTGAAAGATTATGACCATATCATTCAATACCATCTTGGGAAAAAAAAAAAAAAAACGGACGTGGTAGCTGACGCGTTGAGTAAAAGATCGTATGCGTTTACGTGTGCGATATTGTTAACACAAAGACCCATTTCGTATGACTTACAAAAGATGGAGATAGAGTTAGAGATTCCAAGAACCTGCGTGAAGATAACAAATATACGATTAGAATTGACTTTAATCCATAAATTTAAAGCTGCTCAAGCTACAGACTTGGAGTTGATGAATATGAAGAAGAAGATGCAATAAGTCGTTATTCCAAAAGCTCAAACTTTTGATTTATTAGTCCATTTGAAATCCTCGATTGAATAGGAACTATGGCCTATAGACTCGTTTTACCGCCAAGTATGACGCGTGTTCATAACGTTTTTCACGTATCGATATTACGTAAATATGTGGACGTCCCGAACCCCATTATTGAGTTAGAACTGGACGAGATAGCCGAAGATTTAACATACGAGGAGGTACCAGTCAAGATCTTGGATATGAAGGAGCATGTCCTACACACGTCAATTTCGAGGACGAAATTTTATAAAGAGGGGAGGTTGTAAGACCCCAACTTTTTATAAATAAAGATTTAATATCTCTAATTATTATTTTGAAATAGTAAGGGGTTGATTTGATTAATGTGATTAGTTATGGGTAAAATGTGCAAATATTTTAAATAAGCAAGTGGTTATAAAATACTCATTGTTGTCGGAGAATATTCGTTTGGTCGTGGAATATTCTTCTTTGTCGGGAATATTCGATTAAATTGACCTTGACATTGTGTGGGCTTCATAACGGAAAGCGATTGGATGAAGAATATGACAAGTATAAGTTGTTTATAAATAACGATGTAATTGTTACCGTTAATACTGTTGGAATACTCGGTGGTTAAAACACAATGTACTGCCGTTATTACAGTACGATGCACACTTCAGATTGCACCAATTATTGATTCTTACATAAGAAGGCACTACTCAATAATTGTTACAGTAATTACTATTCAGTATTTTATTTTATTGATTCAATAATTGCTGCGTTGATTTTTTTATATTACTGTTGTTTCAAAAATTGTCACTACACAGTATTTTCCATTATCAAAGCAATAATTCATATTATCTGAATAATATCATTAGAAAATATTATTGGCAATGTCTAGAAAGTTCTATCTAAGGAGAGGTTTGGTCACCTAATCATGCTACCAAGATGAGAAATTCTTATTGAAAGCCCCTCTTTCTGAGGAGCTACTGGTTGCCAAGATCATGATTCTATAATATTATTTGTGAATAATTAATTATTGATTTATATGATGAGGAAAATATTGAGTTTATGTGGATATAGATGGAGAAAAATTTTAATGTGACAATTGTTAAAAATTAATATTTTATCTTTTTCTGATAAAATAATTCATTTAAATATATTATTGATGATATTTTTACAATGAATGTGGGATATATGAGTATATGAGGAGGAAGAGTATTTTTGTTGCATTAAATGATAAACACAAGTTTTGTGTGTCGGTGGACCCCATTTCTTGACTGAAATTTGATTATAGCCTGTAAAATCGTCCGTATATGGATTTCAATCAATTTCTGTTTGGAATTTGGAAAAACTTTCTTCTGCAAAGTTGTAGAGAATTGAATTTCCTATAAGAAGTCTCGCAAGATTCGAATTTTCTGATAAAAGGGCTATTTATTATGAATTATTGAAATTTCGAGGTTCCAGAATAATTGATTTTTGGAAGTTTAAAATATTTATAGTTAGAAAAACGTTTTTATTGTTTTGGTTGGCCCCCCATGTGTTTTCAATGGCTGAAATCAGATTTTCAAAGTAAGCGTAGGAATTTTTTTTTAAAATATTAATATTTTATTAAATTTTCTGCTTTGGTGTTCTAAGCATTGGTGCTTAGGTTAGAATTGAAAATCACACCAGATACTAAAGATTTCTCTCTCTTTCTCTCTCTATAATATCGAGCGTATTTGTGAGTATTTTAGTACTTTGAGTATTGCTATACGGTGCAAGTTCTTTCAGCACTATATCCAGTATTCCAGTCAGAAGTACTATTCTTTCTTAGGTAAGGGATGTTATTTTCTTCTCAAATGATATTATTTCTTCAATATCATTATGCCGAAATATTGGTTGGAAATTTTTATCAAATTTGGAACTTTTTCATGTCAGGGTTACTATTCATGAGTTACTATTCATGAGTTACTATTCAAGAGTACTATTCACGAAGCATGATGATGTTTTTTGTGAAATTTCTATCTTTTGGTGTCGGAGTCACTATTTACGTATACGGCACTATTCACGTATACGGCACTATTCACGAATACGACACTATTCATAGAAAAATAAAATATTCATTTTTCGTCCAAAATATCTATTATGGATACTAGCTTTGATTGTATCCATGTTTTGATCATTCTTGAATTTTACTCCACTCTGATTATTTATTAAGTATTTTTGAACTTGAATTGTGTAAAATATGAATCATTAATATTTGTTCTTTTGTTTCACTGGATTCATTTTCTTTAAATATTTTTCATCATCCTCAGTCCTAAATGATGATATAATCAATATCTTTGGCCGTAGTAGCAAAGATGAATGATTTTATGATGAATATCTTTGGCAGGTTGTGCAAAGATGAACAGTGTTTAGATGAACATGACCAATCGGTGAATATCTTTGGCTCAGAGTGCAAAAGATGAATATTTGATTTATGATGTATATTGATTGATGTTACAGGGATAAAATATCGATGATGGACTTTTAAATTCATAGATGATAGTATATTTGATTCTCTACTTAACTCTTCTAATGAATTATTGATCTAAAACTTGTTGTCTATTGTATTCTATCAGATTTTTCCCTATTGAAGACTAAGGATAATTTATTGTACATTATCTTAGTCATAATATTCTTTACTGGGCTAGTTGAGCTCACCCTTTTCCTTTTTGTTCCATTTTTCTTCTCAGGAGACAAGAATATAGCGGGAACTAGTCGGGGTGTGGAGTAATGGTTCAAGACAGTTATTTTAGTAGTCCTCGCTATTTTGTAAAATAGTGTATCAATAATTGTAATGAGGACTTATTTGAGTGTGGATATTGTCTAGAAGACAATATTTGTATTTAAACTCATAGTTTATGTGTTGTCGTATTTTGCACGACAATTGTATTAATGAAGTTGTAGTTGTTTCTGTACCATGTATTTGGCGACTCAAAATGGGTTTGATGGAATGGACTTGTTTTGGGGGCGTTACAATTGTGAACTAGCAGGAACAAATTTATGACTGAACAAGTATTATACATGAACAAATATATCTGAACCAACTGGTAACGAAGGTGATCAACCTTTAATACCTGACTTATACATGCAATATGTACAGAGTACAATTCATGGCAACCAGCAATGATTAACCACAAGCTTATCCAAATGAAACAACTTTTAGTAGAGTTACGTAAAAACAAACTTGCCTAAACTGTTGATTACCGCAACGTAATTTATAATGCTTTATCCGAAGACCTAATATTAGTAATATAGATCTCCAATATTAGAATAATATCATCACAACACTATTATATATATATACACACAGAATAACCTAAACACATAACACATAACCCTATCAGTCTATAACACACATAAGACTCAGTATCAGGTCAAATTATTTCAGTCTGACTTGAGTTCGACAAAGTTCTAACGTCCCGACGGTCTAGTCGGACTTTTATCGAGTCTAAGTTCAATTAAACCATGACTTAACACTTAACAATTATCTCAAATAATTTATTATCAGTCAAAATATTTTTCATAAGCTCGTAATATTTTTTAAATAATTATTACTATTTATCATAAATTTTTGATCATTAATATCGTATTTAAATGAATTAAATACCACATAATTCTTTTCTCATTAATATTTATTTATTATCAAATATTAATGAAAATCATCACATAATATTATAATATATCAAAGTATTTTTAATACTTTAAAATCAGATTTATATGATTTTTAAACACATAAATTCATTATCTCGTAATTACTATTAATATTAAAATATTAATATTTTCATGACAAAATATCAAAAGTTATATTTTATAACTTAAAAATATTTTTCTAACACTTAAATTATTTTTATGTAATTTATAAAGTATTAATTCCATTTTTCCTTAATTTATTTAATATAGTTATTAAATAAACTAATTATCATTAATATTGATTAATTAATGAATTTCCTCACAAAATATTAAAAGTCATCAAAAATAACTTAAAATATTTTCTAATATCATAATATATTTTTCATGATTTTTCGTGAATTAAACTCATTTTTAAATCATATATTTAATATTATAATTAAATAAATTAAATACCATTTATATTCCAAAAATATTAAATATTTATGAAATATACTCAAAATAATTAAAATTATTTTTCAAAATTTAAAATAATTATTTCAAATTTATTTAGTATTTTTAATAATTAAAACCATTTTTTCTATTTATTTAATTAAAATTATTAATTTTCATAATTAATCGTCATTTGAAGGGCCTATAGCGATAGAACCGTCACTATATGTGTTCTTGAGGTTGTTCATGAGTTGCCCAGAAAACCATGTCAGAGATCGAGGGGCTTGGTTTGACTGGTTCTAATTTCTTGGTTATAACGTTTCTGGGCTTGCTAAGACATTGATATGGTAGTATTTATGTAATACTACAAATATATATCATCATCTAAGTTATTAAGCATCACAGTTGCAAGATTCAAGCTTGCAAATATCTTTGTCGAGACTTTTTTCGGGATATCCGGGTTTTCCGAAACCCGGTCGATTCAGTGACCACATTGTGGCTCACAAATCTTATGGTTACGGTCATGTGTTTCATGTTCTATTGCATCAAACATGTAGTAAATACGTAAGAGAACACATACATATCATTATTTCATTGTAAAAACAATAGAGAAGCGATCAAAGTCGATTGAAAGTGGTGTCGAAAAACAAGTTCTTGAAGGATCTCGCTTCTCCAGATCGCCTTGAGCGAGCGATCGGTCAACTAAGTTTGACCAAGATTATCTTCAACTCTATTAAGTATCTGGGTGATCTAAAGACTTTAAAATGTAGTATGCATGTCGAATGACAACCTTAAAGTAACAACATGGCCAAAACATCAAACGATCGCAAGATCTAGAGCACGCAAAAACTCATCGACACAGATCTTGGTTTCTAGGTTACCCAAAAACCAGACTTCGTGAACGGTTGATGGGTTTTGACCAACAATAACTCTCGATCCAAGCATACACCGACCGGATTCAATTTCGAACAAAGACCAACTAACATACTACATGTATAAACATTTAAAACACTAAACACATTAACAAACAACGATCTATGACGTCTGACATTTGCTTGTCAGACGACCTTGAAATTTTTTTCCAGATTTTTTCAAAACATAAAATTTTGAGCATCTAGATATTATAGATCCTTGATCTATCAAACCAGATCTCTAATTGACACCTTATTACACAACTCTAACCAATCACTAACAACATTTAACTTCAAATCACTGATTTTCGAAATTAGGGTTTATACCTCTTTCCAACTTTATTTTTGATTTCTGATCTTTGAACTTGTTCTTGACTTGCTATTAACTGATCATGGTTCATCTTCTCACACTCTCTCAGTCTAAGATCCAAATTTCTAGAGAGAGAAAGGCTTGGGAGAAAATGAAAATGAAAGTAGATTTTCTCTCTCCCTAATCTTTATATTATGTATGATGCAATGTAATGGGCTGGCAAGTATGGCTGATATCAGTCACATGGCTAGTCAATAATTGTTCACCAACTCCAAATATTACAAGATATACAAGCAACCTTCAATAATGGAACACAGGGAATTTTAGTCATTTCCATTTATTTTTAATGGAATTTATGTAAATGGTCCAAACCCTTAGGGTTTAGGGTTTGGAAAACCTTAGAGTTTAGGGTTTGATTTTCTATGATTTCAAAAATTAGGTTTTCAAAATTTAGGTTTCCAAAAATAGAAAATTAATATTTCTAAATTAGAATTAGAATTTTCTAATTATATTAAAATTTCTTAATCATAACTTAAATCTTGCTAATTAGGATTAGTATTTCCTAATTAAAATTGCTAATTAAGCAATTAGGGTCAAAATGGTCATTAGGGTTTATAACCCACGAAGTAGGGTTTTAAATAGAAAAATAATATTTCTAATTTAGAAATTAGGTTTCCTAATTAGATTAGGGTTTCCTAATTACTTAACTTGGAAATTAGGAATAGGGTTTCCTAATTATCATTACAAATATTAAATTAATACTTAGGCTTTCCCTAATTATAAAATTAGGGTTTCTTATCCCGAAGTTAGGGTTTTCTAAATAAATTAGGGTTTCCAATAAATCTTTAGGGTTTTCCCTAATTAGATTATAACAATAAACCTTATACATAGCATTCATATTCCCAAACTAGGGTTTCATTCACCGAATTAGGGTTTCGAATTCCCTGAACTAAAATTTGGGTTTTAGAACTGGTTTTAGGGTTTCTTGTTAATCGTTAGGATTTTCTAACTGAACGTTGACGTTCTTAATATATAATTAGGGTTTGTTACAGATGTCGTTTATCTGGTCAACCCTTGACCCTTAACCACATACTGTACACATATCACAGAACATAAACGCTTATTCCCTTAATCTTGAATAATTCACTTAAATCCTTCAAAGAATTTTGAAATCCTCAAAATTCTATCTTAAAAATATCAAACGCATACACTTATTTTCTGTCTACGTTCTAATATCGAACCTTAAATTAATTAATTAAAATTTTAAAAATTCTTTAAATTCTCGGGTTGTTAGAGTATTATTGTACTTTTAACACCGGCTGTTTCAACAGTTAACGATAAAACTTCCGCCGTTATTTTCATAAAGTATTTTTGTTGTTTTCTCAATCCGACAATAATTCCGTTGTGGGGTCCACCAATGATTGTGTCATTGTACGAATATTCCCTATTAAAACGAATATTCCCCAACTAATTGAATATTATATAACAACTTGCGTACTTTGCAAAATTTATAAATATTACCCATAACTATAACATTATATCAAATTCATTACATAATATTCAAAAATGATATTTATATAAAATTCATCTTTATTCATAAAAGTTGGGGTGTTACACAGAGGCTTTTTGCAATTCATGCAACATCAGGTAAGAGAAACACCTGTCCAAAATGCAGGTTGACACACTGGCAATCTCGGACGGTCATCGCTAAGTAGTTCAAGGAGCTGGGACCACCAGAGTTTATTGGAGAGCCAAAACCACTTAAAGCGGAGTCGTGGATAAAGCAGATCACCAAGATATTTGATGTCTTGGGATGCTCCGAGGAACAAAAGGTTCCCTTTGCCACCTTTATGTTGCGAGGAGAGGCAGATTACTGGTGGGAATCGGTAAAGCGTACTCAACCTTCCGCACTGAAGATGTCTTGGGAGAAGTTCCAAGAACTATTCAACGACAAGTACTTTTCCAAAAGTATTCGTCACATGAAGGAGGTATAGTTCATCAAGCTAGAGCAGAATAATATGACCGTGTCGCAGTATGAAGCTAAGTTTGCCGAATTGTCCCGGTTTGCGTCCCACTTGGTTGATAATGAGGAGAGAATGACGCAGATGTTTCTAAGAGGTTTGAAACCCGAGATATGTTAATATCTAATTTCTCATAAACTGTGTTTGTATTCAGATGTTGTAAATAGGGCTCAGTTATTGGAACGTGATAACCATCGTGGAGGAAATTATCATGCCAGAAATGGTAACCACTTCAGTGGTAATCATGGCCAAGGTAATAGAAGAAATAACTCAAATGGAAATTTCAAGAAGAGAAGATTTAACGATGACGGGAAGATGTCGGCAGCAGCACCAGCACTAGCAACGAATTTTAGAGGAGGAGAAAGACCGCCAATTAGATGCTACAGATGCGAGAAAGAGGACACATAAGTCCAAACTGTTCTCACAACCTTCTAAGGTATGTTTAAGTTGTGGGAAGAACAATCATATAGCTCGAGATTGTCCTGTAGCGAAACCAAGTCCAGAGGGATGGTGACTCCAAAAGCTGTCCCTGACAAGTCAAAGTCATCGGTTCTTGGAAGAAAGTTTTTCGTGACTGGTTAGAATGCAAGGAACCCGAACAAAGTTAGCACGGGTTAGTTAATTATAAATTCTTACGAAGTTTATACCTTATTAGATACCTGTTCTACCCATTCATTTATCTCTCATCGCTTATACTCAACGTTTAAACTTGACTCCGGAGAAAATTAGACTTTGACTTATCTGTTGAACTCAGTTATGAGAAACTTTCGTTACATCCACTGTTTATAAATCTTGTTTGATCCAAGTTGGCACCATCACATTACCTGTTGACCTTATTTCTTTAAAAATTCTTGCATTTGATGTGACCTTAGGGATTGATTGGCCCAACCACTCATCATGCTAAAATTGATTGCTTTTTGTAAGGTTGTTAGTTTTCATATTCCTAGGCAACTGTTATTCAATTCAAGCAACCAAACCATTGAAGTCAAACACTTTCATATCAAGCCATAAAGTCATTCGTTTATTGAAAAATGGATGTCAAGTTTTCTTAGCCCATGTTATGGACTTGAACATAAATACGTCAGATTTGAATGATATTTCTATTGTTAGTAAATTTCCTGATATATTTCCTGAAAAATTTCTTGGCTTACTCCCAAAGTGTGATATTAAATTTTGTATCGACTTTGAACCCGGTACAAAACCCATTTCTAAAATCTCATATCGAATGGCTCCTATTAGAACTTCAGAGTTAAAATTCAATCAGAGAAGTTTGTGCAGAGCCTTTATCTGGTGACTTCCTTTGTGGAATACACCAAAGCCAGACTCTCTGTAGGGGATGCCATATTTGTGTGGTAGTAAACTGATAGGTACCATTGTGACTTGCTATCCAAGATTGGGATATGAGTCATAGTTGAGAGCAACCTAAGTCAGTAATCAAAATACATAGCTTTCTAGGCTTAGTTGGTTATTATCGGAGATTCGTGGAAAGATTTTCTCGAATCGCTACTCCATTAACTCAGCTGACTCGTAGAGATACAAAATTCGAATGGAGTGAGGAATTTGAAAAGAGCTTCCAAGAACTCAACATGCGGCAACGACGTTGGCTCGAGCTGTTGAAAGATTATGACCATATCATTCAATACCATCTTGGGAAAAAAAACAAAAAAACGAACGTGGTAGCTGACGCGTTGAGTAAAAGATCGTATGCGTTTACGTGTGCGATATTGTTAACACAAAGACCCATTTCGTATGACTTATGGAAGATGGAGATAGAGTTAGAGATTCCAAGAACCTGCGTGAAGATAACAAATATGAAGAAGAAGATGCAATAAGTCATTATTCCAAAAGCTCAAACTTTTGATTTATTAGTCCATTTGAAATCCTCGATTGAATAGGAACTATGGCCTATAGACTCGTTTTACCGCCAAGTATGACGCGTGTTCATAACGTTTTTCACGTATCGATATTACGTAAATATGTGGACGTCCCGAACCACATTATTGAGTTAGAACCGGACGAGATAGCCAAGATTTAACATACGAGGGGGGATCAAATCAAGATCTTGGATATGAAGGAGCATGTCCCTACACACGCCAATTTCGAGGACGAAATTTCATAAAGAGGGAGGTTGTAAGACCCCAACTTTTTATAAATAAAGATTTAATATCTCTAATTATTATTTTGAAATAGTAAGGGGTTGATTTGATTAATGTGATTAGTTATGGGTAAAAGCGCAAATATTTTAAATAAGCAAGTGGTTATAAAATACTCATTGTTGTTTGAGAATATTCGTTTGGTCGTGGAATATTCTTACCGTTGGGAATATTCGTATGACTGACACAAGCGACATTGTGTGGGCCCCATAACGGAAAGCAATTGGATGAAGAATACGACAAGTATAAGTTGTTTATAAATAACGATGTAGTTGTTACCGTTAATACTGTTGGAATACTCAGTGGTTAAAACACGATGTCTACGCGTTATTGCACAATGAAAGCACAATCAGTATTGCACCAATTATTGATTCTTACATAAGAAGGCACTACTCAATAATTGTTACAGTAATTACTATTCAGTACTTTATTTTATTGATTCAATAATTGCTGCGTTGATTTTTTTATATTACTATTGTTTCAAAAATTATCACTACACAGTATTTTTCATTATCAAAGCAATAACTCATATTATCTGAATAATATCATTAGAAAATATTATTGGCAATGTCTAGAAAGTTCTATCTAAGGAGAGGTTTGGTCACCTAATTGAGCGCCAGTAAGGAGAAATTCTTATTGGAAAGCCCCCTCTTTCCTGAACTACCGGTTGCCAATCTCGTGATTCTATAATATTATTTGTGAATAATTAATTATTGATTTATATGATGAGGAAAATATTGAGTTTATGTGGATATAGATGGAGAAAAATTTTAATGTGACAATTGTTAAAAATTAATATTTTATCTTTTTCTGATAAAATAATTCATTTAAATATACTATTGATGATATTTTTACAATGAATGTGGGATATATGAGTATATGAGGAGGAAGAGTATTTTTTGTTGCATTAAATGATAAACACAAGTTTTATGTGTTTGGTGGACCCCATTTCTTGATCCGAAATTTGATTATAGCACAGTAAAATCGTCTGTGATATGGATTTCACCAATTTCTGCTTGGAATTTGGAAAAACTTTCTTCTGCAAGTTGTAGAGAATTGAATTTCCTATAAGAAGTCTCAAGATTCAATTTTCCGATAAAAGGCTATTTATTATGAATTATTGAAATTTCGAGGTTCCAGAATAATTGATTTTTGGAAGTTTAAAATATTTATAGTTAGAAAAACGTTTTTATTGTTTTGGTTGGACCCCATGTGTTTTCAACTTCAATGAAATCGATTTTCAAAGTAGGCGTAGAATTTTTTTAAAATATTAATATTTTATTAAATTTTCGCTTTGGTGTTCTAAGCATTGGTGCTTAGGTTAGAATTGAAAATCACACGAAAAACTAAAGATTTCTCTCTTTTCTCTATAATATCGGCGTATTTGTGAGTATTTTACTACTTTGAGTATTGCTATACTATTGCAAGTTCTTTCAAAGACTATATCCAAAGATTCCAAATCGTAAGTACTATTCTTTCTTAGGTAAGGATGTTATTTTCTTCTCAAATGATATTATTTCTTCAATATCATTATCTTAGAAATATTGGTTGGAAATTTTATCAAATTTGGAACTTTTTCATGTCAGGGTTACTATTCATGAGTTACTATTCATGAGTTACTATTCAAGAGTACTATTCACGAAGCATGATGATGTTTTTTGTGAAATTTCTATCTTTTGGTGTCGAAGTCACTATTCACGTATACGGCACTATTCACAAATACGACACTATTCATAGAAAAATAAAATATTCATTTTTCGTCCAAAATATCTATTATGGATACTAGCTTTGATTGTATCCATGTTTTGATCATTCTTGAATTTTACTCCACTCTGATTATTTATTAAGTATTTTTGAACTTGAATTGTGTAAAATATGAATCATTAATATTTGTTCTTTTGTTTCACTGGATTCATTTTCTTTAAATATTTTTCATCATCCTCAGTCCTAAATGATGATATAACTGAATATCTTTGGCCCGTAGTGCAAAGATGAATGATTTTATGATGAATATCTTTGGCCCGTTGTGCAAAGATGAACAGGTGTTTAGATGAACATGACCCGGTGGTGAATATCTTTGGCTCAGGTGCAAAGATGAATATTTGATTTATGATGTATATTGATTGATGTTACAGGGATAAAATATCGATGATGGACTTTTAAATTCATAGATGATAGTATATTTGATTCTCTACTTAACTCTTCTAATGAATTATTGATCTAAAACTTGTTGTCTATTGTATTCTATCAGATTTTTCCCTATTGAAGACTAAGGATAATTTATTGTACATTATCTTAGTCATAATATTCTTTACTGGGCTAGTTGAGCTCACCCTTTTCCTTTTTGTTCCATTTTTCTTCTCAGGAGACAAGAATATAGCGGGAACTAGTCGGGGTGTGGAGTAATGGTTCAAGACAGTTATTTTAGTAGTCCTCTCTATTTTGTAAAATAGTGTATCAATAATTGTAATGAGGACTTATTTGAGTGTGGATATTGTCTAGAAGACAATATTTGTATTTAAACTCACAGTTTATGTGTTGTCGTATTTTGCACGACAATTGTATTAATGAAGTTGTAGTTATTTCTGTACCATGTATTTGGCGACTCAAAATGGGTTTGATGGAATGGACCTGTTTTGGGGGCGTCACAATTGTGAACTAGCAGGAACAAATTTATGACTGAACAAGTATTATACATGAACAAATATATCTGAACCAACTGGTAACGAAGGTGATCAACCTTTAATACCTGACTTATACATGCAATATGTACAGAGTACAATTCATGGCAACCAGCAATGATTAACCACAAGCTTATCCAAATGAAACAACTTTTAGTAGAGTTACATAAAAACAAACTTGCCTAAACCGTTGATTACCGCAACGTAATTTATAATGCTTTAGCCGAAGACCTAATATTAGTAATATAGATCTCCAATATTAGAATAATATCATCACAACACTATTATATATATATACACACAGAATAACCTAAACACATAACACATAACCCTATCAGTCTATAACACACATAAGACTCAGTATCAGGTCAAATTATTTCAGTCTGACTTGAGTTATTAAAGTTCTAACGTCCCACGATGGCCTAATGGGACTTTTATCGAGTCTAAGTTCAATTAAACCATGACTTAACACTTAACAATTATCTCAAATAATTTATTATCGATCAAAATATTTTTCATAAGCTCGTAATAATTTTTAAATAATTATTACTATTTATCATAAATTTTGATCATTAATATCGTATTTAAATGAATTAAATACCACATAATTCTTTTCTCATTAATATTTATTTATTATCAAATATTAATGGAAATCATCACATAATATTATAATATATCAAAGTATTTTTATACTTTAAAATCAGATTATATGATTTTTAAACACATAAATTCATTATCTCGTAATTACTATTAATATTAAAATATTAATATTTTCATGACAAAATATCAAAAGTTATATTTTATAACTTAAAAATATTTTTCTAACACTTAAATTATTTTTATGTAATTTATAAAGTATTAATTCCATTTTTCCTTAATTTATTTAATATAGTTATTAAATAAACTACTTATCATTAATATTGATTAATTAATGAATTTCATCACAAAATATTAAAAGTCATCAAAATAACTTAAAATATTTTGTAATATCATAATATATTTTTCATGATTTTTCGTGAATTAAACTCATTTTTAAATCATATATTTAATATTATAATTAAATAAATTAAATACCATTTATATTCCAAAAATATTAAATATTTATGAAATATACTCAAAATAATTAAAAATTATTTTTCAAAATTTAAAATAATTATTTCGAAATTTATTTAGTATTTTTAATAATTAAAAACCATTTTTTTCTATTTATTTAATTAAAATTATTAATTTTCATAATTAACTGTCGCTAAAGGGCCCTATAGCGATAGAACCGTCACTATATGTGTTCTTGAGGTTGTTCATGAGTTGCCCAGAAAACCATGTCAGAGATCGAGGGGCTTGGTTTGACTGGTTCTAATTTCTTGGTTATAACGTTTCTGAGCTTGCTAAGACATTGATATGGTAGTATTTATGTAATACTACAAATATATATCATCATCTAAGTTATTAAGCATCACAGTTGCAAGATTCAAGCTTGCAAATATGCTGTCAGAGACTTTCTGGGATATCTGGGTTTTCCAGAAACCCAGTCAGTTTCGAGTGACCACATTGTGGCTCACAAATCTTATGGTTCTGGTCATGTGTTTCATGTTCTATTGCATCAAACATGTAGTAAATACGTAAGAGAACACATACATATCATTATTTCAGTGTAAAAACGCAATAGGAGAGCGATCAAAGTCGGTCAAAGTGGTGTCAGAAAACAAGTTCTTGAAGGATCTGGCTTCTCCAGATCGCCTTCAGGCAGATCGGTCAACTAAGTTTGACCAAGATTATCTTCAACTCTATTAAGTATCTGGGTGATCTAAAGACTTTAAAATGTAGTATGCATGTCAGACAACAACCTTAAAGTAACAACATGGCCAAAACATCAAACGACTGCAAGATCTAGAGCCTGCAAAAACCTGTCATCAGACAAGATCTTGGTTTCTAGGTTACCCAAAAACCAGACTTCGTGAACGGTCAATGGGTTTTGACCAACAATAACTCTCGATCCAAGCATACACTGACCCCGATTCGAATTTCAGAACAAAGACCAACTAACATACTACATGTATAAACATTTAAAACACTAAACACATTAACAAACAACGATCTATGACGTCTGACATTTGCTTGTCAGACGACCTTGAAATTTTTTTCCAGATTTTTTCAAAACATAAAATTTTGAGCATCTAGATATTATAGATCCTTGATCTATCAAACCAGATCTCTAATTGACACCTTATTACACAACTCTAACCAATCACTAACAACATTTAACTTCAAATCACTGATTTTCGAAATTAGGGTTTATACCTCTTTCCAACTTTATTTTTGATTTCTGATCTTTGAACTTGTTCTTGACTTGCTATTAACTGATCATGGTTCATCTTCTCACACTCTCTCAGTCTAAGATCCAAATTTCTAGAGAGAGAAAGGCTTGGGAGAAAATGAAAATGAAAATGAAAGTAGATTTTCTCTCTCCCTAATCTTTATATTATGTATGATGCGATGTAATGTAATGGGTCAGCAAGTATATGGTGATATCACGATCCACATGGCTAGTCAATAATTGTTCACCAACTCCAAATATTACAAGATATACAAGCAACCTTCAATAATGGAACACAGGGAATTTTAGTCATTTCCATTTATTTTTAATGGAATTTATGTAAATGGTCCAAACCCTTAGGGTTTAGGGTTTGGAAAACCTTAGAGTTTAGGGTTTGATTTTCTATGATTTCAAAAATTAGGTTTTCAAAATTTAGGTTTCCAAAAATAGAAAATTAATATTTCTAAATTAGAATTAGAATTTTCTAATTATATTAAAATTTCTTAATCATAACTTAAATCTTGCTAATTAGGATTAGTATTTCCTAATTAAAATTGCTAATTAAGCAATTAGGGTCAAAATGGTCATTAGGGTTTATAACCCACGAAGTAGGGTTTTAAATAGAAAAATAATATTTCTAATTTAGAAATTAGGTTTTCTAATTAGATTAGGGTTTCCTAATTACTTAACTTGGAAATTAGGAATAGGGTTTCCTAATTATCATTACAAATATTAAATTAATACTTAGGCTTTCCCTAATTATAAAATTAGGGTTTCTTATCCCGAAGTTAGGGTTTTCTAAATAAATTAGGGTTTCCAATAAATCTTTAGGGTTTTCCCTAATTAGATTATAACAATAAACCTTATACATAGCATTCATATTCCCAAACTAGGGTTTCATTCACCGAATTAGGGTTTCGAATTCCCTGAACTAAAATTTGGGTTTTAGAACTTGGTTTTAGGTTTCTTGTTAATCGTTAGGATTTTCTAACTGAACGTTGACGTTCTTAATATATAATTAGGGTTTGTTACAGATGTCGTTTATCTGGTCAACCCTTGACCCTTAACCACATACTGTACACATATCACAGAACATAAACGCTTATTCCCTTAATCTTGAATAATTCACTTAAATCCTTCAAAGAATTTTGAAATCCTCAAAATTCTATCTTAAAAATATCAAACGCATACACTTATTTTCTGTCTACGTTCTAATATCGAACCTTAAATTAATTAATTAAAATTTTAAAAATTCTTTAAATTCTCGGGTTGTTAGAGTATTATTGTACTTTTAACACCGGCTGTTTCAACAGTTAACGATAAAACTTCCGCCGTTATTTTCATAAAGTATTTTTGTTGTTTTCTCAATCCGACAATAATTCCGTTGTGGGGTCCACCAATGATTGTGTCATTGTACGAATATTCCCTATTAAAATGAATATTCCCCAACTAATCGAATATTATATAACAACTTGCGTACTTTGCAAAATTTATAAATATTACCCATAACTATAACATTATATCAAATTCATTCCATAATATTCAAAAATGATATTTATAGAAAATTCATCTTTATTCATAAAAGTTGGGGTGTTACACAGAGGCTTTTTGCAATTCATGCAACATCAGGTAAGAGAAACACCTGTCCAAAATGCAGGTTGACACACTGGCAATCTCGGACGGTCATCGCTAAGTAGTTCAAGGAGCTGGGACCACCAGAGTTTATTGGAGAGCCAAAACCACTTAAAGCGGAGTCGTGGATAAAGCAGATCACCAAGATATTTGATGTCTTGGGATGCTCAGAAACAAAAGGTTCCCTTTGCCACCTTTATGTTGCGAGGAGAGGCGACATCGTGGGAATCGGTAAAGCGTACTCAACCTTCCGCACTGAAGATGTCTTGGGAGAAGTTCCAAGAACTATTCAACGACAAGTACTTTTCCAAAAGTATTCGTCACATGAAGGAGGTATAGTTCATCAAGCTAGAGCAGAATAATATGACCGTGTCGCAGTATGAAGCTAAGTTTGCCGAATTGTCCCGGTTTGCGTCCCACTTGGTTGATAATGAGGAGAGAATGACGCAGATGTTTCCAAGAGGTTTGAAACCCGAGATATGTTAATATCTAATTTCTCATAAACTGTGTTTGTATTCAGATGTTGTAAATAGGGCTCAGTTATTGGAACGTGATAACGAGTTAACCCAACCAAGAGAAAGCAACCGACAAAATGATAATACCAGTGGTAGCAGTCATCGAAGCGGTGACAACAAACGTAGAGGGAATCAACATGCAAGAAATGGTAACCACTTCGGTGGTAATCATGGCCAAGACAATAAAAGTGGACATTTCAAAAAGAGGAGATTCAATAATGATGGAAAAATGTGAGCACCAACACCCGTTGTTAAGGAAGGAGAGCGACCACCTATCATATGCTTCAAATGCAGAGGGGAGGGACACATCTGTCCAAACTGTGCGCAGCAGTCCAAAATGTATTACAATTGTGGAAGAGAAGGTCACCTAGCCAGATTTTATCGTATAGGGAAGCCAAGTTGTGACGCCCACAAAACAGGTATACATCACCCATCTTGAGTCGCCAGATACAAGGTACTGAATACAAATACAACTTAATTATACAACAGTCATGTAAAATACGACAAAACATAGGTTGTGAGTTTTAATACAAATATTGTCATCTAGACAATATCCACACTCAATGGAGTGCTCATTACATTTATTATCACACTATTTCACAGAATAGTTGATAAGTGAATTTTTAATACACTTATCCGGTATCTTTTACTTGAATTAGTTGCTTATATTCATGTGTCTTAGTTACTTTTCATGCATTTTGGGTTCATTTTGTACGTTATACGTTTGGGAGCGGTGTGAGCGATTATTGGTAAGGAAAAACAAAGAAAATGCAAAGAAAAGTCAATCTGGACATCATTTGGGCTTTTATGTTACTTCATGTTGTTGGCTTGGAACTTGGACTATATTGTAGAGCGTCTTCGTAGCTTTCCGGAACATCTTGAATCGCTCTAATCAGAGTTCGGATGCAAGAGTTATGATCGTTGTACCAACAAACGTCAAACTTCGTTGTTTTGGTTAGCTATTTTCATAGCAGTACCTTCCAGCTCGATTTCAACCTTCATCCGTCCATTATTTCTCAATCATCAAAGAATGAAAGTTGTAGAGGTCGTCGATATCTTCGATTTGATATTTTGCAAGCCCCATAACTCTTCTTGGATCAAATGTTATGGCCATTTTACCAGAGCCGATCGCAGTGAGAAAAATCACCATTGCGCAAGCGCACAAAATTCACATGACCGCCGACTTCTGATAGAGCAAAGATGCGATTTTCAGCTTTCGCGCGGGCGTGCCCAACTCAGGCCAATTGTTGCATGGCTGCGCGACTTCGGGTGCTGACCAACGTTAACTTTTCATTATACAGTGCAATTGACGCGTAACGGATAGAGGGATTCAATTAGGGCTTATATATTAGACTTATTTCCATGATGTAAAACATATTCCACCCCTTGGGGGCTGAAGCTATTATCTTCTTCTCTCTTTAATTTCAATAATAGAATAGAGTAGATTAGTGTAGGTATTTTCTAGAGTTGATTGGATTGGAGACTTGAAGTAATTGGAAATCATTAGAGATTCAACTTTGGCTCAAGAGAACAGATTTGCACTACAATTCTCTATCCTTATTCTCTCTTTGATTGCTTATTATATTTCATGATGTGTTTTCAATATATGGATAATAGCATTAATTCAATTATGACTTAACTTCTATTCTGAGATTGCAATGGATTATATGGATTAGTTATTTCTTATATGATTCATTGTTAGCCTTATTGATTTCTATGGATTTGTCTATTAAGATTCATGCTTAATTGCTTAGTTGATTAGCCATCAATTACTGTGATAACCCATATGAACTTGAAAGACGAAGTATGGGTTAAGATCTGATCTTGATAGCTTGTGATTGTATATTCTACGTTGTGATGGGATGTATGATTTGTGCTTAGGATAGACATATACCGAAGCACCACTCGTAGTCAATTGAGAACTTGGAATTAAACCCTAATTATTTGTAAATCACATAGACATATAGTGATTTAGGTAATGTGGGTGTTCATGTGTATTCTATCAATTGTAGATTATATATGATATGGGTATGGTGCATTGAAAGATGGTTATACTTTACTTTAGTGTTCTCGACTAACAAACCGGTACAATTAGTTTGGCTTAACATGAAATGTATGGATTTGAATGAGTCAATAGATGAAATTGTAATCTCAGGACTTCGTTATCTAGTCTCACTCAAGAAGTAGTTAGGTTTATTTAATTTCATAGTTTAAATATAAAATATAATATCATTCGTTTAAATAAGACTGAAATGGTTATGGGCTAATGCTTGGTGAACTTTATTAATTAATTCTCTGTGGGAACGATACTTTACTTACTATTTATTACTTGTTGACCACGTATACTTGCGTGTTGTGCATAACTAGAATTTATCCAACAAGATTTTGGCGCCCTTGCCGGGGAATTATTTTAATAATTTTTGCCAACATTAATTTCAATCAAATTAGTCTTAATTTAAATATTTGATTTGATTTGATTTTATTTTAATTCTCTTGCTATATTTTTCTCTTTTCAGGTACCATGGGTGACTTTTCTTATCAAGAGCCTTATGCAAATAGGATTCAACCAAGGGACACAAGAACTGAAGGACTCAATGTCAGAGTTGGACAAGTACAGTTTGGGGGTGATTACCTCAACAACTATGTTTATCCCAATTATCCTCAAGGTTGGGGGTATCACCCAGATTTTGAATGGAGTTATAACTATCGAGACCAATACTGTGCCGCAAGTCCAACACATCCATCGAATTTCTCATATCCACCTCGAATGTAACAAGAAGAAAATTCAAGGTTGAAGAAAGTCATGTCAAATAGTATAGCAGACAATGAAGAGATGATGATGAGTCAGGAGTTATCATGCCAAAATCTTAACAAACAGATGGAACAACTCATTAACTCCTCAATGAATGGTCCTCAATACATGGATTTCGAAACTGAGAAAGATGACTCAAGATTGGAGGAATTGTGGGTCAAATTTGTAGCATCAACTGAGAAGAAGATGATTGAGCAAAAGAGGTCAATTCAAAATCTTCAGAATCAGATGAATCTAATGTTTGAAGCCTTGAACAATCGCCCTCCAAACAATTGGTGTAACGCCCCGGAAAATCGAACATTGTGTAATTTCTTATAATAATGAATAAAATAATATTATTTATTATTATTGTGTATTGAGAAGATGAATGTTGTTCTATAACCTAGAAACGTTGGAACGTCATAGTATTTTAACTACGTGGATGAATTAAAGTGTTTGAATTTCCAAGACGAAAATAAATGTTTTCCGAGAAAGTTTACGAAAATCACTATTCATCGTTTATCGCTCGGAAACTATTTTTGAACTTCCGAGAAATATGTAACGTTAGAATATCGAGGCGAGATGGATTATGTAATAACAATCTTAGTATGGAAAACGCAATAAATCGCATGCGGACTTAATTTGGGATTATAGGTATTAAAACCTAATGGAAGGAATTGAGGTAATTTGTATAAGGTGTAAACTTATGTGGGATTAATTATCAAGCCCAAGTAATTGGTTAATGAAGCCCAACTTGATTAATGCAAGCCCAACAAGGAAATAAGCTATTATTATTAGCAAGCCCTAATGGATAAGTTAATTGAATTAGTATTGAGCCCAAACTATGATCCATTAGCTAATGATGATCCATGGGTAGACTTGATGGGCAAGGATTTTGTGTGATGCCCAACAACTTTATGTAGCTAGCAAAAAGACTTAAAGGTTAAGTAAGGAATAGTAATGAGGTAGAAATGAGGAGGTGGGAGGTTTAATGTCTAAAATGCCCTCACTTTGCCAAGCCTATAAATACCAAGCTCATTTCTTGTGTTGGTTGATCATTTTCATCCAAATTTTCTCTCAAACATAAAGCTACTTATTGGTTAGGGAGAATAAGTCACTTAAGCAATTATAAGCCACTTCAACCATTGATAGTTTTCCAAAGAAAATAGAAGTCTTCAAGGGTAAGACTCCTCTCTTATATCTTCATCTCTTCTATAATAGGATTGATAGAGAAGGGGGAGGGTTGGATGATAACATGTAATAAGTTACTAAAGAATGAACTTAAGCCGAATAAGTTGAAAGAAAAAGCAACTTGAACATTAATAAGTTGCTAGAACCATGAAGAACCTATCTTATGATGTTTATTATGTGGAATTTAGCATGAGAACTTTGATTGAAGGACTTAAGTTAATAATAAGTCATGAGCATGAAGATTTCTAACCCTTAAGTTAAATAAGTTAATAACTTATGAGAATAAGTCAAAACCTACTTTGATTATAAGTTGGAGTAGCAAATAACTTGTAATAATGTTATGTTGATTAAAATCCATTAAGAACGCTTAATAATGAGGAGTTGCCGGAATTCACACGATTGGACGATTACCATCGAATTCGTGAAATTCTCGGAATGGAAGTCGTATTTTGTGTTCGAAGACGGAAACGTTGGTTTTCAATGGAGACAAGTCATTTTAGTCATTATAGAGTTGCAGACTCAAAAATGACCGGATTCCGACTTAAAACGAAGAAACGAACGTCGAACGTTCGCGAACGTTTATCGTTTTCGTTAAAAATGAACTCATAGGTGAATTTTGAGCAAACGAAGTAAGATAGATAAAATTCTTGAATGAACACATAGAGTATGTGATTTGTGACCTGTAGGCTCTTGAACGAGCCAATTCGGACTTATAACGAAGAAGTTACGAGTCCGGAAATCTCAACTTTTGAAAAATCTGTAAAAAAATTCAGTGGCACAGAGTCCGCGCCGCGACGCGACTCCAAGCCATTTAGTCGGCGCCGCAGCGCCAAAGTGGCCTTAGTCCCTTGCAAACTCGAGCCACAACGCGACCAAAGAATAAAGGGACTCATGCCCAACGCCGAGTTCGGTTTACAGGCAACATAGGTGATACCACAAGTATGACACCAAGTGTAAAAGCGTGTACATGGCCACAAATTCGGGACCAAGACATTAATGAAGGTTTACATATAGAACATGGTTAGTAATTGATAACCAATTGGACTAAGATTATAAAGAAACATTTTTAAGACATTAAGCCTTAAGTATGAACACTTAGGTTTAGTTAAGTCAATTGCAAATGAATGAAAGAATGATCTTACGGGAAGCCAGAACCGATAAATAACAAATCAAATACGTAATTAGATTGAGAAGTAGGGTAAGATTCTTTAGAAACCATGTATGATCATTCATGACCTAATGTTTGATGTTATGCTATCATTTAATGTAGAGACCTTAAAGACGTATAGTACACGTGTTATAATTTGTAGCAGACGCTAAAGGCAAGTACTCTAACCCTTGTTCCAGTTCGATCTGGACAAGTCTTTGTGATTCATGTATTCTTCGCATGAGTTAGTATCTGAGGAATGTCAAAGCCAATCCTTTCGGCTAGACATATGCTATGTTATTCTATAAAGTGTTGATAAGGATTTACCAAACTAATATTGTTGTGGTTTTCAAAAGTAGATTTAGTATGCTAAAAAGTTTTGTCGTCAAACGATAGGCACGTGAGGTTGCCACAACATAAACGTATACACGTTTAATAAATGTAGTGTTGATCAACATAGAGTACTATAGGCTGATCACCTAGACGTGCTTGTAAGCTATACCGGACTTACGGACTTTGTGCTGGGATGTCCTTTTCAAAGTACTTATGAAATGCTTACGGTCTTGAACCGGAATTGATGTTTTAATGAATATTGTAGCTGTAAAACGTTTTGAATGAAAAGAAGTGCTGTGAGACCCCAGATTTTATGAATAATGATTTAATTTTCTCAAAATATTTTTTTTAATATTATGGTGTGGATTTGAGATAATGTTATAGTTGTGGGTAGTATTTATAAATTTGGCAAAGTACGCAAGTTGTTGTATAATATTCGATTGGTCGGGGAATATTCGTTTTAACAGGGAATATTCGTACAACGACACAATCATTGGTGGATCCCACAACGGAATTATTTTCGGATTGAGAAAACGACAAAAATATTTTATGGAAATAACGGCGGAAGTTTTATCGTTAACTGTTGAAACACCCGGTGTTAAAAGCACAGTAATACGCGTGGTTGCATAGTAGCACACGGTATTTATTATTGATGCTTATGTGAGAAGTCACTCAGTATTGTTCAATCGAGTATTCGGGACAGTTTTTGTGTCGGAGTACTATTCACGAGTTTCTATTCATAGGTTACTATTCACCTAAATTACTATTCACCCGAATAATATTCACTCGGGTATTTGGGGTATTTTTCGAGTCAGAGTATTATTCATGAGTTACTATTCACGGGTTACTATTCACCCAATTACTATTCACTCTAGTATTGTTCACTCGGGTATTTGGGACACTTTTTGTGTCGGGGTACTATTCACAGGGTACTATTCCCAAATTACTATTCACGGGGTACTATTAACCTGAAAAACATATTTCTTTTCGGTCCAAATCATTTTTAAGTACAATATTATTCCATGAAGAGATGTGCTAATTTTTCAGATCGTTGGTTGAAATTATAATAAAGGTGATAAGTTTTGTTTTATTGGTATTATTAATGTAATAAAACAGGAAAGCTTTTTATATAAAACAGAATACTTTTATAAAGTTATTCTATAAATAGAATATATTATATTCTATTATGCATAGTGTTTTGCATAGTAATATCTTTTATATAAAATGTAATACTTTTATAAAGTTATTTGTTTTATTATACAATAATTAGAATATATTATATTTTATTATGCATAGTGTTTGCATAGTGCCTACATAGTGTTTGCATAGTAAAATCATTTATAAAGTTATTCGTTTTATTAGATTATAAATAGAATATATTATATTTTATTTAAAAGATTTTGCTTTAAATATGGACCGTCAGATTAAAGTAAATCAATCTTGACCGTTCATGAGTTAATTACTATGCAGTCCATTTTTCTATAAATAGAAGCTCATTCCTTCATTATTTCTTACAAATTCACTGAAACTCTAGAGAGAGAAACTATAGAGAGATTTATTCTTCTATAATCTTGAGCGTATTTCTTTAGAGTTTAAGAATGTTTTGAGCGTAGTGCAAGTTTTCTTTGAGTATATCCTCGACCTACTAGTCGGAGTACTCTTCTTTCAAAGGTAGGGAATATTATTTGTTGTACTCTCAAGGGGTATTATTTTTTTTGTATTCATGAAGAGAACTTCTGTTATTCCATTCTGTATTATTATGTTGGAATAACATGTCTATGCGAAGTACCGCTTACATGGTGAAATTCTTCTATTATTCCATTCTTTATTATTATGTTGGAATAACCTGTCTATGCGAAGTACCTTTTAAATCATAAAAGATAGTAGATTTTATTTTCTACTTGACTCTTTTAATGGATTGCTTGTTCCGCTGCAGTTAAACTTGAGGTCTATTATATTTTATTAGTTTAACATTGTTGGAGACTAATGATAATTTATTCTGCATTATCTTAGTCATAATATTTCTTACTGGGCTAGTTGAGCTCACCCTTCCTTTCACTGTTCTCTTCAGGAAATGAGAATATAGCTGGGACGAGTCGGGGAACGGAGTGATGGTCCAGAGGATAGCATTAGTAGTCCTCACTATTCTGTGAAATAGTGTGATAATATTTGTAACGAGGACTTCTTTTGAGTTTGTATAATCTCTAGTAGACAATATTTGTATTCAAACTCACAGTTTATGTTTTGTCGTATTGTACATGATAGTTGTATTAGTAAGTTGTATTTGAATTCTGTACCATGTAAGTGGCGACCCAAGATGGGTGACGTATATCTAATTTTGGGGGCATCACAGTTGGTATCAAAGCTTAGGGATATGATCCCTGGCTAAGATGTGAGACTAGAACTAGAAGTGGAGAGACGGAGAATTCCTTCGCTAGTATGACCTACCTAAGTTTATTTGGTATTTGATTAGTCAGTCATAGTATAGTGATAATATGTTACATGTCAATTAACCTTTGTTTTGTGACAGTGTTTGAAAATGGCATATGAAAATGCTGAGATAAGCAATGAAGCACATGAGACCGTTTAGTCAGCTCAACTAAAAGGTAACGACCAACAACACGATAATAATCATATCGGTGGCAACGACCATCGGAACAATGATAACCATCGTGGGGGAAATTATCATGCCAAGAATGGTAACCACTTCGGTGGTAATCATGGCCAAGATAATAGAAGTTGAAATTTTAAGAAGAGAAGGTCATTTAGCTCAATTTTGTCGTATAGTGAAGTCAAGTCCAGCTAGAACGGTGGCACCAAAGGCGGATGTGGACAAAACAAAGTCGATAATTTAAGTGAGAGCGTTTATCAAGGAACCCGAACGAGGTTATTACGGGTAAGTTAATCATAAGCTCTTGCGAAGTCTATACCTTATTCGATACCGATTCTACCTATTCTTTTATCTCTCTTTCTTGCGCTCAACGTTTAAATTTAACCCCAGAGAAGTTAGACTTTGACTTATTGGTTGAAACTTCGATCGTAGAAGCCTTCGTTACCTCCACTATTTATAAATCTTGTTTAATTCAAATTCACAATTTCGCGTTACCTGTCAATCTTATCTCTTTGAAAATACTTGCCTTTGATGCAATTTTTAGAAATCGATTGTTTAACTATTCATCATGCTTTTCGTAAGGTTGTTATCTTTCATACTCCTAACAAACCTGTTATGCGAATTCAAAGTAACCAAACCACTAAAGTCAATCATTGTCATATCAAGCCATAAATAAAGAGCTCTGATCCTTTCGTTGTTGACTTTCTTTTGTGGAATGCACCGAAGCCAGACTTTCTGTGGGCAACATCGTGAATGACGATTGCAGGTTGATAGGTATCAATGTGACATGTTATCCAAGTCTTGGATGAGAGTCACAATTTTGAATGATATTTCAATTGTAAATAAATTTTCTGACGTATTCTCGAAGGACTTCTTAGCCTACCCCTAGAGCGTGAAATCGAATTTTGTATTGATCCCAGTACAAAACCCATTTCTAAAACCCACAAATATTTCTTTACTTTAAACGAACGTAACATACGCCAAAGACGTTGACTCGAGCTGTTGAAGATTACGATCGTACCATGCAATACCATCGTAGGAAAAGTGAACGTGGTAGCTGACGCGTTGAGTAGAAGATCGTAAAGACGTTGACTCGAGCTATTGAAGATTACGATCGTACCATGCAATACCATCGTAAGAAAAGCGAACGTGGTAGCTGATGCGTTGAGTAGAAGATCGTATGCGTTTACGAGTGCGATGTTGTTAACACAAAGACCCATTTCGTACGACTTACAAATGATGAAGATAGAGTTAAAGACTCTAGGAACCCACGTAAAGATAACGAATATATGAGTAGAATCGACTTTAATCGATAAAGTTAAAGTCGCTCAAGCTACACACCCGGAGCTGATGAATGTGAAGAATTAAGAAGGTTCAAGAGGGCGTTATTCTAGAAGCAAGAATCGACGAAGAGAGAAAATCTCAACCCTCGATTTAATTGGCCCATTTGAAATCCTCGATCGAGTAAGAACTGTGGTATATAGACTCGTTTTACCGCCAAGAATGTCGCGTGTTTATAACATTTTTTTTTCACGTATCGATGTTACGTAAATATGTGGACGGCCCGAACCACATTATTAATTTAGAACCGGACGAGATAGCGGATGATTTAACGTGTGAGGAGATACGTGTTAAAATCTTGGATAAGAAGAATCGTATTCAACACTCAGAGGTTATACCTCAAGAGTTAGAATTTGAAATGAAGTCGAGGTATCCTTTTGTATTATTTCTTTTGTATTCATGAAGAGAACTTTTGTTATTCCATTCTTTATTATTATGTTGGAATAACCTGTTTATGCGAAGTACCTCATACATGGTGAAATTCTTCTATTATTCCATTCTTTATTATTATGTTGGAATAACTTTTGTCTATCGCAATCTGCATACATGGTGAAATTCTTCTATTATTCCATTCTTTATTATTCTTGCCGGAATATCCTCGCTTGGTCGTATTACGCCTGACACTTTTCCATTATTTATTATTCCGTTTTTTTTATTACGTCAAATATCACATGCGTGCGTTTATGGGACTGGTTCCATTATTTATTATTCCTTCTTTATTATTCGCCGGAATATCACGTGCAATGCGTTTATGCCGACCGGTTCCATTCTTTATTATTACATTGGAATATCCTGTACGTAAACGCTTTACGGGACTGTTCCGTTGTTTATTATTCTGTTGGAATAACCTGCATGTGCGGTCTATCGCATGCATGGTGATTTCTTTTGTTATTCCATTCTTTATTATACTCAGTTGGTTAAAGTTTTGACTTCTATACTCCATGAAATTAGTGGAATATCCTTGATATTTGATCTTCATCCAGTATCTTTTCATGGAAATATTCTTCTGAGCATTCTTGAATTTTACTCTACAAAGCAGTATCATGTTGACAATTTGGACGTTATTGGTTCTTAAACAAATTAATTCTTGAACTTGTTTTATTGAATTCTTATATCATTGTCATCATCCTCATGTTATATTTTGTTGAAAGTCATCTGTGGCCTATAGTGCATAGATGGACTTGGTATGATTATGACCAGGGATTATTCGGTGTAATCATTACCGTAATGTTACAAATGATGTGGAAAAAGTCCTCATTGGCCCGTAGTGCATTGATGGACAGTTTCTGGTATGATTATGGCTATGGATTCTCTTTGGCCGTAGTGCAAAGATGAATTGTTTTATGGCATGATCAGGACCGTTGATGAAAACATGATTATCTTTAGCCGTAGTGCATGGATAATTCGTGGTCGTGATACTAAAGAATATCCTTCGCCGTAGTCCAGGGGTGATTCGATGATGTAGATATTTATTAATCTGAGTCTCAGCGATAACAGTGATGAAAAACCTTTTAAATCATAAAAGATAGTAGATTTTATTTTCCACTTGACTCTTTTAATGGATTGCTTGTTCCGTTGCAGTTAAACTTGATGTCTATTATATTTTATCAGTTTAACATTGTTGGAGACTAATGATAATTTATTCTGCATTATCTTAGTCATAATATTTGTTACTGGGCTAGTTGAGCTCACCCTTCCTTTCACTGTTCTCTTCAGGAAATGAGAATATAGCTGGGACGAGTCGGGGAACGGAGTGATGGTCTAGAGGATAGCATTAGTAGTCCTCACTATTATGTGAAAATAGTGTGATAAGATTTGTAATGAGAACTCGTTTTGAGTTTGTATAATCTCTAGTAGACAATATTTGTATTCAAACTCATAGTTTATGTTTTGTCGTATTGTACACGACAGTTGTATTAGTAAGTTGTATTTGAATTCTGTACCATGTAAGTGGCGACCCAAGATGGGTGACTTATACCTAATTTTGGGGGCATCATAAGTGCTATTTTGAATTCTCAATAGTACTTCGTAACTATTGTACAGTTATTGAAGATATACGATTCCTATGTTTCAAGCATGCTAATTTATTTGAAATGTTATACTTGCTAAGCTAGTTAGGCTCATTCTTGCTTGAACCATATGAATGCAGCTAAGACAGAACGGACCGATGGATCCGGCAAGGATAAAGGGAAGGCAAAGGCGAACCCGTAGATTGCTTATGTAATAGTATAGGTTTTGTAAGGAATACTATTGATATTATGACAAAGACAATGTATTGATTGTAAAGAACCTGGGGTATGTAAATATTCTTTTGATATATATATAAGACATATCCGTTCTTTTGAGGCATTTCAATTGAATGTTTATGTGAACTGTAGTACCGTGTAGCACCATCTGTCGGGTTGGAAGATACCCAGATTTGGGGGCGTCACATGTTGGTATCAAAGCAATAGGTTATAAAACTTAAGGGGGGAAATAAAACCTTAAGTCAAAACCTTAAGAAAAGTCAAAGAATAAAAGATAGAAGTTAACCTTATAAAAATGCATCATATATGTTATGTGTTTTATTATACTGATTTTTACTAATCAACTCTTTTTGTTATTATATATGTCAGGTGAAAATAGAGATGTACAGGTAGTTAGCGAAGGGTCGGTAAAACAGATAGAAATCATACTAAACCCCATAGCAACAGATCCGGAGATAGTTGTGGTGGAGTCCGGAGACTCCGAAAGCTTAGACCTCATGTCTGTATTTGACGGCTTGATAGAAGAAGAAGTTGAAGCAAAGGTCCACAGAACCCAATGAGCAATAGCGCAGTAGAGATAACTCCAGGAGAGTCAATGATGTCACTGTTCATGTCAGTGATAGATAGGAACGTACACTATTGTCAGGAGGTCAAGGAGCTGAAGGCGGAGCTCCAAGCGGTTATATAGGACAAGACGGACGTGGAGTCCATGTGGGAACATGAACATGATGAGAGAGTTTTGGCTAAGGACAAAGTCCATGAGCTAAAACAAGATGTCTTTGAGCTTAGGAGTGAGCTAAAGACCAAGAAACAGAAGATAGGGAGAATGTCCTATATTCATAGGAGTTCTCATGAGGATTTCCAGTTGCAAGTAGCGGGGTATCCGATAGAGACAAGGCAGACGCGACATACTATTAGCCATGATATTATTGCTGGTCTTGCCAAGGCAGATTTCGAGAATGCCTTAAGGCAGATATGATCGAGTATTTGTTAGAGTAGTTAGGTATGTACATATTTGTGTATTTAGTAGTGACATAAAGCCCTCTTTTGTATAATTAAGGGTAGTCTTTTGTAAATCCCAATTTTTGGAAAGCAATAGCGGGAAAGTAATGTATCCAACTTAGAGTCATTTTATATATAACCGATGTAGTATTATACTACGATGAATTAATATAAGTTTCCATTTTCGAAAAATGTTGAGTAATGAATGTTTAAGTTATTGTTTAAATATGGAATAATAACTAACTGACAGGAAATGCATCATAACGGAATATGTGTTTATTGTAACAGCAAAATGCCGCCAAGAAGAGTACCCCTTACCCAAGGTGCGAACATGAATCAACCGGAGGGAGGTCCGGTTAACCCCATGCAAGAATTTTTGAACCTTTTAACCGCAGCCTTTAACCAAACTGGGGCTAATATCCCCGTGAATCCTGGTGTAGTACGAGCTACTACATTTAAGGACTTTAAGAGTGTGGGTCCGTTGGTGTTCAAAGGAACTACGGACCCTATCGAAGCCCAAATGTGGGTTAGGGAGACTGAGAAGGCATTTGTAATAACAAATGTCGACGAGGCCCAAAAGGTTGCCTTTGTAACCTACATGATGAAGGGAGAGGCCAACTTTTGGTGGGAGGCCAATCAGGTGAGGGCCGGAATATATGCTATAACGTGGGTGAGGTTCAAGGAAATATTCTACGAGAACTACTTTCCCACAAGCATGCATGGAGGGATGGAGATGCGATTTTTAGATTTAAAATAAGGGGACATGACGGTTCCCCAGTATGCCGCCAAGTTTAACGAACTGGCAAGGTTCGCTCCACATCAAGTGGATACTGAGGTGAGGAAGGCGCGACGGTTCGAGCAGGGCTTGAAACCCTGGCTCTATAACCATTTATCGGTATTCCAAAGTACTTCTTTTGGAATCGTTTTAGAGAAGGCAATAATTGCCAAAGGTGGTAGTGAGGCGTTGAGCCAATACCACAAAGAAAAGAAGAATAAGGGAAAGGTCGACGGGATAGTCAAGATTGAGGGAGCCAGTGGAAGTGGCGAGGATCAGAAGAGGAAGGCATTTATCTCTGGGAATACTAGAGTGAAGCAAGGAGACCCGATGAGAAGAATGGAGGCCTGCAAGATCTATGGGAAGACTCATTTAGGAGTCTGTCTCAAGGGGAAGGCTGTCTGCTACAACTGTGGACAAGAGGGCCATATTGTGCCTAATTGTCCAAGTCCGAAGAAGAACGATGGATGCTTTGTGTGTGGATCAACTGACCACATGGCAAAGAACTACCCGAAGAAGGGAACGGATGGGAACCGGGGCACTAATAGCAGTAAATTAGCTATTGGGGGTCCAACACAGCAGGGTAGGCCGATGGGTCGTACCTTTAACATGACAGTCAAAGATGCGGTTGCATCAGGGGACGTCATCGCAGGTATTATTCCGATCAACGATATAAATGTGTACGTGTTGTTTGATTCGGGTGCTACTTGTTCGTTTATAGCGTGCGATTTTGCTAGACGATTAGGATTACTTCCTGAAAAGTTGCCTATACCTTTAAATATTAAGGTATCAAACGAAGAGATTATTCCTGTTGAAAATGTTCACAAGAGTTGTTGTGTAGATATTTGGGGTTGTAAATTATCGGTAGATTTATTACCAATAAAGTTAGGAGAATTCGATGTAATTCTCGGAATGGATTGGTTGGTAAACCATGGGGAAATTATAGATTGTCAAAAGAAATGTGTAAACATTAAGACATTAGAACAACCTCGGGTAGTATTTTATGGGAATAGATCGCCGGGACGTTCATGTTGTCTAACCATGACACAAACTAGGAAATTATTGAGGAAGGGGTGTGTAGGCTATTTATGTCATGTGGTTGATACCCAGAGAGTGGGAGCGACCATGGAACAAATACCTATAGTGAGTGAGTTCGTGGATGTGTTTCCAAGTGAGTTACCGGGTCTTCCGCCGGTTAGGGAGACAGAGTTTATAATAGATATTGTGCCAGGAGCAGCACCAGTTTCCAGGGCACCGTATCGTATGGCGCCAGTGGAGATGAAGGAGTTGATGGTACAGCTGCAAGAATTGTTGGACAGGAAGTACATTCAACCGAGTGTTTCGCCGTGGGGTGCACTGGTGCTGTTTGTCAAAAAGAAGGACAGATCGCTGAGACTTTGTATCGACTACCGAGAGTTGAACAAGTTAACGATAAAGAATAAGTATCTATTGCCCAGGATCGATTATCTCTTTGATCAGTTGAAAGGGGCTAAGTATTTTTCTAAAATAGATTTACGGAGGGGGATGAAGATGTGCCAAAGACAGCATCCAAAACTCGTTATGGTCATTACGAGTTTCTGGTGATATCATTTGGGTTGACTAATGCACCTGCTACATTTATGGACATGATGAACAGGGTGTTCAAACAATATTTGGACAAGTTCATTGTGGTGTTTATTGATGATATTCTAGTCTACTCTAAGACGCCAGAAGATCATGCTGAACACCTAAGAATAGTGTTGGAGACATTAAGAAAGGAGAAGTAATATGCGAAGTTCACTAAGTGTGAATTTTGGTTAGAGAGGGTTCAGTTTTTAGGTCATGTTATTGACCATGAGGGGATTTCAGTAGATCTAGCGAAGGTGGAAGCCGTGATGAATTGGGAACAACCGAAAACACCGACCGAGGTACGGAGTTTCCTAGGATTAGCGGGTTACTATTGAAGGTTCATTCAGGACTTTTCAAAGATAGCTACTCCGCTGACTAACTTGACAAGAAAGACGGTGAAGTACGTATGGACTGAGAAATGCGTAGATAGCTTTCAAGAACCGAAGAAGAAGTTGAGTGAAGCGCTGTTTTGTCATTACCATGCATGACACGGAAATTTCGTGTTTATAGCGATGCTTCGCATAAAGGGTTTGGTTGCGTGCTCATGCAAAGATGTCGAGGTCATTGCTTATGCATCTAAGCGGTTGAAGGATTATGAGAAAGTTTACCCTACTCATGATCTGGAACTGGCCGCGGTGGTGTTTGCCCTAAAGATATGGCGACATTATCTTTATGGGGAAAAGTGTGAGATATACACGGACCATAAGAGTCTAAAATATATCTTCACACAGAAGGAGTTGAATATGAGACAGAGGAGTTGGCTGGAGTTGATAAAGGATTACGACTGTGAAATCCTGTATCACCCTGGAAAAGCCAATGTATTGGCCGACGCCTTGAGTAAAAAGGGTCGGGAAAAGTTATCTTTGTTAACAGCTCAAGCGGAGTTAATAACGGAGATGGCTAGGATGGAGTTAGAGGTGAAGTTGCCAATTGAAGCGGATCAGAGACTGTTTGCGACGGAGATTCAGTCTACCATCGTAGAGAGAGTCAAGGAGGTGCAACTCAAAATTGATGAGTGTAACCAAATGAAGAAGCGGTTGACCAATGAAAAGGATATTGAGTTTAGTCTTAATAATGAGGGATTATTAAGATTTGAGGGAAGAATTTGGGTTCCGAATGAAATGGATTTAAAGGAACAAGTTTTACAAGAGGCTCATAGTTCAAGGGTTTCAATTCATCCTGGTAGTACTAAGATGTATCAAGATCTTCGACAGAGTTTCTGGTGGCCGAACATGAAGAGAGAGATTTCTGAGTACGTTAGTAGGTGCTTGACTTGTCAGAGGGTTAAGGCCGAACATCAACGACCAAGTGGCTTGTTACAGTCATTAGAAATTCCGGAGTGGAAGTGGGAGAATATCACGATGGATTTTGTGGTTGGACTTCTGACTACACAGAAGGGGTATGATGCGGTTTGGGTAATAGTGGACCGATTGACAAAGTCGGCTCACTTTTTGCCAATTAGGATTAAGTATAACTTAGACCAGTTAGCTAAACTTTATATTAAGGAAATAATCTCTAGACGTGGAGTGCCAGTATCGATAGTGTCAGATCGTGATCCATGATTCACGTCGAACTTTTGGAGAAGTCTACAAGAGCAGTTGGGAAAGCAGTTGAAGCTGAGTACATCGTATCATCCACAGACGGATGGACAGAGCGAGAGGACAATTCTGATGTTAGAAGATATGCTAAGATCCTACGTCATGGATTTCAAGGGTAGTTGGGATGATCATCTATCATTAGTGGAGTTTGCGTATAATAATAGTTATCATGCAAGCATAGGTATGCCGCCATACGAAGCTTTGTATGGGAGGAAATGTATAACGCCACTGTATTGGGATGAGGTAGGAGTACGCCGGATGTTGGCACCATAATTGGTACAACAGACAGCGGATATTGTTAAGAAGATTCAGATGCGTCTTCTAGCAGCTCAAGACAGACAGAAGAAGTTTACAAATCCGCATAGAGAGAATCGAGAGTTTGAAGTAGGTTCATATGTATTTTTAAAATTATCTCCCTGGAAAGGAAAGATACGTTTTGGAAAGAAGGGGAAGTTAAGTCCGAGGTTTATAGGACCTTTCGAGGTATTGAAACGGGTAGGTGAGGTAGCCTACATGTTAGCATTACCTCCAGACCTAGAATGAATACATAATGTATTTCACGTATCCGTGTTACGTCCTTATAAGCCAGATTATAAGCACGTGATAGAATATGAGCCTATTCATGTCAAAAAGGACTTAACATACGAGGAAACGCCGGTTAAAATTATTGATAGAAAAGAACAAGTTCTGTGGAATAAAGTCATATCTTCGGTGAAGGTGATATGGAAGAACCACGATGCAAAAGAAGCAATGTGGGAGTTAGAAGAAAAGATGAGAAAGAATTACCCGCATTTATTTGTGTAATTTTTTTAATATAGCGAGATTCTGGGGACAGAATCCTTATAAGGGGGAGAGACTGTAATGCCCCGGAAAATCGAACATTGTGTAATTTCTTTTAAAAATGAATAAAATAATATTATTTATTATTATTGTGTATTGAGAAGATGAATGTTGTTCTATAACCTAGAAACGTCGGAACGTCGTAGTATTTTAACTACGTTGATGAATTAAAGTGTTTGAATTTCCAAGACGAAAATAATTATTTTCCGAGAAAGTTTACGAAAATCACTATTCATCGTTTATCACTCGGGAATTATTTTTGAACTTCCGAGAAATATGTAACATTAGAATATCGAGGCGAGATGGATTATGTAATAATAATCTAAGTATGGAAAACGCAATAAATCGCATGCGGACTTAATTTGGGATTATAGGTATTAAAACCTAATGGAAGGAATTGAGGTAATTTGTATAATGTGTAAACTTATGTGGGATTAATTATCAAGCACAAGTAATTGGTTAATGAATCCCAACTTGATTAATGCAAGCCCAACAAGGAAATAAGTTATTATTATTAGCAAGCCCCAAAGGATAAGTTAATTGAGTTAGTATTGAGCCCAAACTCTTATCCATTAGCTAATGATGATCCATGGGTAGACTTGATGGGCAAGGATTTTGTGTGATGCCCAAGAACTTTATGTAGCTAGCAAGAAGACTTGAAGGTTAAGTAAGGAATAGTAAGGAGGTGGAAATGAGGAGGTGGGAGGTTTAATGTCTAAAATGCCCTCAATTTGCCAAGCCTATAAATACCAAGCTTATTTCTTGTGTTGGTTGATCATTTTCATCCAACTTTCTCTCTCAAACATAAAGCTACTTATTGGTTAGGGAGAATAAGTCACTTAAGCACTTATAAGCCACTTCAACCATTGATAGTTTTCCAAAGCAAATAGAAGTCTTCAAGGGTAAGACTCCTCTCTTATATCTTCATCTCTTCTATAGTAGGATTGATAGAGAAGGGGGAGGGTTGGATGATAACATGTAATAAGTTACTAAAGAATGAACTTAAGCCAAATAAGTTGAAAGAAAAAGTAACTTGACCATTAATAAGTTGCTAGAACCATTAAGAACCTATCTTATGATGTTTAGTATATGGAATTTAGCATGAGAACTTTGATTAAAGGACTTAAGTTAATAATAAGTCATGAGCATGAAGATTTCTAACCCTTAAGTTAAATAAGTTAATAACTTATGAGAATAAGTCAAAACCTACTTTGATTATAAGTTGGAGTAGCAAATAACTTGTAATGATCTTATGTTGATTAAAATTCATTAAGAACGCATAATAATGAGGAGTTTCCGGAATTCACACGATTGAACGATTATAGTCGAATTCGTGAAATTCTCGGAATGGAAGTCGTATTTTGTGTTCGAAGACGAAAATGTTTATTTTCAATGGAGACAAGTCATTTTAGTCATTATAGAGTTGCGGACTCGAAAATGACCGGATTCTGACTTAAAACGAAGAAACGAACGTTGAACGTTCGTGAACGTTTATCATTTTCGTTAAAAATGAACTCATAGGTGAATTTTGAGCAAACGAAGTAAGATAGATAAAATTCTTGAATGAACACATAGAGTATGTGATTTGTGACCTGTAGGCTCTTGAACGAGCCAATTCGGACTTATAACAAAGAAGTTACGAGTCCGGGAATCTCAACTTTTGAAAAATCTATCAAAAATTTTAGTGGCACAGAGTCCGCGCCGCGGCGCGACTCCAAGCCATTTAGCCGGCGCCGCAACGCCAAAGTGGCCTTAGTCCCCTGCAAACTTGCGTCGAAGTGCGACCAGTAACAAAGGGACTCGCGCTGCAGCGCCGAGTCCGAATTTTGGGCAACAATATGTGACTGCAGAATCAGAATTTGTAATTTAAGAACTGCTCCCGCTTCCCGACGATACTAAAACCGCTCCACTCCGTAACCTTCCATATTAATGACTCCATCAAAATACATCTTCCATGATTGGCGCGTATCGTACTGATGGTGTTATTGCACTGTCATTACTCCTTCATTGGGGAAATATGTTTCCAAGGGTTTGAACTCCCCTGAAGGTGCGGCGGCCAGTTGATCCATGATTCCTTGACCTTGGATGGACTTTTGAGTCATATATACAATGTCAAATTGTTGTAGGATCAACTGCCTTCTAGACAGCCGTCAATTTAACATTGGTTTGTTGAACACGTACTTGAGAGGATCCACACGGGATATGAGATGGGTTGTGTGACCATGGAGGTAATGTTGTAACCTCATGGAAGCCCATACTAAAGCACAACACGTCTTTTGGATCAGAGTGTACTTGTGTTCACTGCTGCTGAACCTTTTGTTGAGGTAATAGATAGCTCATTCTTGGCCTCTATCGTCCTTCTGTCCCAGCGTGCAGCCCATGGAATTGTCACTTATGGACAG
Source organism: Panax quinquefolius (assembly GCA_020205615.1). Lineage (NCBI taxonomy): Eukaryota > Viridiplantae > Streptophyta > Magnoliopsida > Apiales > Araliaceae > Panax > Panax quinquefolius. The sequence continues at coordinate 985,004 of JAINUW010000591.1, read as the reverse complement.
GTACATAAATAGGGGAATATCATCCCTGGGTGGCACCAAAATGGGAGCTTTGACTAGTTGTTTATTGATTGTAAGGAAGGCCTTCTAACACTCGTCATTCCATTTCATGGAGGAGTTCTTCCTTAATAGCTTGAAGATCGGCTCATAGGTTGCTATGAGTTGGGAGATAAACCTACTAATGAAGTTGATTCTTCCCAAAAATCCCCTTATTTCCTTCTCTGTCTGAGGAATAGGCATTTCTGTGATGGCTTGGATTTTGGTAGGATCCAGCTCAATCCCCTTGTGGCTGATTAGAAATCCTAGCAACTTGCCTGATTTAATGCCAAAGGCGCATTTAGCTGGAGTCAACTTCAAGTTGTACTTATGCAACCTGTTGAACAGCTTTCTGAGATGGTCTATATGGTCGTCCTCCTTCCGGGACTTGACAATGATGTCATCCATGTAGATCTTGATCTCTTTGCGCATTAAGTCATGGAAAAGAGCCATCAGAGCTCGTTAATAGGTGGCTCCGGCATTGATGAGGCCGAATGATAACTGTCTATAGCAAAAGGATCCCCAAGGCGTGATGAAAGCAGTTTTCTCATGATCCTCCTCAGCAACCATGATCTGATGATACCCCACAAAGCAATCAAAGAAAGGAGTACATGTGTCGTATTACAAGCAAAGATTGTCAATGAGAATGTGGATAAATGGCACGGAAAAGCTATCTTTTAAGCAAGCTTTGTTCAAGTCCCGGTAATCCATGCAAACTCGCACCTTCCCTCCATGTTTAGGCACGGGCACAATGTTGGATATCCACTCAGGATATGTAGACACCATTATGATGCCAGATTGAAATTGTTTCACAATTTCTTCTTTCACCTTTAAACTTCATTCAGGTTTCAATCGCCTGAGCTTTTGCTTGACTGGCTTAAATCCCTCTTTAATGGGAAGGCGATGAAGGAAAATGTCAGTGGACAAACCCACCACATCTTCATGAGACCATGCAAACACATCTTGGAATTGGGTTAATATTATAACCATATCATTCCGTTGGTTTGGGGTAAGGTCTGAACCAATCTGGATTAACTTAGGGATTTCTAAGGTTCCGAGATTGAAAGAAGTGGTTTGATCAAGGTTGAGTTTGGGTTTGTCTTTGACCCATTCTTGAATTTCTAGAGGCACCTCAATGTTATCCTGTATATCCATCAAGGCTGAATTCATCTCTACATCAAAGGTACAATCTTTGTGGAGAAGAGGCACCGTATCAGCAAGTACAGGCACATCTAAATTCAGAATCCTGAAACAAAATATGCTTTCACTTAGTATATATGAAATGCGTTGATCATACACAGTGTTAGCATATACTGGCAAAGCAAACTGCTAATACTGTACAGAAAAGTAAGCAGTTATTATATCTACAGGGAAGAAAGAGTTTCTGCCCGCTTTACCCTTGACGACCAATGCAAGAATACTGTTCCAATTGGAAAGAGCAAAGTCTGGGTGGACCGCAGTGATGGAGGGATTGTCATCATCCTCCCTGTCCCGAATGATAGCCATTACGTCTGGGCAATCATCGTCTGGGGTGTATTTGTTGGTATGCTCGTCATGAACGATGATGCGTATGCCTGACATCATTCGGATGACGTTTTCCTTGATTCTTCGTTCCTCTTCTTCCACTGCGGGATTTGGAACAAAGATTTCTTTTCCTTTCACCTATACCGGCTTGGGACATAACATTGCCATTACATTGGCTGGCACCTTTACGGGAGGTTGTGCGGACTCAGAGTTTGAAGGCGAAGACGAACGCCACATGGTTGAAGCTGAAGGAATCTGTTGATGTTTATGAGGAATCCCGTGACTAGAACCGGCAGAATAGCCTAGCCCAACTGTTCCTGCTTGTCTGGTTAAGCGAATTGGGTACTTGATACCCTGATAATCTTTACCTAACCCTTGTCCCGGCTTATGACCCAACGACATCATCTCTTGAGTGGCCGACATTACCTCGACAGAAATCTTGGGTTCGGGCAATGGTGCTCCAATAACATGGTATTGGGTGTTGCTTTTTTCCAAAACATGAAAATTGACTGGTTCCACATCGACATTGGCACTGATGAATGGCATGTCTCCGTGCTGAGGAATCTCCGGTTCAGCGTTGACTGTGACCAGGCTATTGTTGATAATGTATTTCAACTGTTGGTGAAGAGTGGAGAGGACTGCCCTAGCCATATGAATCCATGGTCGTCCCAAGAGCAAGTTATATCCTGAATCTATCTTGAGCACATGGAAAGATACACAGAATGTGTGAGGACCAATTTCGATTGGCAGCTCAATTACTCCGATCAAATTTCGCCGGGCTCCATCAAAAGGTTTGATAATAGTATGGCTACTCCGAATTCGGTTGAGATTGATATTCATCTTCACCAAGGTAGCATATGGGCAGATATTCAGAGAGGAAACTCCATCTATTAAGACTCCCGTTACCATATATTCGGAGGACAAGACCGCAATGTGCAACGGCTTGCAATGACCGGTCCATTCGGCCAATATGTCATCATCAATGAAGGATATCACATTGTTGTTGAAAATGTGATCAACCAGATGTTGAAACTTTTCAGTATCCACTGATGTCGGGAGATAGGCTTCTTCTAAAACCTTTAGCAAGACCTTCCAGTGATTCTCGGAGGTTAGGACCAAGTCCAAAATTGATATTTGTTGTGGAGCCTCTTTCAAGCTTAAAACCACCGTAGCTTCATTATGACCCACAGCGCGGAAGAATTCTTCAATCTTCTCCAGGGGTATTTTCCCCTTTAATTTGGTGGTAGGCTTCATCACCCGTTGGGGAAGATACAGTGGATTTTCCTTCGACACTATAGCAGTTGTATGTGAGGTGGATCCTTCACCTTCTCCATAATTCCACAAAACTGTGTGCAAGCTAACAATAGGGTATTGTGCTTTACAGGGCAAGTTGATTGGGTCGGGAGCGGCCACTTTCAAAGGATTGTTGATTCCCTTGAGTTGAATTATTGTCGTTGTGAGCAATGTATTAATCCCATCAATTTTAGTGGATATGACTGCTACCACACTCTTCCACTTAGTAGGGCCTGCATCCTCACTTACACGTAACACAGTGTCGTTATCTGCCAAACGCAGTACACCACTGTCGATTAGATTTTGAATAAGGTGGCGGAGTGCCCAACATTCTTCTGTGCTGTGACCACGAGACTGGAAGTTATATTGGCACACTCCATCAGAGTTGTACCGTCCTGAACAAGGGTTGATTGGAGGTAGAAAGGAACTAATCCTTCCTTCATTGATTAGCATATGAAGGATTTCCTCCATAGGTTGGCCCATATAGGTGAATTCCCTTTTGTTGGCGAAATCCCGACGGGCTTTGGCATTTACTCTCTTCGTAAGTTTGTCTTCCAGCATTTCATTTTCTGAAAGTGACGAGGGAATATTCATGACAAGAGGTAGGAGACTGGCATGCTCTTGGGTGATTAACTGACGTGTCACTTGATGCTGATAAGTCACCAGTTCCGCCAATTGTTCAATTTGTTTGCAGAGAGCTTTCATCTTTCGTTTCATTGTGAATTGGAACTTAGCATAATCCCATCTGTCATCACCATCATTGATGTTCTGGGAAGAATCACAGCTGAAGTTGGAACTCTGTCCACTGCTCTAATTAATTATATTGACCTCTTCTTCTTTGTGATGAGGAAGAGGGTTGTCTTGTACGTGAGGTTGATCTGGTTTGGTGACCACGATCTCTCCGTTGTCTATCAGGTCCTGGATCTTGTGTTTCAAGGCCCAACAATCCTGAGTATCATGTCCAGGTGACCCGACATGATAAGCGCATTTCTGAGCAGCATTGAAACCCCGTCTATTAGGGCAGGCTGGTGGAAGAAGATGCGTAATTTTCTTCTGTGTTGTTAGAAGATTTAAGATGTTCTCGAGGGTATCCCCTAAGGGTGTAAACACTCGAGGGCATTTGACTTCTCCACCTTTTGGTATTGGAGGGTTTACAGACTGTGCTGAAAAGGGAGTGTAGTTTCTCCTTTGAATAGACATGTTATGATTGCCTTTTTGACCCTTTAGTATCAGGGAAACATCTTCTTCTTTCTTTTTATGGACCCTCCGGGGGTTGTTCCCATAATTTCCAGATTGATGTGATCGTGAATGACTTTGAGTGCGACTAGGTCTTGAATCTTTCCTGACTTCAATCCCATCTCAGCCATCTCCCCATGTTTGACCATTTCAGAAAATGGTTTGCTGATGCCGGCTAAAACTCACTCATAGAAGGGAGCTTCTTGTATGTCTATGAAAGTCATGACCATTTTTGATTCTGTCATGGCAGGACTAACTTGGGCAGCCAGGCGTCTCCACCTCTGAGCATACTCTCTGAAAGACTCGCTAGACTGTTTCTTAATCTTGGTAATTTGATACCGATCAGGAGCCATCTGAGTTTGAAAGTTGTATTGAGTGAGGAAGGCATGTTCTAGCTCTTCCCAACTATGGATTTTGGAGTTGTCTAATCTTGTGTACCACAAACGGGCTTCTCCAGTTAGACTCTTTTGGAATAATTGCATTCTGAGCTTTTCGTCCTCTACATAAGATCCATGTTCTCCAATAAACACTTTTAGATGTGTATAAGGATCTCCTAACCCGTCATATTTTTCAAAGTTAGGAGTTTTAAATTTTTCCGGATAATGAACCCCAGGAAAAATACACAGATCAGCATATGAAACACTCCCGTGTGTTCCAATTCCTTTGATAGCACAGAGGGTCTCTTCCATTTGAAGGACTTTCTTTTTGATGTCACCAGTGTCTGGATCTCTAGTGGGATGGGTAGCATCATGAGTTTTGTTGGTCATATAAAACTGTGGTTCAGGTATTGTAATGACCTGGATTCCTCCTTGTGTGGAGGATTCAGCATGTACGGGTATTTTCTGACCCTGTGTAGACTGGTGTAATTCTTTGAGTAGAATAGCCAAATCTGTAATTTGTTTGCTTAATCCGTCGAATTCTTTGCGAGAAACTGGATTAAGTTTAGTCTGGTCGGATGACGACATGATAGACTGTAGGCCTGTTGCCTTTTTGGACTTTGAACGGGTAGTAGGTCCGATTGATTCCCTGCGAAAGACTTGCATAGTTTAGTCTTTAGGGGATGTATATAATAACATGCTATGTGATGTGTGCATTTTAGGAATTTTTATCCTGCACAACGAGCATCAGCTGTTTATAGCATATTAATATGTATGTGTACACATTTCTTCATATTTCTCATTACATGGAGATAGATATGGAATGAAATTACAAGTAATTGTGTTTACATGTAATTGAAATTAGAGCATGAAGAGACTTTCCTCCGCTTTGGGTTTATCAGAGGCTGACCTATCTTAGGTTAATCTCGCGGCTTTTTGGCATGAAGGTTCCCCAATCATCGCAATCTACTAGACGGGAAGTTAATCCGATCTTTCAACTGGAGCGAATTTGGGTGGTGCCTTTCTAGAGCCTCGCAGAATTAGTCTTCTCACGAGTCCCGTAATCAAACACCGACGGGATAGCCTCCTGGTGGAGGGACCACACAACATACATTCACATACATGGCGTCTCACCGTATGAAAATGATGACATGTGCGAAGCACTAATATCACAAGCAGATATGGTGCGAAGCACAAATATCACAAGCAGTTATGGTGCGAAGCACTAAGTGCAATAAGGAAATGCATTCGTACACATTCATTAAATGTAAATGCAACATCCACACACCATAGGAAGTGCGGCTTGGTTGATTTTATTTTACGAATACGAGGCATCCGTATGAAAATAATATACAAAATGATGCCGACTTCCTCGTGGGTATGGAAACCATCTGAGGAAATTCAGACACCGCATAATAATTTACAAGCTGCTTACAGCTGAAAATGTCCATCACGGGAACCGAATCTAGATTCAATAGGCTGAATCTGTGATCACATGATTCCTAGGCGCACAAGATACCGCAATTTGTATGAAAGCAGTAAGCAGGTATATATATAAAAGTTGTAAATATATTTTTATACAGACAAGATCACCAACCACGAAGCACCTCGATGGGGGATCAGAAATGTAAATAAAGCTCTTAAAAGCTATCAACCGCCACGGAGGAAACTCCAGGCGGGACGAACGTAAATAAAGATGTAAATACGGTCAACCGCCACGAAGGAAACTCCAGGCAGGACAAAATGTAAATAAAGTTGTAAATACGGTCAACTGCCACGAAGTAAACTCCAGGCAGGACAAAACGTAAAGAAAGCTGTAAAAGCGATCAACCACCACGAAGTAAACTCCAGGTGGGACAAAATATATATATATAAAAGCAATAAACGTACCGGATGTAAAATCCAGGCTCATCGAATGAGAGTTCACCACGATTCATATATATATAAGTATATATATATATATATATATATATATATATAAATGAATAAACGCACCAAATATAAAATCCAAGCTCATCGAACAGAGTCTGACCACAGTTCATATATATAAATATATATATATATATATATATATATATATATATAAGCGAGTAAACGCACCAGACCGAAGTCTAGGCTCATCGAACAAAGTCCAACCACAGTTCATATATATATATATATATATATAAGCGAGTAAACGCACCAGACCGAAGTCTAGGCTCATCGAACAAAGTTCGACACACAGTTAATATATATAAATGTAAATATATATATTAAAGCAAATAAACGCTCGAATCAAAATGCAGGATCAATCGAAATCATAACTCGATAATGTTAGTCAATATATATAAATAAATATATATATATATATATATATATAATATATATATATATACAACTCTCATGTAGAAGGGTGTGTGCAAAGATGAAGAGAAAGACTCTAAAGTGTGTGAGAAGGCTTACAGCTGACTGATAAAGAAGGCTTTTATATCTTTAGAGTGGGTAAACACTGACTTTTGTAGGTACAAAAGGGCTATATATGAGTTCACAGGTGTTTAGAAGGGAAAGTACATCGCATGGGGTGAGTCAGAGCAAATTAAGCGTGGCTTCCTTGCCTTTTCTCTTCAAAATGGGCTGCCCAAGCCCTCTATTTATAAACAATTTAGCCAGCAGTGTACTAGAGGCAACAAGGGTGGGCCCGGTTTGTCGGGTCGGTCAGTCATCAAAGTCGTGCACTCGAGCAATCGTGTAATGTCCACTCGAACTTTCAGAAGTGCAATCCGGGCATTCGTTTGAGGTATACAGGACCTATTTAGGATTGTCGTTGTCGAGAGTTGTACGATGGCATGGGATTAGAGTTTGTATGAAGTCATTGAAGATGGGACGATGCCCTCCGGTCTTCAAGCTTACACTTTCATCCATTACCCCGCACAATAGTCACTCGGGATTGGTTTAGTCTTGTGGGACATTGTTGCGTAGAGACGTGACGTGGCATCATGTTGACGAGATGACGATGTTGCCCCTCACCGGTGTTATCGTCAGATTGGTCTGATAAAGCAGACGTTGCTCAGACTTCCCTGAGATTGGACTGCTGCAATTGTTGAAGGTCCTCATTATCACCTTTGAGGTGTGCCTGTCTTCCCAATTAATGTTATTGTCTGGTTGGTGCAGTGTATCTTGTTGTGAGCGTCGAGATTGAAGCTGGTTGTATTTGAAACAAGCATTTTTGGGGTTATCGCCGAAACTGCATTCCTTGGGGTTATCAACAAGGTTGGTGGCTATTCCCATGGTTGGGACTGAGACTGGATAACTCGGGGTTATCTCCGAGTTTAATCGGTCTTCTCTGGTGTGTGTTCTGGTATTGGATCTGCAGGCCTCGGGGTTACATTCGAGGTTAGAATTGCTACTCCCAGATTGCAATCTGGGGTTGATGCTGAACTTCCGGTAGTATCCGGCATGGATTTGGATCGTCTTTCAGGGTTCTCTCTTAAAAGACGAATCTGTCCTCCTGCAATGTTAGCAACAGTAATACAGAAAATTTCAAGTGTCTACACCAAGTATGTCTCGTGTTCATAACGTTATTGAGTTGGAACCGGACGAAATAGTGGAATATTTAACGTATGAAGAGGTTCCTGTTAAAATCTTTGATAAGAAGAAACATATTTTACGCTCCAAGGTTATAACTCAAGTCAAAGTTTTGTGGAGAAACCACGATGTTGAGGAAATGATATGAGAGTTAGAATCTGAAATGAAATCAAGGTATCCTCACCTCTTCGTTATACCAGGTATGTACCCTAATTTCGAGGGTGAAATTTCATAAGAAGGGGAGGTTGTAAGACCCCAAATTTTATGAATAAAGATGAATTTTCTATAAACCTCATTTTTGAATATTAAGGAGTGAATTTGATATAATGTTATAGTTTTGGGTAATATTTATAAATTTTACAAAGTACGCAAGTTGTTATATTATATTCGATTGGTCGGGGAATATTCGTTTTAAACAGGGAATATTCGTACGACGGCACAATTATTGGTGGACCCCACAACGTAATTATTGTCGGAATAAGAAAATGACAAAAATATCTTTTTAGAAAAATAATGGCAAAAGTTTTACCGTTAACTATTAAAATAACCGGTGTTAAAAGTACAGTAATACGCTTGGTTGCATAGTAGCACACGGTATTGATTATTGATGCTTACGTGAGAAGTCACTCAGTTTTTGTGACGCCCCAAAAATAGGTCCATTCCATCCAACCCATTCTGAGTCGCCAAATACATGGTACAGAAAACAACTACGACTTTATTACAACAATTGTCGTCCAAAATACAACAACACATATGTTGTGAGTTTTAATACCAACTATGACTCATGTCCCAACTATGGACAGCACCTCACAGTGATACCTTACATAAAGATACAATCTAGAACTGTTTTAGAAATTAAAATCTTTGGGAAGTGCTCAAGGAAACCTTCGTACATGGGAGGCCATGAATGATAGATATCATATGCCCACAGAATTATCCTTGGTTGACCCAATAGACCCCAAAGAAAAACGAGAAGATTACTATCATATTCTTCCCAATGGTGTGTCTTCACTTGACATATCATTATCTTCACCATCTCTAATTGAGAATTATACTTCTACCAAACTCCAAGATTATATAGGTAGTGGTCGTATATATACTCAGCAAGTGGATGAGCACAACCCTGTCTTATGATGACACGAGGTGGTATGTCATTAGACATCTTGTATTATAGTGGCAAAACACCCTTCCAACGTTGTGTTCGCCTCACCCTAGTTGATTCACCAAATATAACTATTAAATGATGACCACCGTTCTATTCCCCTTTTATCATCCCCCGCTCGACCCAGCTACACTCGTATTACCTGAAAAGAATTATGAAGCAAAAGGGTGAGCACAACTAGCTCAGTAAAGAATATCATGACTAAAGATAAATAAATTATCAATAGCCTTCAACAGTAATAAATCAGAGATTTAGAACATATGGTAGATGATAAAACTTTTCAACCATAGTTAGCGGTGAACGAGCAATCCATTAGAAGAGTCAAATAGACCATAAAATCTATTATCTTCTCCATGTTAAAAGTCCATCAACAATGTTTTATCCCTGTAACATTAACCAACAATTCCTGTCCACAATCACGTGTATAACTCATAATCATAATTGTAGTTCTAAATTCCTTTCCTCATCTAGGACAAAGTTAATTTTCATCACCTGAAACATCAAAGATCATGGTTATACCAAATCACAGTTCATGTTCATAATCCTACTAATAAATTCATCTTTGCACTACGGGCCAAAGATATTCATCAACAAGTCATCTTTTCACTACAGGCCAAAGATATTCATCAACAAGTCATCTTTTCACTACATGCCAAAGATATTCAACAACAGGTCATCTTTGCATTATGAGCCAAATATATTCATCAGAAATCATTCATTTTTGCACTACAGGCCAAAGATATTCAGTTATATCACTAAGGATGATGCAAAATATTTTAAAGAAAATGAATCCAGTGAAACAAAAGAACAAATATTAAGGATTCGTACTTTAAACAACCCAAATTCAAAAATACTTCATAAATAACCAGAGTGGAGTAAAATTCAAGAATGAAAACCAAAACATAGATCCAATCAAAGATAAGAATCATAACAGACAATCTTGGACACAGAGAAGAAAACTTAATTTTTCTGTGAATAATGTCGTATTTGTGAATAGTGCCATATACGTGAATAGTGCCGTATACGTGAATAGTAACTCCGACACCATAAGATAGAAATTTCACAAAAAAACATCATCATGCTTCGAGAATAGTAACTTGTGAATAGTAACTCATGAATAGTAACTCGTGAATAGTAACTCATGAATAGTAACCCCGGCATTAAAAAGTTCCAAATTTGATAAAAAGTTCAAACCAATATTTCGACATAATGATATTGAAGAAATAATATCATTTATGAAGAAAATAATCTCCCTTACCTCAGAAAGAATAGTACTTCTGACTGAAATACTGGATATAGTGCTAAAATAACTTGCACCGTATAGAAACACTCAAAGTATAAAAATACTCACAAAATACGCTCGATATTATAGAGAGAGAAAGAGAGAGAAATCTGTAGTTTCTGGTGTGATTTTCAATTCTAACCTAAGCACCCTATTTATAGGAAAATGCTTAGAACACCAAAGCAGAAAATTTAATATAATATTAATATATATTTTATAAATTCCTTCGCACACCTAAGTCATCTAATTTCAGCCATCAACATGTGCAAATGGTGCCCACAAAATGTCAAAAACATTTTTGTTAATTAAAACAATTAAAACTTTCAAAATCAATTATTTCAGAACTTTAATAATTCATAATAAATAGCCATTTTATCAAAAAATTCAAATCTTGCGAATTTTTATAGGAAATTCAATTCTCTACAACTTTGCAGAAGAAAGTTTTTCCAAATTCCAAACACGAATTGACCGAAATCCATAAACGGACGATTTTACATGCTATAATCAAATTTCAGTCAAGAAATGGGCCCACAGACATGTTTAACATATTTTAAACAACTTTTGCAACAAAAATACTCTTTCTCCTCATATACTCATGTATCTCACATTCATTGTAAAAATATCATCATTATATTATAATAATATAATAAAATAGTATTTTATAAGAAAAGATAAAATATCGATTTTTTGACAATTGTCACTTTAAAAATTTTCTCCATCTATATCCACATAACATGAATATTTTCCTTATCATATAAATCAATAATTAATTATTCATAAATAATATTACAGAATCAAAATAATGATAACCAGGCAGTTCCCAAGAAAGAGGGGGCTTTCCAATAAGGATTTCTCCTTACTGACGCGTAATTAGGTGACCAATCTTTCTAGACATTGCCAATAATGTTATCTAATAATATTATTCAGATAATATGAGTTATTGCTTCGATAATGGAAAATAGTGTGTAGTGACAATTATTAAAACAACGATAATATAAAATATCAACGCAAAGAATTATTGAATCAATAAAATACCGAATGCATAATTCTCGTAACAATTATTAAGTAGTGCCTTCTTACGTAAGAATCAATAATTGGTGCAATACCGGTATCTCTTGTGCAACAACGCCAGACATTCAGATTTTAAACCACCGGGTATTCCAACAGTGTTAACGGTAACAACTACGCCATTATTTATAAAAATTCCCTTTTGTCATTTTCTTCATCCGACAGTTATTCAGTTATGGGGCCCTGAAAGCAATTTACTGTCAGCATTTAATATTCCCGACGTAAAAGAATATTCTACGACCAAACGAATATTCCCCGATAGAAATAAGTATTTTATAACCACTTGCATATTTTGAAAAAAAAATCATATATCATATGACGCCCCCAAAATTAGGTATACATCACCCATCTTGGGTCGCCACTTACATGGTACATAATTCAAATACAACTTAATAATACAACTGTCATGTACAATACGACAAAACACAAACTGTGAGTTTGAATACAAATATTGTCTACTAGAGAGTATACAAACTCAAAAGGAGTCCTCATTACAATTATTATCACACTATTTCACAGAATAGTGAGGACTACTAATGCACCATCTAGGACCATCACTGCTGTTCCTGACTAGCCCATTCGTTCTCATTTCAAGAAGAGAACGCAAAGAAAGAAAGGGTGAGCTCAACTAGCCCAGTAAGAAATATTATGACTAAGATAATGCAGAATAATTTATCGTTAGCCTTCAACAATGTTAAACTTATAAAATATAATAAATATCAAGTTTAACTACAACAGAACAAGCAATCCATTAAAAGGGTCAAGTAGAGAATGAAATCTACTATCTTTTATGATTTAAAAGGTTTTTCATGACTGTTATCGCTGGGACTCAGCTTAATAAATAATCCACATCATCGAATCACCCCTGCACTACGGCCAAGGATATTCTTTAGTATCACGACCACGAATTATCCGTGAACTACGGCTAAAGATAATCATATTTTTATTAACGGTCCTGATTATGTCATAAAACAATTCATCTTTGCACTACGACCAAAGAGAATCCATAGCCATAATCATACCAAAAATTGTCCATCAATGCACTACGGGCCAATGAGGACTTTTTCCACATCATTTGTAACATTACGGTCACGATTACACCGAATAATCCCTGGTCATAATCATACCAAGTCCATCTATGAACTACAGGCCACAGATGACAATGATATAAGAATTCAATAAAACAAGTTCAAGAATTAATTTATCTAGGAAATGATAACGTCCAAATTGTCAACATGATACTCTTTTGTAGAGTAAAATTCAAGAATGCTCAGAAGAATATTTCCATGAAAAGATACTGGATGAAGCGCAAATATCAAGGATATTCCACAAATTTCATGGAGTATAAAAGTCAAAGTTTTAACCAATGCGTATAATAAAGAATGGAATAACAAAAGAAATCACCATGCATGCGATAGACCGCACATGCAGGTTATTCCAATAGAATAATAAATAACGGAACCAGGTCCGGCTTAAAATGCACAGACAGCATATTTTAATAGAATAATAAAGGATGGAACCAAGTCAGGCGTAAACGCACGCAGACGATATTACTCGACAAAGATAATAAAGGATGGAACTAGGTCCCAAAGCGTAACGCACGAGCACGTGATATTCAAATGTAATAATAAAGAACGAAATATTAGAAGAATGTCACCATGTATAGGGTAGCCCGCGTATACATGTTATTCCCACAGAATAATAAATATGGAATAACATAAGTTCTCTTCATTAAGACGAAAGAAAGAAATAACACCCCTTACGAGTACAACAAATAATATTCCCTACGAGTACAATAAATAATATTCCCTACCTTTGAAAGAAGAGTACTCCGACTAGTAGGTCGAGGATATACTCGAAGAAAACTTGCACTACGCTCAAAGCTTTCTTAAACTCTAAAGAAATACGCTCAAGATTATAGAAGAAGAACTCTCTCTATAGTTTCTCTCTCTAGAGTTTCATTGAATTCGTAAGAAATAATGATCGAGCTTCTATTTATAAAAAAATAGACTGCATAGTAAATAACTCATGAACGGTCCAGATTGATTTACTTTAATCTGACAGTCCATATTTAATTCAAAATCTTTAAAATAAAATATAATATATTCTATTTATAATCTAATAAAACGAATAACTTTATAAAAGATTTTACTATGCAAACACTATGCAGGCACTATACAAATACTATGCATAATAAAATATAGGGTTAAGTTCAGATGACCACCTGGGGTTTGGGCGGTTTCTCACTTAACCACCTGTAGTCAGTAAAGATACATTTAGACTCCTGACTTTTTGAGTTGAAGTGAAACCGTTACCTTTTCCGTCCAAATTAACGGTGCGTGCATGTCAGACTCTAAAAATGCGTGAAAAGAGGGTGTAACAGTAAAAAGTCAGGAGAAAATATCTAAAATACCCTTCAAACCCACTCTGATTCTCGAATTGATAAAAAATGACCCATCATGAATTTCTGCAAACTCTTCTCCCTTCGATCTATACAATCTGTCTTTATAAGCATACACATATCTATGTGAATTAAGTTAATTAGAGAAAGGTATAGTTACCGAAACCCATTCAACTATGTACGAATAATTGTATGTGCGAATTCTTTGATTTGATTCTTTTGTCAATTTCTTCGATTGGTTATGGAAAACCCTAATTGATTTTGAATCGCTGATTTTAGAGTGTGGATCTGCGAGGTTTTGGAGTCCGATTAGAGGCAGAAATGTCTTCCTTGAGCAGGGAGCTTATTTTTCTGATACTTCAGTCCGATTAGGTTTTGGAGTTTTTGGGCTTGTCTGATCTGGATTGGATCGCAGGGATCTTTTCTCTTCACTTCTCTTCTCATCTCTTCTTTCTCTTTCTATCAACAGAAGAGGGGTGGTGGGGCTCAGTTGGTGAATCCTTTTTGGCAGCAATCTCGATGGGTTTGTTTTAGTTTTGGGAAAAAAATTTGTGGGAAAAATTCAATTTGGCGAGTAATGATGAACTGGGTCGTTTTTGTTTGGTCATTTTGCGTGTGAATGAATGAACTGTAGCAGTTGTCATTTATTTCATCCCTTAAATTTTCGGCTTTAGTAAATGCCATCACCCTCAAGAGGCTAATTAGGAAGGGAATACCTCCAATTTTGAGGCCAAAGGTGTGGTTTTCATTGTCTGGGGCAGCTAAGAAGAAATCAACGGTACCTGATAGTTATTACAATGATTTGATTGTTGCAGTAGACAGCTAACTGGAGGGACTCGTTTTTCTGTTTTATGGCTCATTCTCCTCCTAAACCAGAAGAATTGCCAGCACCATGCAGGTATGTGTTTTATATTTCATATAGTTAATCTATGAGTCCTGCTATTAACAAATTGGCCAAGGAAAAAGAGAGAATCGAAGAACAGGTTTGTCTTTTAATGAACTGATGTGCTAACTTCTTCCCCATTTAATTATAACTTGCAGAGACATACAAATGGAGTACTCAAAACAAATGGAGTACCAAATTGGCAGACTCCAAATTCTTCATCAAGATCAGTGGGTTGATGTCCCTCCATCCCCAGGAGCCCTTGTTGTTAACGTCGGTGATGTAAAAAAATGGGTTTTTAGTAATGAATGGGAATTAGAAAATTTTCCCCCCTTTTCTTTTTCTTATTGTTTTTGGTTATGGATTGTGATTCTGGAATTGAAACTTGGAAACATATTGCAATGTTAATGGAAGAATTTGGGAATTCTATTTGATATTCATTTGTAGTGATTGAAGATTTCATTTTTTGTTGGATTCTTGTTTTATAAATGATTTTACAAATTGGGTGTTTTAAATGAGGTAATTTAGTCTTTAGCCAACTCAACTAACTTGAGTTAAGACGGAAAAGCACTTTTTCACTTCAACTTAAAAGGTCGGGAGTTTAAATGTAGGTTTACTGACTACAGGTGGTTAAGTGGGAAACCGCCCAAACCCCAGGTGGTCATCTGAACTTAACCCTAAAATATAATATATTCTAATTATTGTATAATAAAACAAATAACTTTATAAAAGTATTCTATTTTATATAAAAAGATATTACTATGCAAAACACTATGCATAATAGAATATAATATATTCTATTTATAGAATAACTTTATAAAAGTATTCTGTTTTATATAAAAAGCTTTTCTGTTTTATTACATTAATAATACCAATAAAACAAAACTTATCACCTTTATTATAATTTCAACCAACGGTCTAAAAAATTAGCACATCTCTTCATGGAATAATATTGTACTTCAAAATTATTTGGACCGAAAAGAAATATATTTTTTGGGTGAATAGTACCCCGTGAATAGTAATTCAAGAATAGTACCCTATGAATAGTACCCCGACACAAAAAGTGTCCCAAATACCCGAGTGAACAATACTAGAGTGAATAGTAATCAGGTGAATAGTAACTCGTGAATAGTACTCTGACACGAAAAATACCCCAAATACCCGAGTGAATATTATTCGGGTGAATAGTAATTTAGGTGAATAGTAACTCATGAATAGTAACTCGTGAATAGTACTCTGCACAAAAAGTGTCCCGAATACCCGATTGAACAATACTGAGTGACTTCTCACATAAGCATCAATAATCAATACCGTGTGCTACTATACAACCACGCGTATTACTGTACTTTTAACATAGGGTGTTTCAACAGTTAACGATAAAACTTCCGCCGTTATTTCCATAAAATATTTTTGTTGTTTTCTCAATCCGACAATTATTCCGTTGTGGGGTCCACCAATGATTGTACCGTCGTACGGATATTCCCCGACTAAAAGAATATTCCCCGACCAATCGAATATTATATAACCACTTGCTTACTTTGCAAAATTTATAAATACTACCCACAACTATAACATTATATCAAATCCACACCATAATATTAAAAAATTATTTCGAGAAAATTAAATATTTATTCATAAAATCTGGGGTCTCACAATCTCCCTCCTTATGAAATTTCCCATTGAAATTTACGTCGTGCGTTATTGGTATCTTTGAGCAGTGAGGATACCTCATCTTCATTTCAAATTCTAACTCTTGAGGTATAACCTTTGAGTGTTGAATACGATTCTTCTTATCCAAGATTTTAACACGTATCTCCTCACATGTTAAATCATCAGCTATCTCGTTCGGTTCTAAATTAATAATGTGGTTCGGGCCATCCACATATTTACGTAACATTGATACGTGAAAAAAATGTTATGAACACGCGACATTCTTGGCGGTAAAACGAGTCTATATGCCATAGTTCCTACTCAATCGAGGATTTCAAATGGGCCAATTAAATCGAGGGTTAAGATTTTCTCTCTTCGTTGATTCTTGCTTCTAGAATAACGCCATCTTGAACCTTCTTAATTCTTCACATTCATCAGCTCTGGGTGTGTAGCTTGAGCGGCTTTAACTTTATCGATTAAAGTCGATTCTACTCATATATTCGTTATCTTCACGTGGGTTCCTAGAGTCTTTAACTTTATCTTCATCATTTGTAAGTTGTACGAAATGGATCTTTGTGTTAACAACATCGCAGTCGTAAACGCATATGATCTTCTACTCAACGCGTCAGCTACCACGTTCGCTTTTCCTACGATGGTATTGCATGGTACGATCGTAATCTTTAATAGCTCGAGTCAACGTCTTTACGATCTTCTATTCAACGCATCAGCTACCACGTTCGCTTTTCCTACGATAGTATTGCATGGTACGATCGTAATCTTCAATAGCTCGAGTCAACGTCTTTGGCGCATGTTACGTTCGTTTTAAGTAAAGAAATATTTGAGGGTTTTATAAATGGATTTTGTACTGGGATCAATAAAAAATTCGATTTCACGCTCTAGGGGTAAGCTAAGAAGTCCTTCGAGAATACGTCAGGAAATTTATTAACAATTGAAATATCATTCAAAATTGTGACTCTCATCTAAGACTTGGGTAACATGTCACATTGATACCTATCAACTTGACATCGTCATTCACAGCGTCGCTTACAGAAAGTCTGGCTTCGGTGTATTCCACACAAGGAAGTCAAAAACAAAAGGATCGGGGCTCTTTACTTATGGCTTGATATGACAATAATTGACTTTAGTGGTTTGGTTACTTGAATTCGCATAACAAGTTTGTTAGGAATATGAAAGCTAACAACCTTACGAAAAGCATGATGAGTAGTTAACCAATCGATTCCTAAAATCACATTAAAGGCAAGTATTTTCAAAGAGATAAGATCGACAGGTAACGTGAAAGTGTCGATTTGAATCAACAAGATCTATAAAAAGTGGATGTAACGAAGGTTTCTACTATCAAAGTTTCAACCAATAAGTCAAAGTCTAATTTCTCTGAAGTCAAATTTAAACATTGAGCGCAAGCAAAAGAGATAAAAGAATGGGTAGAACCGGTATCTAATAAGGTATAGACTTTGCAAGAATTTATAATTAACTTACCCGTAATAACCTTGTTCGGGTTCCTTGATAAAGGCAACTACCAGCTTTGACTTGTCTAAGACATCCTTTGGCATCACTATCCCAGCTGGACTTGAATTCACTATACGACAAAATTGAGCTAAATGACATTCTCTTCTTGAAATTTCCACTTCTATTATCTTAGTCATGATTACCACCGAAGTGGTTACCATTCTTGGCATGATAATTTCCCCCACGATGGTTATCATTGTTCCAATGGCCGTTGCCACCGGTATGATTATTATCGTGTTGTTGTTCGTTAGCTTTTGGTTGAGCAGACTCAACGGTCTCATGTGTTTCACTGCTTATCTCAGCATTTTCATATGCCATTTTCAAACACTGTCACAAAACAAGGGTTAATTAACATATCACATATTATCCCTATACTATGACTGACAAATTAAATACCAAAAAAAACTTAGGTAGGTCATACTAGCGAAGGAATTCCCCGTCTCTCCCCTCCTAGTTCTATTCTCACATCTTAGCCAGGGATCATATCCCTAAGCTTTAATACCAACTGTGACGCCCCCAAAATTACCTACATAACCCATCTTGGGTCGCCACTTATATGGTACATAATTCAAATACAACTTAATAATACAATTGTCGTCTACAATACGACAAAACATAAATTGTGAGTTTGAATATAAATATTGTCTACTAGAGAGTATACAAACTCAAAAGGAGTCCTCATTACAATTATTATCACACTATTTCACAAAATAGTGAGGACTACTAATGCACCATCTAGGACCATCACTCTTGTTCCCGACTAGCTTAGCCCCATTTCGTTCTCATTTCCTGAAGAGAACAGTGAAAGAAAGGGTGAGCTCAACTAGCCCAATGAGAAATATTATAACTAAGATAATGCAGAATAATTTATCATTAGCCTTCAACAATGTTAAACTGATAAAATATAATAAATATCAAGTTTAACTACAGCGGTACAAACAATCCATTAAAAGAGTCAAGTAGAGAATGAAATCTACCATCTTTTATGATTTAAAAGGTTTTTCATGACTTTTATCGCTGAGACTCAGCATAATAAATAATCCACATCATCGAATCACCCCTGCACTACGGCCAAGGATATTCTTTAGTATCACGACCACGAATTATCCATGCACTACGGCTAAAGATAATCATGTTTTCATCAACGGTCCTGATCATGCCATAAAACAATTCATCTTTGCACTACGGCCAAAGGAGAATCCATAGCCATCATCATACCAAAAATTGTCCATCAATGCACTACGGGCCAATGAGGACTTTTTCAACATCATTTGTAACATTACGGTTAAGCATTACAAATCAATAATTCCTCGGTCATAATCATACCAAGTCCATCTATGCACTACAGGCCACAGATGACTTTCAACAAAATATAAACATGAGGATGATGACAATGATATAAGAATTCAATAAAACAAGTTCAAGAATTAATTTATCTAGGAAATGATAACGTCCAAATTGTCAACATAATACTGCTTTGTAGAGTAAAATTCAAGAATGCTCAGAAGAATATTTCCATGAAAAGATACTGGATGAAGCACAAATTTCATTGAGTATAGAAGTCAAAGTTTTAACCAACTGAGTATAATAAAGAATGGAATAACAAAAGAAATCAACATGCATGCGATAGACCGCACAGGCAGTTTATTCCAACAGAATAATAAATAACGGAACTAGGTCCGACGTAAAACGTGTTAGGTTTGTAATATTCAAGAACGCAATCAAATTGCATAAATAAGCGGAAATGTGTAAAAATTAGAGTTTGAAATTTTACAAACCATATACCCGGATCACCCTTTATGCACAATTATTAATTAAACGAAAAGATAAAGAATAAAATCATACCCGTGAAGATCGAGCTTCCTCAGGTACAAGTTCACCTCCAAATCCTTTCACGTTCAACTTGAATTCACCGGGTTTGGTTCATTCCTTTGATCAACGTTAGCCACCCAAGTGTTTGGCCTCTAGAGGTGATCCACCAAGGAAGAAGAAGGATTCAAGAAGATGGGTGGTTGGCTAAACCCTAGTTTTTCTATCTCTATAGAAAAGGAGCGTACTCTCCAACCATTGGAATTATATCGTTGTCATGATATCTGATATAAGACTCCTCTTATAAAGATATCAAGTAACCCTATTAAAATAAGGTATTATTTAATTAAACCCTTTTTAATTAAATGGGCTCCCTAATCTTATTAGGGATAATTAATTAAACTCATTTAATTAATTTTCCCTCCTAATCTATTAGGAATAAATGAGAGTACTTATATTAAATTAATTCCTAAACTCTTTTAGAAATTAAAATAATAATAATTGTAATAATATTAATAAGACTCCTCTTATTAATTTATATTTAATATTTCTAAAATATTAAATAATAAATATTAAGCTATTTAATTTATTCTATCACCATAGATTAAATTAAATATACTTAACATATTATTACGATTATGCCATTAACTTCTTAAATAATTATTCTTCCTTTTATGGTGTGACCCTTTAGGTTCTCCATATTAAACCGGTTGTGAATAAATCAATTAGAACAATTCTAATCTTATTTAAATAAATAAATTAAACAATTAATTTATTTAAATAATTAATATTTATTCTACAATAGGGATAAGCCTCCCTAGCGATCAACAACTTTCCAAATAATATAGATTTCAACATTAATCATAAAAGAACCTTTGAATAAATAGTTACCGTACAATTCAATCCTTCCACTATACAATGTCCCAATTAAATATAAGACATGGAATTACTGTCAAGTCTTATTTTATTTAACTATATGTATTTCGATCCTTAAATGCACAACTCCAAATAATGCAAATTAGAAACTCCTTTCTAATTTCATTCTGCCTTGGCCAAGGACTACTGGGTTGTCATTTATCGAATCACATTGAACATTTCTCTTCTTTTATTAGAAGTGGTAGATTCTTTATTGATCATATATTATCTCCATGTACAACTTGTTATACCCAAACATACCCTTTGATACACCCTAAGGGTCTTAAGGAATAAGTCAAAGTATAACTCATCATACACAAGATACTATGATGATCTCAAGTCCAAGGATCACTTGTCTTACTATCACTATAGGAATTCCTATTGACGGATGAAGTAAAACTCCATTAGGTATTCCTTAGCGAGCCACGCGTTCGATGAACTTATTCTCTAATAAGCACCTACATACTTGCTTTAGTGTCTCCACACAAATGATCATGAGATCAATCACC
This sequence comes from Panax quinquefolius, assembly GCA_020205615.1. Taxonomy (NCBI): domain Eukaryota; kingdom Viridiplantae; phylum Streptophyta; class Magnoliopsida; order Apiales; family Araliaceae; genus Panax; species Panax quinquefolius. The sequence continues at coordinate 963,771 of JAINUW010000591.1, read as the reverse complement.
CTCATCCAATGAGCAAGCAACATATGTACCAATCTATCTGGATTCACTAATCCCCAATTTTGTAATCCAATGATTGGGAACTATTTTAGTTTTAAGCTTTCTAAGAATTTAGATCTCATTAGAATGATCATCATCATTATTCTAAAAGCATTGCTTAAAACTATGGGTTTATCACATATTATAAAAATGCGACATCATGTAGATAATTAAAAGCCTTTAATAAATTAATACTTTTTATTAATAAATGAATAAGATTGTTACAAAGTATATGCTTTATCGTCAAACATGATTGGCTTGTGTGCATATTACTTTCAATCTCCCACTTGCACTAAAGTCAATCGCCATTGTATCTTATACTCTTCTTCTCTAAGTGACGATTATCCTGTTGTTGGATAAGCTTTAGTTAATGGATATGTAATGTTGTTCTTGAGAGTCCACCATCTCTATAGTGATTTCCCATCTTTCAATGATTCTTATAATCAAATGAAAGTGCCACAACACATGTTTAGATCCAAGATGAGACTTAGGAACTATTCCTAGTTCTGTAATGAACTTTTAATCCAAACAATCAACTTGCAGCTTCATTTATAGCTATATACTTTGTCTTTATCACTAAACCAAAGAACTCTTTCTTTGTTTTGGAACCTTTCAATTCAACGCACCAATTGTTCAAGATAACGCTTTACCTTAAAGTGGATTTTTTTGCCATCTTGGTCTGTCTTAAAAACTTGAGTCTGTTAAGCCCTCTAGTTATAATTTAGACCCACCATGAATATGATCACATCCTTAGTGCCGGTTAAGCACTTTAAGATGTTTTTCACTGACTCATGGTGAACTTCTCCATAATATGACTGATCAACATCAGGTCTCGTACATTTCATTGCATACATGATTGTCACTCATGCGACCTCTCTTTTCAGGAGTCTGTGGGGACTATTAGGAGAGATACACTCCAAGGTCTCATCAACATGAGACATCCCATGGAGTTTGCCATGCTAAACAAATTTAGCATCAAATGAATATACGTTCCTTGGGTTAAGTCGAGCATCCTTTTAAATCTATCTATATAGATTTTTATCCTCAATTACGATTCTCTTCCCAAATCATTCATGGAGGAATGTTTAGACAACTTTATCTTTACTGATTGTAGCATTGGTATGTCATTCCTCATCCGTAGTATATCAATATATAATACTAGAAATTTTATGACGCTCCCACTGACCCTTTTGTACACACTTGGTTCATTCTTATTTTTGATAAAATCAAACTCTTTTGATTGTCTCATCAAAACGAATGTTCCATTATTTGAGAAACTTGCTTCAATTCATTTCTCTGAGTGTCTACAACTCTTACCTCATCGTATGTAACTGGATCATCATCTTCTATGATACGTACCTCATCATCATCATCCATGATGAATCCATATCTCCCAGGTATCTTCGGTACTATTCCAAATTCTGATTTATCTTACCGTGGTACAATAGAATCATCTACGAGGTTCCTCTTATTTGACTTATAGTGTTTTGTGGTTCTTGAACTCTTCAAGATCTATTATCCTCCCACTAGCCCTTTCAATGATAAACACTTTTATCTTAGAAGGAAGCGTGTTTCACAACAAACACCTTTCGCTAAGTAGGATTATAGAACATATACCCTAAACTTACTTTAGGATGTCCCATAAATCGACACTTGTCAAATCTTGTCCCAAGCTTATCCTTTGAAACCTTTTTCACATAAGTTGGACAACCCCTTATCTTAACATACTTAAGATTAGGAATCCTCCCTGTCCATAACTTTTATGTAGTCTTGGGGCCGGATTTTAAGGTTATCTTTTCGTAGATATGCAGCCATTTCTAGGACATTACCCCAGAAGGATACTGGAATGTCGATAAAATCATTATGGACCGCACCATGTCCAACAAGGTACGATTTTTCCATTCAGATACATCAATCAATTATTACGTATCAGGATGTGTCCATTATGAGAAAACCATTTGAGATGATCTAGAAACTTATTGCACAAGTATTTATTCCTTGATCTAATCAAAGAATCTTAATACTTTGTCAATTTGTTTCACTTCTGAATTCTTTGAACCTTTCAAATAATTCACACTTGTATTTCAACAAATACATACATTCAACTCTTTGAATGATCATCTCCTTTTCTTATACTAGTTTGTTCAATTTGCAAAATTATTTTCACGTAAGTCAAGTATATAAAATCCATTAAGTAATATTCCAGTTCTATACAAAACATTATTATTATTATAAATAGAACAACAATTGTTCTTAAATATAATACCAAAGATTTCATTGTCCAACAATAAAATGGAAATAATGTTTCTAACAAGTACTGGAATACAATAACAACTTATTGACTTAATAGATTTGCCCGTAGAGATTGCTAAACTATAAGTTTCTATGGCTAATGCCGCAACCTTTGCTTCATTTTCTACACATAGGATTACTTATCTTGTTTAACTTTCTACTTCAGCTTGGTCCCTTCATAAATCTATATTTATGATAACCAAAGTCGGTATCCAATACCCAAGTAGAACCTTGACTTAAAGAAAAATTTATTTTAAATCATGAACAAATTTGTATTTATAACCGAAACTTCACTAAGCTTCTTTTGGTTAGCCTCTGCAAGATGCTTCTTGCAGTTTCTTTCCAGTGTCCAGGCTTATTGCAGTGGAAGCAAACTCCTTTGCTATCCGTATCAGTTTTGTTCTTATTATCCTTTATTTTGCCTTTCTATTTACCTTCTTTGAATCGTTCTTCTTTTCAGAAGATCCTATGGCCCCGACCAGTAAGACTTGATCTTTCTTGGTTGGAAAGTGACTCTCAACATTTTTCAATATGTTAAACAAATCAGCGAGGCTGATATCTAGCTTGTTCATATGAAAAATTCACAACAATTGTGAAAGGAGTCCGGGAGTGAGTGCAAGATCAAATCTTGGCTCAACTCTCTATCCATGACAAAACTCGTTGTCCTAATTAATCAATCAAATTGATAATGTTAAGGACTTTTATCTGTACTATAGTGTCATTGGCCATTCTAGATCGAAAGAGCTCCTTAGATATCTGATATCTATCAGTCCTACTTTCCTCACCATCAACTACTTGATGTGCAGGAATATAGTAGGAGCATCCATAGTTTCATCTTGTGGCGACTCTCGTTACTCATGGATGCGAGCATGATGCATTGAGCCAATTGTGCATGCATCATCTTGCCACTTTCTAAAAATAGCAATCTCTTCCTCGGAGGCATTATGCGCAACCATTGCGAGGATAGGCGTATTAAGGACATAAGATACCTTTTCAAACTATGAGAACTATTCTCAAATTCCTTAACCAATCCGTTTAATTAGAATTCAGTTAATTTAGCATCTAATATGCTCCGCAAATGATAGTAATTTTAGACATTGTAAAATTACGTAAATGAATTTGTAATTAACTACATTTTAATATACATTCTTTTATTAATTACCAAAATAAATTAGGTCTTGTTTTAAATTGGTATTTCCCACTATTTTCTTCAAACTATATTACCCTCACTTATATAGTTCGGCAAAATCTAATTAAAGATCTGCTAGTGAGAATAAGGATCCCGTTTCAAATGTATATAGCCTTGTGGTGACACAACAAACTATATATAAATAAATAGGTAGACAACTTTTGTCAATTACATCAACTATGCAACTCCTTTTCTTTTGCCTCTTAGATTATTTTAATCAAGTGGTGGCACATCCGAATCAAAATTATCCAAGTTAAGTCCGACCTAGCACTCCATATATTCAAAAAAGAAAAATATCATCCTTGTGGTGACACAACAAAACAATATTGTTCAATTTTCTTTATAAGCATCAAATGTGATAAATTAACATCTTAAATACTTAATTCTTGCCTTGTGGTGACACAACAAACTCATATTAAATATTTAATACTCTATTAATTTTATCATGCTAGAAGGCGACGTTCGATATTCCAAATATCTTTGAGCGCTTAGGACTTAATATAAAAAATTGAGGGTTTGTTATTAATTTGTCTCATCTTGTTTAGCGCAGTATGCACATATATATATAAAATACGAAATCATATTAATTAACATGCGAAGCATGTTTGCATAATATATAATATATATAGTATAAGCATGCACATATAGAATACTATATTCTACCCGGATTGATTATGGACTTTTATTCTAGTTTGGTTCACTAGAGCCACCAAGTGAATCAAAAGGTCAAACCCTAGGGGTGCAAGAATTAATATTTAAATATAACTATTACATTTAAACCCGGGCTCCATTACAAAACGGGTCTTCAAGCGCTCCTTGCTCCTTGATCTCCAATTTTTCAAAATTAATTCTAACCATTCCTATTACAAAACTATTTAAAATAAATAGAAACCTTGATCAGCGGTCAAGGGGAAGTACATAGGAGAGAGATAGAATTTACATTAAGAAAAATTAGAGAAGACGAGGTACGCAGACCCCATTTAATAAAACCCATACATTCATGCATCCAACTAAAATAAAATCCAATCATATTGGTCAATTGTCCATAATCAATCCCATTAATTATTATCATACATATCACCATATGCATCAATACATAACATTCATCTGATGAATAATAAACATTCAATATATATATATTGATATCATTTAATGGGCAAATTTAGTTAGTATAAAATCTATTTTTGAATCAAAATAAACTCCTTTATTTTAATCCAAATTTAAATCAAAATAAAACTATTTTATTTTAATTTATCCAATTTTGAATAAAATAAACTATTTTATTTTAATCAAAATCTTTAATCAAAATAAACTCCTTTATTTTAATTAATTATGGAATCCAATTCCATGTAAAAAAAATTAACTCCTTTATTAAAGGAAACACGGATTCTCTTTCCTATTGACAAATAAACTCCTTTATTTTGAATAATATGAAATCTTATTTCATATCTAAATAAACTCCTTTATTTAAGAAAAGAGTGATTCATTTTCCTATTCACAAATAAACTCCTTTATTTTGAATAATATGAAATCTTATTTCATATTTAAATAAACTCCTTTATTTAAGGAAAGTTAGAATCCAATTTCAACTCAATTAGTTATCATGGAATCCAATTCCAATTCTAATTAGTTAGCATGAAATCTAATTTTAAAATTAAAATAAACTTTTATTTTAATAATAAAATGATTAAAAACATATTATATATATATATATATATATATATATATATTACTGTAATACATATATATTATATATATAATATATGTAATCAATTTCTGACTTGTTCCTTCACGCCACTTTTCGGTCATTCTAAGTTGATAATATATATATATATATATATATATATATATATATATATATATATATATAAAAGACCGTGAATCAAGGTATATCACGTTGGTTAACAGGTGTAGGAGTATTTCAAGGATAAGTTTATATATATATTATAATATGTACACGTGAAGCTTCACGTTGAATAACAGAATATCAACCAACCTCCTGTAAACTTGTTTTTAAACAAAACAATAGATCTATAATGATTATATATATATATATATATATATATATATATATATATATATATATATAAAGACCGTGAATCAGTATATCACGTTGGTTAACAAGTGTAGGAGAATTTCAAGGATAAGTTTATATATATATTATAATATGTACACGTGAAGCTTCACGTTGAATAACAGAATATCAACCAACCTCCTGTAAACTTGTTTTTAAACAAAACAATAGATCTATAATGATTAGCCATCCACTTGGAAAGATAAAAAAAAAAAATTGCAGCCGTGTAGCAGCAAAAAAAAAATCGCGATTTTAAAAAAAAAATCCATAACGTTTTTTTTTTTTAAATTAAATTTTATACAACAAAATTATGCCCAATTAAATTGTTCTAAACCCATATCAATATACATATCAAATTAAAACAATTAATAATTCGCATAAAGGTTTGGCTCTGATGCCCCTGTTAGGTTTGTAATATTCAAGAACGCAATCAAATTGCATAAATAAGCGGAAACGTGTAAAAATCAGAGTTTAAAATTTTACAAACCATATACCCGTATCACCCTTTATGCACAATTATTAATTAAACGAAAAGATAAAGAATAAAATCATACCCTTGAAGATCGAGCTTCCTCAAATTTACAAGTTCACCTCAAATCCTTTCACGTTCAACTTGAATTCACCGGGTTTGGTTCCTTCCTTCGATCAACGTTAGCCACCCAAGTGTTTGGCCTCTGAGGTGATCCACCAAGGAAGAAGAAAGATTCAAGAAGATGGGTGGTTGGCTAAACCCTAGTTTTCTATCTCTATAGAAAAGGAGCGTACTCTCCAACCATTGGAATTATATCGTTGTCATGATATCCGATATAAGACTCTCTTATAAAGATATCAAGTAACCTATTAAAATAAGGTATTATTTAATTAAACCCTTTTTAATTAAATGGGCTCCCTAATCTTATTAGGGATAATTAATTAAACTCTTTTAATTAATTTTCCCTCCTAATCCTATTAGGAATAAATGAGAGTACTTATATTAAATTAATTCCTAAACTCTTTTAGAAATTAAAATAATAATAATTGTAATAATATTATTAAGACTCCTCTTATTAATTTATATTTAATATTTCTAAAATATTAAATAATAAATATTAAGCTATTTAATTTATTCTATCACCATAGATTAAATTAAATATACTTAACATATTATTACGATTATGCCATTAACTTCTTAAATAATTATTCTTCCTTTTATGGTGTGACCCTTTAGTTTCTCCATATTAAACCTAGGTTGTGAATAAATCAATTAGAACAATTCCAATCTTATTTAAATAAATAAATTAAACAATTAATTTATTTAAATAAATAATATTTATTCTACAATAGGGATAAGCCTCCTAGCGATCAACGACTTTCCGAGATAATATAGATTTCAACATTAATCATAAAAGAAACTTTGAGTAAATAGTTACTGTATGAATTCAATCCTTCAACCATACAATGTCCCAATTAAATATAAGACATGGAATTCTTTGTCAAGTCTTATTTTATTTAATTATATGTATTTCGATCCTTAAATGCACAACTCAAATAATGCAAATTAGAAACTCCTTTCTAATTTCATTACGCCTTAACCCGAGGACTACTACTAGGTTGTCATTAATCGAATCACATAGGACATTTCTCTTCTTTTATTAGAAGTGGTAGATTCTTTATTGATCATATATTATCTCCATGTACAACTTGTTATACTCAAGCATACCCTTTGATATACCCTAAGGGTCTTAAGGAATAAGTCAAAGTATAAATCATCATACACAAGATACTATGATGATCTCAAGTCCAAGGATCACTTGTACTACTATCACTATAGGAATTCCTATTGACAGGCAAGTAAAACTCCATTAGGTATTCCTTAGCGAGCCACGTTCAGTGAACTTATTCTCTAATAAACACCTACATACTTGCTTTAGTGTGTCCACACAAATGATCATGAGATCAATCATCCTCATCCAATGAAAGAAGTACGTATGTACCAATCTATCCCATTCACTAATCCCCAATTTAGTAATCCAATGATTGGGAACTATTTTAGTTTTAAGCTTTCTAAGAATTTAGATCTCATTAGAATGATCATCATCATTATTCTAAAAGCATTGCTTAAAACTATGGGTTTATCACATATTATAAAATAGCATCATGTAGATAATTAAAAGCCTTTAATAAATTAATACTTTTTATTAATAAATGAATAAGATTGTTACAAAGTATATGCTTTATCATCAAACATGATTGGCTTGTGTGCATATTACTTTCAAAACGCACAGATAGGATATTCCAACAGAATAATAAAGGATGGAACCAGTCCGGTAAAAATGCACGAGACGGATATTACGACGTAATAATAAAGGATGGAACCAGGTCCGGCGTAAACACACAGACAGGATATTCCGACAGAATAATAAAGAACGGAATATTAGAAGAATGTCACCATGTATAGGGTCGCCCGCGTATACAGGTTATTCCCACAAAATAATTAATAATGGAATAACATAAGTTCTCTTCATTAAGATGAAAGAAAGAAATAACACCCCTTACGAGTACAACTAATAATATTCCCTAGGAGTACAACAAATAATATTCCCTACCTTTGAAAGAAGAGTACTCCGACTAGTAGGTCGAGGATATACTCGAAGAAAACTTGCACTACGCTCAAAGCTTTCTTAAACTCTAAAGAAATACGCTCAAGATTATAGAAGAAAAACTCTCTCTATAGTTTCTCTCTCTAGAGTTTCAGTGAATTCGTAAGAAATAATTAAGGAATGAGCTTCTATTTATAGAAAAATGGACTGCATAGTATATTCTATTTATAATCTAATAAAACTAATAACTTTATAAAAGATTTTACTATGCAAATACTATGCAGGCACTATGCAAACACTATGCATAATAAAATATAATATATTACGATTATTTTATAATAAAACAAATAACTTTATAAAAGTATTACATTTTTATAAAAAGATATTACTATGCAAAACACTATGCATAATAGAATATAATATATTCTATTTATAAAATAACTTTATAAAAGTATTCTGTTTAATATAAAAAGCTTTTCTATTTTATTACATTAATAATAAAAATAAAACAAAACTTATCACCTTTATTATAATTTCAACCAACGGTCTGAAAAATTAGCACATCTCTTCATGGAATAATATTGTACTTAAAAATAATTTGGACGAAAAAAAATATATTTTTCGGGTGAATAGTACCCCGAGAATAGTAATTCGGGAATAGTAAACTGTGAATAGTACCCCGACATAAAAAGTGTCCCAAATACGCGAGTGAACAATACTAGAGTGAATAGTAATTGGGTGAATAGTAACTCGTGAATAGTACTCTGACACAAAAAGTGTCCCGAATACCCGATTGAACAATACTGAGTGACTTCTCACATAAGCATCAATAATCAATACCGTGTGCTACTATACAACCATGCGTATTACTTTACTTTTAACACCTGGTGTTTCAACACTTAACGATAAAACTTCCGCCGTTATTTCATTAAAATATTTTTGTCGTTTTCTTAATTCGACAATAATTCCGTTGTGGGATCCACCAATGATTGTACCGTTGTACGGATATTCCCCGACTAAAAGAATATTCCCCGACCAATCGAATATTATATAACCACTTGCTTACTTTGTAAAATTTATAAATACTACCCACAACTATAACATTATATCAAATCCACACCATAATATTAAAAAAATTATTTCGAGAAAATTAAATATTTATTCATAAAATCTGGGGTCTCACATATCACCCTTAACTTTAACTTTTATCAATTAATCCATTTACTGAATAAAAATTATAAGAAAAATTGAATACTTTTATTTCATAAAATTTGGGGTCTTACAATCTTCCCTCCTTATGAAATTTTGTCCCCGAAATTTACGTACTTGGTATTTCGAAAAGTTGAGAATACCTTGCTTCCATTTCAGATTCTATCTCTCCTGTTATCATGATTTCTCCATTGCTCATCTCTTGTATTTCAGATATCATTCTAGAATATAGCTTCAAAAATAACAGTTAATTTAATAAATTAACATATCACATAATATCCAGATATTATGACTGACCAACAAATAAGCTTAGGTAGGACACACTAACGAAGGATTTACTCATCTCTCACCTCCTAGTTCTAATCCCGATCTCATTGAGATCATATCCTAAGCTCGATACCAACCGCGTGGCCCCCCAAAATAGGTCCATTCCATCCAACCCATTCTGAGTCGCCAAATACATGGTACAGAAAACAACTATAACTTTATTACAACAATTGTCGTGCAAAATACAACAACACATATGTTGTGAGTTTTAATACCAACTATGACTCAGGTTCCAACTATGGACAACACCTTACAGTGATACCTTACATAAAGGTACAATCTAGAACTGTTTTAGAAATTAAAATCTTTGGGAAATGCTCAAGGAAACCTTCATACATGGGAGGCCATGAATGATAGATATCATATGCCCACAGAATTATCCTTGGTTGACCCAATAGACCCCAAAGAAAAACGAGAAGATTACTATCATATTCTTCCCAATGGTGTGTCTTCACTTGACATATCATTATCTTCACCGTCTCTAATTGAGAATTATACTTCTACTAAACTCCAAGATTATATAGGTAGTGCTCGTATATATACTCAGCAAGTGGATGAGCACAACCCTGTCTTATGATGACACGAGGTGGTATGTCATTAGACATCTTGTATGATAGTGGCAAAACACCCTTCCAACGTTGGGTTCGCCTCACCCTAGTTGATTCACCAAATATAACTATTAAATGATGACCACCGTTCTATTCTCCTGTTATCCCCCGCTCGACCCAGCTACACTCGTATTACCTGAAAGGAATTGTGAAGCAAAAGGGTGAGCACAACTAGCTCAGTAAAGAATATCATAACTAAAGATAACTAAATTATGAATAGCCTTCAACTGTAATAAATCGGAGATTTAGAACATATGGTAGATGATAAAACTTTTCAACCATAGTTGCAGCGGAACGAGCAATCCATTAGAAGAGTCAAATAGACCATAAAATCTATTATCTTCTCCATGTTAAAAGTCCATCAACAATGTTTTATCCCTGTAACATTAACCAACAATTCCTGTCCACAATCACGTGTATAACTCATAATCGTAATTGTAGTTCTAAATTCCTTTCATCATCTAGGACAAAGTTAATTTTCATCACCTGAAACATCAAAGATCATGGTTATACCAAATCACGCCATGTTCATAATCCTACTAATAAATTCATCTTTGCACTCGTGCAAAGATATTCATCAACAAGTCATCTTTGCACTACAGGCCAAAGATATTCATCAACAAATCATCTTTGCACTACAGGCCAAAGATATTCATCAACAAGTCATCTTTGCACTACATGCCAAAGATATTCAACAACAGGTCATCTTTGCATTACGAGCCAAAGATATTCATCAGAAATCATTCATCTTTGCACTACAGGCCAAAGATATTCAGTTATATCACCGAGGATGATGCAAAATATTTTAAAGAAAACGAATCTAGTGAAACAAAAGAACAAATATTAAGGATTCGTACTTTAAACAACCCAAGTTCAAAAATACTTCATAAATACCCAGAGTGGAGTAATATTCAAGAATGAAAACCAAAACATAGATCCAATCAAAGATAGGAATCATAACAGACAATCTTGGACACAGAGAAGAAAACTTATTTTTTCTGTGAATAATGTCGTATTTGTGAATAGTGCCATATACGTGAATAGTGTCGTATACGTGAATAGTAACTCTGACACCAAAAGATAGAAATTTCACAAAAAAACATCATCATGCTTCGTGAATAGTACTCGTGAATAGTAACTCGTGAATACTAACTCATGAATAGTAACTCGTGAATAGTAACTCATGAATAGTAACCCTGACATGAAAAAGTTCCAAATTTGATAAAAAGTTCAAACCAATATTTCGGCAGAATGATATTGAAGAAATAATATCATTTATGAAGAAAATAATCTCCCTTACCTCAGAAAGAATAATACTTCTGACAGAAATACTGGATATAGTGCTAAAAGAACTTGCACTGTATAGCAACACTCAAAGTATAAAAATACTCACAAAATACGCTCGATATTATAGAGAGAGAAAGAGAGAGAAATCTGTAGTTTCTGGTGTGATTTTCAATTCTAACCTCAGCACCCTATTTATAGGAAAATGCTTAAAACACCAAAGCAGAAAATTTAATATAATATTAATATATATTTTATAAATTCCTTCGCACACCTAAGTCATCTGATTTCACCCATCAACATGTGCAAATGGTGCCCACAAAATGTCAAAAACGTTTTTGTTAATTAAAACTTCCGAAATTAATTATTTCGGAACTTTAGAACTTCACTAATTCATAATAAATAGCCTTTTTATAAGAAAATTCGAATCTGGCGAATTTTTACAGGAAATTCAATTCTCTACAACTTTGCAGAAGAAAGTTTTTCCAAATTCCAAACAAAAATTGACTGAAATCCATAAACGGACGATTTTACATGCTATAATCAAATTTCAGTCAAGAAATGGGCCCACAGACATGTTTAACATGTTTTAAACAACTTTTGCAACAAAAATACTCTTTCTCCTCTTATACTCATATATCCCGCATTCATTGTAAAAATATCATCATTATATTATAATAATATAATAAAATTGTATTTTATCAGAAAAGATAAAATATCGATTTTTTAACAATTGTCACTTTAAAAATTTTCTCCATCTATATCCACATAAAATGAATATTTTCCTTATCATATAAATCACTAATTAATTATTCACAAATAATATTACAGAATCACAATAATGACAACGAGACAATTCCCCGGAAAGTGGGGGCTTTCCAATAAGGATTTCTCCTTACTGGCGCGCAATTAGGTGACCAAACCTCTCCTTAGACAGAACTTTCTAGATATTTCCAATAATGTTATCTAATAATATTATTCAGATAATATTAGTTATTGCTTCGATAATGGAAAATATTGTGTAGTGACAATTATTAAAACAAAAGTAATATAAAATATAAACGCAGCAATTATTGAATCAATAAAATACAGAACATTAATTACTGTAACAATTATTGAGTAGTGAATTCTTAAGTAAGAATCAATAATTGGTGCAATACCGTGTGCTACTGTGCAACAACGCGTATTACTATATTTTAACCACCGGGTATTCCAACAAAGTTGTTAATTCAGTAACAACTACGCCAATTATTTATAAAAATTCCTTTTTGTCATTTTCTTCATCCGAAGCGAGTTATTCATTTGGTTATGGGGCCCTGACAATTACAATGCTGCCTTCGTCATTTAATATTTCCTGAAGCGAAAAGAATATTCCACGACCAAACGAATATTCCCCGATAGAAATGAGTATTTTATAACCACTTGCATATTTTGAAAAAAAATTCATATATCACCATTAACTTTAACTTTTATCAATTTAACCATTTACTGAATAGTAATTATAAGAAAAATTGAATACTTTTATTTCATAAAATTTGGGGTCTTACAGTTTTACTCAATTATTGTTACAGTAATTCCTGCATAGTATCTCACGTTATTTGATTCAATTATTGTCAATATTTTATATATTATTAAATCAATAATTGAGATGACAAGATATTCTAATTATTATATGCATAATTAACAATGTCTAGAAAGTTCTGTCGAGGAAAGGGGTTTGGTCACCTAATTGCACGTCAATAGGGAGAAATTCTTATTGGAAAGCCCCCTCTTTCCTGGGAACGATCTGGTTGTTAATATTGCAAGTTATAATAATATGAATAAAGGTTGTTAAAAATATTGAGGGGATTTGTATGAAGTATTTGTTGTAATTTTTGGCCTATTTTATGGACTTCTATTTTCCCATTTTTCAAATTAATCGGTAGAAAGTTATTTAATATAATAAAGGTGGGGCCCATATGTGGGGCCCATATATGTTGAAAATCTAATTTTGGAAATGGGGGAGGGGTGTAGTTATGTAGGAAGGAGGAAAGGTAATATTATATATATATATATATATATATATACAGAACCGATCAGGTGAGGGCTCCCTTACTTTGTTAAAATGCGGACCTTTTTTTTTTTTTTTTATTAAAACAACTAAAAAAAATATTTAATATTTTATGGAACTGAATTTTTGCCATAATACAATGTTTTTGGGGTGATTTGGATACCTATACCAAAAAATGGTGGTACAGTCTGCACAGACTGTACAAACCTGTTTTGTTATACGTATCCAAATCACATCCAAAACACTCTATTCTGCATTTTAACAAAGTAAGGGAGCCCTTGCAGGAACCGGACCCTATATATATATATATATTATAAGTATTGTTTTTTATGAAAAATAGAATATATTATATTATATATAAAGTTATTTGTTTTACTTAAATTTTATATTATTATTTTTAAAACAAATTCGACGTTTAGAAAAAAATTTGATCCGTGAAAGTTTTGTACTATGCAGGTTGTGATTTTAATTTCTAAATAGTATCCTTCCATTCTCCTATAAATAGGATGCTTAGTTAGAATTGAAAATCACACCAGAATCAGAGAATTCTTCTTCTATAATATTGAGCATATTTCTTTAGAGTTTAAAGAAGCTTTGAGCGTAGAAAATAGTATAAGTTTTCTTCAAGAATATCCCCACCCTACTAGTTGGAATACTTTTCTTTTCAAGGTAAGAGATGTTATTTTTGTTCAATATTCGTATAAAATAATATTTTCTTTCATACTCTGTAGTATGTAAGTAATATTATTTTGTTTCAGATTCCGAATTCTATACTCATTTTGTTAAAGTTTTGGCTTCTATACTCCATGAAATTAGTAGAATATCCTTGATATTTGCGCTTCATCCAGTATCTTTTCATGAAAATATTATTCTGAGTATTCTTGATAAGTTTTAACTTTTTCATGCCGGGGTACTATTCACGAGGTTACTATTCCTGAAGTTACTATTCACGGGTACTATTCACTCAGTTACTATTCAGCGGGGGTACTATTCATGACAAAAATTGATTTCTTTTTTGTCCAAATCATTTTTGATATAATATTATTCTTGAATTTCACTCCACAAAGCAGTATCATGTTGACAATTTGGACATTATTGAATTCTGGATAAATTAAATTATAAATCTTTAAAAGTTATCCTATACTTTGATTTAATTGAATTCTTATATCATTGTCATCATCCTCATGCTTATATTGTTATGAAAGTCATCTGTGGCCTGTAGTGCATAGATGAACTTGGTATGATTATGACCAGAGATTATTCGGTATAATCATGACCGTAATGTTACAAATGATGTGGTAAAAGTCCTCATTGGCCCGTATTGCATTGTTGGGCAGGTGTTGACATGATCATGACCATTGATGAATACACGAATATCCTTGGCTCATAGTGCATGAATAATTTGTGGTCGTGATACTAATGAATATCCTTGGCCGTAGTGTAGGGGTGATTCGATGATGTGGATTATTTATTAAGCTGAGTCTCAGTGATAAAAGTGATGAAAAATCTTTTAAATCATAGAAGATAGTAGATTTTATACTCTACTTGACTCTTCTAATGGATTGCTTGTTCCGCTGCAGTTAAACTTGACGTTTATTATATTTTATCAGTTTAACATTGTTGAAGGCTAACGATAAATTATTATGCATTATCTTAGTCATAATATTTCTTACTGAGCTAGTTGAGCTCACCCTTTGCTTTTATTGTTCTCTTCAGGAAATGAGAATATATTTGGGACTAGTAGGGAACGGAGTGACGGTCCAGATGTTTGCATTAGTAGTCCTCACTATTCTGAGAAATAGTGTGATAATAAATGTATCGAGGACATATTTTGAGTTTGAATACTGTCTAGAAGACAATATTTATATTAAAACTCACAACTCATGTTGTATATTTAAGTTTGTATTTGTATTCTTAACCATGTATTTGGCGACTCAAAATGGGTGATGTATACCTATTTTGGGGGCGTCACAGATTGTCTATGTCTAGACCTCCACTTTTTGATGGTACCAACTTTGCCACCTGGAAAAATAGATTCAAAATCTATGCCAAATCCCAAGGAATCTAAATTTGGTGTGCCATCGAACGAGGTGTACAAATTCCAACCAAAATTCAAGGAGAAAAGGCTGTCGAGAAAGACATATATGAATTCACCACTGAAGAAGAAGAGATCATGAATATTGCATCCCGAGCGGAACAAGTGCTAACCAATGCTTTGATTGAAAAAGAATACAAAAGAGTAAGTAATTGTAAAAATGCAAAAGAAATTTAGGAAAAATTGATTGTAACTTATGAAGGTACCAATCACATCAAAGAAACCAGAAAAGATGCTCTAATTCAAGAGTGTGAAAGTTTCAAGCTCGAAGAAGGAGAAAAGATCATTGATATGGAAAATCGATTTTCTAGAATCATTGACGAGCTAGAACAATTGGGAAAAGCGTACACTACAAATGAGAAAAACAGAAGAATTCTCAAAGCCCTTCCATCCATTTGGAAAATGAAGGTTACAGTAATAAAAGAAATGCAAGATCTGACCACATATCCTATGGATAATCTCATTGGAAATCATCGTGCCCACGAAGTCGATATGTTCGTTGAAAAAGCTGGATCAGACACAAATCTCAAAAAGAAAGGAATTGCCTTTAAAGCTCTTTTGGTGGATCAAGAAAGTGACAATGAAGAATTAAATGAAGAACTCCTCAGTTTAGACAATAATGAAGTTGCTCTAGTGTCCAGACAACTAAGGAGGGTAATTCAAAGCAAGGCAAGAAAATATGGCAAAGGCTTCATGAATACAAACAACAACTTCAACAACTTCAAAGGCAAACAATTTTTAAAGCCAAAGACGTAAGGAGGACATTTCAAAACAATCAACAACAACATCAGAAGTACCAACCCAAATGAAAATTCAAACACATGTTTTGAATGCAAGCAGCCTGGACACTTCAAAAAGGATTGTCCAAAACTAGCCAACAACAAAGTTCTTGTAGCTGAAGAAGGATGGGATCTAAGTGACGAGGAAGAAACTGCTGAACAAACTGAAGAAATTGTAAATCTCTATTTAATGGTAGATAATGACTCATCACCAAGATCTGAGGTAAATTCTGAACACCAATTGCCTAGCACCTCATTTTCTTTATACACACTATAAAATATAAATGAAAAACACTATGAATTACAAGAAGCTTATAGTCACTTATATGGAAGTAATAAATTGTTAAAAGAAGAGTTAGAAAGATTAAGAAAAATAAATAAAAGTCTTGAAATTTAAAATGCTAATTTAATTATCACCTACGAAAGTTTAAATGAAATAAACTTAGAAAATAAAGAAGAATTAGAAGAACTTAAGAAAATTAATAAAAATATTGAAATGGAAAATTCCTCAGTTATTATCTCAATTGAAAATCTTGAAATTGAAAATTCAACACTTGCTGTAATTAATGAAGATAATCAAGTACAAGATCAAGCAGAAATTGAAGAAATCAAAAATGAAAATTCAAGTTTAAAATTAGAAATAGAAAACCATAATTCCATAATTAAAAACTTAACCAAAGAACGTGAAGACTTAAATACTATAATTTATAAATGTACAAAAGGAAAGGAAAATCTCTATGTCATGTTAAATCAACAAAAATGTTGATTTAATAAAGAAGGTTTAAGATATACTAGAGAAACAAGTGAATCAAAAGATAAAGGAATATATCATGTTAAAATTAAAGAAAAAAAAAGTCATATATCTCCCTTCACAAAATGTTCCTATTGCAACAGAAATGGTCATTTCTTTTATATGTGCAATGCAAGAAATGAAAACTATAAAGGAAAAATGATTTGGGTTCCCAAAGGAACATATACTGCACTAATCATCACAAGAAGAGAATTTCATAAACAGCATTATCAAACTTCTCACAATCCAGTGACTCATAGAATGCTTTTTTCTACTAAAATTGATTATCATATGCCAAGTTTTGTAAAGGAAACGTCAAATGTTCCTTATACAAAATGGAAAACTCACCCCAAGGACCCTTCAATTTAAAGGGTACCATTTTGTAAAATTAGTACATATATTGCAGGTATGTCTTGCAGCTTATATGAATAATAGCAAATGGTATCTTGATAGTGGATGCTCAAGACATATGGCTGAAGACAAATCCAGATTAAGAAATCTGCAAGATACACACTTGGGTGAAGGTAACTTTCGGTGATAACAATAAAGGAAAAATAATTTGAGTTGGATGTGTTGGTAATATGCACATAAGCATTTCCAATGTTCAGTTAGTCACTGGACTCAGGTATAATCTTTTATCTATCAGTTAACTATGTGATAGTGGTTTTAAAATATTATTTAGTACACATAACTGCTCTATTTTTGATCAAACTGGTAAATTGATCTTAGTTTGTCCTGGATATCAAAACATGTATACTTGTGACTTAGATGCATACTCTCATTTTGATATCATCTGTCTTGTATCTGCAAATGAGGATCCTTGGTTATGGCATCGCAGACTAGGACACATCAATATTAAACTCATAAATAACATTTCTTCTAAAGAACATGTCTGTGGTCTTCCTAAATTAAATTTTTTTAAAGACCACATCTGTGAAGCTTGCGAATTAGGAAAACAAATGCATGCATCACATAAACCTAATTTTACTATGTCAACCTCTCGACCCTTAGAATTGTTACACATGGACCTTGTTAGACCAATCCCTAAACACAGCATGGGTGGTGTTGTATACATTCTAGTTTTGGTTGATGATTATTCACGATTTACATGGGTTGATTTTCTAAAATTTAAAAATGAGGTTATTAATTCTTTTTCTACCATGTGTAAAAAGATTCAAAATCAATAGGGGAGTTCTATTGTTTATATTCGATCTGATCACAGAAAAGAATTTGATAATTCTAATTTCATTGTGTTCTGTGATGAGAACGGTATAAGTCATAACTTTTCTGCTCCTTATACACTTCAGTAAAATGATGTAGTTGAAAGGAAAAATCGTTCTTTGTAAGAAATGGCTAATACCATGTTAAATGAATACCGTCTTCCAAAGTATTTCTAGGCTGATGTTATGGCAACATCATGTTACATATTAAACAGAGTTTTATTAAGACCCATTTTGCTCAAAACTCCCTATGAGCTTTATTATAAAAGAACTCCAAAAATAAACTATTTTCGTGTTTTTGGGAGCAAATGTTTTATTCTAAACACCAAAGGACACTTATTGAAATTTGATGCTAAATATGATAAAAGAATATTCGTACGACGACGCAGCCATTTATGGGCCTCATAACGGAAAACGGTTGGATGAAGAAAATGACAAGTTTGAGTTTTTACAAATAACGACATTTTATCGTTAACACTGTTGGAATACCCCGTGGTTAAAATACAGTAATACGTGTAGTTGCACAGTAGCACACAGTATTGCACAATATTTTTGAATTATTGATTCTTACGTAAGAAGGCACTACTCAATAATTATTACAGTAATTATTATTCAATATTTTATTTTATTGATTCAATAATTGCTACGTTGATATTTTATATTATTGTTGTTTCAATAATTGTCACTACACAGTGTTTCCTATTATCAGATCAATAATTCATATTATTTGAATAATATTATTAGATAGCATTATTGGCAATGTCTAAGGAAGTTCTTTCTAGGAAAGCAGTTTGGTCACCTAATTGCGCGCTAGTAAGGAGATATCTTTATCGAAAAGTCCTCTCTTTCCTAGGAACGACCTGGTTGTCATATTGTGATTCTGTAATATTATTTGTGAATAATTAATTATTAATTTATATAATAATGAAATATTTATTTTATGTGGATATAAATGAAGGAATTAATGTTGAGGTATTTTATCAGTATTTTGTCGGAATGAAGGTATTAAAAATCATCCGTATGTGGATTTCAGACATTTTCTGATTAGAATTTGGAAAAACTTTCATGTACAAAGTTGTAGAGAATTAAATTTCCTATGAAAATGACATAGAATTCGTATTTTTTGATAAAAGGGCTATTTATTATGAATTATTGAAGTTTTAAAAATAAATACTTTTATTAAATAAACATGTGGGCCCCGCTTTTGGTTGTTGTGGAAAAATCTAATTTTTGGTGGGACCCCACTGTGGTGTGCTGCAATTTGATCAATTGTGGTGGGCGTGAAAATTTTGATAAAATATTATTTTATTAATTTAGTCTGCTATGGCGTTCTAAGCATTTTCTATAAATAGGGTGCTTAGTTAGAATTAAAAATCACACGAGATTAATAAGTTTTCTCTCTCTATATTATCGAGCATATTTTGTGAGTATTTAGATACTTTGAGAGTTTGCTATTTAGTGCAAGTTTCCTTCAGCTTTATATCCGATATTTCAGGCAGAAGTACTATTCTTTTGAGGTAAGAGATGTTATTTTCTTCGTAAATGATGTTATTTCATTCAATATCATTATGCCTAAATATTGGTATGAATTTTATTATGAAATTTTTACCTTTTTATGTCGAGGTTACTATTCACGTATACGACATTATTCACGTATACGGCACTATTCACAAATACGGCACTATTCACAGAAAAATAAAATTTTCTCTTCTTTGACCAAGATGTCTATTATAGTTACTATCTTTGATTGTATCCATGTTTTGATCTTAATTCTTGAATTTTACTCCACTATGGTTTATTACGAAGTATTTTTGAACATGGATTATCTAAAGTACGAATCCTTAATTTTTGTTCTTTAATCTCACTGGATCTGTTTCTTTAAAATATTTTTCATCATCCTCAGTCCTAAATGGTGATATAACTGAATATCTTTGGCCTGTAGTGCAAAGATAAGTGATTATCTGATGAATATCTTTGACCCGTAGTGCAAAGATAGATAGTTGTTGAGATGAACATGACCAACTGGTGATACAAATGAATATCTTTGGCCTGTAGTGCAAAGATGAATATTTGATTCAAGATGTATATTGATTGATGTTTCAGGGATAAAATATTGATGATGGACTTTAAAATTCATAGATGATTGTATATTTCATTGTCTACTTAACTCTTTTAATAAATTGTTATTTTCGCTGTGAATATTGATCTAAAACTTGCTGTCCATTATATTTTATCTGATTTATTGAAGGCTAATGATAATTTGTTGTACATTATCTTAGTCATAATATTCTTTACTGGGCTAGTTGAGCTCACCCTTTTCCTTTTTGTTCCATTTTTCTTCTCAGGAGGCGAGAATATAACGGGAACTAGTCGGGCTGTGCAGTGATGTTCTAAGTTAGTTGTTTTAGCAATCCTCACTATTTTGTAAAATAGTGTTTCAATAATTGTAATGAGGACTTATTTGAGTTTGAATACTGTCTAGAAGACAATATTTGTATTTAAACTCACATCAAATGTGTTGTCGTATTTTGCACGAAAATTGTAATAATGAAGTTGTAGTTATTTTCTATACCATGTATTTGGCGACTCAAAATGGGTGATATATACCAATTTTGGGGGCGTCACAGTTGGTATCAGAGCTTAGAGATATGGTCTCTAGCGGAGATCGGGGAATAGAACTAGGACGGGAGAGACGAGTAAATCATTCGCTAGTGTGTCCTACCTAAGCTTATTTGGTATTTAATTAGTCGGCCGGAATAGAGGTATAATATGTGGAATGTTAATTTTTTAATTAACCCTTGTTTTATGGAAGTATCTGTGAATGACAGCTAAAAATGTTAACAATGGAGTGAATGAGACCGCAGATACACCTTTAATCACCAACCAGGATAATGTGATTTCAGGCGAAGAAGAAATTAGAGATATCCATGTGGTGAGTAAAGAATTAATAGTTGCACCCGAGTTAGTCGTAGAGGTAGCAGCTGAGAGTGAGGAAGAAGAGGAACCTGAGGAGAATTTATTAGGAGAACTTTATGATCGAAATGTAGAATTGCAAAATCGTATTCATGAGTTAGAAAAGCAGGCTGATGAACAACAAGCGGTCGTGGAGCAAAAGGATGCGACAATTCAAGCTTGTGTTACCTGATATATGATGCTTGAACAGAAGCACTTTTTGGCGGAGTATATGATGATAAAGCTGGAATCTGAGAATTCAAATGTCAAGGATCAGCTTAAAGAAGAAACAACTGAACGAGTGAAAATGAAGGATGCATGGGTAAAAGCCGCACGATGCATTGATATTATTGTGGGAAGAGAAGTGAGATCCAAGAAGGCTAAAATAGATGATATGTATTTCTCTTTTTGGACAACAATTGGGAGAACCCAACATCGAGTTTTGAATTACTATGTACATTGCGGTCAACCCCAATTCGATATGGATCGAAGATTAATGATTCAGATCATGAAACAGGAGTACGACGAAGCAGTTGAGGGTGGAATATGCCCTATAGCGAAAGTTAATTCTAGCGGTAATGATGACACCAAAGGTTGTCCCAGACAAGTCAAAATCAGTGGTTCAAGTGACAGCGCTTTTCGTAACTTCCCAAAAAGCGAGGAACCAAACGAGGTGATCACGGGTAAGTTAATCATAAACTCTTGCGAAGTTTATACCTTATTAGATACCGATTTTACCCATTCTTTTATCTCTCCTACTTGTGATCAACGTTTGAATTTGACTCCAGAGAAATTAGACTTTGACTTATCTGTTGAGACTCCGTTAGGAGAAACTTTCATTACATATACTGTTTATAAATCTTGCTTGATTCAAGTTGGAACCATCACATTACCTGCCGATCTTATTTCTTTGGAAATGCTTGCATTTGATGTGATTTTAGGGATTGATTGGTTAACCACTCATCATGCCAAAATTGATTATTTTCGTAAGGTTGTTAATTTTCATATTCCTAACCAACCTATTATGCAAATTCAAGCAAGCAAACCACTAAAGTCAATCACTATTATATCAATCCATAAAGCTATTCGTTTATTGCAAAATGGATGTCAAGCTTTTTTATCCCATATCATGGACTTGAACAAAAATACGTCAAATTTGAATAATATTTTTGTTGTTAGTGAATTTCCTGACGTATTTCTTGAAGAACTTCCCGATCTACCCCCAGAACGTGAAGTTGAATTCATTATTGACCTTGAACCTGGTACAAAACCCATTTCTAAAACCCCATATCGAATGGCTCATATTGAACTTTTGGAGTTAATGGTCCAACTACAAGACTTGTTAGACATAGGTTTCATTCATCCTAGTACATCTCCTTGGGGTGCTTCTATAATTTATTCGTAAAGAAGAAAGACGAGAGTATGCGACTTTGTATTGACTACCGGAATTGAACCGTGTCACCGTTAAGAATAGGTATCCACTACCTCACATTGATGACATGTTCGACCAGTTGCAAGGAGCACAATTCTTTTCAAAGATTGATCTTCATTTTGGATATCATCAACTGAAGATTAAAACTGAGGATATTCCAAAGACTGCCTTCAGAACTCGGTACGGGCATTATGAATTCTTAGTCATTTCTTTTGGATTGAGTAATGCTCCTGCTTCTTTCATGGATATGATAAACCGTGTGTTCAAAGAATATTTGGATCAGTTCGTTGTCGTCTTTATTGATGACATCCTCATCTATTCCAAAAGATGTGAAGATCATGAGCACCATTTGAAGTTGGTACTTCAAAGGCTTCGTGATAACAAGCTATATGCCAAGCTGAAAAAATGCGAGTTCTGGCTTTAGGAAGTAGCATTCCTTGGGCACGTGGTATCAAAACATGGAGTATCTGTTGACCCGACGAAGATTGAAGAAATACAAAGTATCGAGCAACCGAAGTCAATGACCGAAGTACGTAGCTTTCTGGGCTTAGTTGGTTACTATCGAAGATTCGTGGAAGGGTTTTCTCGAATCGATACTCTGTTAACTCAGCTGATTCGGAAAGATACAAAATTCGTATGGAGCGAGGAATGCGAGAAGAGTTTTCAAGAGCTCAAGAGGAGACTCATTTCGACACCTGTTCTAACAATACCATCTAGTTTGGATGGATTTCTTATCTACAGCGATGCTTCAAGCAAAGGGTTAGGATGTGTTCTTATGCAACATGGGAAAGTCATAGCCTATGCCTCACGACAACTCAAAGAATATGAGAGGAATTATCCTACTAATGATCTGGAGTTGGCAGCAGTCATTTTTGCGTTGAAGATCTGGAGACACTACTTGTATGGGGACAAAGTGGAGATCTATACAGATCATAAAAGCCTCAAATATTTCTTCATCGAAAAGGAACTCAACATGCGACTATGACGTTGGCTCGAGTTGTTGAAAGATTACGATCATACCATCCAATACCATCTTGGAAAAGCGAACGTAGTAGTCGACACATTGAGTAGAAGATCATATGCAGATACGAGTGCGATATTGTCAACACAAAGACCCATTTTGTATGACTTGCAAAGGATGAAGATAGAGTAAAAGGCTCCAAGTACCCACGTGATGATATCAAATATATGAGTAAAACCGACTTTAATCGATAAAGTTAAAGCTGTTCAAGCTACGGACCTAGAACTGATGAGTATGATGAAGAAAGTGCAAGAAGTGGTTATTCTAGAAGCAAGAATCGATGAAGAAGGAATACTTTGAGTCAACTCCAGACTAATGATTCTGACTTAAAGCATATAATCATAATGGAGGCACACAACACACCTTTTCTAATCCATCCTGGGAGTACCAAAATGTATCATGATCTTTGACATACATTTTGGTGGAGCAATATGAAGAGAGAGATCGCGTAGATTATCTCGAGGTGTTTAACTTGTCAATGTGTAAAGGCAGAGCATCAAGTGCAACAGTCCATTGCAACCACTTAAGATTCTGAAATGTATGTGAGAGCACATTACCATGGATTTTGTTACGGGTTTTCCCAAGGTTTCTCAAGGCATAGATGCGATTTGGGTTATTGTTGATAGATTAACCAAGCCTGATCATTTCTTACCAATACAGGAGACATATTCCCTTGAACTTCTTTCTCGAATGTACATAAATGAGATTGTGAGATTGCATGGCATGCCAGTATCCATAGTTTCATATCGTGACCCAAGATTCACTTCACAATTTTGGGTTAGCTTGCAGAAAGCTATGAGCACAGATTTACGATTCAGTTCGGCATACCATCCTCAAATGGATGGGTAATCAGAAAGGACTATTCAAACTCTTGAAGATCTATTAAGATTATGTGTCCTAGATTTCAAAGGGAGTTGGGATAAGTACCTACCATTGGTGGAATTCTCCTACAACAACAGTTATCAAGCAAGTATAGGTGTGGCTCCATTCGAAGCATTGTATGGACGAAAGTGTTGCTCTCCAGTATGATGCGATGAGGTGGAAGAAGCAAAGTTATTGGGACTAGAATTGGTACGTATTACTATAGAAAAGATCCAAATAATCTGATAACGTATACAAACGGCACAAGATCGACAAAAGAGTTATGCGGATCTTCATTGAAAGGACGTGGAATTTTATATTGGGGATCATGTATTGTTACGTGTTGCTCCATGGATAGGAGTTACAAGATTCGGGAAGAGAGGAAAGCTCAATCCACGATTTGTTGGTCCATTTGAAATTCTTGACCGAGTAGGAAATGTGGCCTATAGAATCGCATTACCTCCAAGCATGTCTCATGTTCATAATGTTTTTCACATATTTGTGCTTCATAAATATGTGAAAGACCCAAACCACATTATTGAGTTAGAACTAGACGAGATAACCGAAGATTAAACGTACGAGGAGGTACATGTCAAGATCTTGGATTGGAGTGAGTATGTCCTACGCACAAAGGTTATACCACAAGTCAAAGTTTTGTGGAGGAACCATGCTATTGAGGAAATGACTTGGGAGTTGGAATCGGAAATGAAAACAAGGTATTGTCACCTTTTCGAAACACCAGGTACAAACGTTAATTTCGATGAAAAAATTTCATAAGGAGAGGAGGTTGTGAGACCCCAACTTTTTATAAATAAAATTAAATTTCCTCTAATTATTATTTTGAATAATAATGTGTTTATTTGTTATAATACTTTGGTTATGGGTGAAATGTGCAAAATTTTCAAAATAAGCAAGTGGTTATAAAATATTCATTGTTGTCGGGGAATATTCGTTTGGTTGTGGAATATTCTTGTTGTCGGGGAATATTCGTATGATGGCGCAACCATTTGTTTGCCCTATAATGGAAAACGGTCGGATGAAGAAAATGACAAGTTTGAGTTTTACAAATAATGGCGTAGTTGTTATCGTTAACATTGTTGGAATACCCGGTGGTAAAAATACAGTAATACGCGTTGTTGTACAGTAACACACGGTATTGCACAATATTTTTGAATTATTGATTCTTACGTAAGAAGGCACTACTCAATAATTGTTATAGTAATTACTGTTCAATATTTTATTTTATTGATTCAATAATTGCTACGTTGATATTTATATTATTGTTGTTTCAATAATTGTCACTACATAGTATTTCCCATTATCAGATCAATAATTTATATTATTTGAATAATATTATTAGATAGCATTATTGGCAATGTCTAAGGAAGTTCTGTCTAGGAAAGGGGTTTGGTTTTCTAATTCCGCGCTAGTAAGGAGAAATCCTTATCGGAAAGCCCCCTCTTTCCTGAGAACGACTTGGTTGTCATATTGTGATTCTGTAATATTATTTGTGAATAATTAATTAATAATTTATATGATAAGAAATTATTTATTTTATGTGGATATAAATGAAGAAATTAATGTTGAGGTATTTTATCAGTATTTTGTCGGAATGGAGGTATTAAAAATCATCCGTATATAGATTTCGGATATTTTCTGATTGGAATTTGGAAAAAATTTCTTCTACAAAGTTGTAGAGAATTAAAATTCCTATGAAAATGACATAGAATGCGTATTTTTCTGATAAAAGAGCTATTTATTATAAATTATTGAAGTTTCAGAAATAAATGTTTTTATTAAAAACATGTGGGCCCCACTTTTGGTTGCTGTGGAAAAATCTGATTTTTGGTGAGCCCCACTGTGGCGTGCTGAAATTTGATCAATTGTGGTGGGCGTGAAAATTTTGATAAAATATTATTTTAGTAATTTAGTTTGCTTTGGCGTTCTAAGCATTTTCTATAAATAGGGTGCTTAGTTAGAATTGAAAATCACACCAGAATCATAAGTTTTCTCTCTTATATTATCGAGTGTATTTTGTGAGTATTTAGATACTTTCATAGTTGCTTTTAGTGCAAGTTTCCTTCATCGTTATATCTGATATTTCAGG
Source organism: Panax quinquefolius (assembly GCA_020205615.1). Lineage (NCBI taxonomy): Eukaryota > Viridiplantae > Streptophyta > Magnoliopsida > Apiales > Araliaceae > Panax > Panax quinquefolius. The sequence goes on along the minus strand of JAINUW010000591.1, from coordinate 936,866 downwards.
CAGAAGTACTATTCTTTTGAGGTAAGGGATGTTATTTTCTTCCTAAATGATGTTATTTCGTTCAATATCATTATTCCAAAATATTGGTATGAATTTTATTATGAAAATTTTACCTTTTTATGTCGAGGTTACTATTCACATATACGACACTATTCACGAGTACTGTACTATTCATGAAGTATCATTTTTCTTGTAAAATTTCTACCTTTTTGTGTCGGGGTTACTATTCACGTATACGACACTATTTACGTATACAGCACTATTCACAAATACGACACTATTCATAGGAAAAATGAATTTTTCTCTTCTTTGTCCAAGATGTCTATTATGGTTACTATCTTTGATTGTATACATGTTTTGATTTTCATTATTGAATTTTACTCCACTATGGTTTATTACGGACTATTTTTGAACTTGGATTATCTAAAGCACGAATCCCTATTTTTTGTTCTTTTATCTCACTTAATTCGTTTCTTTAAATATTTTTCATCATGCTCAGTCCTAAATGGTGATATAACTGAATATCTTTGGCTTGTAGTGCAAAGATGAATGATTATCTGATGAATATATTTGGCACGTAGTACAAAGACAGACAGGTGTTGAGATGAACATGACCAACTGGTGATACAAATGAATATCTTTGGCCTGTAGTGCAAAGATGAATATTTGATTCAAGATGTATATTGATTGATGTTTCAGGGGATAAAAATTGATGATGGACTTTGAAATTCATAGATGATAGTATATTTCTTTCTCTACTTAACTCTTCTAATAAATTGTTATTTCCGCTGTGAATATTGATCTAAAACTGTCTGTCCATTATATTTTATCTGATATATTGAAGGCTAACGATAATTTGTTGTACATTATCTTAGTCATAATATTCTTTACTGGACTAGTTGAGCTCACCCTTTTCCTTTTTTTTTCCATTTTTCTTCTCAGGAGGCGAGAATATAGCGGGAACTAGTCGGATTGTGGAGCGATGTTCTAAGTCAGTTGTTTTAGCAGTCCTCACTATTTTGTAAAATATTGTTTCAATAGTATAATGAGGACTTATTTGAGTTTGAATACTATCTAGAAGACAATATTTGTATTTAAGCTCACAACATATGTGTTGTCGTATTTTGTACGACAATTGTAATAATGAAGTTGTAGTTGTTTTATGTACCATGTATTTGGCGACTCAAAATGGGTGATGTATACCTATTTTGGGGGCATCACACTAACTCTTGTGGTTGCTATTCAAAGCATACACTGTTTACATTCATTGTCTCGAATGGGTTTTCTAACTCTTTTGGACGCAGTACGTTGTTTATACCATGACTACTCAAATGTACATTGTTATTGTTCAATCTTATCTTATTATGTTGAACTTTTGAACTAATCCATAATTGATGAGTGTTCTAAAATTCTAGAACCACTGATAAGCTAGTTCCAAACTAAACTTTCTTTAGTGCAGAAATCTTAAAGTCAAACTGAGACGAACAACCCTAACATATAGGGGATTATATACGCGTTAGCGTTTAGATGTTTGTGCACAATACATGGTACTAAGGGTTGATCCCCTTAAGTTTGAAAGTAAAAGTCTGTATAGTCTAATGACTGTTAAAGGTTGAAGTAGAAATACTTAATAACCTTGAGACATAGCTCATGGTCTTAAAGACCCTCAGATATAAATCTTGGACTTGTTTATTCGGTATTCATTGTTTACTCTTAAATTATTGCTATTATCACCCTTTATATCAGTGAGCAATTGTTTGCTCACTCTTGCAATTAACACTGCAGCTAAAGTTGAAAGAGTTGATGAACCGTCTTCTAGCAAAGGAAAGGGCAAGATGTCCAAGTGATGAAGACTTATTTGAATTTACTTAACTAAATTTATGTTATAAGAATTATATTATTTTATGATGTATTCCGTAGACTTATGTAATAGTTTAAGGTTAGATTACCTGGGAATGTTTAAAGTTGATGTAACCCTTTAGTGGGGAAGATTATTGCTTTAAGTTATTTATGTTATGTCTTTATCCTTGTTTATGGGTAGTTAGATATAAATTGTTTTGGATAGTGAACACCAAATTCTGTGGAAATGAAGTACTAGGATTTGGGGGTGTCACAACACATAAGCTGTGAGTTTTAATACAAATATTGTTACGTATATAATATGACAATATTCATACTTAAATTATTATAATGCCATATAAAGTACAACATCAAATATTTCAAGTCTCCAAAGGGACACGAGAAGATTTATGTCCTCCTCATTCTAATGGAGTGCATTTTTGACCCTTCCAAAGTTGGGTTCTCATCACCCTATTGTTGTTCACCAAAATAATTATTAAGTGATGTATAATATACGACACACCCATCTTAGGTTCTTAATACAATTATATATTGCATGTCATGCAGTTTTATAATGTATTGAGAAACTTCCACAGTCTCGAACCATCACACTATTCCCCTGTTATCCCCGCTCGACCCAGCTACACTCTTAATATCTGCAAGGAATTGTGAAGCAAAAGGGTGAGCACAAATAGCCCAGTAAAGAATATTATGACTAAGATAATAAATTTTTCAATAGCCTTCATCAGTACTAAATCATATATTTAGAACATATGGTAGATGATAAAAGTTTTCAACCATAATTGCAGGGGAATCAATAATCCATTAGAAGAGTCAAGTAGAACATAATGTCTACTATCATCTCCAAATTAAAATTCCATTGTTAATATTTCATTCTTGTAATACTCATCAACAGTTCTTTGTTGTACCCAAGACAAACAGAACTCTCTTCACCAGTCTTCACTTGAACCACCAAAGATTATACTTAAATTCACAATTCATATTTATAATCAGGTAAATCAACAGTCCATCTTTGCACTACGAGCCAAAGACATACAACTGTAAAACCAATAATCAACAATCCATCTTTGCACGTAAGCCAAAGAGGATTTTTACCACATCATTTGTCTACAAAATAAATAATCCACATCACCAAATTATCCATGCACTACGGTTAATGATATTCGTTAGTATCACATCCATGAATTATCCATGCACTACGGGCCAATGATATTCATTATTATCACATCCATGAATTATCCATGCACTACGGGCCAAGGATATTCGTTAGTATCACATCCACAAATTATCCATGCACTACGGGCCAAGGATATTCATTATTATCACATCCACGAATTATCCATGCATTACGGGGCAAGGATATTCGTTATTATCACATTCATGAATTATCCATACACTACAGGCTAATGATATTCATTATTATCACATCCACGAATTATCCATGCACTACGGGCCAATGATATTCGTTATTATCACTAGTGGTTATGATCATGCCAAATAACAATTCATCTTTGCACCCTTGGCCGAAGAGAACCCATGGTCATGATTATACCAACAATTGTCCATCAATGCACTACGGGCCAATGAGGACTTTAACCACAATATAAATATGAGGATGATGACAATGATATAAGCATCAATCAAATGAAATCAAGGATAAATATTAAAGATTTTTAATTTATCTAGAGTTTAAAAATGTCCAAATTATCAACATGATAACTGCTTTGTGGAGTAAAATTCAAAAATAATATTCATGTGTCAAAAATAATTTGGACAGAAAAGAAATTAATTTTTGTCGTGAATAGTACCCCGGGTGAATAGTACCTCGTGAATAGTACTTCGTGAATAGTACTTCGTAAATAGTACCTCGGTATGAAAAGATCAAAATTTAACAAGAAAGTTAAGAAAAATATTATTGTGTAACGATACTAGATGAAGTAAAAATTTCAAGGATATTCTACTAATTTCAAGGAGTATAGAAGCAATACTTATCAACATGAGTGTAGAATTAGGAATACGAAACGAAATAATATTACTTACATATTACAGAGTATAAAAGAAAATATTATTTCTTACGAATATTGAACAAAAATAATATCTCATACAACTGTTGAACGAAAATAATATTCCTTACGAATATTGAACGAAGATAATATTCCTTACGAATATTGAACGAAAATAATATTCTTTACGAATATTGAACGAAAATAAAATTCCTTACGAATACGAAAAAATAATATCGTAAGCGAATATGAAATAAATAATACCTCTTACCTTAAAAAGAGAGTAATTCCGACTGGTGTAACGAAGATATTCTTTAAGAAAAACTTGCACTATTTGCTACACTCAAAGTTTCCTTAACTCAAAAGAAATACGCTCAATATTATAGAAGAAGAATTCTCTGATTCTGGTCTGATTTTCATTTCTAAATTGAGCATCCTATTTATAGGAGAATGACAAGATACTATTTAAAAAGAAAAATCACAGACTGCACAGTGATTATCATACGAAATCATGGGCGAGAATTCTGAATTTTTTTGATTTTACTATGCAGCACTATGCTTCACTATGCAGTACTATGCGAACACTATGCAGTACTATGCATATAATAACATATAAAATATTTTATTTTACATAAAAAATAAAACTTTATATATATATATATATATATATATATAAGTAATAAAACAAAATTGAGATAACTTTCTATCGACGATTTTGAAAAATGAGTAAGTGGGGGTCTATGTAATAAACCAAATTTATAACAAATACTTCATAAAAAATCCCTTTTATTTATCTCAATTCACTTGGCTTCACTAAACACATTTTTAATAACATTTATTCATCATTAATATTATAACTCGCAATATTAACAACCAGATCATTCCCAGGAAAGAGGAGGCTTTGCGATAAGGACTTCTCCTTATTGGCACACAATTAGGTGACCAAATCCCTTTCCTCGACAGAACTTTCCAGACATCGTCAATAATGCAAATAATAATATGAATAACTTTGTCGTCTCAATTATTGATTTAATAATATAAAATATTGTGACAGTAATTGAATCAATAATGTGAGATACTATGCTACAATTACTGTGGCATTAATTGAGTATAACTTAGTGACTTCTCACGTAAGCATCAATAATTAAAGATATTGTACAATACCGTGTGCTACTATGAAACCACGCGTATTACTGTACTTTTATCACCGGGTATTTCAACAATTAACGGTCAAACTTTTGCCGTTATTTTATAAAATTTATTTCTGTCGTTTTCTAACCCTGATAGTAATTTCTTTGTGGGGTCCACCAATGATTGTGTTGTCGTATGGATATTTCTCGAAAAAAAGAATATTCTCTGACCAAACGAATATTTTATGACAACTTGCTTACTTTGTAAAATTTTCACACATCACCCTTAACTTTAACCATTTATCAATTTAACAATTTACTAAATAGAATAATAATTATAAGAAAATTGAATACTTTCATTTCATAAAATTGGCGGTCTTACAATAATGGTCACGACGAATTGCCAACCGAGAATTCATTAGTATTCATATACCTCTTCCAAGGTTCATATAAACATATCCTCTCTAGATCTACCCAAAAGGGAATAGAACAAAAAGGAACTTCCTAGCTACATAACCCATCATATTCCTATGTGAATTAACATTAGACAATGAATTCAAGCTTAGATTCTCAAATTGGCTACACATGGTATATAGGTATATTCCTATCCTACACACAAATTATGTATTTCAACACATGTAGAACAAGCATAATCACATGTGAATATATTTATAGTCTACATCTACAATCCATTTTCAAATTTCATATAGACTACAAAATTAATTACTATTTCCTTGGCAATTAAACATTAAACACAAAATATAGAGAACCAATTCATATGGTGCCAATCATAGAGAAAGTTATTCAATACAAAGCTAAGCAAAGGGTTTAATTACATTCAAGGATCCCAAACTAATAAATACATAAAAGAAAAACAAAGAAAAGATAAAGGAGTGGCTTCATCATTTTGGTAGATAAAACTCCGTTGGAGCACCTCCATTGAAGCTCTTGAAGAACCATGGCCAAAGGCCATGGCCTCTCTCTTTGATGTCTAGTCGCCCCCCTCTTCCCTTTGATAGCAAAAATGAAGATAAAATGAAAAGAAGTGAAGGAATGACGTAATGGGTCATTAAGTTTGGCATTTAATGGCTGAAATCTGTCAAATATTCATGCCTGTCACTGCAGTGCCTGATTTGCCTTGAAAAGGGGCGTTGCAGTGCTGCAAAATGGGATGAGCTACTGCTAAGAGGCGATGCAGCGCCGGTTCATTTTCTACTTCAATATTTGTTTGAAAAAGAGTCATAACTTATTCATACGAACTCCCATTGAGGCGATTCAAGATTATCCGGAAAGAGCAAAGGGAGATCTACAACTTTCATTTTTTGAGTTCTTTGAAATAATGGCTGGAACATTGCTGAAATTGGCCATGAATTGACTGCTTATGCAAATGGCAGTTAGTAGTTTTCATATTTGACACCCGTTGAGAAAATGACCATAACTCTTGCATCCGAACTCCGATTAAGGCGTTTCAAGATGATCCGGAAAGAGGAGACGTTGATCTACAACTTTTATTCTTGGAGTTAACACAGATAATGGTCGGAACATAGCAAAAACTGGGCTTCACGAGAATGCTATATCAATGGCAAACCGAAAATGCTAATTTGGCAATTTCAACTATCGACCCAAATGACATTCCATCCAATTCCTAGTAAACAAAGTAAAAACACATAAAACTAATACAAAAATACATAAAATCAATATAAAACTATATTAGACAACAATATAATGAAAACACATAAAAACTAAACAAACTAGCATAGGATTTGCAAATTATCAAATTCAAAAGTACCTATTTTACACACTCATAAAATACCCCCAAACTTGAATCTTTGCTTGTCCTCAAGCAAAACACTAAGACCAAAACCTATAAAAATAAATTCTAACAATCAACCACTTGAGCAATGAATCGATAAGTTTGAACAATGACCTTAAAGATGTCAAAATATGATAACTCTTGGAAAATTTAAAAATGTCACAACGTCTAGGATTTTAACTTGCTTGTTAGTCATACCTTGCTTTAGATCCTTTTCGTGTGTATGTGTATCCATTTGCACTAAACCAATTATAGCTCGGATTGGCTTATGCAACCATATTACCTTATGAAAGAAATAAACTTCAAAAACTACATGCTTAACACATCACTCACCGCAATTGTAGACAAATCAAACATTCCAAAATTTTGAGATCAAAGGAATCTTAGTTGAGTGAATTTTATGCTCCATCTTACCATAAGTCTACTTTTATGGGGGAGTGCGTTTTATGCTCCATCTCAACCCTAAGTCGATCTGCTTTAATGGACGAGTGTGTTTTATGCCCCATCTCAAACCACCGCAATATTTTTAATATATTTTTTGTTCTTCCTTTTTTTATAGGTGAGTGCGTTTTATGCTCTATGTCCCTAAATATGTGTTTATGAGTGAGTGCGTTTTACGCTCCATCTCAACCCACCACATGACCAATTAATAAAACTTAAGTATATTGCTTCGAGTGATGTTTAAATAAGTTCTAGAGCTTATTGATATCTCCCACAAGCATTCATTCATATAAGCCTTCTCTAAGTATACAACTAGTTCATTACAAATGGATGAGTGCTCAAAAGTAGGAGTCATAAGCAAAGAAATAACCAACAATAAGTTAATCACCCAAACTAAGCAACATTTATCCATTTTTCATGAGTTATAACCTTAACAATCATTTGCCTGATCATATATTATAGCTAAATTCAAATTAAATCAATTCTCAAGAGACAACCTATACTAGAAATGCAATTAAACCCACACAAAAAAACACAATAAAACAAAACATATCAAAACAAAACGTAGAAGACCCCCAAACTTTAAACTGACAATGTCCTCACTAAACACAATAGATGAATTAAATGCAAAGGACATCTTTGATAATTTATCAGTTGTCGCTTTCCGCAACTGACTCCTACTATTTGCTAAGATATGACAAAAATAACTGGAAAAGAAATTCAAAAATTTTCAAATTTCTAACTAATATGCACATATAAACGAAATACATCAAGATAACTAACATAATAACAAAATACTAGCTCAAGCACCAAATGTCATAACAAGTACCCCTAAACTTAAACTAGACATTGTCCTCAATGTTAGAAATAGGAAAAATTAAAACATAGAACTTCCCTGAGAATATGTCAATCGTCATTGACATCATCCTCCAAGTCCTCCAAGTCGGGAGTGCCAAACTTGTTGCACGATACTCGGTACCTGAAATTAACTAACACAAAACTTTACACTTTGGGTTGCCTCCCAACAAGCGCTTGGTTTATAGTCTTCGACCCAACTTTATTTAAACAGAAAAACATGTTAAAAATAAGATCAATTTGATTGAAATTAATATTGGTCAAGCATTAGAAAAATAATTCCCCAACAACGGCGCCAATAACTATTTGGTTGATTATTTCGCAACCGATAAACACACGCAAGTATACGCAGTCAACAAGTAATATAATGATAAGAGAGTTGTCGAACCCACGAGGAATTATCTCTAATGATTAACCAAGTACTAACTTTATATCATCTTAATCTTATTTAAACAATTGATTGAAGGGATAAAAGCTAAATACTACAATTACACTACAAAACATAAATAGATAACATAAATAGATAGTTAAGGAGAATAAGAACACAATATCCCCACACAAGCATTTTTTTGAACACGTGGCGTGCAATGCTTCATTTACATCTCCTAACTCTCCAATTAATCATAATGGTCACGACGAATTGTCAACCAAGAATTCATTAGTATTCATATGCCTCTTCCAAGGTTCATATAAACATATCCTCTCTAGATCTATCCAAAAAGGAAAAGAACAAAAAAGAACATCCTAGGTACATAACCCATCATATTCTTATGTGAATTAACATTAGACAAGGAATTCAAGCTTAGATTCTCAAATTGGCTACACATGGCATACATGTATATTCCTATCCTACACACAAATTATGTATTCCAACACATGTAGAACAAACATAATCACATGTCAATATATTTATGGTCTACATCTACAATCCATTTTCCAATTTCATATAGACTACAAAATTAATTACTAATTCCTTAGCAATTAAACATTAAACACAAAATATAGAGAACCAATTCATATGGTGCCAATCAAAGAGAAAGTTATTCAATACAAGCTAAGCAAAGGGTTAAATTACATTCAAGGATCCTAAACTAATAAGTGTAGACACTCGAAATTTTCTGCACATCTGTCACTGACATTGCAGGAGTGCAGATTCGTCTTTCAGAGATAACCTTGGAAGACAGCTCATATCCAGTCCGAATACTACCGAAAGTTCAGTCTAAACCCTGGAACACATACAAAGAGTATCAGTTCCAACCTCGGAGATAACCCCGAGGTATGCAGTTCCAATACCAGAAATTCCACCAGAGAAGGTCGATTCATCTCGGAGATAACCCTAAGATATTCATTCTTTGTCCCAACACTGGGAGTAGCAGTTACCAACCTTGGAGGTAACCCCACGGAGTGCAGTTCCAGAGATAACCCCAGAAATGCTTGTTTTAAATGTATGCAATCTGCTTTAACCTTGACACTCACACCGAAGCACTCAGTACAAGACCCGAAGATAACATTGGGAAGACAGGCACACCTCATAGATGACATTGAGGACCTTCAACACCTGCAGCAGTCCAATCTCAGAGATAACCCTGAGCAACGTCTTCTTTATCAGCCCAACCCAGAGATAACCCTGGTGAGGGGCAAAGTCATTATCTTACCACCTTGACACCACATTGCACCGTCTAAACATTTCATACATACATTTCCACACAACAATGTCCAACAAGAATCAAGGAGGTCCAATCCCGAGTGACTATTACGTAGGGCAACGGATAGAATTTGAAGCTTGAAGACCGGAGGGCATGGTCCTATCTTCCTGACTTCGTACAACCTCTAATCCCATGTCATTGTGTAACTCTTAACAACGGCGGTCCGAAATAGGTCGTACATACCTCGATCGGATGCGGGATTGCAATTACGAAAGTTCGAAAGCGGTCATTACAAAGGTATGCGTGCGGAGTACTTTGAGACAGACAGGACCCACAAGGCTTCGGGGCACCCGGCACCCAGCAGTACATCTCATACTCCCCCCTCTATAAATAGAGGGTTTGGGGTGGCCATTTTCAAAAGAAAAAGGCGAGGAAGCCCTGTCAAATTTACTCTGTACTCACCCTAAACTGAGTGCTTTCTCATTTTAAACACTTGTGAGCTCACATATAGCTTCTATTTGTACCTGTGGGAGCCGAGTGTTCACCCATTTAAAGATATAGAAGTCTTCTTTAGCAGCCCACTATGCCTTCTCACACACTTTAAAGCCTTTCTCTTCATCTTTGCACACACTATTCTTCACGTAAAAAGTCATGTTGCGTGTGTATGCCCGGACTTCAGTTCGTGATTTCATTTCAGTTGATATATATAAATATATATATATATATATATATATATGCCTCGATTGAGCCTAGACTTATGTCTGGAGCGTTTACTGCTTTAATATATATATATATATATATATATATATATATATATTTACGTTTAGTCCCACTTGGAGTTTACTTCGTGGTGGTTGACCGTCTTTACAACTTTCTTTACTTTTCATCATGTCTGGAGTTTATGTCGTGGCGGTTGATTGCTTTTACAGCTTTATTTACATTTCTGATCCGTCATGGAGGTGCTTCGTGGTGGTGGTGATCATATACAGATATATATATATTTGATTATATATATATATACCTGCTTACTACTTTTTAATCAATTACGGCATCATGTGAGCCTAGGAATCATGTGATCACAGATTCAGTCTACTGGATCTAGATTCGGTTCCCGTGATGGACATTTTCAAATATATGGCGACTTGTAAAATTTATTCACGGTGTTTGGATTTCCTCAGATGGTTTTCATACCCACGAGTTATCCGGCACTGCTTTGTACATTATTTTCTCAAAGATGCTTCGCATCTCGAAAATTAAAAGCAATCCAGCCGAACACTTAATAAAAATAGGAGTGTAAAAGGTCTCAATTACTATTGAGCACAAGTGTTTGAAAAACCTCTTTTATAAAACATCACTGCCATAACTTGTTTAAAACTGAATTTTTACATAAATTCAAACCCTATGTATATAGGTGCGAACGAGGCCTCGCACTACTTCCAAATAATTGCACATTGACCCCCCCCCCCACACACACACATTCATATAATAATTTCTTAAAAAGTGGCGTTCACCGTGGTAACACGGATGTCGGGAGGTGCCTAACACCTTCCCTCTGCATAATCAAGTCCCAGGACCCTAATGAATCTCGGTTTCACCGACCCGTTTAGCAGTGCCACATCACCGGGTCAATGTGCAAACCTTTTCTCGGTTGTGTTGGTATAACCATATAAAAACCAATCAATACTCTTAACAGTCCATCGTCGACATATATACATGTCGAGACCTTTTTCACTTATTTTTTCAAACAAATCTCACCTAACATGAGAACACCAAAGAACAAGTAACAAAAGGATGAATAAAAAAAATCCGGCGTCGACAATGTGGCGACTCGCTCGGATACATGTAAGAGGACTTAAGCCGCTATTACAATCTTTTCAAAGCTGTTATATGCTTGTGTATGAATGTTGCATTTACATTTATGATGAATGTGTACGAATGCATATATTTTACTACGCTTATTACTTTACAATATATCTATCTGTGATATTAGTGCTTCGCAATGTCATTATTTTCATAAACGATGAGACACGTTGTATATGAATGTATGTTGTGTGGTTCCTCCAACAAGAGGCTATCCTGTTGGTGTTTGATTACTGGACTCGTAGGAAGACTAATTCCAACGAGGCTCAGGAAAAGCACCACCCAAATTCGCTCCAGTTGAAAGACAGGATTAACTTACCGTTGAGTAAATTGCGATAATTTGGGAACCTTCATGCCAAAAAACTGTGAGAGTAACCTAAGATAGGTCAGCCTCTGATAAACCAAACGTGGAGGAAAGTCTCTTCATGCTTTCTCATTTCAAATTACTCGTAAAGTCAAGTACTTGTAATTTCATTCCATATTCATCTCCATGTAATGAGAAATATGAAGAAATATGTGTACATACATAAATTAACATGTTATCCTGTATTACAAAAAGCTAACATCCGCCTTGCATGATAATATTCCTAGAACGGATACATCACATAGCATGTAAACATTTACACATTCCCTAAAGATTAAACTACACAAGTCTTTTGCAAGGAAGCAATCAGATCTATTACCCGATCAAAATCCAAAAAGGCCACGAGCTTGCAGTCAATTATGTCGTCATCAGACCAGACTGACCTTAATACAGTTTCTAGCGAAGAATTTGACGGTGACATTAGAGGAGATCCAGACACCGGTGACATCAGGAAGAAAGTCCTTCAAATGGAAGAAACCCTTCGTACGATGACCTTTGTATATTACCTGGTGTTCATTATCCAGAAAAGTTCAAAACTCCCGACTTCGAAAAATATGATGGGTTAGGATATCCCTACACACATTTGAAGGTGTTCATTGGAGAACTTGGATCTTATGCAGAGGACAAGAAGCTCAGGATGCAGCTGTTCCAGAAGAGTCTGACTAGAGAAGCCCGTTCGTGGTATACTAGATTAGACAACTCAAAGATCCATAGTTAGGAGGAGCAAGCTCACGCCTTCCTCACTCAATACAGCTTCCAGTCTCATAGGGCTCCTGACCGGTACCAGATTACCAAGGTCAAGAAACAGTCCAATGAGTCTTTTAGAGAGTATGCTCAAAGGTGGAGGCGCCTAGCTACTCAAGTTATTCATTCCATAACAGAATCATAAATGGTCATGACCTTCTTAGACATATAAGAAGCTCCTTTCTATGAAAGAGTCTTAGCTGGCATTGGTAAACCATTTTTCGAAATGATTAAACATGGGGAGATAGCTGAGATGGGATTGAAGTTTGGAAAGATTCAAGACATAGCTTCCCTTAAAGCTGTTGCTGAGCACATCCAATCCGAAAATTATGGAAACTACCCCCGGAGGGTCCATAAAAAGAAAGAGGAAGATGTTTCCTCGATACTACAAGGCCAGAAAGGCAATCAGAACCTGCCTATCCTGAGGAGAAATTATACTCTCTTTTAAGCACAGTCTTCAAACCCTCCATTTCCAAAAGGTGGAGAAGTCAAACGCCCTCGAGTGTTCACACCCTTAGGGGACTCACTCGAGAACATTCTCACTCTTCTAACGACTTAAAAGAAAATCACGCATCTTCATCCACTAGCTAACCCTAATGGGAGGGGTTTTAATGCTGCTCAGAAATGTGCTTATCATGCCGGGGCACCTGGACATGATACTCAAGATTGTTGGGCCTTGAAACATAAGATCGAAGATTTAATAGACAGCGGTGAGATCGTGGTCACCAAACCAGATTAACCTCACGTATAAGATAACCCTCTTCCTCAACATAAAGAGGAAGATGTCAACATGATTAATTAGAGTAGTGGACAAAGTTCCAATTATAACGGTGAATCTTCCCAGACCCTCAAAGACGGTGTTGACAAATGGGATTATGCCAAGTTCTAGTTTACGATGGAACGAAAGATGAAAGCTTTGTGTAAGAAGATTGAGCAATTGGCAGAACTGGTAACTTATCAGCATTAAGTCACACGCCAATTAGTCATCTAGGAGCATGCTAGTCTCCTCCCTTTTGTTATGAATACTCCATCATCACCTTTAGAGAATGAAACACTGGAAGACAAAGTGACGAAGAGAGCAAGTGCCAAAGCCCGTCGAGAATTTTCCAATAGAAGGGAATTTACATACCTGGGCCAACCTATGGAGGAGATACTTCAGATGTTGATCAATGAAGGAAGGATCACTTCCCTTCTACCTCCAATTAATCCCTGTTCAGGACGGTTTAATTCTGATGGAGTATGTCAATATCACTCTTATTCTCGCGGTTACATCACGGAAGAATGCTGGGCACTCCGCCACCTCATTCAAAATCTAATTGACAGCGGTGTCCTGCAAGTAGCAGACGATGATACTGTGTTATTTGAGAGTGAGAATACTTGTCCTACTAAATAGAAGGGACTGGTAGCAGTTATATTCGCTGAGACTGATGGGACTGTCAAACCTTTCATAATACAAGTAATTCAACTCCAAGGAGTTGACAATCCTTTGAAAGTGGCTGCTCTAGAGCCAATCAACTTGCCATTCAGATCATAATATCATGTTATCAGCTTACAAAAAGTCCCATGGAATTATGGAGAAGTTGAAGGATCCACCTCTGATATAACTGATGCAGTGTCGAAGGAGAATCTACTGTATCTTCCCCAACGGGTGATGAAGCCTGCCATCAAATCAAAGGGGAGAATACCCATGGAGAAAATTGAAAAGTTCCTCCGCACTATGGGTCATAATGAAGCCAAGGTGGTTTTAAGCTTAAGAGAAGCTCCACATCTAATTTCAATACTGGACTTGGTTCTAACTTTCGTGGATCACAGGAAGATCTTACTGAAGGTTTTGGAAGAAGCTTACTTGCCAAAATCACTGGATGGGGAAAATTTTCAACATTTGGTTGATCACATTTTTAACAACAATGTGATATCTTTCACTGATGATGACATACCACCCGAAGGGACCGATCATTGCAAGCCGTTGCACATTGTGGTTTTTTCCTTCAGATACATGCTAGTTGTAGTCTTGATAGATGGAGGTTCGTCTTTGAATATCTGTCCTTATGCTACTTTGCTGAAGATGAATGTTAATCTCAAATGGATCTGAAGTAGCCATACGATCATTAAAGCTTTCGACGGATCCCGCCAAAATTTAGTCAAAGAGATTGAGCTGCCAATCGAGATTGGTCCCCATACATTCTGCATATCTTTTAATGTGCTCCAAATAGATTTAGGATACAACCTGCTATTGGGAAGACCGTGGATTCATATGGCTGGGGTAATCCCCTCCACTCTTCATCAGCAACTGAAATACATCATTAATGACAGCCTAGTCACAGTCAACGCTAAGCCGGAATGTTCGAAACAGAGTAACATACCACTCATCAGCTTCAATTCAGAAGTTGAGCCGATTAGTTTTTATGCCTTGGAGGTGAGCATCACTCACTACCACCCTATTGGGGCGCCACCTCTAACACCCAAGATTTCCGCCAAAGTGGTGATAACTACTCAAGAAATGATATCTTTGGGTCATCAGCCTGGACGAGGGCTGGGTAAAAGTCATCAGGGTATTAAGCACCCGATTCAAGTGACCAGTCAAACTGGGACAACTGGATTGGGCTATTTTTCCAGTTCCAGTCACAGGAATCCACATAAGCATCAACAGATTCCTTCAGCGTCAGTTACACGACGATTGTCTCCAGCTACAAATCCTGAGTCCACACAACCTCCGGTAAAGGTGCCAGCTAACGTAATGGCTATGTTATTTCCCAAGCCGATACCGGTAAAGGAGAAAGAAGTCTTTGTTTCATATCCCAAAGTAGAAGAAGAGGAACGAAGAATTAAGAAAGACATCGTCAGAATGATGTCAGGCATATGCATCATTGTCCATGATGAACATATAAACAGATACACTCCAGATGATGATTGCACAGACGTAATGGTCATCATTCGGGAGAAGGAGGATGATGACAGCCCCTCCATCACTGCAGTCCACCAGGACTTTGCCCTCGAAAATTGGAGCAGCACTTCTTGCATTGGCCGACTAAGGTAAAATGGGCAGGAACTCTTTCTGCCCTGTAGATATCATAACTGCTTACTTTTTTGTACAGTATTAGCAGTTATTTTGTCAGTACATGCTAACACTTTGTATGATTAAACCATTTCATATATACTAAGTGAAAGCATATTTTGTTTTAGGACTCTGAATTTAGATTTGCCTGTACTTGCTGATAAGACGCCTCTTCTCCACAAGGATTGTAACTTTGATGAAAAGTTGGATTCAGCCT
The DNA here is from genome assembly GCA_020205615.1 of Panax quinquefolius. NCBI lineage: Eukaryota > Viridiplantae > Streptophyta > Magnoliopsida > Apiales > Araliaceae > Panax > Panax quinquefolius. The sequence goes on along the minus strand of JAINUW010000591.1, from coordinate 920,878 downwards.
TGATGGAAATACACGAGGACATTGAGGTGCCTCAGGAGATCAAAGAATGGGTCGAAGACAAACCTAAACCCAACCTTGATCAAACCATTTCCTTCAATCTCGGAACCTTAGAAAGCCCTAAGTTAATCCAGATTGGTTCAGACCTTACTCCAAACTAGAGGAATGACATGGTTACACTATTAATCCAATTCCAAGATATGTTTGCATGGTCTCATGAAGATATGGTGGGTTTGTCCACTGACATTGTTCTTCATCACCTTCCCATTAAAGAGGGATTCAAGCTAGTCAAGCAAAAGCTCAGGCGATTGAAACCTGAGTGGAGTTTAAAGGTGAAAGAAGAAATTGTAAAACAATTTAAAGCTGGTATTATCGTGGTGTCCACATATCCTGAATGGATATCCAACATAGTTCTCGTGCCTAAACGTGGAGGAAAGGTGTGAGTTTGTGTGGATTACCGAGATCTAAACAAAGCTTTCCTTAAATATAGCTTTCCCGTGCCATTTATCCACATTCTCATTGACAATACTGCTCAATACGGCATGTACTCCTTTACAGATTGCTTCGCGGGGTATCATCAAATCATGGTTGCTGAGGAAGATCGTGAGAAAACTGCTTTCATCATGCCTTGGGGAACCTTTTGCTATAGACGGTTGTCATTCGGCCTCATCAATGCCGAAGCCACCTATCAGCGAGCTATGATGGCTCTTTTCTATGACTTAATGCACAAAGAGATAGAGATCTATGTGGATGACATCATTATCAAGTTCCGAAGGGAGGAAGACCACTTAGACCATCTTACAAAGCTCTTCAACAGGTTGCGTAAGTACAACTTGAAGCTGAATCCAGCCAAGTGCACCTTTGGCGTTAAATCAGGCAAGTTGCTAGGATTCCTAGTCAGTCACAAGGGGATTGAGCTGGATCCCACCAAAATCCAGGCCATCACGAAAATGCCCACTCCTCAGACAGAGAAGGAAATACGGGGGTTTTTGGGAAGAATCAACTTCATTAGCAGATTCATTTCTCAACTCACAGCAACCTGTGAGCCTATCTTCAGACTATTAAGGAAGAACTCCTCCATGAAATGGAATAACGAGTGCCAAAAGGCCTTCCTTACAATCAAAGAGCAGCTAGTCAAAGCTCCCATTTTGGTACCCCCCAAGGATGATGTTCCCCTGTTCATGTACCTGTCCATAAGTGACAATGTCATGGGCTGCATACTGGGACAGAAAGATGATAGAGGCCAAGAATGAGCTATCTACTACCTCAGTAAAAGATTCAGCAGCAGTGAACACAAGTACACTCTGATTGAGAGGACTTATTGTGCTTTAGCATGGGCTTCCATGAGGTTACATCATTACCTCCATGGTCATTCAACCCATCTCATATCCCTCGTGGATCATCTCAAGTATTTGTTCAATAAACTTATGTTAAATTGTCGGCTGTCTAAATGGTAGTTGATCCTACAATAATTTGACATCGTCTACGTGACTCAAAAGTCTATCAAAGGTCAAGGAATCGTGGATCAACTGGCCACCGCACCTTTAGGGGACTTCAAACCCTTGGAAACCTAATTCCCTGATGAAGGGGTAATGGCAATTCAGCAACACCATCTGTCGACGTTGGAATTTTTATTAGTCCCTTTTCGTTACTTATTTTTTGGTGTTCTCATATTAGGTGAGATTTGTTTGAAAAAATAAGTGAAAAAGGTCCGACATGTATAATGTCGACGATGGACTGTTAAGAGTTGCCCGTTGGTTTTTTATATGGTTGTACCAACACAACCGAGAAAAGGTTTGCACATTGACCTAGTGATGTGGCACCCCCCGACATCTGTGTTACCACGGTGACCGCCACTTTTCAAGAAATTGTTATATGAATGTGTGTGTGTGTGGATCAATGTGCAATTATTTAGAAGTAGTGCGAGGCCTCGTTCACACCTATATACACATGGTTTGAAATTGTGTAAAATTCAGATTTAACAAGATATGGTAGTGATGTTTTATAAAAGATGTTTTTCAAACCCTCGTGGATCATCTCAAGTATGTGTTCAATAAACTTATGTTAAATTGCCGACTATCTAAATGGCAGTTGATCCTACAATAATTTAACATCGTCTACGTGACTTAAAGTCTATCAAAGGTCAAGGAATCGTGGATCAACTGGCCGCCGCACCTTTAGGGGACTTCAAACCCTTGGAAACCTACTTCCCCGATGAAGGGGTAATGGCAATTCAGCAACACCATTTGTCGACGTTGGAATTTTTATTAGTCCCTTTTCGTTACTTGTTTTTTTGGTGTTCTCATATTAGGTGAGATTTGTTTGAAAAAATAAGTGAAAAAGGTCCACATGTATAATGTCGACGATGGACTGTTAAGAGTTGCCAGTTTGTTTTTTATATGGTTGTACCAACACAACTGAGAAAAGGTTTGCACATTGATCCAGTGATGTGGCACCCCCCGACATCCGTGTTACCACGGTGACCGCCACTTTTCAAGAAACTATTATATATATGTGTGTGTGTGTGTGGATCAATGTGCAATTATTTGGAAGTAGTGCGAGGCCTCATTCACACCTATATACACATGGTTTGAAATTGTGTAAAATTCAGTTTTAACAAGATATGGTAGTGATGTTTTATAAAAGATGTTTTTCAAACCCTTGTGCTCAATAGTAATTGAGACCTTTTACACTCATATTTTATATTAAGTGTTTGACTTGATTGTTTTTAATTCTCGAGATGCAAAGCATCTTCAAGAAAATAATGTACAAAATAGTGTCGAACTCCTCGTGGGTATCATAACCATCTGAGGAAATCCGAACACCGTATATAAATTTACAAACTGCTTACAACTGAAAATATCCATCACGGGAACCGAATCTAGATCCAGTGGACTTAATCTATGATCACATGATTCCTAGGCTCACATGATGCCTCAATTGATAATAAAGAAGTAAACAAGTATATATATAAAAGCTGTAAATATATGTATATAGACATGATCAGCCACCACGAAGCACCTCCATAGGGGATCAGAAATGTAAATAAAGCTGTAAAAGCAATCAACCGTCACGGAGTAAACTCCAAGCAGGACGAAAAGTAAATAAAGTTGTAAAGACGGTCAACCGCCATGAAGTAAACTCCAGACAGGACTGAATGTAAATATATATATATATATATATATATATATATATATATATGTGTGTGTATAAATGCGGTAAACACACCTGATGTAAAATCCAGGCTCATCAGACAAAGTCTGACAATAGTTGATATATATAAATATATATATATTAAAGTAGTAAGCGCTCCGGATATAAAATCCTGGCTCATCAAACAGAGTTCGACACACAGTTCATATATATATATATATATAAGTAAATAAACGCTCCAAACCGAAGTCTAGGCTTAATCGAGGCATAACTTGATAATTTTAGTCCATATATATATATATATATTATTTAGTTCCCAATAGGCACAATAGATCTAGAAGGGGGGGGGGGTTTAATAGATCCTTTTTAATTTTAAATACTTTTATCTTTTATTTTGTATTGCTATTAAATTACCATATGACAAACATAAGAATCTTTTCAAGCACAGCGGAATAATTAAAGACCCCTTTCATTGATATATTCATAATCATAGATACATTGTTCGCAGAGTTAGTTCAGTTGTAAGAAGTTAGAACATACATAGCAGTTATAGTAGTTAATAGACATAATGTAAATGACATAATTAAAAAGACACAAGGTGTTTTAAGTGGTTCAGAGACTCAAGCTCCTAATCCACTCTTCTGCTTTTAACTAGCAGGATTTCCACTAAGGAAGGGCAGCACCCTGAATCATTAAGATTCCTTCAAGGTCAGCAGCCTTGGGACTTCAGTTCATTAATAACTCTTCAAGGCCAGCAGCCTTGGAACTTCTCTAGTTCCCTAGGAACTCTTCAAGCCCAGCAGGCTTGGAACTTCATTTAGTCCCTCCGCATAAGGACCCATCGAATACCAGCTTCTTGTTGAGTTGTTTGTTTGTTTGTTGGAGTTGGTGCTGAGTTGCTAATATGTCTTTATGCTCTGAACATCTTCTGTACTTAGCAGCTTGGCGTGATCATCCTTGAAGTGTAGTTGAGTGTTGCATGATTCTTTGCTTCTTCAGTTACTCAACCTCCTCTGATGATCCCTTGATGAACTGCCTTGAAGGTCATTCCTCTTGATACGTGATGGCTGCACATGATGGATTTCTAAGATGACTGTAAGCTCTTCTTCTAGGTACTTAGAAACTTTCTAATGCTTACCACCATGATGGCATTTGTGATCCCCCTTCTTGATACTTGATGCCTTCTAATAATGGACTTGCTAAGATGACTGTAAGCTCTTCTCTATGGTACTTAGAGTCTTCCCATGATGGACATCAAGATGACATGACGGTCTTCTTTCTCTTGGATGTTCAGAACACTCTTTATGTAGTAGAAATCTCACTTCTACATTGTAGAACTCTCACTTCTACTTCTTCCTCTGTCTGTCTCTAAATGTTCTTGGTGGAATCGTAGAGTGAGCCTTCAGACTCACTATCTCACATGGTTTAGAATAGTCCACCGTTCCTCCAAACTTGGCAACTCCAGCAACCCTCGATCTTTGAAGCTTTTGCTGATTTATACTCCTTCCCAATCCTTCCATTGGAAAGTACCCATTGAAGGCTATTCAAATATCTTCACAGATCTCAAGTTGACAAAGGTGGACTGCTGATGTGACAAGTCATACTTTTTCTGACACTGCAGTTTACTGTTTCACCTACCCCATCAGAGATGTCACTTTAATGTCTTGGGCAGGTCAAAAACTTTGTTTCCTCCTTCTGATTTCTAGATCAGAGGTTGTCCTCTTGCATCGATGGTCTAAATAAGCACTTGTCTGAATATTGCCCTTTAGATTGAACCGTTGCCAATGCTTCAGTCTTCCGCTATTCGAACTCTACGATTCTGATGCATGCCTTCAAGGACCTGATCGTAGTGTCATGTTTACTGGTAGATGTAACACTGCGATTTGGAAGAGTGTTGATTGGATCTTCAATGTAGAACACTTCTTCCTTTTCTTGTGTAGTGCTTCAACACTTCTGTTTGCCTCAACAGCTCTCAGAGACTGATGACTTGACTTCTTTGTTCTGGACCCTTCTGAATAGCAAGACACTTTAGATTTTTGGCGTGTCCAGCTCGCTTTCTCCTTCTGATCTCCCGTTCATTTATCCTCAATGGACTGACCCAATGCTTAATCACTTTAGCCTTGTTCTTCAGAAGTTGTCCAGTATCTCTGTATTCACTTCATCAGTTCTTTCTTTGTTTGACAAACACTATGATCCTGGTTGCTTCCAAGATCGTTGTCTTCTATCCGCTTGACAGCTATTTCACTTGCTGACTTCCCTTTATCAGTTATTGAAGTCTTCTTCTGATTTCATTGTGGAAGACTTCATCTCGAATGGCTTCACAACTCAATCTTGATGCGGATTGGGTTGGTGCTTAGATCTTCTGTTAGCTTGTAGGCCATTCATTGAGTGCTCTCTAGTTTCCTTTAGATGTGATGTATCTTTGCATTGCTAACTAGAGGCTTCATAACTTTGGATATTCTGGGACTGCTCATTCGTTGAGAATCGTATTTGCTCTACGATTCTGTCTTAGTAGTATGATCACAATGGTTGAGGTCGTAGTTCTGCACTCTACGATTCAGCTTCGGCTGTGCAGACACTACGACTCCGAGATCAGATCTTTACACTCTACGACTTCTGCCTTGTGCTTGTTGTCTTCATCTGATCTTGCTCAACTACGATCTCTGCCTCTAGTATGATTAGTAGACTTTATGACTCTGTGTAGTCTACAATTCTTGACTTGGCTTCAGCATATACTTGGTCGGCTCGTAGGCAGGCTGTCTCTACGATTCTGAACATGACTTCCTCAACAGACTACGGCCCTGAGGAAGTTTTCCTTGACACACTACAATCCTTCCTCGTCTCTCCTGGCAGTCTACGAACTCCTAGATCTACTATCTTATAGACTACGATTCTACCTTGATAGCTCTCGAGTTGTCCTTGACTCTCCTGGAAGACTAGGTTTTCTGGTGCAGTGCTCGACGATCAGACAAGCCTATCTATTACATCATAAGATCAACCTAACATGCTTGATCTTTTTATATTTATAGTCCTTGTACATCATTTCTTTTTAAGGACTTTACAAAGCTATTTTGCTTATGTAGGATCAACCTAACATATTTGATCAATTCATTCTAAGTCCTTGTACACATATTTCTTTTATCTATCAAGAGACATTACAGCTTTTCTTAATGCAAGCATACTTGCATATTCATTCATATATATTCATAATCAAATCTTATATAAATAGGAATAACATTCACATGCATATTCCTGACAATCTCCCCCTATTTGATTATGACAAAAATAGTAAGTGCATATGCATGTTATGAATGAATCTTATATACAGTGAGCAGCTGTATTTCTAAAACAGATAATCCTGAATGTCATTTATAATGATGTGTAATTTAATACACTAACATTTTACATCCTGGATCCAGAACATACCTAATTAGTTAGAGATGTACCTCTTTGGCTCCATGTACGTTTCCAGGATGTCTGTTGATCAGCTATTCATCTGTTTGACCTTCTTGTTCTTGCTCCCCCTAGGATGATGACCTTCTGTCTTTGCTTTGCTCCCCTTCACATTCTTTCTTGACATGCTCCCCCTCAGATTCTGCATTTATGTGATCATCATCTTTTGCCTCCCCCTCAAATGATGATCCTGCCTCTTCTTCTGCTGTCTACTTCTTTGACTTCTTCTCTACTATCCTTTTTTTCTTCTTGCTCTTCTTACTCTTCTTTGAGTGCCTCTTGCTCTGCCTCTTTCTATACCTCTTTTTCTCTCCCTTTTTGTCATTAATCATTCGGGAGAGCTGCTCAATGTTGGACGTAAGCTGCTCCATTAGGTAGGAGGAGTTAGCAACTTCAAACTTGAGTTCCTGTTGTCCAAGCTCAAGTTGCACTGAGAAAGACTGCTGCATGTTGTCAATCTTGTCAGAGAGGGCTTGGATCTGTTCTTCATTGGCCTTCTGTGCTCGTAGAGCTTCTACCTTCTAATCATGTATGGCCTTTAGATAGGTGTTGTCTCTCTCTTTGAGTTTGAGAGATACATAAACCATAGTAGCTTGAAGTCTGTTCTGGGATGAATTATCTCCTGCTGCTGTCAGCTTCTTTGACTTTTCAGTGAATAGAGATATTTTCTCAATCAGTTCATCAAAATTCTTCATCAGCTCCTTCTCCACAGATATTTAATCATCTGGTTGGTCAGCTCCTTGTTGAGTATCAGATTGGGCTCTACGATCCTCTTTCTTGGACAGATTTTCAAAGGTGTTGAAAATCTGAAGAATAGTTGAGTTCCAATCATTGGTTGAGGATGAAGGAATGTCTGTCAGTTGTGCTTGAGCCGATGGAGGCTTCTGGTATTGAACTTGAAAACCATCAGTAGTATAGTGGACAGACTCTATGATCATCTCCTTGGTCATGATCCTTTTCCCTTGAGAGTCCACTCTACGATCATGGGGAATATAGTGATTCCCAGCATGGCGATAGACTTTCAAGTGAGGCTTGTTTGTGATCATCTTTGTAGCAAAACTCTTTACCCTTGGGAAGTTCTAAGCCACCAGCTAAATTCTTGGAAAATGAGAGTAGCACCAGCTGAAGTAGCTTCCATCTCTTTCAGTATGGGCCTTTAGCCATGGCATCCATTGGAATAACCATCTCATTAGCAGGTCATCAGGATTATAGAGAATGGTCGTGCTGTCTAGTTCCATGTTGTTCCAGTTTTTAACTATATCAAATGTAGTCATCCTTACTATTCTGAGCTGTTCATCTCCATAGTTCACCCATCTTTGTGGTGGTGTTTCTGGTGGTTCATTCGAGACTTCTACCACTATTCTACTATTTAATTTTGTTGGAGAGAGGACATGATAGAATTCTGGTTCCTCTGATTCCTGATTTTCAGAATTGGAATCATTCTCTATTTTTTCTCTTTCAAAGCTTGAGCCATCTTGATCATTTCCAACAGTGAATCCTTCTTGCTGCAATTCATTTCCAGATCCTTCTTCAGCAAGATCTTCCTCTGATTCATCTTCTTTATTTCTAGATTTATCTTCAGCACTTACTTCCTGTGATATAGACTCATCATCACTTAATTCAACTACAGCATTGGAGTGATCACTTCTCTTTTTGGAGGCAAATTTGGCTTGCAGTCTGTAGCTCTTCCTTCTTGTTGGAAGTTCAGCTATAGGGGTTTCAGACTCTTCTTCCTCCTCAGACTCTAAAGCCTTTGGATTGTTAGATGAACTTTCTTGAGGTTCAGTACTGATAGAGGCAGTTCCTTCTTCTATGAACTCATCACTCTTTGAGCCGTCATGGGGGCCTTTAGGATTGGAAGGGGCATGTTGTTCTTCTTTATAAACATCATCATTTGATCTATCATCTGGACTTGTTGCAGCACTTGCATTTAGAGATAGAGTTTGGTCATCTTAAATCTCTTCTTCATCAGCAGAGTGACTGCTCTGAGGATTAGCCACAGGGCTTGAGCATTCCTCTTTATCAGCAGATGCTGCATCTTCATTCTTTAATCCAGCTTCACCTTCACTGCTGGATTTTGTCTGTGGGGACTCAGCCTTGAGATTGTCAGTTGACTTTTCTTCTTCTGATTCTACATCTTTCTCTTTATCAGATGTACTATCTTGGGAAACTGAGGCTGGTTTGATTATCACCTTGGCTTTCTTGCCGGATGGCCCTTGAAGTAATCTGTTACTTTTCCTTTTTATGGTTTTAGTAGTTAGGGCTCTTTCTTCTTCAACCTTGTCTTTGAAGGAGAGACTTCTTGGTGGGGCCTTGGTTTTCTTCACACTTCTAGATTTCTTCTTGGCTGGTGTAGTGGCTGCTAGTACAGAGTCATCAGACTCAGAGCTTTCTACCCCTTCTGCCTCCCTCTTCTTTGTAGAGGCCTTGCTGCTGCTCCCAGTTGTCAACCTTCTGTTCTCCTTGGGGTTTTTCTTCCAATTCACAAATAGTTTAGGAGATATCTCTTTGCGAACATTTAGAGGCTCTCCTTCATCATCCTTAATCTTGCCTCCCAGTTTCTTCTTCATTACAATGCTCAGCAGTCTTCCATGAAACACCTTTGTCAGGGGGTTTTCTGTAGACTTCTTTAGCTCGGCCTTTTCTATCCATTTGGAGATCTGATCGAACAAGATAGCTCCAAAGTTGACTCGCTTCTTCAGAATTATTGCAGACATAATCTTCAACTGTTGATCAAGCACAGTATCATGTGCAGTATCCTTGCACAATATATATTTGTCCACTATCTCTGTAAGGAACTCAAACTCCTCTGGAAACTCCTTCTTCTTCATGTCCTTCAAACTAGGGTTCCTTTGGTACCCCATGATCTCCTTTGATTGTTCTGTATCGATATCGTCAGGGCTCTTCAGTCCTTGGTCAGGAAAACATAAGCATTGATTGAGGTCAGAAGATTTCAGCTTTAGAGACTAGCCTTTGACCTTGGTAGAAAGGGTTCCAGAGTTTATGGAAGCATTTGAGTAGAACTCTTTAACCAGGTCAACATATACTCGAGTGCTTGCCTCGAGACATTCTGAGAATCCAACATTCTTTACAAGTTCGAGAATGTCTCTGAACTTATTTTTGGATTTCTCAAATGACTTGGTTCCGAGCTGAATACCAGTTATTACTCGCCAGTTTTCCATTTGAGTAGTTCAAGGAATATGGGTGTTTGATTCAGAGGGGTTTTTGAGAGATGACTAATTGTGATTTGGGAAAGACTCTGGATGATTAATTGATTTTGGCTTTTGAGAGGATTCTAGGGTTTGAAAATAGGAGGGAGAGAGGTTCAATAGCTTCTGATAATTGTTTGCTAATTTGAATTTTCCTTTATGGCAGTTCCTTCTAACTCTGCATAATCAGTGAAGTGTCAACCAACCATTGGTTGCACGAAGTCTAGTAATGAGTTGTAACTCTCCATAACTTTTTAGTTAGATATTTCCTTTCAGAATAGTAGACGTTTAATTGACGTGGACTGACCGTTGACCTCTTTCGTTCGTAGAGTAGTATAGTAAGACTGCTATGGACTCTACGTTTTCCTTTGTTGACTCAACGATCAACTTTTGAGTGATGTTGCAGTGGATGGTTTTGACATTCATCCTCATCTTGATGCAGCATAGCTTGATCACTGATATACCCGAACTTGTCTCCTCATAATTTGAATGGTTGAGTAATTGTCCAGTTTTCTCAAGCTCCTCATGAACTGGAGTATACTTTGGTCAGACAGACTAAGTACCTGCAGGTTAGATACATTTCTATTTTTGGTACACATAATTAAATGGGCCCTGCTAGGTAAGTTTTCTAAACCCCTGTTCCTCATACTTGGATAATCATCATATTTATCACCAACAATCATATTCATGCATGCAACTAGTTTTAGATAATACATTTTGAGATGCATGAAGGTGAGTGTGTAAGATTCATCATTTTAATAATACACTCTTTCTCTTTGATGGTTTCATCGTTTGCTGGGTTGTGTGCACAATGTTTGAGTGTTCACAGAGTGAAAATCAACTCTACGATTTATGTGTATCTTGTTGATTCATGGAGGTGATCAGTTTCTACAAATCATCAAAATACACTTGTAGAACTTGATCATACTCTGTGGGTTATCAAATACTTAAAACATAGGTTTGTACGTATATACTAACCCATCAGAAAAGAGTACTCCACATAAAAATTAATTTGGCCTGTGATGCTCTTTTGACCCATTTTAGATTTCCTTCAGGATATCATCTTCAACCTAAAACTCGGATGGCGAGAAAGTTTATAGGCATTGGAGTTTCCATCCTCAGGGTACTTTCTCTCTTCACCTTTTTAGGTAGATTATGACTCCTTGACAGAATACTGTTATAGTTCATAACAAGGATCATTTATGATGTACACATTTATAATAGTGAGGAACTGTACATTTTTACTGTTAATTTCTTAACAGTCTATTAGGAGAATGCATATTATGATTTGATGTTTTAATGTATATGTTCATGATTATTTCTAAGGTCCTTAAATGAATATATGCACAATGACTTAGTGATAGATCAAAATTGTTAGGTTGATCTAATCTTTCAACATGTACCATTCTGATAAAGAATGTATAGATAGAAAGATCAAAACTGTTAGGGTGATCTTAAGATGTAATAGATTAGTCTTGAAGAAATCGTAGTGCATCAATCTGATCAACATTGCAAGAGTCAAGGCAGAAAACGTAGAACCTGAAGATCGTAGTGTGCATGCCTTGAAGGGGACTCTTCGGAAATCGTAGAATGGTCCCAACGTTTGCCGAGCCAACTCCACGATCGTCGTATGCTGAAGGAAACATGAAGTTTACAAGTCAACGATCGTAGTGTGCTCTCGGGAATGTAGAGTGAACAACACGAGCAAGTGAAGATCGTAATGTGCAAGGGTTTAAGGGAAATCGTAGTGCTCTCGACTGATAGCATCGTAGTGTGCAAAGATGTGAAAGACGCTACGATCTAAATCGTAGAACACCATGACCCAAATCCTAGAGCATCATCTGTCTCATGTCAGAAAACGTCGAGCCTCATGATCTGTGTTTTCAATAAGTGAGGAATGGATCCCAGATGCTGCAGTGATCATCAGTTAGAGAATATTTGAAATATCCTTAGTATGCAACAAAGAAGCGTATTGAAGAAGCTAAGGATAGTACCATGGGTAAGAGGGACAAAATACCTTTTGAGGTGGTAGGTGAGAAAACAGCCTGAAGTGTCAGTGTGCCAGAATGCAGAATTCAGAAGATGTGCAAAATTGTCTCCATCACAGTACAGAAAGTTCAGACGCATTTAATGCCACAACGGATGGATCCAACGGATTGTTTTCAACATCACATATATACAGATCAGATAGATGAGAGAGAATTAAGCAAGGGTTGAACAAACAACGTGAACATCTCTCTCAAGCTCAACTCTACGACCTGAGATATTGCAAAGCTTGCTCAGCTACTCAGTTATTTAGAACAAGTGCTTACACAAATGATGAGTAGCAGAACCATCAAGAACACAACATTATCAATCAATCAAGAAGAGTACCAAGTCTGCTTTGAACTTGAAGAATTAGAGTGAATGAGTAAAAAAGCTAAGTCTCTTGGACTTGAAGAGTGAACTAAAAGTTCCTGAGGCTATTTGGTCCGAAGGAATCTGTGAGATTCAGAAGTTGTAACAGACATCCTTAGTGGATATCCTATTCGTTGAGTAGAAGAGTGGACTAGGAGCTTTAAGTGCTCTGAACCACTTAAAATGACTGTGTCATTTACATTCACATCATAACTGCTATAACTGTTATAACTGCCATAACTGCCTCACCCTCATTACTCCAGTGCTTGGTAAAGAAGATTAAAACTAATATTAATTCCGCTAAGTTTTAATCACTATCTAAGAACTAGTTTAAAAAGATTTTTTTTAAAAAAATATCTATTCAACCCCCCTTCTAGATAACTATTGTGCCAACTAGGAACTAACAATTGGTATCAAAGCAGGTTCTATTTTATAGCTTACAAGCTTTAGTAGATCCTATGGCACTCGTACCAAGCAAATCCAGGACCGGGGGAGGCAGCAAGCCACCAATGTGCAACAAGGATAAATTTGCTAACTGGAAAGTCAGGATGCAAGCATACATGGACTCAATAGATGAAGATCTATTTGAGACCGTTCAAAATGGGCCCAACATTCCAAACAAGCTTGCACCAACCACTAACGATCCAAACCGTATACAGATCAAGGTTAAAGAAGAGTGGACAGACAACGAGAAGAGAGCTTTCCAACTTGATAAGAAGGCTAAGAACATCTTGTTCCAATCCTTAGAGGACGATCTGTTTGAAAATATTGTAAACAACAAAACAGCTAAGGAAGTTTGGAAGCACTGCTGATCATGCACGAAGGAACTGAAGAAGTCAGAGAGAACAAACAGTCTCTCCTGACACAGCAGTATGAAATGTTCGCTCATGTGCAAGGAGAAAACGTGACTGCAACCTATGAAAGATTCAACGTTCTGCTCAACTCTCTACGAGCGTATGGGAAGATCTATCCTAATAAGGATCTAACCATAAAGTTCATGAGAGCCCTACCGAGCAGGTGGGATGCAAAGACCACAGCAATAAGAGAATCAAAGAATCTTAATGAGATGACAGTTCAACAACTGTATGGAAATCTCCTGACCTACGAACTGGAGCTGACCCAACGCGCCAAAACCTTATCAGAAGGAAGAAGAAAGGATAAGGGTGTTGCTCTCAAGGCAAATGAAGGTGTATCAAAAGTCATCACTGAGATTGACTCTGATGATGATGAAGACGATGACGATGACTTTGCTATGCTGGTAAAGAGACTAAGAAGGTTCATGCGACAAGGCAGAACCGGCAAGCCAAAGAAAGTCAGCAACTACGTCAGCCAGGAACAAATGAATGATTTATGCTACAACTGCAAGAACGTGGTCATTTCATTGCAAACTGTAACAAGCCTATCAAAGAAGAACTAAAGAAGAAATCTCATGCAAAGAAAGAATACAAAGGAACCAAGAGGCCTCAGAAAAGAGACAAAGGCACAGTTCTTGGGATGATCGTGGAGTGATTCGGATAATGACTCAAATCACGCACTCACGGAGATGAGGAAGAACCACACATGGCCAATCAGTGCTTAATGGCCAAACATGCAAAGGACAGACAAAGCCTAAACATACATGATGTAAGTCTTGATGAGGTATTTGATTTTAATTCTCCTGATGTAGATATAAGTGGCTTAAGAACAGCTTTGCATGGCATAACCACTGATCTACATCAATACATGAAGTGGTTCAGAGTATTGTCTAAAGATCATTCACTTCTTCAAGAGGAAAAGAAGAGAGTTCAAAAAGAGCTTGAAACAGCCCTTCTAAGTACCAATCTTCTATCCAAGCTTCAGGCTGAGAATGAAACATTAAAATAGAAAAACACACTCAATGCACAGAGAGAGTCTAAGCTAACCTCTAAAATTGAGGATCTAGAGAAGACTATCTCTGCATGGAACAAATCCTCATCATCCACGGACTACATGCTCTTTAGTTAGAGATGCATATTCGACAGAACAGTTCTAGGCTTTGGGGAATTCATCTCAGAACCATGTATGGAAAAGACAATGGAAACTAGCACTTGTAATGCCTCAAGTTTTTATAGAGGCATTACCTTTGTGAAATCCTCACAGTTGGAAGAGCCAGTTCAACCTTGTTCTACTGTTTCTAGTTATATTTAGAGAAGTAAAGGATCTCACTCTAGTCTGGGTTTCATAAAGGAGAAAAGTAACCCAACCTCTACTCACCAGCCTCGAAGAATCATAGAGTCAAGCAAAACCAACTCTACGAATCAACTAGGAAGGTACAGTAGAGGTAAGGCACACTCATCACTATTTATGAAACCTAAGGACACGTGGAAGAAAGAGAATCAGTTTAACAGAAGGTTAACTAAGGAACCACACAAGTCCAAGTGTTAGATGAATCACCACACACACACAGGCATGCATCATAATAGATGTTTCATATGCAATAAATATGGTCATAGGGCTACAAAGTGTTATTATAACTCCATGCATGTTAGACCCAAGATTAGACAAATTTGGGTCCCCAAAGACACTAACAAAGAAGGACCCGTGCAAATATGGGTACCAAAATGAATGTTCAAATGTTTTGACAGGAAAAGAGCTCCACGACCTAAACATGGTATCTGGACAGTGGATACTCAAGGCATATGATAGGGAACAAAGCTCTACTATCTAACTATATAGAAAAGGAGGGTCCTTCATTCATCTTTGGAGATAACGGCTCGGGCAAGACAAAAGGATTTGGCTCTGCTGGCAATGGTGCAATATCTTTCAGCAAAGTAGCTTATGTGGAAGGACTCCAACACAACCTTCTAAGTATCAGCCAACTCTGTGACAAGGGTCACCAAGTAACATTTCTCAACAACCAATGTAGAGATTTTAAGACATCTACCATAAAGCTGACCGGAACAAGAGAAGGAAATGTCTACACAGTAGATCTTGGTCAACTAAGCTCTGATGGAACAATATGTTTTCTGGCAAAAGCGTATGAGGAAATGAGCTGGCTATGGCATAGAAGGTTGTCTCACTTAAACTTCAAAAGCATGTCCAAACTGGCATCAATAGACCTCGTAGCTGGTCTACCCAAGTTCAACTTTGTGAAGGAAATGCCATGCAATGCATGCCAGCTTGGTAAGCAAACCAGAAGCTCATTCAAGAGCAAGACTGCCAACTCCATTGACAAACCCTTGCATCTGCTCCACATGGATCTCTTTGGGCCAATCCCAACAACTAGTCTTGGAGGAAAAAGATACTCTCTAGTCATAGTCGACGACTACACCAGATTCACATGGGTATTTTTCTTAAACTCAAAGGATGAGACAAGCTCTGAATTAATCAAGATGTTCAGACTGGTGATAAACGAGAAAGGAGAGAAAATCAAGGCCATAAGGAGTGATCACGGAAGAGAATTCAATTTCTCAAACATAGACAAGTTCTGCTCAGATAATGGCATCAGTCATAACTTCTCAGCTCCACGAACTCCTCGACAAAATGGAGTTGCTGAAAGAAAGAACAAAACCCTGATAGAAGCTGGAAGGACTCTACTAGCGGCAACTCGTCTGCCTAAATACTTCTGGGCAGAAGCTATCAACACTGCATGCTACACACATAACAGATCATTAATTCACTCTACGATCAAGAAGACACCCTACGAACTGTGGAAAAGAAGGAAGCCGAGTGTCAGCTATTTCCATGTCTTTGGCTGTGCATGCTATATTCTCAACAATGGAAAGCAGTATCTGACAAAATTCCAGCCCAAGTCAAATGAAGGGATTTTTCTTGGATATGCGACAGACAGCAAAGCTTACAGGGTGTTTAACAAAAAGACACTGAATGTCAAAGTCTCAATACACATCATCTTTGATGAAACTGACTTAGACAAAGCAGTGTCTCAAGACACTACGACCGATAGTGCAGACACTACGAATGAAATCGTCGAGCTCAACACTACGATCGTAGTGCCAAATAGTGAAATCGTAGAGCATGATAATGAAATCGTAGAGAGGTCCATCCAATACAGCAAGCCTCCACTCCAAGAAGAAGAAATAGACCTTAAAGATTTAAGACATGAAGGCATCAAGACAGATGTTCCACCTGGTAACAGATGGGCAAGAGATCACACTCAGGATCTAATCATTGGAGATCCGAGTGCCAGAGTCAAAACAAGAGCTGTTACTCAGAATGAATGTTTTTATCTAAGCTTCCTGTCACAAATAGAGCCAAAGAAGATAGAGGATGCTATGGAAGACTCCAGCTGGATAGGAGTAATGCAAGAAGAGCTCAACCAATTTGAACAAAGTAAAGTATAGAGATTGGTACCAAGACCAAAGAGCCATCCTGTGATAGGAACATAGTGGGTTTTCAGAAACAAAATGGATGAAGATGGGGTCATAACCAGAAACAAGGCAAGATTAGTGGCAAAGGGTTATTCTCAAGAAGAAGGTATCGACTACGATGAGACATTTGCACCTGTTACCAGACTAGAAGCCATCAGAATCTTTCTTGCCTTTGCGGCTCACATGAAGTTCAAAGTCTTCCAGATGGATGTCAAGAGTGCATTTCTAAATGGAGAACTCCAAGAATTAGTCTATGTAGAGCAACCTCCAGGTTTCATCAATCCATCTCTTTCTAATTATGTCTATAGATTACATAAAGCCTTATATGGTCTTAAACAAGCACCTAGAGCATGGTATGAAACATTGACTAACTTCTTAATCGAAAATGGGTTCACCAGAGGTAGAGTAGATACCACACTGTTTCTTAGAAAAAATAAAGACAAAGTCTTACTAGTTCAAATCTATGTTGATGACATTATCTTTGGTTCTACTGATGAAACGTTATGCAAGAGATTCTCCAAGCTAATGCAGAGCAAGTTTGAAATGAGCATGATGGGTGAGCTGAACTTCTTCCTTGGACTGTAAGTAAAGCAGAAGGAAGAAGGAATTTTCATAAACTAAGCCAAGTACATCAAAGACCTACTAAAGAAGTATGGCATGGAATTAGCCTCTCCCATAAAAACACTAATTGCTCCTGCAACCAAGCTTGACAAGGATGAGAAAGGTAAAAGTATTGATATCACTTAATACAGAGGTATGATAGGGTCTCTTTTATACCTAACTGATAGTAGACCAGATATAATGTTTGCAACATGCATATGTGCTAGATTTCAGGCTAACCCTAAAGAGTCACACTTGTCTATTGTAAAGAGGATCTTCAGGTATCTCAAGGGTACACCTTACTTGGGGCTGTGGTATCCCAAGGAATCCTCATTTGAACTAATAGGATACCACAGATCTTTGATTTTGCGGGATGCAAAATAGATAGAAAAAAGTACCGATGGCACTTTATCGACTTCTTGGAAATGGACTTGTGTCTGGTTGAGCAAAAAGCAAAACTCGATTGTCTACTTCAACTGCAGAAGGTTTGAATATATTGTTCTTTGGCAAATTCTTTGTGCTTTCGAGATCCTATGGATGAGAAATCAGCTAGCTGACTATGGGTTCGATTTTAAATCTATTCCCATACACTGTGATAACACTAGTGCTATAGCAATAACTCATAATCCTGTCATGCATTATAGGACCAATCATATAGAAATAAGGTATTACTTCATTAGGGATCATGTGCAAAATGGAACTATATCTTTACAATATATCCATACTAAAAATCAACTTGCTGATGTTTTCACAAAACCACTAGATGAATCCAGATTTAATAAGTTAATAAGTGAGCTAGGAATGCTAAATCTACAACCATGAAATATATGCTCTAGATTGTACTAACCATGACAGATACAAAGGTTGAACTCAGAATTATAGACATGCTTAAGGGAAGTTCACGATCGTAGAGCTGAACAGACAACTACCTCAACTATCGTAGCGAGAACTCAACCATCCTAGTGTAGACTCAACGATGATAAAAGCTCATCCTGTGATGACAAGCTTCATAACAAGGCAATCTCTCTAAGAGGAGGCTCAAGAACAAACCTAACCCTTGAATCTCTCCAAGAGGATGGCCTTTCCCGAGCTGCCCTAAAAGAATGCTTTATCAAAAACTCATCACAAGGATTCGGACAGACTCGACGATCGTAGGACAGACTCAACGAATGCTGATCAGACTCAATGACTGCTAGACAAACTCGACGATCGCAGGACAAACTCAATGAGCAGAAGACTACATCAACGATCGTAGTCATTCCAAAGTCACCTTAGCTCTGAAGACATAAAGGATAAATTAGTACAATCCCACTCAGTCAAAATCGTAGAGCCAAGTAAAAGGCGACCCCTGTCCCACTAAGTCAAAAAAAGAGAGAGGGAAGTTACAAGTACAAATTAAAATCGTGTTTTTGAAATCTGAAGTTCAAAAGATTATCTCTCCCATTCTCTCTCTCTCTCAAAGAAAAACCCTAAATCAGTAAAAAGCTCAGTCGTATCTCACTTCTCAACTATAGAATCAATGGTTGCTTCAAATGTAATTTCAGGCTACAGGCTCTACTTCGACGAGTTCAAGAATGCTCCACCAAAATTTCACAAGACGCTGGCCTTACTTAAGAAGTCGGGTCTTGAAGAGGCGTTTAGCAACGATACACTCATCTATCCCAAGCTAGTGAAGGAATTCTATAAGAATGGTGTGTTCAAACAAAAAACCATCACTACTCGAGTAAAGGGAGTAGAAATGAGACTAAGGGAAGAGGACTTCAATCTGGCCCTTGGTCTCAAGAATAAAGGGCACCCATTTCTAGACAGCATGAGCTTCCAAGAGGGATTGAAGAAAATGCACCACAAGAAGAATCCCTCTGTGAAAGGCTACAAAAAGAAGGAGTTCCCTCAAAGGTATGAATTTTTGGCCGACATTATTGGGAAATGCATTTGCTGCAAGAGCTCAAGTCATGACCCAGTAAATGAGACTCAGCTTAAGCTCATAACGGCCATGATTTATGGCACACAGCTCAACTATGGGGTAGTATTGCTCGAGTGGATCGACAAGTGGATCGTCAACTCGAAGAAATCAAAAAGCACTCCGAAGATGCTGTATGGGAGATTCATAAGCATCATTATGCAATCTGCACTGGGTGACAAAATTGGGGATGATGAAGGAGAAGCCATCAACTCAAATCAAAGATTGACCCATCAGTTGTTTGAGAATTGGAAGAGAAACCCTGCTGAGTTTGTTCGAATGAAGACAGAGTCCAATGGGAGAACTAGGGAACTAAAGGAGGCAGGCTTTTCAGGAGACATGTCTGTTGTCAAGAAGTTGAAGAAGAAGGAGAAGCAGACAAGGAAGAACTCTCTGCTCTTGCCAGAAAAAGCAAGGGCAAGAGAAAGCTAAGGGCAAGACAAATCGAAGAGCATCAAGGATCTACAACTGGCATTCCTATAGAGTCCTTTGATATAGAGACTCTAAGGAGGCTAAGAAAGAAGCAACAACAAGAAGAAGCTGAAGAGGATCAAGCCACCATATCACAGATCCTAAAGAAGAACAATACTGGTCATTAGTCCAAAAGACCAACAGTTTCTTCAATCGTAGAGTCTCTACTGTTCTCTGAAACTAGACCAAGTGTGGCAGAAATGGAAGAAGCTGCTTCACGAAGAGTGGTTGTTCAACATGACAAAGCTAAGACTCAAGAGAGTCCAGAAGTTGTGGCTAAACCCAGCAAAGTAAAAAAAAAGATGGTCAAGAAGTATATTCTTGAGAATGAAAAGGTGCTGAAAAAGGAAGCCAAGAGTGTGGCTGCAAAAGAGAAATAGCCCCAAGTAAATAAAGAGGACGATTCTCGGTGAGGAGATCCACAAAAATTCTCATGATTGAGTACACACCGGCTGAGGGGGATAAGTCTACAGCTCAAGAAGATATTCCAGCTGAGGGGGACTTTTTGAATCTACAAGAGGATGACCATGCTGAGGGGGGGCCTCATGACATCCCAATGGCAGAAGAAGAGGTTCCTGCCCAAGATAAAGTTGAATCAATGCCAAACTTTCCAGAGACCATTAAGATAATGGAATCTTTAGAAGAGACCAAAGAAGAGGAAGAAAATGATGATGATGAGCTTGAAATCACTGGTATAGGGAAAGATGGATTTAGGAGCTATCTGTACACTCAACTGTTTTCCTACCTACTCATGATGGCATACCATCAAGCTTCAAGGAATATCCAGCAATCTCAGTTCTGGCTAATGGATTTCCAAGGAAAGTCATCTTTGCCAAGAAGTTGCTTACCAACCATTCCTCATCCAAGGATAAACTTAAGGTATTGACTATTCCCGATCTTTTCAAAGTTAATCACTTGCCATCATCTTCATTCAGTCAATTCTATGAATTTCCTCACTGGATGGAACTGATTCTTCACCCACTCAATCAGTTTCCAGTTACAGAATCTCAAAATTCTATAACTGAAGAACGAAAAGAAGTCAACCTTACCCTGCTTCCAAAAATCACCAACTCTACGATTCAAGACTCCAGCCACATCGTAGAATCTAACATTGAAATCATAGAGTCACCTATCCCAGACATCCAAACCCAAGCCCCTCCAGCTGATATACCATCCTCCTCATCACATGACTACTTTAGTCTTGATCTCGCTCTTTACAATTTGCAAGATCAATCTCAACCAAGAACCCCCCCCAATGAACAATCCTCGAGCAAATGATACTCTCCCAAGCCTGCCTACCAAGGATGACTTGAAAGACACCTCTGAGAAAATGGTCAAGTCTATAGAAGCAAGTTTGGAAAATCACTCTGATCTCATCAATATCCGGCTGAATCAAATGATCACAACTGCAAATAATTTCCCTGGCACTATGAATACTGAGCTTACAAAGAGGCTAAGAGAAATTATCAAAGAGATTCTGAAGAGTATGTCGGACAGAGATGAGAACCACTTCCAGAAAGCATCCCAACAAAGAGAGGCTGTACTCGAACTGCAGAAACACCAAGACCTTCAACATAAAATTATGCTAGATAATGTCCTCAACTTGAAAGCTTCGGTCTATGACTTCTAGAATCTTATGCAAATAAGGAGAAACATAACGATATGATTCTGTCAGTTCTCCAAAATAAAGAAGCAAGATCTGAAAAACAGATCAAGGAAAATAGAGAGGACATCGCTCAAACCCAAAGCCAACTGAACGAGCTTGTCCAAGGAGTTAATTGACTGTCTGCAGAAATTCAAACCCTTGATGCTGACATAAAGGGGGAGAATAAAGGGAAAGGAGATCAAGAAGGTCAGGGAGGCCAACGCAGAGGCAGAGGCAGAGGAGGTCATGGAACTCAAGAAAGGGGAAGAAGACAATTTCATGCTCAAGCATCACGAAGTCCCCCTGTAAAATAATTCCACAGTCAAACTCAATGATCTGATCAACAGAGAATTATAATGGCTATACCATTAAGCCGTTAGGAGTCAACTCCCAGCTCACAAGATGTGTCTACTGTACGTATAAGAATGTCAACTGGAGATCCTGCCTTCATGCACATGCATGAGGAGAATCCAATACTAAGTCTAAGCGAGCTGGAAGAGTTAGCCAGAAACGAGGAAGCTCAAAGAAAAAGAAGGGCTGAGGAGTATGCTAACCCACCTCCACTAAAGAGGTCAAGGAAACAGAGATAAGTTGAAACTTAAATTTCCTATTGATGTAATGTTGAATTGTAATATCTTCTAATCATCAATAAATTCATGCTTATTCTCTAAAAATTTCAACCGCTCACTAAAATACTAAGTCATGTTTAAATTTCCTGCAAATGCATCTAGTCACTAATAATAATGATAACAAATCTCCTTGGTTATGTCAACATCAAATAGGGGGAGATTGTTGGGAGAATACATATTATGATTTGATGTTTTAATGTATATGTTCATGATTATTTGTAAGGTCCTTAAATGAATATATGTACAAGGACTTAGTGATAGATCAAAATTGTTAGGTTGATCTAATCTTTCAACATGTACCATTCTGATAAATAATGTATAGATAGAAAGATTAAAACTGTTAGGTTGATCTTAAGATGTAATAGATTTGTCTTAAAGAAATTGTAGTGCATCAATCTGATCAACATTGCAAGAGTCAAGGCAGAAAACGTAGAGCCTGAAGATCGTAGTGTGCCTGCCTTGAAGGGGACTCCTCAAAAATCGTAGAGTGGTCCCAACATTTGCCGAGCCAACTCCACGATCGCAGTATGCTGAAGGAAACGTGAAGTTTACAAATCAATGATCATAGTGTGCTCTCGAGAACGTAGAGTCAACAACACGAGCAAGTGAAGATCGTAGTGTGCAAGGGTTTAAGGGAAATCGTAGTGCTCTCGACTAATAGCATCGCAGTGTGCAAATATGTTAAAGACGCTACGTTTTAAATCGTAGAACACCACGATCCAAATCGTAGAGCATCATCTGTCTCATGTCAGAAAACGTCGAGCCTCATGATTTGTGTTTTCAACAAGTGAGGAATGGATCCCAGATGCTGTAGTGTTCATTAGTCCGAGAATATACGAAATATCCTTAGTATGAAATAAAGAAGCGTATTGAAGAAGCTAAGGATAGTACCATGGGTAAGAGGGACAAAACACCTTTTTAGGTGGTAGGTGAGAAAGCAGCTAGCAGTGTTAGTGGGCCAAAATTCAGAATTCAGAAGATTTGCAGAAATGTCTCCATCACAGTACAGAAAGTTTAGACGCATTTAATGCCACAACTGATGGATCCAACGGATAGTTTTCAACATAACATATATACAGATCAGACAGATGAGAGAGAATTAAGCAAGCATTGAACAAACAACGTGAACATCTCTTTCAAGCTCAACTCTACGATCTAAGATATTGCAAAGCTTGCTCAGCTACTCAGTTCTTTAGAACAAGTGCTTACATAGCAACTGAGTAGCAACCATTAAGAACACAACATTATCAATCAACTGAAGAAGAGTACCCGGTTCTTGAACTTGAAGAGTTAAGTAAGCGTAAGAAAGCCAAGTCTGCTGGACTTGAAGAGTTCAAGAGTGAACTAAGAAGTTCCTAGACTGCTGGTCTAGAAGGAATCTGTGTGATTCAGAAGTTGTAATAGACATCCTTAGTGGATATCCTACTCGTTGAGTAGAAGAGTGGACTATGAGCTTTAAGTGCTCTGAACCACTTAAAATGACTGTGTCATTTACATTCACATCATAACTGTTATAATTGTTATAACTGCCATAACTGCCTCACCCTCATTACTCCAGTGCTTGGTAAAGAAGATTAAAACAAATATTAATTCCGCTAAGTTTTAATCACTATCAAAGAACTAGATTAAAAAGAAAAGTTTTTTTTAAATATCTATTCAACCCCCCCCCCCTTCTAGATAACTATTGTGCCAACTAGGAACTAACACAGTCGTTTATCTTTATTCTACTGAGTTTAGGCATTGATGTGCATAGCTTCACATTTGCTCCTGACAGCTTATTGCTCTTGTTGGCCTTTAATCAATCAGTCGTGGTCTTGAAGATGCAGGCGAGGAGAATCTCAGCATCTTTAGTTCTTTGACATCCATCAGTTCACAAAGTTTGCACCCAGCTATTAGTTGGCCAGACACATGTTTGAGAAGATCTTCTTTCTTCTCTGGATAAACATTTCTTGGCATGTATGGCCTTTTTATCTTTCAGTCTGGTGGATGCTTGACTCTTTGTTGTTGATGTCTCTCGTGCTATCTCGTCTGGTCTTCAGACTACAAGATTAACTGCAGGCAAGGATTGATCTTGTTGATATAATACTCGAGAACATAGACCAATCTGAGCAGCTTCAGGTGTATATACGCATTTACCTGTACACAATATTTCCAACGTGTGAGCTCATCTACATATAACAAGTGACTTATTACTTAACTAAGTTTAGAAAAATGTTTGTGCTTGGGATCAAATTCAAAGCGATTAACTTTTGAATATAGCATGTGAACCTGCTTTGATACCAATTGTTAGTCCCCAATAGGCTCAATAGATCTAGAAGGGGGGGTTGAATAGATCCTTTTTAATTTCAAATACTTTTCTCTTTTATTTTGTATTGCTGTTAAATTAGCATATGACAAACATAAGAATCTTTTCAAGCACAACGGAATAAGTAAAAGATCCCCTTCAATGATATGTTCATAATCATACATATATTGTTCGTAGAGTTAGTTCAGTTGCAAATAGTTAGAACATACGTAGAAGTTATAGCAGTTAATAGATATAATGTAAATGACATAATATAAAAGACACAAGGGGTTTTAAGTGGTTCAGAGACTCAAGCTCCTAATCCACTCTTCTGCTTTCAACTAGCAGGATTTCCACTAAGGGAGGGCAGCACCCTGAATCACTAAGATTCCTTAAAGGCCAGCAGCCTTGGGACTTCAGTTCACTAAGAACTCTTCAAGGCCATCAGCCTTTGAACTTCTCTAGCTCCCTAGGAACTCTTCAAGCCCAGCAGGCTTGGAACTTCATTTAGTCCCTCCGGACAAGGACCCATTAGGCTCTGGCTTCTTGTTGAGTTGTTTGTTTATTTGTTGGAGTTGGTGTTGAGCTGCTAAGATATCTTTATACTCTGAATATCTTCTGTACTTAGCATCTTGGCGTGATCATCCTTAAAGTGCAGTTGAGTGTTGCATGATGTTCAGCTTCTTCAGTTACTCAACCTCCTCTGATGATCTCTTGATGAACTGCTTTGAAGATCATTCTTCTTGATACGTGATGGCTGCACATGATGGGTTTCTAAGATGACTGTAAGCTCTTCTGCTAGGTACTTATAAACTTTCTCATGTTTGCCACCATGATGGCGTCTGTGATCTCCCTTCTTGATACTTAATGCCTTCTTATGATGGACTTGCTAAGAAGACTGTAAGCTCTTCTCTATGGTACTTAGAGTCTTTCCATGATGGATATCAAGATGACATGACGCTCTTCTTTCTCTCAGCAGTTCAGAACACTCTTCATGTAGTAGAACTCTCACTTCTTCTTCTTTCTTTGTTTGTCTCTAAGTGTTCTTGGTGGATCATAAAGTGAGCCTTTAGACTCACTTTCTCACATGGTTTAGAACAGTCCACCGTTCTTCCAAACTTGGCAACTCCATCAACCCTTGATATTTGAAGATCTTACTGATTTATACTCCTCCCCAATCCTTCCGTTGGAAAGTAGCCATTGAAGGCTATTCAAATATCTTCACAGATCTCGAGTTGACAGAGGTACACTACTGTTTCATCTACCCCATCAGAGATGTCACTTTAATGTCTTGGGCAGGTCGAAGACTTTGTTTCCTCCTTCTGATTTCTACATCAGAGGTTGTCCTCTTGCATCGATGCTCTCAACAAGAACTTGTTTGAATATTACCCTTTAGATTGAACCGTTGACAATGCTTCACTCCTTAGCTATTTGAACTCTACAATTCTGATGCATGTCTTCAAGGACCTGATCGTAGTGTCATGTTGACTGGTAGATATAACACTACGATCTGGAAGAGTGTTAATTGGATTTCAATGTAGAACACATCTTCCTTCTTTTGTACACTGCTTCAACACTTCTGTTTGCCTCAACATCTCTCAGAGACTGATGACTTGACTTCTTTGTTCTGACCCTTTCTAAATAACAAGACACTTCAGATTTGTGGCGTGTCTAGCTCGCTTTCTCCTTGTGACCTCCCGTTCATTTATCATCAATGGACTGACCCAATGCTTAATCATTTTAGCCTTATTCTTCATAAGCTGTCCAGTATCTCTATATGCACTTCATTAGTTCTTTCTTTGTTTGGCAAACACTACGATCCTGGTTGCATCCAAGATCGTTGTCTTCTATCCGCTTGATAGCTATTGCACTTGCTAACTTCCCTTAGTTAGTTACTGAAGTCTTCATCTGATCTCATTGTGGAAGACTTCATCTCAAATGGCTTCACAATTCAATCTTGATGCTGATTGGGTTGGTGCTTAGATCTTCTGTTAGCTTGTAGGCCATTCGTTGAGTGCTCATTGGTTTCCTTTAGATGGGATGTATCTTTGCATTGCTAACTAGAGGCTTCAAAACTTTGGATATTCTGGTAGTGCTCATTCATTGAGAATCGTATTTTCTCTACGATTATGTCTTGGCATTGTGAGCACAACGGTTGAGGTCGTAGTTCTGCACTCTACAATTCATCTTCGGCTGTGCAGACACTACAACTCCGAGATCAGATTTTGATACTCTACGACTTCTGCTTTGTGCTTGTTATCTTCATCTGATCTTGCTCGACTATGATCTTTGCCTCTAGTATGATCAGTAGACTATACGACTCTGAGTGTAGTCTACGATTCTTGACTTGGCTTCGACATATACTTTGTCGGCTCGTAGGCAGGCTGTCTCTATGATTCTGAACATGACTTCCTCAACAGACTACGGCCCTGTGGAAGTTCTCCTCGACACACTACGATCCTTCCTCGTCTATTCTGGCAGTCTACGAACTTCGAGATCAACTATCTTGCAGACTATGATTTTGCCTTGATAGCTCTCGAGTTTTCCTTGACTCTCCTAGCAGACTATAATTTCTGGTGCAGTGCTTGACGATCAGACAAGCCTATCTATTACATCATAAGATCAACCTAACATGCTTGATCTTTCTATATTTATAGTCCTTGCACATCATTTCTTTTTAAGGACTTTACAAAGTTGTTTTGCTTATGTAGGATCAATCTAACATATTTGATCAATTCATTCTAAGTCCTTGTACACATATTTCTATTATCTATCAAGGGAATTTACAGCTTTTCTTAATGCAAGCATACTTGAATATTCATTCATATATATATCATAATCAAATCTTATATAAATAGGAATAACATTCACATGCATATTCCTGACAATCTCCCCCTATTTGATTATGACAAAAACAATAAGTGCATATGTATATTATGAATGAATCTTATATATAGTGAGCATTTGTATTTCTAAAATAGATAATCATGAATGTCATTTATAATGATTTGGAATTTAATACATTGACATTTTACATCCTAGATCCAGAACATACCTAATTAGTTAGATATGTACCTCTATGGCTCCATGTATGTTTCCAGGATGTCTGTTGAGCAGCTATTCATCAGTTTGACCTTCTTGCTCTTGCTCCCCCTGGAATGATGACCTTATGTCTTTGTTTTCCCCCCTTCAGCTTCTTTCTTAACATGTTCCCCCTTAGATTTCGCATTTATGTGATCATCATCTTTTGGCTCCCCCTCAGATGATGATTATGCCTCTTCTTCTGCTGTCTTCTTCTTTGACTTCTTCTCTACTATCCTTTTGCTCTTCTTGCTATTCTTTGAGTGCCTCTTGCTCTGCCCCTTTCTATGCCTCTTTTTCTCCCCCTTTTTATCATTAATCATTCGGGAGAGCTGCTCCATTTTGGATATAAGCTGCTCCATTAGGTAGGAGGAGTTAGCAACTTCAAACTTGAGTTCCTGTTGTCCAAGCTCAAGTTGCACTAAGAAAGACTGCTGCATGTTTTCAATCTTGTCAGAGAGGGCTTGGATCTGTTCTTTATTGGCCTTCTGTGCTCGTAGATCTTCCGCCTTCTGATCATATATGGCCTTTAGATAGATGTTATCTCTCTCTTTGAGTTTAAGAGATACATCAGCCATAATAGCTTGAAGTCTGTTCTGGGATGAATTATCTCCTACTCTTGTCACCTTCTTTGACTTTTTAGTGAATAGAGATATTTTCTCAATCAGTTCAACAGAATTCTTCATCAGCTCCTTCTCCACAGATATTTGATCATCTGGTTGGTCAGCTCCTTGTTGAGTATCAGATTGGGCTCTACGATCCTCTTTCTTGGACAGATTTTCGAAGGTATTGAAAATCTAAAGAATCATTGAGTTCCAATCATTGGTTGAAGATAAAGGAATGTTTGTCAGTTGTGCTTGAGTAGATAGAGGCTTCTGGTATTAAACTTGAACACCATCAGTAGTAGAGTGGACAGACTCTACGATCATCTCCTTGGTCATGATCGTTTTCCCTTGAGAGTCCACTCTACGATTGTGGGGAATATAGTGATTCTTAGCATGGCGATAGACTTTGAAGTGGGGCTTGTTTGTGATCATCTTTGTAGAAAAACTCTTTACCCTTGGGAAGTTCTGAGCCACCAGCTCCATGCTTGGAAAATGAGAGTAGCACCAGCTGAAGTAGCTTCAATCTCTTTCAGTATGGGCCTTTAGCCATGGCATCCATTGGAAGAACCATCTCATTAGTAAGTCATCAGGATTATCGAGAATGGTCGTGCTGTCTAGTTCCATGTTGTTCCAGTTTTTAACTATATCAAATGTTATCATCGTTACTATTCTGAGATGTTCATCTCCATAGTTCACCCATTTTTGTGGTGCTGTTTCTGGTGGTTCATTCGAGACTTCTACCACTATTCTCCTGGTGAACTTTGCAGGAGAGAGGACAGGATAGAATTCTTATTCCTCCGATTCCTGATTTTTAGAATTGGAATCATTCTCCATTTCTTCTCTTTCAGAGCCTGAGCCATCTTGATCATTTCCAACAGTGAATCCTTCTTGCTGCAATTCATTTCTAGATCCTTCTTCAGCACGATCTTCCTCTGATTCATCTTCTTAATTTCATTATTTATCTTCAGCACTTACTTCCTGTGATACAAACTCATCATCACTTAATTTAACTACAGCATTGGAGTGATCACTTCTCTTTTTGGAGGCAAATTTGGCTTGCAGTCTGTAGCTCTTCCTTCTTGTTGGAAGTTCAGCTATAGGGGTTTTAGACTCTTCTTCCTCCTCAGACTCTGAAGCCTTTGGATCATCAAACGAACTTTTTTGAGGTTTAGTACTGATAGGGGAAACTCCTTCTTCTGTGAACTCATCACCCTTTGAGCCGTCAAGGGGGCTTTCAGGATTTGAAGGGGCATGTTGTTCTTCTTTAGAAACAACATCATTTGATCCATCATCTGGACTTGTTAGAACACTTGCATTTGGGGATAGAGTTTGGTCATCTTGAATCTCTTCTTCATCAGCAGAGTGACTGCTCTGAGGATTAGCCACAGGGCTTGAGCATTCCTCTTTATCAACAGATGCTGCATCTTCATTCATTTATCCAGCTTCACCTTCACTACTGGATTTTGTCTGTGGGGAATCAGCCTTGAGATTTTCAGTTTCTTTTTCTTCTTCTAATTCTACATCTTTCTCTTTATCAGATGTACTATCTTGGGAAACTGAGGCTGGTTTGATTATCACCTTGGCTTTCTTGCCGGATGGCCCTTGAAGTAATCTGTTACTTCTCCTTTTTATGGTTTCAGTAGTTAGGGCTCTTTCTTCTTCAACCTTGTCTTTGATGGAGAGACTTCTTGGTGGGGCCTTGGTTTTCTTCACACTTCTAGATTTCTTCTTGGCTAGTGTAGTGGCTGCTGGTACAGAGTCATCAGACTCATAGCTTTCTACCTCTTCTGCCTTCCTCTTCTTTGTAGAGGCCTTGATGCTTCTCCCAGTTGTCAACCTTCTATTCTCCTTGGGGTTTTTCTTCCAATTCACAAATAGTTGTGGAGATATCACTTTGTGAACATTTAGAGGCTCTCCTTCATCATCCTTGATCTTTCCTCCCAGTTTCTTCTTCATTAAAATGCTCAACAGTCTTTCATAAAACACCTTTGTCAGAGATTTTTCTGTAGACTTCTTTAGCTCGGCCTTTTCTATCCATTTGGAGATCTGATTGAATAAGATATCTCCAAAGTTGACTCGCTTCTTCAGAATTATTGCAGACATAATCTTCAACTGCTGATCAAGCACAGTATCATGTGCAGTATCCTTGCATAATATAAATTTTCCCACTATCTCTGTAAGGAACTCAAACTCCTCTGGAAACTCCTTCTTCTTCATGTCCTTCAGACTAGGGTTCTTTTCGTACCCCGTGATCTCCTTTGATTGTTCTGTATCGATATCGTCATGGCTCTTCAGTACTTGGTCTAGAAAACCTAAGCATTGATTGAGGTCAGAAGATTTCAGCTTTAGAGACTGACCTTTGACCTTGGTAGAAAGGGTTCCAGAGTTTATAGAAGCATTTGAGTAGAACTCTTTAACCAGGTCAACATATACTCGAGTGATTGCCTCAAGACATTTTGAGAATCTAACTTTCTTTACAAGTTCGAGAATGTCTCTGAACTTCTTTTCGGATTTCTCAAATGACTTGGTTCCGAGTTGAAGCCAGTGATTACTCGCCAGTTTTCCATTTGAGTAGTTCAAGGTGTATGGGTGTTTGATTTAGAGGGGTTTTTGAGAGATAACTGATTGTGATTTGGGAAAGACTCTGGATGATTAATTGATTTTGGCTTTTGAGAGGATTCTAGGGTTTGAAATAGGAGGGAGAGAGGTTCGATAGCTTCAAATAATTGTTTGCTAATTTGAATTTTCCTTTATGGCAGTTCCTTCTAACTCTGCATAATCAATGAGGTGTAAACCAACCATTGGTTGCACGAAGTCCAGTAATGAGCTGTAACTCCCCATAACTTTTCAGTTAGATATTTCCTTTCAGAAGAGTAGACGTTTAATTGACGTTGACTGACCGTTGACCTCTTTGGTTCGTAGAGTAGCACGGTAAGACTGCTATGGACTCTACGTTTTCCTTTGTTGACTCAACGATTAACTTTTGAGTGATGTTGAAGTGGATGGTTTTGACATTCATCCTTATCTTGATGCAGCATAGCTTGATCATTGATATACCCGAACTTGTCTCCTCATAATCTGAATGGTTGAGCAATTGTCCAGTTTTCTCAAGCTCCTCGTGAACTAGAGTATACTCTGGTAGGACTGCGATCGTCGAGTCTACATCTATGATCGCTGAGGTTGCACTATGACCATGGAGTTCTCTTCAGCTTTGACTCTATGATCGTTAACTGACTTGGTCCTTGAGATGAACTTACTTAGCATTCTTTCCGGGTCAAGGCAGCTCAGGAAGGGCCAACCTCTTAGAGTGAGCTAAGGGTCAGGTTTGTCTCTGAGGCACTTTCCAGATGAAATACTTTAGAAATGATTTGCAATGATATCTCATTTGACCTTTTCTGGTGGGGAGGTCCTCTACCAACTTTGAACAATTGCATTTGTTGTAATCATGGTGTCCTCTTGCTTCTACACTGCGATCAGATGTTTGATCATAGGCACTCCATGATTTTGATTTGGGTGGCTGGTAGGTTATCAGTAGTATGTTTTGAAACATTCCTACTGACTATGGATCTTCATTTAGTTCATCAACCACAAAGTTTTGAAACTCTGTAGCTGGTATATTGCTTCATAGTATATCTCAGTGTTGTTATTTCTCAACAGATCACTGCTACCCATGGTTGATGATGTCTTCTTAGATAGATGTGACTTCCTTTTCTACATGTGTATTAGAAGGCAGCTTTGCATATCTCATTCTGACTGGAATCACAATTATCACTTAGATCTCCTTGTATCATTGGCATGGATATTTTCAGGACTGATCATTCTACGATCATTTGACAGCACTACGAACGTAGTCTTCTTTGACAGTCTTGTGCGTGTGAAGTTCTGCTCCCGTAATGAGTTCATCTTGACTGATGCTCGATGATTCTCTGATGTGAGCTTTTTTAGGATTCTTCTCATATAGCATGCTTTGCCTGATTTGAGCATATAAGACCCTTTTCATCTTTAGTTGCATGGCTTGCTTCCTTAAACAGATTAGCAGCCATGTGAGCTTCATTCAGGTTAGCTCAGCGGGTCTTCAAGGATAGACTTGGACATATAGGAATTTTATCAGAATCATTTCTGAACAGTCCTTAGCCTTCTGCTCGTTGAGTCTTCTTGACAAAAGTCTTCTGCTTCAGCATTCCTTAGTGTGGTCAGACAGACCAAGTACCTGCAGGTTAGATACATATCTATTTTTGGTACCTATAATTAAATGGGTCCTGCTAGGTTAGTTTTCTACACCCATGTTCCTCATATTTGGATAATCATCATATTTATCACCAACTGTCATATTCATGCATGCAACTAGTTTTAGATAATACATTTTGAGATGCATAAAGGTGAGTGTGTAAGATTCATCATTTTAATAACACACTCTTTCCCTTTGATGGTTTCATCGTTTGCTGGGTTGTGTTCACAATGTTTGAGTGTTCATCGAGTGAAAATTAACTCTACGATTTATGTGTATCTTGTTGATTCATGGAGGTGATCAGTTTCTATAAATCATCAAAATACACTAGTAGAACTTGATCATACTCTGTGGGTTATCAAATACTTAGAACATAGGTTTGTACATACATACTAACCCATCAGCAAAGAGTACTCCAAATAAAAATTGATTTGGCCTGTGATGCTCTTATGACCCATTTCAAATTTCATTCAAGATATCATCTTCAACCTAGAACTCAGATGGAGAGAAATTTATAGGCATTTGAGTTTCCATCCTCAGGGTACTTTCTCTCTTCACCTTTTTAGGTAGATTATGACTCCTTGACAGAATATTGTTATAGTTCATAAGAAGTTGCATTTATGATGTACACATTTATAATAGTGAGGAACCGTACCTTTTTAATGTCAATTTCTTAACAGTCGTTCATCTTTATTATACTGAGTTTAGGCATTGATGTGCATAGCTTCACATTTTCTCCTAACAGCTTATTGCTCTTGTTAGCCTTTAATCATTCAGTCGTGGTCTTGAAGATGCAGGCTAGGAGAATCTCAGCATCTTTAGTTCTTTGACATCCTTTAGTTCACAAAGTTTGCACCCAGCTGTTAGTTGGCCAGACACATGTTTGAGAAGATCTTCTTTCTTCTCTAGATAAACATTTCTTAGCATGTATGGCCTTTTCATCTTTCAGGCTGGTGGATGCTTGAATCTTTATTGCTGATGTCTCTCGTGCTATCTCGTCTAGTCTTCAAACTACAAGATTGACTGCAGGTAAGGATTGGTCTTGTTGATATAATACTCGAAAACATGGACCAATCTAAGCAGCTTCAGGTGTGTATACACATTTACCTGTACACAATATTTCCAACGTGTGAGCTCATCTACATATAACAAGTGACTTATTACTTAACTAAGTTTAGAACAATGTTTGTGCTTGGGATCAGATTCAAAGTGATTAGCTTTTGAATATAGCATGAGAACCTGGTCTGATACCAATTGTTAGTTCCCAATAGGCACAATAGATCTAGAAGGGGGGGGGTGAATAGATCCTTTTTAATTTCAAATACTTTACTATTTTATTTTGTATTATTATTAAATTAGTATATGACAAACACAAGAATCTTTTCAAACACAGCGGAATAAGTAAAAAATCCCATTCATTGATATATTCATAATCATACATACATTGTTCGCAGAGTTAGTTTAGTTGCAAGCAGTTAGAACATACATAGCAGTTATTGCAATTAATTGACATAATGTAAATAACATAATATAAAAGACACAAGGGGTTTTAAGTGGTTCAGAGACTCAAGCTCCTAATCCACTCTTCTACTTTCAACTAGCAAGATTTCCACTAAGGGAGGGCAGCACCCTGAATCACTAAGTTTCCTTCAAGGCCAGCAGCCTTGGGACTTCAGTTCACTAAGAACTCTTCAAGGCCAGCAGCCTTGGAACTTCTCTAGTTTTCTAGGAACTCTTCAAGCCCAGCAGGCTTGGAACTTCATTTAGACCCTCTGGACAAGGACCCATCAGGCCCTGGCTTCTTGTTGAGTTGTTTGTTTATTTGTTGGAGTTGGTGTTGAGCTGCTAAAATGTCTTTATGCTCTGAACATCTTCTGTACTTAGCATCTTGGCGTGATCATCCTTGAAGTGCAGTTGAGTGTTGCATGATGCTCAGCTTCTTCAGTTACTCAACCTCCTCTGATGATCTCTTGATGAACTTCCTTGAAGATCATTCTTCTTGATACGTGATGGCTGCACATGATGGGTTTCTAAGATGACTGTAAGCTCTTTTGCTAGGTTCTTAGAAACTTTCTCATGCTTGCCACTATGATGGCGTTTGTGATCTCCCTTCTTGATACTTGATGCCTTCTCATGATGGACTTGCTAAGATGATTGTAAGCTCTTCTCTATGGTACTTTGAGTCTTCCCATGATGGACATCAAGATGACATGACGCTCTTCTTTCTCTCGGCGGTTCAGAACACTCTTCATGTAGTAGAACTCTTACTTCTACAATGTAGAACTCTCACTTCTACTTCTTTCTGTGTCTGTGTCTAAGTGTTCTTAGTGGATCGTAGATTGAGCCATTAGACTCACTATCTCACATGGATTAGAACAGTCCACCGTTCCTCCAAACTTGGCAACTCCAACAACCCTCGATCAGGTCTTGGTTAGGTCGAAGACTTTGTTTCCTCCTTCTAAGATGTCACTTTAATGTCTTGGGCAGATCGAAGACTTTGTTTCTTCCTTCTGATTTCTAGATCAGAGGTTGTCCTCTTGCATCGATGCTCTCAATAAGAACTTGTCCGATTATTACCCTTCAGATTGAACAGTTGCCAATGCTTTAGTCTTCAGCCATTCGAACTCTATGATTCTGGTGCATGTCTTCAAGGACCTGATCGTAGTGTCATGTTGACTGGTAGATGTAACACTACGATCTGGAAGAGTGTTGATTGGATCTTCAATATAGAACACTTCTTCTTTCTCTTGTACAGTTCTTCAACACTTATGTTTGCCTTAACATCTCTCAGAGACTGATGACTTGACTTCTTTGTTTTGGCCCCTTCTGAATAACAAGACACTTCAGATTTGTGGCATGTCCAGCTCGCTTTCTCCTTGTGATCTCCCTTCACTTATCATCAATAGACTGACCCAATGCTTAATCACTTTAGCCTTATTCTTCAGAAGCTGTCCAGTATCTCTGTATGCACTTCATTAGTTCTTTCTTTGTTTGGCAAACACTACGATCCTGGTTGCTTCCAAGATTGTTGTCTTCTGTTTGCTTGATAGCTACTGCACTTTCTGACTTCCCTTAGTTAGTTACTGAAGTCTTCATCTGATCTCATTGTGGAAGACTTCATCTCGAATGGCTTCACAACTCAATTTTGATGCTGATTGGGTTGGTGCTCAGATCTTCTGTTAGCTTGTAGGCCATTCGTTGAGTGCTCTCTGATTTCCTTTAGATGGGATTTATCTTTGCATTGCTAACCAGAGGCTTCATAACTTTGGATATTCTAGGAGTGCTCATTCATTGAGAATCATATTTTCTATACAATTCTGTCTTGGCATTGTGAGCACAACGGTTGAGGTCGTAGTTCTGCACTCTAAGATTCAGCTTCGGCTGTGCAGACACTACGACTCCGAGATCAGATCTTAACACTCTACGACTTCTACCTTGTGCTTGTTGTCTTCATCTGATCTTGTTCGACTACGATCTATGCCTCTAGTATGATCAGTAGACTCTACGACTCTGAGTGTAGTCTACGATTCTTGACTTGGCTTCGACAGATATTTGGTCGGATCGTAGGCAGACTGTCTCTACGATTCTGAACATGACTTCCTCAACAGACTACGGCCCTGCGGAAGTTCTCCTCGACACACTACGATACTTCCTTGTCTCTCCTGGCAGTCTACGAACTCCGAGATCAACTATCTTACAGACTACGATTCTACCTTGATAGCTCTCGAGTTTTCCTTGACTCTCCTGGCAGACTACGATTTCTGGTGCAGTGCTCGACGATCAGACAATCCTATCGATTACATCATAAGATCAACCTAACATGCTTGATCTTTCTATATTTATAGTCCTTGTACATCATTTCTTTTTAAGGACTTTACATAGTTGTTTTGCTTATGTAGGATCAACCTAACATATTTGATCAATTCATTCTAAGTCTTTGTACACATATTTCTATTATCTATCAAGGGACTTTATAGCTTTTCTTAATGCAAGCATACTTGCATATTCATTCATATATATATCATAATCAAATCTTATATAAATAGGAATAACATTCACATGCATATTCCTGACAATCTCCCCCTATTTGATTATGACAAAAATAATAAGTGCATATGCATGTTATGAATGAATCGTATATACAGTGAGCAATTGTATTTCTAAAACAGATAATCATGAATGTCATTTATAATGATGTGGAATTTAATACACTGACATTTTACATCCCGGATCCAGAACATACCTAATTAGTTAGAGATGAACCTCTTTGGCTCCATATATGTTTCCACGATGTCTGTTAATTAGCTATTCATCTGTTTGACCTTCTTGCTCTTGCTCCCCCTGGGATGATGACCTTCTATCTTTGCTTTGCACCCCTTCAGCTTCTTTCTTGACATGCTCCCCCTCAGATTCCACGTTTATGTGATCATCATCTTTTGGCTCCCCCTCAGATGATGATCATGCCTCTTCTTCTGCTGTCTGCTTCTTTGACTTCTTCTCTACTATCCTTTTGCTCTTCTTACTCTTCTTGCTCTTCTTTGAGTGCCTCTTGCTCTGCCTCTTTCTATGCCTCTTTTTCTCCCCCTTTTTGTCATTAATCATTCGGGAGAGCGGCTCCATGTTAGACATAAGCTGCTCCATTAGGTAGGAGGAGTTAGCAACTTCGAACATGAGTTCCTGTTGGCCCAGCTCAAGTTGCACCGAGAAAGACTGATGCATGTTGTCAATCTTATCAGAGAGGGCTTGGATCTGTTCTTCATTAGCCTTCTGTGCTCGTAGAGCTTCTTCCTTCTGATCATGTATGGCCTTTAGATAGATGTTGTCTATCTCTTTCAGTTTAAGAGATACATCAGCCATAATAGCTTGAAGTCTATTCTGCGATGAATTATCTCCTGCTGCTGTCAGCTTCTTTGACTTTTCAGTGAATAGAAATATTTTCTCAATCAGTTCTTTAGAATTCTTCATCAGCTCCTTTTCCACAGATATTTGATCATCTGGTTGGTCAGCTCCTTGTTGAGTATCAGATTGGGCTCTACGATCCTCTTTCTTGGACAGATTTTCAAAGTTGATGAAAACTAAAGAATCGTTGAGTTCCAATCACTGGTTGAGGATGAAGGAATGTTTATCAGTTGTGCTTGAGTAGATGGAGGCTTCTGGTATTGAACTTGAACACCATCAGTACTAGAGTGGACAGACTCTACGATCATCTCCTTGGTCATGATCCTTTTCCCTTTAGAGTCCACTCTACGATCATGGGGAATATAGTGATTCCCAGCATGGCGATAGACTTTGAAGTGGGGCTTGTTTGTGATCATCTTTGTAGCAAAACTCTTTACCCTTGGGAAGTTCTGAGCCACCAGCTTCATGCTTGGAAAATGAGAGTAGCACCAGCTGAAGTAGCTTCCATCTCTTTCAGTATGGGCCTTTAGCCATTTCATCCATTGGAAGAACCATCTCATTAGCAGGTCATCAGGATTATAAAGAATGGTCGTGCTGTCTAGTTCCATGTTGTTCCAGTTTTTAACTATATCAAATGTAGTCATCCTTACTATTATGAGATGTTCATCTCCATAGTTCACCCATCTTTGTGGTGGTGTTTCTGGTGGTTCATTCGAGACCTCTACCACTATTCTCCTGGTGAATTTTGCTGGAGAGAGGACATGATAGAATTCTGGTTTCTCTGATTTCCTTTAGATGGGATGTATCTTTGCATTGCTAACTAGAGGCTTCATAACTTTGGATATTCTGGGAGTGCTCATTCGTTGAGAATCGTATTTGTTCTACGATTCTGTCTTGGCATTGTGAGGACAACGGTTGAGGTCGTAGTTCTGCACCTACGATTCAGCTTCGACTGTGCAGACTCTACGACTCTGAGATCAGATCTTGACACTCTACTACTTCTGTCTTGTGCTTGTTGTCTTCATCTGATCTTGCTCGACTACGATCTCTGCCTCTAGTATGATCAGTAGACTCTATAACTCTGAGTGTAGTCTACGATTCTTGACTTGGCTTTGGCAGATACTTGGTCGGCTCGTAGGCAGGCTATCTCTACGATTCTGAACATGACTTTCTCAACAGACTACGGCCCTGAGGAAGTTCTCCTCGACACACTACGATCCTTCCTCGTCTCTCCTGGTTGTCTACGAACTCCGAGATCTACTATCTTGCAGACTACGATTCTGCCTTGATAGCTCTCGAGTTTTCCTTGACTCACCTGGCAGACTATGATTTCTGGTGCAGTGCTCGACGATCAGACAAGCCTATCGATTACATCATAAGATCTGCCTAACATGCTTGATCTTTCTATATTTGTAGTCCTTGTACATCATTTCTTTTTAAGGAATTTATAAAGCTGTTTTTCTTATGTAGGATCAACCTAACATATTTGATCAATTCATTCTAAGTCCTTGTACACATATTTCTATTATCTATCAAGGGACTTTATAGCTTTTCTTAATGCAAGCATACTTGCATATTCATTCATATATATATCATAATCAAATCTTATATAAATAGGAATAACATTCACATGCATATTCTTGACATATATATATATATGTACAAACTGAAATAAAACCACGGACCGAAGTCCGGGCAAACACACTCAACATGACTCTCAACGTGAAGAAAAGTGTGTGCAAAGATGAAGATAAAGACTTTAAAGTGTGTGAGAAGGCTTATAATGGGCTGCCAAAGAAGACTTCTATATCTTTAAAAGGATGAACACTCGGCTCCCGCCTGTATAAGAGTAGCTATATGTGATCTCACAAGTGTTTAAAATGAGAAAACACTCAGTATAGGATGAGTATAGAGCAAACTTGACAAGGCTTCCTCGCCTTTTTCTCTTACAAAATGGTCACCCCAAGCCCTCTATTTATAGAGGGGGGGGGGAGCCACATGTGTACCTGCGGCTAGGCCACAGTTGTACTTGCAGCTGGTCGGGTTGCCCTGGGCTTTGCGGGTCCCGTCGTCTCAAAGTACGTGTACATATGCATTGTAATGTCCGCTCAAACTTTCAGAATGCAATCCGGGCATCCGACTGAGGTATATAAGACCTATTTTGGACCGTCGTTGTCGAGAGTTACGCAATTATATGGGATTAGAGGTTGTACAAAGTAAAGAAGATGGGACCATGCCCTCCGGTCTTCCAGCTTCAAATTTTATCCGTTATCCTGCGTAATAGTCACTCGAGATTGGACATCCTTGGTTCTTGTGAAACATAGCTGTGTAGAAATGTATGTATTGAAATGTTGAGACGACGTGATGTGGCGTTAAGGTGGCAAGATGACGACTTTCCCCCTCACCAGGGTTATCACCAGTTTGGGCTGATAAAGCAGACGTTGCTTAGGGTTATCTCTGAGATTGGACTGCTGCAAGTGTTGAAGGTCCTCATGTCATCTCTGGGGTGTGCCTGTCTTCCCGGTGTCACCTCTGGGTCTTGTACTGAGTGCCTCTGTAATACCCGAGATTTTTATAAATTAGAAATAAAAGTGTGTGAATATTTATTTTGAACACATATATATTTTGGTGTGTCATGAAAGGTGAAAACGAAAATTTAATTGAATCATGTTTGAAAGGATTAAGAAATTTATTGATAATGTTGATAAGCTTGGTTATGATTGATTAAGCTTAAGTGTTAAGCCTTTTGTGGTATAATTAATTTCTTAATGAGATTAATTGATGGATAACTTAATGAAGTGTTGGATCTAGGATAAATCCAAGCCCAACATTATTAATGTAACATACTTGCATAGTTGGGAGTTTAGTCCAAGTATTTGAATTGGTAGACTAATGTTTAACCCAATGTGTACAAGTGTTTGTACCTAGCCCAATTCAAATATTAATTTGGACAAACCCAATGTACATGGATTATATGAATACATATATAAGATTAGTATACTTATATATATAGGAATATATATATATAGGGGTAGAGATGTATGTGTAAAAGTAACAATAAGCTAGCATATTGTACAAATGATAAAATAAAAGTGCAACATATTGATGCTACCCCTCATGGCCGAAATTTGGCCCTATTAAGCCTAAGTGCTGATTTTTGTTGCACAAAAATGCTTACAAGTAATCCCATGTGGGCTCATGATGAAGGACATAGTTGGTGAAGTAGTTAGTAATTCCTTTTTACCTAATCACCTTTTACAAATGGTTAATGCCTAGTTGGGTGTACAAATACAAGTATTATACCAAGTATTAGTACATGTATTGTATACATAGACCTTGCCTATAAATATAACCCATCTTAGTTCATTGCTTCATTTACTTGAAATTTCATAAGTGTTAGTAGTATATTAAGAGCTAGAGAGAAATTGAGGGAAGTAGAAGAAATCTAGAGGAACTCTTGCACTTTGGAGGTTCAAGAGGAGTTCAAGAAGGAGAAGCAAAGGTGGAGAACTACTTAAGGTTCCTAGCTAAGAGGAAGAAAGCCTTCAAGAAGTAAGTTCATAATCTAGCTTTATTTTTTGTCAAGCTAAGATAGTATGTGTAGATATTAGTCAGAATGCATGCTTGATTGTGGGAATTTTATGTGTTGTGTGATCATGATGGATATAAAAGTATAAGGATGAGTATTGGAAGGAGAATATGTGATTTATATGTCTTGGTATGTTCTTTAAAGTTAAAATGAATCATGTAAATGCATGTGAGCATGAAACCTAGCTTAGAATGCTTGAATGATTGATAATTGTGGTTAAAATATATAAGAGATATGTGTAATTCTAAAATGTCATATTAAGCATATATGAAATACGATCATAACCCAAGTTGAATCATCAGATTCGGGCATTAAACGAACTCGTAGCAAAATAATTGGTAAGACAACCTAACATGAGAACCTTTGCTTGGAAAGGTAAATAATTTGATTAAATAAATATTTTGGGAAATTGTCCAAGATATCAAATATTGAAGATATGTAAGTTTATGAGATAATGGAAGTGGTTTGAACTCATTTGGATATGAAATAAGCAAGTTATTACAGATTGAATCAAAAAGGGTCAAAACTCAAAATGTTGAAAAAATCGGATTTTTGCTTCTGCTGGGGAGCGCCTAGGCACTCAACCTAGGCTTATTTCAAGCGCTTAGGCGCTAGGCCATTTTCAGTGTTGAGTCAGTTCGGTTCGGGTTAGGTCAAACGGGTCAAGACTTGTTTTTTTTAGATAAAATAGGATTAATAACAAGATAAATATAATAATAATACTACGAAAGGTAAGAATACTTTATTTATGTAATGAGACATGGATAAATAAAACAAAGTGAACAATTGATTAAACAAGTAAAATGATAGAAGGTTACTTATAAAGTATTGACTGAAGTTATTTTTGAAGTCTTCAAGTTTGGAGATGATGTCTTCTACTTCGAAAGATGTCTTCGGGTTCGGACGTGACAAGATATCTTTGGGTTCGGAGATGAAGTCTTCGACTTTGGAAGATGTCTTCAGGTTCAAACATGGCGGGATGTCTTTGAAAATGGAAACAACATCGTGACTTTGGAAAAGAGTGGATTAATTGATAAATATTATCAATTTGATATATGTTACCCACGCATGAACTAAACTGAATCTCTAAGTAGAGAGTAATACTAGCTACATTCGAATAAACCTAAAATATGTAAGCATGCTTTGAAAAGGTTATTTAGCATTGTTATGTGGTTTAATAAATATTATGGTTAGTCTTTGATGCACTAAATTTTCTTAGCTTGTGAAATGGAAATGTTATGAGTAAACAATAACAATTGTTGAAAGTAAATAAAGAAGACCAAACTTAAGTTCAAAGTTCCTTGACACGTATGTGTGAACGACGTAATTTAGAATGCGTAACTCAAGTAATGTTTCACGTATACAAACATGAAATTAGTATATGAGACTTAAATTTGCTAAAATGTTTTTAAGGTTTTAAAAGTAAGAACAATGTGAATTATACATCTACGAGTTTTAATATGTATAGATAGATATATGTGTGATAATTGCATGTTGAGATTTATGTCAAGATGTGTGACTAATGAGTACCTATACATACATAAATAGGATAATATAGTTCATTGAGGTGATTTTACGCTATAAGTGGTAATCAGCGCTTAAGGCAAGTATCCGAACCCTACTCTTATTGTGCAAGTATCTTTGCATTCTTTATTCGACGAATACCATAAACTTATTTCTTTGAATACAAGTTATATTACTTTCTCGTTCAAATGAGCTAATATGCTTAAATCCTTGTGAGAACTATTATTCGTGATGAACTTAGTATTGATCTTGATTATTGTGAAAGAGTCGATGCCATTTGATTCGGCTAGACTATATGCATGTTTATAAAACTGTCCAAAACACTTGATTGGTGCAGAAATTTTAAAAACTGAGTTGAACAACCCTTATGGTAAGGGGAAGGTATGTTGTTGGAAACCCCAACACATGAGTATATTATTATTGTGGTGTTATGCATAACTTAAAGTATTGTAGACTGATCATCTATAGTACTTGATTCTTTTGGGTTATCAGTTTAATATTGGTAATTCTAGTAGATGTTTAATAGTCGTTAATGACTGCTCAGTATAAATTGTGATCCAGACAGATACCTTGATAGCCTTTAAATTCGTATATATCAGTTGATTATATTGAATTATTGATTTTATCCCAAGGATTGTTGATATTCATTATTTATGATATTATGCTGAAACTCTGAACTATCTTAGAGATGATACTTCGATATTTCACACTCGTGTTATAAAACTATTACCCTTGTTGTAAATTACTTGCTAGGCAATTTGTGCTCATTCTTGCTTATTTAAAACCTTTCAGCTAAGGCGGAAT
Source organism: Panax quinquefolius (assembly GCA_020205615.1). NCBI lineage: Eukaryota > Viridiplantae > Streptophyta > Magnoliopsida > Apiales > Araliaceae > Panax > Panax quinquefolius. The sequence goes on along the minus strand of JAINUW010000591.1, from coordinate 878,004 downwards.
AGGGAGGTGTCTCTGGGAAAGACAAGGGCAAGGGCAAGGCTACTGACTAGCTTGTTCCTTTATGTTTAAATTATTTATGTTGTATTAAGGCTATTTGCAGACTATGTTTAAACTTAAGTAGAGTTATGTAATAAGTCTCTATTCGATATTATTATGTAATCTATTAAGTACTATAGGTTGCGAGACTTGGGGGAATAATTATAATAAATCGTTGTATATTATTCTTAATTAGATCTTTCGTTGTGAATGTGTGATTTTAGTTATTATGGTAATACTTTGAGAACGTGATGAACCGAATTCGGGTGACCAAGTGGAGGTCAAAATTTGGGGGCGTCACAGGTTGGTATCAAAGCTATAGTTATAAACCTTAGGAACGAGAATACTTAGACTATAACTTAAGAAAACTTAGAAGTAGGAAAGGGGATACAACTCATGTAGAGTTTTCCCTGAGAGACTTAGTGTGTTATGAGATGTAACTTCATTCTATACAATGAACTTATGTTTATTTAACATTTTGATGGAGTTGTTGTTTGTCGTATCTTATGTTGGTGATTGTAGGATGACTGACATTGGAGGACCTAGCCGAGTAGTAGAGGAGGAGCCGTGTGATATCCACGTAGTCTATGAGGCACCCTTGATAGCGGAGCCTATATCGGTAATTGCCCCTATTTATGACGATGTTAAGGAGGAGGAGATGGTGCCTCTACCTGAGGAATCTGATCCAGAGGAGGAGCCTATGGAGGAGGAACCTGTGGAAGAGGAACCCGAGCCCATGGAGGACTCCAACGGGACTACCTTTGAGGATCGGATGCTAGGAGAGTATGAGGAGCAGATTTTGGAGTTAGGGAGTAGAGTCGAAGAGCTAGAGACTGAGACTCTTGAGAGGCAGCTAGTAATGCAGGAGATGAAAGTAGAAATTGTTCACCGTAAGGAGACAGGGATCCAGATGGGTGCCTTGTTTCACCTATCGGTGGCAAGGAATGTCGAGTTGGCAGGGAAATTAGAAGAATTGGAACAGAGGGTGTTGAGTGAGAAGGCGGAGAAGGAGGCTCTCCGAACTCAGTTAGAGATGGAAGTTATGGATAGGATCCACTTGGAAGAGAAGTTGGAGGATTATAATGACAGAGTAGGTGATCTTAAACATGAGGTGGGATGCAAGAGGAGGAAGATGAACAAGATGGGCTATGCTCTACGCATGGCCATGGAGAGATTGATCGATGGGGTAAATCATTATGCCGCTGAGCAAGGACAGACCCGACATACCATAAGTTGGGATATGGTGACACACGTCACACAGAAGGAGTATGAAAGCGCCGTGGAGCGTGGAATGTTAGATTGAGTCTAGAGGGAAAAGTTCAGTAGTGTAGTATTCTTAATTATGTGTTGTTAAAATATTGTTGAAATCTTAGTCTTTTTGGGTAAAATGTGAGATAGTGGTAAACCCCGAACTTTTGAAAAATATTAGAGGGGTAGTAAGCTAGTGTTATCCCCATCTTTTGTGATATTAGCGGATATGTGCTTTCATTTATAGCATTATGCTAGAAAAGAACATGTATTGTAACCATTTGGCATATGAATATAAATGATCTTATTGCAGAAATGTGTTATAAACTTTTCATTCTTTTCAATTGAGAAATGTCTGAATATGATAGTTAGGTAATAAGATGAAATTTTGTGATGCAAAAAATGCTGCCCAGACGTAAAATACCTGTTCCAAAAGAGTCAGTTAACGATGAGAGAAGTCCAGTAGATCCGATACAGCGACTGGTAGATTTATTAGGAGAAGCTTTGAGGGGAAGAAACGAACCTATACCACCTGTTCCCCGAGCTGTCCCAGTAACAACCTTCAAAGACTTTAAGAGTGTAGGACCCCCAGAGTTCACGGGAACTACTGACCCGATAGTTGCGCAAACGTGGATCTAGGAGATCGAGAAGGCCTTCACTATAGCACACGTGGGTGAAGACCAGAAGACTGTATTTGCCACATACATGATGAGGGGCGAAGCAAACTATTGGTGGGAAACTAACCAGCAGAGAGCGGGGGAAGGAACGTTAAACTTGGGAGAGGTTTACTATGTTGTTCTTCGAGAACTATTTCCCGAAGAGTATGAAGAGTAGGATGGAAGTAAAATTCCTAGAATTAAAAGAAGGTGATATGACGGTGGCGCAGTACGCGGCTAAGTTCAATGAACTAGCGCGATTTGTAGAACACCAAGTTATGGATGAGGAAAGGAAGGCGAGACGTTTTGAGCAAGGGTTGAAGCCATGGTTGTATAATAAGGTATCAGTCTTTCAGATTGATTCGTTTACGACTCTGTTGGAGAAGGCAGTCATTGCGGAAGGTGGCAGTGAGGCCTTAAGTCTATATCATAAGGAGAAGAAGAATAAGAACACTAGTAGCGAGCATCGTGGAGGAAGCAGCAGCGGATGAAGTAATTCGGGAAAAAGGAAATGGGAAAATAACAACAACAACAACCACAACAACAACAACCGAAACAATAACCAAGGTGTTAGTCACCAGGGAAACTTCAAGAAAAGGACCGAAGCTTGCAACAAATGTGGAAGAAACCATCAGGGAGAATGCTAGAAAGGAAAGACCACTTGCTATAATTTCAGCCAAGAGGGGCACATCTTGCCAAATTGCCCAAAGCCAAAGAAGATCAGATGATGTTTTGCTTGTGGATCGACAGAGCACTAGATAAAGGATTGCCCGAAGTAAGGAAACAATGGAGTTGGCGGAGGCTAGGGAGGAGGGATCAAGTTATTGATTGGTGGACCTGCACAACCCAACCGATCGACTGCTCGAACCTTTAACATAACTTTCCAGGATGCAGTGGCTGCGAAGGACGTGGTGTCAGGTATAATCCAAATCAATAATATAAATTCTTATGTATTATTTGATTCGGGTGCCACCTGTTCTTTTGTATCTGAAGAATTTGCTAGTAAATTTAGTACACCCCGAGAACGTTTAGAAGATTCCTTGAACATAGAGGTTGCGAATAAGGAAATAATCCCTGTAGAATACATTTATCGAAATTATTGTGCAAACGTTAGAGAACATGAACTGAGTGTAGACTTTATTCCTATTAGACTAGGAGAATTTGACATAATACTGGGAATGGATTGGTTATATAACCATGCAACGATAATTGACTATCAGAATAAGTGTGTGAACCTTCAGACTCCAACTAAGTCTAAGGTAGTGTTTCATGGTAGCTCATCGCTTAAGCAATCGTGTTGCGTTACGATGATGCAGGCCAAGAAGTTGTTAAGGAAAGGATGTGTAGGTTATTTATCTTACATCGTAGATACTCGGAAAAAGGGAGTAGAGATTAAAGATATACCCATAGTGAATGAATTTCAAGACGTGTTTCCGGACGATCTGTCTGGTCTTCCGCTGGACAGAGAAATCGAATTTGTAATAGACTTAGCACTAAGAACGACACCGATTTTGAAACCTCCATATCGTATGGCGCCAGTAGAAATGAAAGAATTGATGATACAACTTCAAGAGCAATTAGATAAGGGTTACATTCGACCGAGTGTGTCTCCTTGGGGAGCACCAATGTTATTCGTGAAGAAAAAGGATGGATCGATGAGGCTCTGTATCGATTATCGAGAATTGAACCGAGTAACGATCAAGAATCGATATCCATTACCGAGGATAGACGACTTGTTTGATCAACTGAAAGGAGCAAAATGTTTCTCGAAAATTGACTTACGGACAGGATATCATCAACTAAAAGTGTGGGATGAGGACATACCAAAGACTGCGTTTTGAACCCGTTATGGACATTACCAGTTTTTGGTAATGTTATTCGGTTTAACTATTGCTCTGGCAGCATTCATGGACTTGATGAATCAAGTTTTTAAGCCATACTTGGATAAATTCGTAGTTGTTTTCATCGATGACATTTTGATATACTCAAAAACAGAGGAAGAACACGCCGAACATCTGAAAATTATTTTAGAGGCACTGAAAAGGGAGGAGATGTATGCAAAGTTTTCAAAATGCAAATTTTGGATGAAGAAGGTTCAATTCTCAAGCCACGTGGTGGATGAGAATGGAATCTCAGTAGACCCTGAAAAGGTTAAAGCGATAAGTAATTGGGAACAACCGAGAACACCGACGGAAGTAAGGAGTTTCCTAGGGTTAGCAGGGTACTATCGAAGATTCATCTAAAGATTTTTCTAAGATAGCGACCCCGTTGACTAATCTGATGAGGAAGACAGTGAAATTTGTATGGACCGACAAATGCAAAGAGAGTTTTCAAGTGTTGAAGAAGAGATTAAGCGAAGCGCCTGTATTATCCCTACCAGATGATACGGGAGGATTCGTGGTGTATAGTGATGCATCGCATAGAGGACTAGGCTGTGTGCTAATGCAGAACGACAAGGTCATTGCATATGCGTCATGACAATTAAAGGATTATGAAAAATGATACCCTACTCATGATTTGGAGTTAGCGGCAGTAGTTTTTGCGTTAAAGATCTGGAGACTTTATTTGTACGGAGAGAAATGTGAGATATACACGGACCACAAAAGTCTTAAATATATCTTCACACGGAAGTAGTTGAATATGTGTCAGAGGAGGTGGTTAGAACTAATCAAAGATTATGACTGTGAGATTCTTTATCACCTGGGAAAGGCAAACGTAGTTGCCGACACTCTGAGCAGGAAAGGAAGGGAGACATTGTTTCAAGTGACGACTCAGGAGGAATTAATAAGAGATATGGAGAAGTTGGAACTAGAAGTAAAGGGACCCGAGAAGCCTGACGAGAAATTATTTGTAATGGAAGCTTGTCTGACATTGTTGGATTGAGTAAAGGAAGCATAGGAGAAAGATGAAGAATGCGAGAAAATTAGGAAAAGAATTACGGAAAATGAGGAAGAAAAATTTCGAATAGATAAAGATGGTATTCTAAGATTCGAAGAAAGAGTGTGGGTACCAACGGTAACCGAGTTAAGAGAAGAGATTTTATAAGAGGCACATAATACGACATATTTCGTTCATCCGGGAGGCACTAAGATGTATCGAGACTTGAAACAACATTTTTGGTGGCCCAATTTGAAACGGGAAATCGCAGAGTGTGTTAGTAGATGTTTGACTTGTCAACGCGTAAAAGCAGAGCATCAGCTGCTGAGTGGGTTACTTCAACTGTTAGAAATACCAGAGTGGAAATGGGAGCATGTTACGATGGATTTCGTGGTAGGACTTTCGGTCACGCAGAAAGGTTTGGATGCCATTTGAGTTATCGTGGATCGACTTACAAATACCGCACATTTTTTACCGATCAAGATCTACTACAGTTTGAATCAGTTAGCAAGTATGTACGTAAAGGAAATTGTTTCATGACATGGAGTGCCGGTATCGATTATTTCTGACCGAGACCCGCGTTTCACGTAAAAATTCTGGAAAAGCTTGCAAGAAAGGATGGGAACACAGTTGAGGATGAGTTCAACTTATCATCCTCAGACAAATGGACAGAGTGAGCGGACAATACAAATGCTAGAGGACATGCTTAGAACATGCGTTATGGACTTCAAGGTAAATTGGGACGACCACCTACCCTTAGTCGAATTTGCATATAATAATAGTTACCATGCGAGTATCGGCATGCCACCGTACGAAGCTCTTTACGGAAGGAAGTGCATGACGCCATTATGTTGGGACGAAGTTGGTGAGCGACAAATACTCGGATCAGAGTTAGTACCACAAACCGCAGATGTGGTGACAGTAATAAGGGCTAGACTTGTGGCAGCTCAAGATCGCCAGAAAAAGTATGCAGATTTGCATCGACAAGACCGCGATTTTGAAATTTGTAGTTTTGGTATTTTTTTAAGGTATCTCCATGGAAGGGAAAGATCAGTTTCAGCAAGAAAGGGAAACTGAGTCCAAGATTCATAGAACCGTTCGAGGTACTCAAGCGAGTGGGCGAAGTAGCATAAAAAGTTGGCCTACCACCCGAGTTGGAGCGCATCCATAACGTTTTTCATATATCCGTGTTGTGTCCGTACAAGCCATACTACAAGCATCTGAATTCTTATGAACCCATTTAGGTAGAGAAGAACTTAGCATATGAAGAAATTCCTGTCTAAATTCTGGATAGGAAAGAGCAAACTTTAAGGAATAAAGTCATTTCTTCTGTAAAAGTACTTTGGTGTAACCATGATGTCGAGGAGGCAATGTGGGAGTTAGATGATAAGATGAGGATGGACTATCCCCATCTATTTGTGTAACCTTGTAGCAATTTCGGGACGGAATTTTTATAAGGGGAGAGGATGTAATACCCGAGATTTTTATAAATTAGAAATAAAAGTGTGTGAATATTTATTTTGAACACATATATATTTTGGTGTGTCATGAAAGGTGAAAACTAAAATTTAATTTAATCATGTTTGAAAGGATTAAGAAATTTATTGATAATGTTGATAAGTTTGGTTATGATTGATTAAGCTTAAGTGTTAAGCCTTTTGTGGTATAATTAATTTCTTAATGATATTAATTGATGGATAACTTAATGAAGTGTTGGATCTAGGATAAATCCAAGCCCAACATTATTAATGTAACATACTTGCATAGTTGGGAGTTTAGCCCAAGAATTTTAATTGGTAGACTAATGTTTAACCCAATGTGTTCAAGTGTTTGTACCTAGCCCAATTCAAATATTAATTTGAACAAACCCAATGTACATAGATTATATGAATACGTATATAAGATAAGAATACTTATATATATAGGAATATATATATAGGTGTAGAGATGTATGTGTAAAGGTAACAATAAGCTAGCATATTGTACAAATGATAAAATAAAAGTGCAACATATTGATGCTACCCTTCATGGCCGAAATTTGGCCCCATTAAGCCTAAGTGCTGCTTTTTGTTGCACAAAAATGCTTACAAGTAATCCCATGTGGGCTCATGATGAAGAAGGACATAGTTGGTGAACACTACAAGAAAAAGGGCCATCTGCGACCAATGATATCAGCGACCACCCAATCTGGTCGCTGATAATAGTATTAGCGACCGCTATCTGCGACCGAAAAGAAATCTAGTCGCTAGTATAGATCAACGACGCGACGCGGTCAAGTAGAGATCAATCGATCAGCGTCTGCGATCACCGATCGGTCATTGAGAAGAATTTCCCCAAAAATTTGGTGCGAAACTTTGGCAATGACGATTATCTATATCAATGACCGCTAGCGGTCGCTAATATGTCCACATCATTAAAAACTAGTGACCGTGCATGCGATCATTGATGGCGGGTCGGCCGATTCTTATAACCCTGAATCGATTCGTGCATTCGCTCGAACCAAATGACAAGGAAAAAAGAGGAGAAACTTCGAGACGAGGGAGAAGAGGGAGTAGGGGAGAAGAGAAGAGGAACCACCAACATTCGGCCAAAGACGCCTTCACCATCACCGTACCGCATCACCGCCGATAACCCCTTTAATCTTCCTTTCATAATTTATTGTATATTACAATCTTCCTTTCACAATTTATTACTTTCTTCGCTCCAAAATTATGGGTAACCGATATGAAGACCGATTTACTTTATCAGATGTTATGGGTATATTCGCTCCAAAATTATGGGTATATTATGGGTAGCTCATATTTTGTTGGAGACTGATTTTGTTGGAGAAGTTCATATTTCCTTATGAATAGGAAGAAATTCATATTTTGTTAGTAACTGACTTTGGGTAGCTGATATGAAGAAATTCTTATTTTGATAGTATTTGATTTTGTTGGAGAAGTTCATATATACTTCCAATTAAGCTGTTTTGAGTATACTAGTTTAATTTGCATTATTATATTAGGAATTTTTTATATTTCTCTTGGTTTGTGTTTTGGGTGCCTAGAAATGACTTTATATACATGCTGTCGTGCATGTGGCTAGTCCATATTATAGGGGAGACTCTAGCGAATTTTTTTTATTAGTCGGGTAGTTGTGAACATTTATACTATTAACGAGCCTATTGTTGATCCACTAGAGCCTATTAAAGGGCTATTGGAGTTGATGGGCTGGGCTTGGGGCAACGAGGCCACACGAGGCCACGCCAAGCTTAGCCAAGCCTTACGGGGCAAAGCCAAGTTTGGTTGTTAGCATGGTAAGCTATTATTGAAATCATTAAGCCAAAATAGGCGAAGCTTAGGGAACCGTTAGTGCAACAGAGAGGTAACTAGACACACAGTCAATAAAGAGACTGCTTATCTTTTTTAACAAGGGTATTTAACACTTATGTATATAAGAATAAAGCTACAAAATGTTATAGAAGCTATAAATTGCTCAACCAAGTTATGCATGCTTACAAGTATGCTCAAGTCATATGGTTACAAGTATGCTCAAGTCATATGTTAATTAACATTTATAATGTTGTCTCGTAGAGGGTACCGTGGAATCATGGACCTCTATTCGCATCAGAAGTTGGATGGCACGATGAAAGTCAAGTGCCCGTGATAGGTGCTACTGATTGAATTTAGAGTCGGTTGCCAAGTGTTTTTGGAGTATGCGATAGTCACCCGTAATGTATGAATGGTAAGTCGCAGATACGATGTCCATGTTTAAAGTGTAAGAATGTAAATTATATGGATGAGACATGGTAAACTATCATTTACTTGTTTCGGGTTCATGAGAAATTACGAAGAATGTCAGGTGGGCACATGGGCGGAGAAGAGATGGTGGCATCACACAAGTACATAATTCGGGCAGTAGTACTCATCGTATGAATGAAATAGTCCATGATATTGCAGGGCCAGATTTTGATTGGGAGCAAGGCAGAGAGCAACCTATGAATTCTGATGCCAAAGACTTCTTTAAGTTGTTAGACAAGGGTAGAAGCCATCAGGCATGGTTGCACCAAACACACTACATTGTCTGCAGTGGCGACATTACTTAACATCAAGGCTGATCACAACATGAGCCATGAGTGTTTTGAGTCACTCTTGAAGGCAATTAAGAGTATGTTGCCTAACGGTGAGAAATTACCTGGTAACTATTACTTTTGTAAGAAAATGGTGAAGAAGTTGGGTCTTGGATACCAAAAGATCGATGCATGTCCCAACGACTGCATGTTGTTTTATAAGGAAAATGAACAGATAACAAGGTGCACGCTTTGCGGTCGGGATAGGTTTAGGCCTAATAAAGAGGGTGTGACTACAAAAAATCAAGTATACCGCTTAAGATTCTAAGGTATTTTCCAATAACACATCGACTAAAAAGATTGTACATGTCTTCAAGATCACCAACATACGAGTTGGCATGCGAAATCTCCAAATTAAAGATGGAGAACTAAATCATCCCGCAGATGGGCGTGGTGCTTGGAAAGATTTCAACTTAGCACATCCCGAATTTGCATTGAACCTAGAAATGTGAGGCTTGGATTGTCCACCGATGGTTTCAATCCGTTTGGCCACTCAAATTGCTCCGCACTCATGTTGGCTCGTGATTGTTACTCCGCATAACTTGCCTCCTTGGATATGTATGAAATAAATGCATACTTATTTCTTTTCACTCGTGATTCCCGGTCCTAAGAGTCCCGGAAAGAACTTAGATATTTACTTGAGACCTCTTATAGACGAAGTTAAAGGTATTGTGGGAGGATGGAGTACGACTTGGGATGTTGCAACGAAAAAACAAATTTCAACCTTAGGGCGCCAGTTATGTGGACTATAAGTGACTTCCCACCTATAGTATGTTAATGGATGGAGTACACACGAAGTTGGTTTGTCCGTATTGTATGGAGCATACAAAGTCGCTTAATCTATCAAAAGGTCGAAAGCCTTGTTGGTTTGATCACATCGCTTGGTTCTTCATTTGTAGATCACCCGCTTTGAGAAATAGAGAACACTTCGTGAAAGGGAAAGTAGATAATGATATGCCCGCACCGCGATTGTTTGAAACGGAGATGCGAGATCGTGTGATGAGATTGCCGGTTATCCCATTTGGTAAGGTTGATGCGACAAACATAATCAATGGGTTTGGTGAATCTCATAACCGGGTTCTGAGAAGCATCTTTTGGGAATTGCCTTATCGGTCTACAAATTTGATTCGGCTATAATCTAGATGTGATGCATATTGAGAAGAATATGTTTGACAATGTGTTTAACAATCGTGATGAATGTTACGGGAAGACAAAAGATAACGATAAGGCATGTTTGGACATGAAAGATATTTGTAAGCGCCCCGGATTAGAACTTTATGAATCTCCTAATGGTAAGATTGTCAAACCGCATGCAAGGTACACATTGTCCAAAAGCAAGTTGAAGATGTGTGCACATGGGTTAAGTCTCCAAACTACCAGATGGATATGCGCCAAACATTGCAAGGTGTGTTACGGTGGAAATTGCAAGGGATGAAGAGTCATGACCGCCATGTGTTCATGGAGAGACTCATGCCTATAAAGATTTCGGGATCTCGCTGATAAACCAATATGGGATGCTTTGACGGATCTTAGTCGCTTTCTTCAAAGACTTGTGTTCAAAATCATTGAATGAGAAGGACATGTTTGTACTTGAGAAGAACATCATAGAGATCACGTAAACCGGAAAAATATTCCCACCGGTTTTTTTTGACTCCATGAGCATTTGCAAATCCATCTTCCCTATGAAGCTCGTGTTGGGGGTCCAGCCTCAATATAGATGGATGTACCCTTTCGAGAGGGTGATGGGATACCTTAAGAGGAAGGTGAAGAATAGAGCTTATGTCGAGGGGTCGATATGCGAGGCATACAGCTTTTGATGAGATATCTACGCTTGTCTCGCATCATTTTCCTGGACGAAGTCTCGACAAAGGCCAATCGAGTATCGAGACATGATGATGGGGGAAATGTTGAACTAAATGGTCGGCTCTCTCTATTTGGTCTATCTAGCCGCCGCTTATGGAAAAGGGAAGCGATATTCCTCTCTCGAGCAAGAATTACATGCCGCATATACTTACATTCTTCTCAATTGTGAGGAGATCGATTTAATTTGTGAGGTACACATGTAAACTTGATATTTTATCTTTTAAGTTGAAAATTTATTCTAATATGTTAATGTTTATAACATGGTATAGATTGTACGATGACGAGTTAAAAGTGAAGCATGCCGACATAACTGATAAAGATATTCAAATCAATCGGATAAAAACTTTGCACTTTGGCTAAAGGACAAAGTAAGTTCAATTTTTAAGCATGTAGTGTATATATATATATATATATATACTCCATATGTTAACTATGACTTCATTTAATAAGATGGAGTTTTGTAGGCTTTGATCGAGGGATCAACGATTCGCTAATGTACAAGTCCTAGCTATGGGACCGCATAAGGATCAAGTCACCGCAATGGTTACAAAATAAATGGTTGTGAATTTCACACAAAGGCATACGGGCGCCAGAAAAGAACAACGAACTCGGAGTGTGTTTCCAAGGAGATTGTTATAATGAGCTTAGTCGTGCCTTTTATGGGGAGTTGAGAGAAATCGAGAGTTGTCGTGATGCGGGCACGTCACGACGGGGTCATATTCACTTGTTCAAGTGCCGCTTGGTTTGATTCGTAAAAGGGATACGTGTTGATGCATACGGAATCGCCGATATCGACCTCCATAGTCTCACAGACTCCAATGAACCGCTTGTTTTACCAACTCAAACAAGACAAGTATACTACACTCCTAGTCCTATTAGGAAAAGGGATAGACCGCCTACTGATTGAAGTAAGTTGTAATTTATACTCCCGCCGCGTAGTCGTGTAGAATTAGTCGATGGGGAGATTTACCAAGAGCGATGCTTCATAGTCGACTATAATAAATGTGGAGGACGACAATGAAGTAATCCAGCTTAGATGGTGGAGATGAACCACATGAATTAGATCCCGAGTCAATACTTGTGTCGATGACATTGATAATCGAGGAGGAAGAGTTATCGACTAAATCGACACGTAATCAAGCGTATGATGGTTATGAATCAGCAACACGATACAAGATGATTCTCAATCGATATCGACACTTGAACTCATGAAATGTATGTTTAGCAATACATGTTTTTTATATCATTGTCATGTTTATGTACTAAACTATTTAAATGCAACTTTTGTTTATTGTCATTTTATATTCATATATATACATGTTTATATCACTGTCATGTTTATGTACTAAACTATTTAAATGCAACTTTTGTTTATTGTCATTTTATATTCATATATATACATGTTTATATCACTGTCATGTTTATTGTCATATATACATGTAATCAAATATGACTCCTAATAACATCTTGAAATTTGTAATATACAGATGGCTTCAAGCAAATAGCAGTAAAAAGCGCCATTGGGTAGGGGGCCTAATAATGTGCCCAAGGCCCCTACTAATCCCGATGATCGGATTCTTATTCAGATTCGCCCTCCTCCGAATAGCACGTACGTCCCGCATATATCATTTATATAAAAGCATTTAAGATTCCATTTATTGTATATTGGTAATGTTTTGATTGATATTATATTGGTAATGTTTTGTTTTGGTCTTATTGTATTGAAAATTTGTATATTTCTCTTGGTTTGTGTCTTGGGTGCCTAAAAATGTCCATATATGCACGCCATTGCATGTATGTGGCTAGTCTATATTATAGGGGAGACTATGGCAAATTTTTTTTTAAGTATTATAAGTATAAGTTTGAAAAATGTTCACAAATATTATAACTTAGATATAAATTGCTTTAATATATGCTAATTGATGTTGTATATTATAGTGATTTTTCAGATAATAAGATCGTCAAGTGCATATCACAGCTGTGTTTACAGAATTGGCCTACACCTGTGATTACGTGGGCGAGCACACCTATCGCCCACAAGGATGCTGTTTGGGCAGAATTTCAGGTATGTTTTTTTTAATTATGACAAATAATATTAATATAATATTCAAAGGATAATTATTTAGTAATGTTATTATTGTTTTTTTATTTGCAGAAACGGTATAGATGGGAGGACGCGCAGGCTTCAGTGATTCAGACATTATTCTGGCAAAAGTGCGCGGTCCGCACCAAGGACAACTTGAATAAAGAACGACAAAAAGCCATTCACAATGCCGAGATCGACCATCCAGGCCAGGGAGAGGATTATATGCACGAGCATAGCCCCTGGTGGTGCACCCAAATTATATGGGCCGAGATGTGTGCCCAATGGAGAGTCGAGAGTCGGGTGAAAAGACGAAAGATCGCCACCACCAACAGAGCCTCGTGTATCCGATGGCTAAAAGGCTAAAGGAACATACAAGGGCAAGCAAGATTTCACAGCTTAAAAGATATCAACGCCTCGCACGATTTATAAGTTTTAATATGTTAACAATCATGAATTGTAGAAAATATCCCATTTTACTTAGTAATATTGTGGTCGTTTTTTGTATAGGAGTCTCAGCCTCAAGGTCACCTATCCATCGGGTCGGATGTGTACGTACCACCCGTGATGGTTCCGCCTCGAGGCTATCCAGATAGCGTAAATAAGTTTTAACAACCCGATCTTGTTTATTAATACTTACAAAATATTATTTTTAACTATTTAAGTGTTAACATGATGACATGATACTTATAAACGCTTTATCGAATGAGCGCTATCCTCAAGGCACTCCACGTCCGCCTATCGATCAAGAGTTGTGGGAGAGGCGCCTGCAGTGAAGAAGAACTACATTAAAGGTCAAGGACAACGACGACGCCCATCCTTCGCTGGCTCAGCAGCTTCTGCTACCCAAATCATAGTACCATCGAGTCATCCAAATTGTTCATACTCCTACCGACCGTGGAGAGCTATATGTCAAGATCGAAATCTTCAAGATATCAAGGCACTGGGGCTCTTGATCCCGAGGAGTTAGTCAAGCAAAGAGCAAGCAGCAGCAAGAACAGACATGGATGATGGGATGGCGACGTAGGTATAAAATCAATTTGTTGTATGTATTGTCGTAATATATACCAAAGATCAACATATTTATTATATTTGTAACTTGTTTTATTATTTTGTTAATTACATGGTGATCAAGGAGGGATGACGCTTGACATAACCTTGTACTTGTATATTCATTATTTGATGTTTGTATATATGTTACTTAAACAAGTTTTGAAATGTTATTATATTTATTCAAATCATATTGGTTTTTAAAGGTTTATATACTAGTTTGGTGTATGTGTTGGTGGACGATGGATGTTTATATTGTTTTGTATGTTGTTTAACTTGGTGTGTATGTGTGTTGGGATAAAGTAGGTAGAAAAAGTGTACAGTTTTTTGGAATTCGCAAAACAAAGAAAAATCGGGTCAGTAATTTTTTTTTATATCGTCAATCGCGATGCGGTCATTTGACGTTATTAGCGACGCAAGATATTATCAAATGATCAAAGGCGGTCACCGATAATGGTCGTCGACATGTGGACCACGCTAACTTTGGCCCTCGACCATGTCGACTCACCAATGATCGTATTTGTCATTTCTTACGCTCATAGCGATCGCAGAGATATCTCGTCAAGCTAATAGTGGTCACCGATGTGCATCCCAAATGACCAGATTTTATCGACGATTATCAACGATCATGACGCTGTCATCAGAGATATTATCTCATGACCGAAAAGCGATCACGATAGTCGGTCGCTGATAAGCCTTTTTGTTGTAGTGGAAGTAGTTAGTAATTCCTTTTTACCTAATCACCTTTTACAAATGGTTAATGCCTAGTTGGGTGTACAAATACAAGTATTATACCAAGTATTAGTACATGTATTGTATACATAGACCTTGCCTTTAAATATAACCCATCCTAGTTCATTGCTTCATTTACTTGAAATTTCATAAGTGTTAGTAGTATAGTAAGAGCTAGAGAGAAATTGAGGGAAGTAGAAGAAATCTAGAGGAACTCTTGCACTTTGGTGGTTCAAGAGGAGTTCAAGAAGGAGAAGCAAAGGTGGAGAACTACTTAAGGTTCCTAGCTAAGTGGAAGAAAGCCTTCAAGAAGTAAGTTCATAATCTAGCTTTATTTTTTTTTCAAGCTAAGATAATATGTGTAGATATTAGTAAGAATGCATGTTTGATTGTGGGAAGTTTATGTGTTATGTGATCATGATGGATATAAAAGTATAAGGATGAGTATTGGAAGGAGAATATGTGATTTATATGTCTTGGTATGTGATCTAAGTTAAAATGAATCATGTAAAATTGAATTTCATAAGGAGGGCAGGTTGTAAGACCCCAACTTATTATAAATAAAATCGAATTTCCTCTATTTATTATTGTGAATAACAAGTGGTTATAAAATATTCATTGTGTCGGGGAATATTCGTACGACGGCGCAGCCATTTGTGGGCCCTATAACGGAATAACTGTCGGATGAAGAAAACGACATAGTTTGAGTTTTATAAATAACGGCGTAATTATTACCTTTAACACTGTTGGAATACCTGGTGGTTAAAATACAGTAATATGTGTGGTTGCACAGTAGCACACGGTATTGCATAGTATTATTGAATTATTGATTCTTACGTAAGAAGGCACTACTCAATAATTGTTACAGTAATTACTATTCAATATTTTATTTTATTGATTCAATAATTGCTGCATTGATATTTTCTATTATTGTTGTTTCAATAATTGTCATTGCATAGTATTTTCCATTATCAGAACAATAATTCATATTATTTGAATAGCATTATTGGCAATGTCTAGAAAGTTCTGTCAAGGAGAGGTTTGGTCACCTAATTGCGCGCCAATAAGGAGAAATCCTTATCGAAAAGTCCCCTCTTTCCTAAGAACGGCCTGGTTGTCATAATTGTGATTCTGTAATATTATTTGTGAATAATTAATTATTGATTTATATGATAAGGAAATATTTATTTGATGTGGATATAAATGATGGATTTATTTATTTTATGTGGTTATAAATGAAGGAATTAATACTGAGGTGTTTTATCAGTATTTTGTCGGAATGGAGGTATTAAAAATCATTCGTTTGTGGATTTCAGATATTTTTTGTTTGAAATTTGGAAAAACTCAAAGCTAAAAAGTTGTAGAGAATTCGATTTCGTGTGGAATGTACAAAAAATTTGTATTTTTCTGATAAGCGAGCTATTTTCTATGAATTACTGAAGTTTCAAAAAATAAAAAGATTTTTATTAAATTATGGGTGGGACCCACTTTTGGTTGGTGTTGAATATATGTGGGCTGCTATTTTTCTTCAAAGATGGCTGGCTTTGAATGAGGTGTGCGTAGAATGGAAGAAAAGAAATAATATTATTTTATAATTTTAGTCTCCTTTGGAGTTCTAGCATTTTCCTATAAATAGGCGCTTAGGTTAGAATTAAAAATCACACCAGAAATAAGTTTTCCTTCTTTCTATATTGTCGAGCATATTTTAGTGAGTATTTTGATACTTTGAGAGTTGCTATTCAGTGCAAGTTTCCTTCGGCTTTATATCCGATATTCCGAACATAAGTACTATCATTTTGAGGAAAGGGATGTTATTTTCTTCCTAAATGATGTTATTCTTTCAATATCATTATACCGAAATATTGGTATGGATTTTATTATGGAATTTCTACCTTTTTGTGTTAGGGTTACTATTCACGTATACGACACTATTCACGAATACGGCACTATTCACCAAAAAATGAATTTTTTTTTTGTCCAAGATGTTTATTATGGTTACTATCTTTGATTGTATCCATGTTTTGATCTTTATTTTTGAATTCTGCTTCAAAATTGGTTATTATGGAGTATTATTGAACTTGAAAAAACTATAATACGAATCCCTAATATTTGTTCTTTTATCTCACTAGATTCGTTTTCTTTAAGATATTTTTCATCATTCTCAATCCTAAATGATGATATTACTGAATATCTTTGGCCTGTAGTGCAAAGATAAATGATTACCTAATGCATATCTTTAGCCCATAGTGCAAAGATAAACAGGTGTTGAGATGAACATGACCAACTGGTATTACAAATGAATTTCTTTGGCCTGTTGTGCAAAGATGAATATTTGATTCAAGATGCATATTGATTGATGTTACAGGGATAAAATATTTATGATAGACTTTTAAATCTTACAAGATAGTAGAATTCTTTCTCTACTTGACTCTTCTAATGGATTGTTGTTCCGCTGCAGTTGTTGATCTAAAACTTATTGTCTATTATATTTTATCAGATTTTTCCCTGTTGAAGACTAATGATAAATTATTGTATATTATCTTAGTCATAATATTCTTTACTAGGCTAGTTGAGATCACCCTTTTCCTTTTTGTTCTATTGTTCTTCTCAGGAGGAGAGAATTTAGCAGGAACTAGCCGGGATATGGAGTGATGATTCAAGATAGTTGTTTTAATAGTCCTCACTATTTTGTAAAATAGTGTATCAATAATTGTAATGAGGAATTTTTTTTAGTTTATATACTCTCTATTAGACAATAGTTGTATTCAAACTCACAGTATATGTGTTGTCGTATTTTGCACGACAATTGTATTACTGAAGTTGTATTTATTTCTGTACTATATATTTGGCGACTCAGAATGGGTGATGTATACCTATTTTGGGGGCGTCACATTGGTAATCTGGTACCGGTCAGGAGCCATCTGAGACTAGAAGCTGTATTGAGTGTGGAAGGCATGAGCTAGCTCCTCGAAAATATGGATCTTTGAGTTGTCTAATCTGGTATACCACGAACGGGCTTCTCCAGTCAGACTCTTCTGGAAGAGCTGCATCCTGAGCTTCTCGTCCTCTATATAAGATCCAAGTTCTCCAATGAACACCTTCAAATGTGTGTAAGGATCTCCTAACCCATGATATTTTTTGAAGTCAGGATTTTTAAACTTTTCTGGATAATGAACACCAGGGAATATACAAAGGTCAGCATATGAGACTCTCCCGTGCGCTCCAATTCCTTTGATTGCACGAAGGGTTTCTTCCATTTGAAGGACTTTCTTCCTGATGTCACTGGTGTCTGGATCTCCTTTGAGATGGGTGATATCATGACCTTTATTGGTCATATCCAACTGAAGTTCAGGTTCTGTAATGGTTTTATTATGACCTTGGGTTCCTCCTTGTGTAGCGGAATCAACATGTATGGGTAACCTCGTACCCAGAGTAGACTGGTGTAGTTCTTTAAGCAGAATAACCAAATCTGTGATTTGTTTACTTAATCCATCAAATTCTTTGCGAGAAACTGGATTAAGGTCAGTCTGGTCTGATGACGACATAATTGATTGTAGTCTCGTGGCCTTTTTGGATTTTGATCTGGTAATAGGTCTGAGTGCTTCCCTACAAAAGACTTGCGTAGTTTAGTCTTTAGGGAATGTGTAAATGTATACATGCTATATATCCATTCTAGGAATATTATCTTGCAAGGTGGATGTTAGCTGTGTATACTCCAGGATAGCATGTTTTAATGTATGTACACATGTTTCTTCATATTTCTCATTACATGGAGATGAATATGGAATGAAATTACAAGTAATTGACTTTACAAGTAATTTGAAATAAGAAAGCATGAAGAGACTTTCCTCCGCGTTTGGTTTATCAGAGGCTGACCTATCTTAGGTTACTCTCGCGACTTTTTGGCATGAAGGTTCCCAAATCATCGCAATTTACTTGACGCAAAGTTAATCCGGTCTTTCAACTGTAGCGTATTTGGGTGGTGCCTTTCCTGAGCCTCGTTGGAATTAGTCTTCCTACGAGTCCAGTAATCAAACACTGACAGGATAACCTCCTGGTCGAGGAACCACACAACATACATTCACATACAACGTGTCTCACCGTTTATGAAATGGTGACATGTGCGAAGCACTAATATCACAAGCAGATATAGTGTAAAGCATTAAGCACAGAAAAATATATGCATTCGTACACATTCATCATAAATGTAAATGCAACATCTACACACAAGCATATAACAATTTTGAAAAGTTTGTAATAGCGGCTTAAGTCCTCTTACTGGGGTCCCCAACAAAGTCGACACCTGTCGACGTCGGGATTTTTATTATTCCATTTTCGTTACTTGTTCTTTGGTTGTCTCATATTAGGTGAGATTTGTTTGAAAAAATAAGTGAAAAAGGTCTGACATGTATAATGTCGACGATTGACTGTTAAGAGTCGCCAGTTGGTTTTTTATATGGTTGTACCAACACAACCGAGAAATGGTTTGCACATTGACCAAGTGTTGTGGCACTGTTCAAAGGGTCGGTGAAACCAAGATTCATTAGGGTCCGGGGACTTGATTATGCGGAGGGAAGGTGTTTGGCACCCCCCGACATCCGTATTACCATGGTGACCGCCAGTTTTCAAGAAACTGTTATATGAATGTGTGTGTGTGTGTGTGGATCAATGTGCAATTATTTGGAAGTAGTGTGAGGCCTCGTTCGCACCTATAAACACATGGTTTTAATTTGTGTAAAATTCAGTTTTAACAAGATAAGGTAATGATGTTTTATAAAAGATATTTTTCAAACCCTTGTGCTCAATAGTAATTGAGACCTTTTACACTCATATTTTATATTAAGTGTTCAGCTTGATTGTTTTTATTTCTCGAGATGCGAAGCATCTTCAAGAAAATAATGTACAAAATAGTGTCAAACTCCTGGTTGGTATGATAACCATCTGAGGAAATCCGAACACCTTGAATAAATTTACAAACTGCTTACAACTGAAAATATCCATCACGGGAACCGAATCTAGATCCAGTGGACTGAATCTGTGATCACATGATTGCTAGGCTCACATGATGCCACAATTGATAATAAAGAAGTAAACAAGTATATATATAAAAGCTGTAAATATATATATACAGACATGATCAGCCACCACGAAGCACTTCCATGGGGGATCAGAAATATAAATAAAGCTGTAAAAGCAATCAACCGCCACAGAGTAAACTCCAGGCGAGACAAAAAGTAAATAAAGTTGTACAGACGGTCAACCGCCACGAAGTAAACTCCAGGCGGAACTGAATGTAAATATATATATATATATATATAAGCGATAAACACACCAGATGCAAGATCCAGGCTCATCAGACAAAGTTTAACAACAATATATATATATATATATATATAATAAAATATATACATAAGTATATATATATATATATATATGTGTGTGTGTGTGTGTGTGCACAAACTGAAATAAAACCACGGACCGAAGTCCGGGCAAACACACTCAACACGACTCTCAATGTGAAGAAAAGTGTGTGCAAAGATGAAGAGAAAGACTTTAAAGTATGTGAGAAGGCTTACAATGGGCTGCCAAAGAAAACTTCTATATCTTTAAAAGGATGAACACTCGGCTCCCGCCGGTACAAGAGTAGATATATGTGATCTCACAAGTGTTTAAAATGAGAAAGCACTCAGTATAGGGTGAGTACAGAGCAACTTTGATAGGGCTTCCTCGCCATTTTCTCTTACAAAATGGCCACCCCAAGCCCTCTATTTATAGAGGGGGGAGCCGCAGGACCTGCGGCTCGGCTGCAGTTGTACCTGTGGGTGGCCAGGTTGTCCTGGGCTTTGCCGGTCTCGTCATCTCGAAGTACGTGCACGCATGCAGTGTAATGTCCGCTCAAACTTTCAGAATTGCAATCTGGGCATCCGACTGAGGTATATAAGACCTATTTCAGACTGCCGTTGTCGAGAGTTACGCAATTGCATGGGATTAGAGGTTGTACGAAGTCAGGAAGATAGGACCATGGCCTCCGGTCTTTGAGCTAAAAATTCTATCTGTTATCCTGTGTAATAGTCACTCGAGATTGGACATCCTTGGTTCTTGTGGCACATAGCTGTGTAGAAATGTATGTATTGAAATGTTGAGATGACGTGATGTGGCATCAAGGTGGCAAGATGACAACTTTACCCCTCACCAGGGTTATCGCCGGTTTGGGCTGATAAAGCAGACGTTGCTCTAGGTTATCTCTGAGATTGGACTGCTGCAAGTGTTGAAGGTCCTCAGTGTCATCTCTATGGTGTGCCTGCCTTTCCGGTTATCTCCGAGTCTTGTACTGAGTTCCTCGGTGTGAGTACCGAGGTTAAAGCTGATTACATTTGAAACAAGCATTTCTGGGGTTTTTGCCAGAACTGCATTCCTTGGGGTTATACTCCCGGTGTGTGTTCCGGGGTTGAGGCTAAACTTCCTAGAGTATTCTTGACTAGATATGAGCCGCCTCCTGTGGTAATCTCTGAAGATAAATCGCCCTCCCAGTAATGTCGATTCTGTGTGCGAAAAATTTCGAGTGTCTACACCATCAGTACGATACATGCCATACATGGAAAATGTATTTCGATGGACTTGTTAATATGGAAGGTTCTAGAGCTGGAGCAGTTCTAGTATTCGGTATGGGGGAGCAGTATCCCGTCGCCATCAAATTGTAGTTTGTCAGCACCAACAACACATCTGAGTATGAAGGTTGTCTCATGGGGCTAAAACTTGCCCGTTCAATGGGCATCAGTCGGTTAACTGTCTTTCGGGATTCAGAGTTGGTAATCAAACAATCCATGGGAATCTATCAAACTAAAGAACCACATTTGCTGCTTTACCATCGATAAGTTTAACAGATGGCTTCGAAGCTCGAAGAAATCTCCTTTCTACACATTCCTCATAATAGGAATGACTTTCCAGACGCATTAGCAACTTTGGCCTCCTTGATTCACATGCTGGACAAGGAACATATGCCAAATGTCACATTTGACCTACATAAGGCACCAGCCTATGGAAACTATGTTGGAGAAGTATCGGATGAGCTACCTCCCATCCAGCATCCTTGGTATCAACACATCAAGGAGTACTTACAAGATGGATCTACACTCGCTGAGGCGATCCCGACTGAGAAAAGGCGGATCCATCGACTTGCTATGAAATTTTACCTGAGCGGAGATGCACTCTACAAAAGAGATGCAGGACTAGGTCTCCTCAGATGTCTGGACCAGGACCAAGCTCAGAGGCTCATGGATGAGGTCCATGGTAGAGTATGTGACCCACACATGAGCGGCCCCTACTTGTTAATAAGATCCTCAGGACAGGACATTACTGGCTTACCCTCAAAGCTGACTGTGATGATCACGTCAAGAGGTGTTATCAATGCCAAATTCATGGGAATGCTATCCACGCCCCTCCGAGGGTGCTCTACAATATGAGTTCACCTTGGCCCTTCTTAATGTGGGGAATAGACGTGATCGGGCCCATCGATCCCAAAGCCAGTAATTGGCATCGCTTTATCTTCACCATGATCGACTATTTCACCAAATGGGTAGAGGCAACCTCCTTCCCCAGGGTTACCAAAGAAGTCATCATTGCTTTCATCAGAAACAATGTCATTTGTTGATATAGACAAATAGAGGTAATTGTATCAGACAATGCTAAGAACCTCAACAACAGAATGATGGAGGAGTTATGCAGTAAATTCCACATCAAACACCTTAACTCTGTCATCTACAATCCAAAGATGAATGGTGTTGTTGAAGTGGCTAACAAAAACATCAAGAAGATCATGTATAATATGTCCGCCAACCACAAAGAATAGCCTGATGTATTGCCTCTTACTCAATTATCCTACAGAACATCAATGCGCACTTCCACTAGGGCAACCCCCTGTGTATTAACCTATGGGATGGAAGCAGTGATCCCCGTAGAAGTAGAAATGGAATCCCTCCGAGTGCTTATAGAAGCTCAGCAGGATGAAGACCAATGGGTACAAGACAGGTATCACCAATTGTCTCTAATAGATGAAAGGCGAACCGCGGCTATCTTCTAGGGTCAGTTATATCAACAAAGGATCACTAGATCCTACAACAGAAAAGTCCGGCTATGGCAGTTTAAGAAACATGACTTGGTTTTACAGAAGATCATTGACAACCAAGATTAGTCCAAGGGAAAATTTGCCCCTAACTAGGAAGGCTCGTTTGTTGTCACGGAGGTATTGACAGGAGGTGCTCTCAGATTACAGGAAATGGACGGCGATGAATTTCCACAACTCTTTAACTCGGACGCCTTGAAACGGTACTATGTCTGAAGTAACCATCAAGCAAACATCTTGGTGTTGGATCATTAGATCATCAGTCATTCCAGTTCTTTAAACCTTCACTACATACAACTCTTCACCTCACTTCGCCCCTCTGGGAAACATACACTTCAAGCCAGCAGCCTAGCTTCACTCCGTTCATACAACTTTAGTTATCCCACTAGGGATTGAACCTTTCACACTTGCAGTTTGTCCCAAACATGGGATCAAACATTTCACACCTGCAGTTTATCCTGAACTTAGGATCAAACTTTCGTTTTCCCCGCAGTCTGACCTGCATATGGGATCAAGTTTTTCGGCTACAAATATCGTCCTGAGGGGAAAACTACGTCGACCTGATCTCCTTGATACACGGGAGTACGTAGGAAACCATTTTATATGGCCCGGTCGCAATAAAAAAAATAACAAAAACATTTCTACACCATTGTCCTTACAAAAAAACAACAAAAAACATTCCTACACCCTTTCTGCCACATGCAGCATTGAACCTCTTACACCAGGTTCGAACTACGCAGACCTGATCTCCTCTTCAATAGAAGTATGTAGGCAGCCATTTATGGTTCGGTCTCACCCCTTACCAAAACACAAACACTTTTTATCTAGTACTAGGATCAAACTTTAATCCATCACATTTCATTCGGCTTCAGACTAAAGGGATGGAATTACCTGAACTCCTCCTAAATAGGAGATTCAGCGACCAACTAAGTTGCGGTTGTGCCTCAAAGAGCAACACAAATCCATAAGAGATGGAATTAACTAGGCTCCTCCTAAATAGGAGTACTGGCAGCCATCTGTGGTGCGGTCAATCTCAAAGAGGAAGGCCACACTCCTCTCCACATTTCCATACAGAAACCAGTCCGAAGACACCAAAGATGGTAGGGATACACACAGATCAATGATCCATTCTGAACTATCCAGAGATAACTCATTGTCCATCCATTAAGGAGGAATTCAGAATACATCATGATCACAAGCCCTGAAGAAGAAGGCAAAATTTCAAGCAAGTTTCCAGACATATCTAAAAGGGAAGTGATCAAAAATATATTTCCTGGCTATATATATAATGATGTTTGATATACACAATGTAAACTGTACATGACAAAATGGCTAAGCTAGTATGTGCAGGAAAATTTAAGCCCATCTACAAATCAGTGTATATGCGAGCTATCAAGCCCAACCTGGCATCCCTCTCAGAAGAAGGAGGTAAAGCTGTGGTCTCCTGTACATGGGTATCCACATGAGCTAACAGATCTACAGCCATCTGCATGGTGACTCTATGCTCATCAATGTACGTGCTCATCTCTGCAATCATGCCAGTGGTAACGGACCTCACTGTAGTACTATCTGTGACGGCTACATCCCGGGCAGATATAACATTATCCCTTTCAAATGTCACGACATCTCTGGCTGATCTAGCCTCATCCCGCTCAACAACAGTGGCATCACTATGAACTAATGCCTCATCTCTCTAACAGAGCTGTGTCTATCCCATCAAGGGCAGTCAACATCAAGGCTCTAGCCTAATCTCTCTCAAAGGTCATCAGATAAAGACTCTGCTCGAAGTGTTGTGCTGAATGCTGGATCACAACAGTGCTAGTACTGGGAGAATCTAAAGGAGATGCTGGTAACCAAGTAGATGGCTCATCCTCGATGTGGGAATCAAGGTCCTCCATGGGTTCTTCATCATCTGAATCAGTACTTGGCACTGTGGATACTGCTGCAGTTGAGAAAGTCTCTGTCTCCATCAACGCAGAATACTCTGGCGAATAGTCCAGATGGCTAATAGAGAGAAAAGCTATCTCACAATGATCCCAGCATTCATACACCCGGGATCGGTCATCTGCTGATAGATGGCGAGAAGCTAAACGCTGACCTAGCACCCCCTCAAATGGATGGAAGTCCTGGAACTGGTCAAACTACGACATCACGACCAGTGGGTGGTAGGTAGTCATGCCCCTCAAACCAGCCAGAGGGAGATAGTCCATGCCTGGAGCATGAGTAATAAAGTTGTAGGGTGAACTAAGCCCTGTGCACTGCAGGATGTCAAATGGATCTCTGATCTCCGCCAAAAACATCAACCAAGATATATAATCTATACACTCCGATGGATGCAAGGAGTAGGACATGGCTATATAATGGGTAAAGCAGTACACATGTCGGCGGAAGGTCCTAATCGGTCTCAAGTGTGACATAAACCACACGTACAACATGACCTAACTTCCTGTGAATACACCTGTAGGGTAAGTGCTGCAAAACATGGTCGACCTCAGCGTCTCCGCCATAATCATCAGAATAATGGTACGATCCTCCCTAAGAGCTCTCACTGCTATGATAACACTGATATCCAACTCATCCATATATCATGGCATGTACACATACGCCACTATGCACATCAAGAATTCATCCACTCTGGCCAAATGCCACTGGTCCTCTGGTATGGTGAAACACGCAGAATGCCGAGCGTAGCTTTCCTCGGAACCAAATCTGTCAATCAGAAAATGATGGGATATCACGTGGTCGGATGTGATCTCATCCTGCACAACCCTACGCCTCAGGCCGGTGAGGGTCATGAACTGTCGACTCATGTCCCCAATAGCCATATGCACGCAAGGTCTGTTAAGTGGCAACATCGTCAAACTTGTATACTCCTCCAAAGTCAGAGTGAACTCCTGGGTCCCAAATCGGAAAATTTGCCTCTCCGGTACCCAGTGATCTAGCATGCCCTCCACAAATCCTACGAGAACCTGAAATATCAATAGGGTCATAGTATGCTGCAACAGCTGATCTACAATCACCCTATCTGATGGTGACATACTATCATACCACAATCTACGACGTGATGCTACCAGTAATGGTGGGGTATGATCTATGCTACTGACTATCGATGAAGACATCTGTATGGGCCGTATCATAAGACCATTTAGGGGTCAATGCTGAATATCTCTGACATATATACATATGCATAACATGATATATATATATATATATATTACAGATAATAGATGGTAATATGATATAGGGAATGAAAAATTGTACATACATTCCTAAGTATATCATCATCTACATACATCATCTTTGTACAGCTAAAAATACATGGAAATGGGGCACAGACGCCCTACTACTAACAGAGGCATATCAAAAGATATAACAAGAATGGGGCACATCCACCCAATATCTAACAGAGGCCTATCAAAAGAGATAGCGAGAATACACATCAGAAGAAGACAATGATGTCAATATCTACATCATCAATCCTGTCCACATGATGTAACTCCTCATGAGTCACTGGATCTCTATCAAAAGGGATATCAGGCCTATACAAAGGAGGATATGCGCCAGCAAAACCAAATGGGTCATCTAAGGGGCCAACGCCTGAGCTGGAAGGATCAAACGAATCTGCCTCTGCCAGATCTCTACCCAAATGCTAGATAAAGAAATGTGCCCAGTCCAGTTGCTGGGTCAAACTGTCAATCTGTGTCAAATGAGTCGGATCTCAGACACAGGCTAGCCAATCCATCATCATCACGGATCTTGGAACCATATCCCCCATGAATTGAGTGGCACGGGTCTGGGCTCTAATAGTACAAGGAGACCACCATTGCTGGAATATCTCATGAGTGCAGGGACCCTCTGATAGTGCAAAACCGTCAACACCCAACAATGGGATATCAATGACGGGTGACTGCGACACAAGCCAATAACTCTTGGTAGGAGGCAAGATCGGCATACAGATCTCTCATGTGGTGCTCCTGATAGCACGCTCTCCTAAATAGAGCTCCCATCCTCCATTAGGGAAGAGAGGAACCCTACAGGTTGATATCACGTGCTCGACGCCAGTTTGGTACCCATCCTCAAATCCAATGGCCAAGTGCTCCCCAGAATAGGGAATCCATATGACGACGTCAGCTGTCAACAACTCCAACTGTAGGCGACAATGAGTAAAACCCTCAGCCACAGGGACCTCCGCCAGTATGGACTGATGCCATCATCGTCCTCGTGGATAGGTATCTAAACCTGACACACTCACAAAACGCAAACATGAAACCTCTCATAGGCCCGAAACTACTAACACAAAGGTAAACATATGCTAATAGTAAACATTCTTAACCTACAAATGGGAAATTACAAGAGAAATACTCACCAGCAGAAATGGGTAAAATCTTAACCAAGCCTCGTCAAGCCCTATGAACGCATAAGCTTGCCCCTAAGGAAATAGGCGAAGGTATAGGAACCCCAGTCATACTCTCCTATACGGTTCATATGTCGTGTGGCGCTGATCAAAGCGAATGACACGGTAGAAGAGTTATCTGCTATGAAGCAGCCCCTAATGATCATCAAGAACAATCATCGAAGAATGTGATCCTAACCCTGACATCAGCTGGTATGGGCTCACTCAACAGCCCACTCATAACATCCATGCTCAACGGACCCGTACGGACGGCCATGCCCTTGGGTGCCCCATCTAGAACTCCTATCAAGGATCTGATGGTAGTAGGGGTAATATCCGCCATGCAAGGCACTGGTGCCCCTCCAAACTCTATACCTGTGATAAACCGCTAATCCATTGGCGTCATCATCACCTCACAGTCCAGCAAATGGAGTGACTGAGTCTAGTGAAACCAGAGCTCAGACAATTCCCTGAGGTAACCACAAGGACAGCGGTGGGGAAGGATGGAAAAGAACGCCCCAAGTCCCCAGTCATGCATAATCGCTCTATAGTCAGGATGCAGAGCCTGGTACATGGAGTGAATGTTGAACCAGTTCCCTCGAGGCTATGTAAAGAAGGGAACCTACATGAAATGCAGATCAACATCAAAATCCTTTAATCCTAATCAATAGGAAAGAAGGAAGATTAAGATCTAACTTGATACCTCGTTGGCGTGTAAATACATCGAGGGGTGCTGACTCAAATCACCCAAAAGCTCTGGGTTTGCCACCTGAATACTCGGGAGGTCCCTACGGGGAACATGTGCAGCAGGAGCGGGGTCCGCAACTGGAACATCCTCCTCCTCATCCTCGACGTCTGGCACATCAACCTAGATTGGACGTATCACCGCCTCCACTAACCGACGAGGCTGCCTAACAGAACGGGGTCGAGGAACTTCAGAAGCCCTCCTCCGTACACCAGAAGTGGTCCTGCGGGAACTACTCGGCTGATCTGGATCCATAATATCTGGACAGAAGTCTCCAAATAACCTTAGAAAGGGTGTGGACAGTGTAGAACACTTGTACAGTGACATAATTTGCAGAAAGACGTCCGAACTCAGAAGATCTGAAGAAGAGCACTCAGATTTCCTTCGCGGTGCAACATGAAATGACTCGAGAAAGCAACATGCAACATTAATAGCGATCCATGGCTGGCCGCAGGTCCATCTGCAGCTGCTACAGGTAAACTTGTGGCACCCCTACGTGGGTCCTACCCCTCTGTCTCGGTCCAGTTTGAGTTACAACGGAGTTCTCATAAGCTGATAAGCCAAATCACAAATAAAAATGCTACGCGATTGAGCAGAATAGCTTACAATCCTGGTTTTCTTAGACCGGACCATGGGTCTATACATCACTCATTGGTATTCGCCAGAGTACATGGTATACTATGCCAATGATATTAGTTGTTACAAGTCACACTCAACAATACCTGACGTAGGTCCAATGCCGCCAATTTAGGGTCATAACCCTAATCCTGTCATATAACCCCGACGGGGGTATCACGTATTCCAAAGCATCATCTCGGCGGGGGCATCATGCATTCCAAAGCATCACCCCAATGGGGGCATCACGCATTTTATGTCAAAGTACATAACCCCGGCGGGGCATCACGTGTTTTATGTCGAAGTACATAACCCCAGCGGAGGCATCACGCGTTTCATGTCGAAGTACATATCCCCGGCGGGGGTTACAATGCATTGTCATCCGCTGACACGCATATCAACGAAGGTCAAGTAGCCTTGACATCATTGTAACCGTGGGCAAGTAAATCCAACGAAGAGTCAGAAGCCATCTGATCATTTCAACCGTTGATGCACACGTCAACAAGAATCAAACAAATCCCTGGCGGCGGTTACAAAGTGTATTTATCCGTTGATGCACACGTCAACGGGGATCAAATAGATCCCTGTCGGGGGTTACAACGCATTGTTATCCGCTGATACACATATCAACGAAGGTCAAGCAGCCTTGACATCATTGTAACCGTTGGCAAGTAAATACAATGAAGCGTCGGAAGCCATCCGATAATTTCAGCCGTTGATGCACACGTCAACGAGGATCAAACCAATCCCCGATGGGGGTTACAACGCGTATTTTCCATTGATGCACACGTTAACGGGGATCAAACAGATCCCCGGCGGGGGTTACAACGCGTATTTTACGTTGATTCACACGTTATCAAAGGTCAAACAGCCTTGACAATATGCCCAACAGGGGCATTTATCCGTTAATTCACACGTCAGTGAAGGTCAAGCAGCCTTGACAGTCTGCCCAACATGGGCATTTATCCGTTGATTCATACGTAAGCAAAGGCCAAGCAACCTTGATAGTCTGCCCAACAAGGGCGTTTATCCGTTTATTCACACGTCAATGAAGGTTAAGCAGCCTTGACAATCTTCCCAACAAGGGCATTTTTCCATTGATTCATACGTCAGTGAAGGTCAGGCAGCCCTGACAACACATACTGTTGGCAGTAAATCCAACAGAACATTAATATATCCTGGCGATACAAACCAGGAAGGATCAACATCATCAAGGAGGATCGATGATTGGGTATGTTATACACATCCTCAAATAGACAAAGCGTTATCCTCACAGATCTCTTGTATATGAGAGGCACATCTTCGGAATAAAGTATGTATCAAGGATTAAGGACTTTGGTTATAACCGCAACGTCAACATCCTAAAAGATTTGGATCACACGTCCAATCTAGTCGGCTAAGACATCGTTGCCAATCCCCGGTAGAAGCAACAGGGAGCTGACAATCATCCCCAGCATGTTGGACAACAATCCAATAACACACTTACATCATACATTTGCATTATGTTTATAAGACCCCAACATTTATGAATAAAGAATAATTTTCTCGAATTATATTTTTGAATATTATTGTGTTGATTTGATATAATGTTATAGTTGTGGGTAATATTTACAAATTTTGCAAAGTAAGCAAGTTGTTATATATTATTCGATTGGTCGGGGAATATTCTTTTTGTCATGGAAAATTCGTACGATGGCACAATCATTGGTGGACCCCACAACGGAAGTATTGTCGTAGTTAGAAAATGACAAAATTATCTTTCTATAAAAATAACGGCGGAGGTGTTACCGTTAAAACTATTTAACTACCCGGTAGTAAAAGTACAGTAATACGCGTGGTTGCATAGTAGCACACGGTATTGATTATTGATACTTACGTGAGAAGTCACTCAGTTATACTCAATTATTGCTATAGTAATTGATGCATCATATCTCTTATATTATTGATTCAATTATTGTCATAGTATCATCTGAATAATATGTTATATTATTAAATCAATAATTGAGACGACAAGTTATAATATTAATGATTAATAATTGTTGAAAGATTAAATATGTGTTGATTAAAAATAAAATAATTTGTGGTAATATTTATTCAATCCTTGATGTATATAAAGAGTCTATTATGAGACGTTTATGGTAAATTTAGTTATTATATGGGGGCCCATATGTCATCATCTAAAGAGTCTCTTTCGCCAATAGTAATTACCTTTACCAGACGTCAAACCACTTGCTGTTTCATATTATAGGCGTCGAACCAATTGTCATTTCACATTACAGGCGTTAAACCACTTGGTGTTTCACATTACAGGCGTCAAACAACTTGGTGTGAGTGTTTCACATTACAGGCGTCAAACCACTTTTCTTTTTACATCACCAGTCGTCAAGCCGCTTACCTTTTCACATTGCAAGTGCTAAGCTAGAAATCTTCTATAAATAGAGGCCTAGTTCTTCATTATTTTTCACGAATTCATTCAAGCTATAGAGAGAAAGTATAGAAAGAATAAGAGAAAAGAAGAAGAGTATTACATTACTACACTCTGCGGTATTCAATCTCCTACTAATGTAAGGGGTGTTATTTCTTTTGTATTCATGAAGAGAACTTACATTATTCCATTATTTATTATTACATTGGAATAACTCAGATATCTGCTGAGCTACCCTATACTTGGTGAAATTCTTCTATTATTCCAGTCTTTATTATTTTATTGGAATATCCCGTCTGCATGCATTTCTACGCCGACTGGTTCCATCTTTATTATTACATTGGAATATCCTATCTATGCATTTTACTGACGGACTGGTTCCATTCTTTTTTATTACATTGGAATATCCTCATACATACGTTTTTGTGCGGACTGGTTCCGTTATTTATTATTCATTTGAATAACTCACTTTTGTCGCGGTCTATCGCATGCATAGTGATTTCTTTTGTTATTCCATTCTTTATTATACTCAGTTGGTTAAAACTTTGACTTCTATACTCCATGAAATTAGTGGAATATCCTTGATATTTGTGCTTAATCCAGTATCTTTTCATGGAAATATTATTCTTAGCATTCTTGAATTTTACTCTACAAAGCAGTATCATGTTGACAGTTTGGACGTTATTGGTTCCTGGATAAATTAATTCTGGAACTTATTTTATTAAATTCTTATATCATTGTCATCATCCTCATGTTTATATTTTATTGAAAGTCATTTGTGGCCTGTAGTGCATAGATGGACTTGGTATGATTATGACCAGGGATTATTCGGTGTAATCATGACCGTAATGTTACAAATGATGTGGTAATAATTGGTGCATTAGTATTCATCACTATTCTGTTATATAGTGTGATAATAATTGTAATGAGGACTCCTTTTGAGTTTGTATACTCTCTAGTAGACAATATTTGTATTCAAACTCACAATTTATGTTTTGTCGTATTGTACACGACAATTGTATTATTAAGTTGTATTTGAATTTTGTACCATGTATCTGGCAACTCAAGATGGGTGATGTATACCTAATTTTGGGGGCGTCACAGTTGGTATCAAAGCTTAGGGATATGATCCCTGGCTAAGATATGAGAATAGTACTAGGAGGGGAGAGACGGGGAATTCCTTCGCTAGTATGACCTACCTAAGTTTATGTGGTATTTAATTGGTCTGTCAGAATTTAGGGATAATATTTTACATGTCAATTAACCTTTATTTTGTGGCAGTATCTGAAAATGACATCCGAGAATATTTAGAATAGCAATGGAGCACAGGCGACCGTTGATTCACCGCATATCAATAATCAAGATAATGTGCATCAGGAAGGAGACAATCCTCATGCAAACAACAACACTAACTAAATGATGAATGATCAAAGTTTTCAGAGGCTTTATGCAATTCATGCAACAGCAGGCGAGAGTGGCTCCTGTCCAAAATGTAGGTGGAAACACTGGAAACTCTCAGACGGTCACTGCTAAACAGTTCAAGGAGCTGGGACCACCGAAGTTAATTGAAGAGCCAAAACCACTTAAGGCGGAAGCATTGATAAATTAGATCACCATGATATTTGATGTCTTGGGATGCTCCGAGGAGCAAAAGGTTCCCTTTGCCGCCTTTATGTTGTGAGGAGAGGCAGATTACTGGTGAGAATCGGTAAAATGTACTCAACCTGCAGCACTGAAAATGTCTTGGGAGAAGTTCCAAGAACTATTCAACGACAAGTACTTTCCCGAAAGTATTCATCACATGAAGGAGGTGGAGTTCATCAAGTTGGAACAGAATAATATAACCGTGTCGTAGTACGAAGAAAAGTTTGCTAAGTTGTCCCGGTTTGCGTCCCACTTAGTGGATAATGAAGAAAGAATGACGCGGATGTTTTTAAGATGTTTGAAGAAGAAGATACGTCAACATCTTATTTCTCATAAACTGTTTTTGTATTCAGATGTTGTAAATAGGGCTCAGTTAGTGGAGGGCAATAACGAGTCAACACAACCAAAAGAGAGCAACTGGCAAAATGATAATACTAGTGAGAGCAGTCATCGAAGCGGTGACAACAAGTGTGGATGAAATCAATAGGCCAGAAGTGGTAACCACTTTGGTGGTAATCAGGGCCAAAATAATAAGAATGGGCATTTCAAGAAGAGGAGATTCAACAATGATGGAAAGACGTCAGCACCAGCACCTGTCGTTAAGGAAGAAGAACGACCACCTATCATATGCTTCAAATCATGCGGAGGGAGGGCACATTAGTCCAAATCATGCTGCGATGTCGTCCAAAGCATGTTATAATTGTGGAAGAGAAGGTCACTAAGCCCGATTTAATTGCTGTTCACCAAGACAAGTTTAGCTAAGATGGAGGCACCAAAGGTCGAAAAAAGTCAAAACCGGTAGTGCTGAGGAGGCGTTTGTTGTGACCTCCCAAAAGCAAGGAACCCGAATGAGGTCATCACGAGTAAGCTTATCATAAACTCTAGCGAAGTCTATACTTTATTTGATACCAGTTCTACCCATTCTTTTATTTCTCCTACTTGCGCTCAACCATTAAATTTGACTCCGGAGAAATTAGACTTTGACTTATCTGTGGAAACTCCGTTGGGAGAAACCTTCATTGCATCCACTGTTTATATGTCTTGTTTGGTTCAAATTGGTACCCTCACATTACCTGTCGATCTTATTTCATTGAAAATACTTGCATTTGACGTGATTCTAGGGATTGATTGGTTAACTACTCATCATGCAAAAATTGATTGTTTTCGTAAGGTTGTTAGCTTTCATATTCCTAACCAACCTATTATGCGAATTCAAGCGACCAAACCATTACAATCAATGACGGACATTTTAAGCCATAAAGCTATTCATTTATTGAAAAATGGATGTCAAGCTTTCTTAGCTCATGTCACAGATTTATACAAAAATACGTCAGTTTTGAACGATATTTCTATTGTTAATAAATTTCCTGACGTATTCCCTGAAGAACTTCATGGCTTACCCCCAGAGCGTGAAATTGAATTTTGTATCGACCTTGAACCTTGTACCAAACCTATTTCCAAAGCCCCATATCGAAGGGCTCCTATTGAACTTCTAGAGGTAAAGACTCAACTGCAAGAATTGTTAGACATTGGCTTTATTCGTCCTAGTACGTCTCCTTGGGGTGCTCCTGTTCTATTCGTGAAGAAGAAAGATGGGAGTATGCGACTTTGTATTGATTATCGGGAGTTGAATCATGTACCCATCAAAAATAGGTACCCATTGCCACGTATTGATGACTGTTTGACCCGATTTACAGGAGCCAAATTCTTTTCAAAGATTGATCTTCGTTCTGGATATCACCAATTGAAGATAAGAACCGATGACATTCCAAAGACGGCTTTCAGAACTCGGTACGGGCATTATGAATTCCTTGTCATGTCCTTTGGACTGACTAATGCTCCTGCTGCCTTCATGGATATGATGAACCGCGTATTCAAGGAATATTTGGATCACTTTGAGGTCGTCTTTATTGATGACATCCTTATTTATTCCAAAAGCCGTGAAGATCATTAACAACACTTGAGGCTGACATTCCAAAAGCTTCGTGAATATAAGCTTTATGCCAAGTTTAAAAAATGTGAGTTCTGGCTTGAGGAAGTAGCATTCCTTGGATACGTAGTATCAAGTCATGGAATATCTGTTGACCTGGCAAAGATTAAAGTTATTCAAAGCTGGGAGCAACCTAAATCAGTGACCGAAGTACGTAGCTTTCTCGGTTTAGCTGGTTATTATCGGAGATTCGTGGAAGGATTTTCTCGAATCGCTACACCATTAACTTCATTAACTTCGGAAGATACAAAGTTCGGTTGGAGCGAAGAATGTGAGAAGAGTTTTCAAGAACTCGAGAGGAGACTCATTTCGGCACTGTTACGATAATACCATCTGCCTCGGGGATTTGTCATCTCTGATGATGCTTGGGCAAAGGGTTGGGATGTGTTCTCATGCAACATGGGAAAGTCATAGCCTTTATGCCTCGTGACAACTCAAAGAATATGAGAGGAATTATCCTACTCATGATCTAGAGTTGGCAGCTGTTGTCTTTGCACTTAAAATTTGGAGGCATTACTTGCATGGGGAGAAAGTGGAGATCTTTACGGATCATAAAAACCTCAAATATTTCTTCACTCAAAAGGAACTCAACATGCGACAACGACGTTGGCTTGAACTGTTGAAAGATTATGATCATACCATCCAATACCATCCTGGAAAAGCGAACGTGGTAGCTGACACATTGAGTAGAAGATCATATGCAAGTACGAGTGCGATATTGTCAACGCAAAGGCCCATTTTATGTGACTTGCAAAGGATGGAGATAGAGTTAAAGACTCCAAGGACCCATGTGATGTTGGCGAATATATGAGTAGAACCAACTTTAATTGATAAAGTTAAAGCTGCTCAAGCTACAGACCTGGAGTTGATGCGTATGAGGAAGAAAGTGAAAGAAGGTTCTATGCCGGAAGCAAGAATCGATGAAGAAGGAATACTTCGAGTCAACTCCAGACTTTCTGTTCCTAACGACCTTGATTTAAAGTATAAAATCATGATGGAGGAGCACAACACACCATTTGCAATCCATCCTGGGAGTACCAAAATGTATCATGATCTTCGTCATACATTTTGGTGGAGAAATATGAAGAAAGAGATAACGCTATTTTATCTCAAGGTGTCTAACTTGTCAACGAGTTAAAGCGGAGCATCAAGTACCAAAAGGTCCATTGCAAACACTTGAAATTCCAGAATGGAAGTGGGAGCACATTACTATGGATTTAGATTCTGGGTCTTCCTAAGGTTTCTCAAGGCGTAGATGCGATTTGGGTCATTGTTGATAGATTGACCAAGTCTGCTCATTTCTTCTGCGTCTGAGAAACTTATACACTTGAATGTCTTGCTCAGTATATACATAAATGAGATTGTAAGATCGCATGGTATCTTAGGGTATCCATAGTTTCGATCGAGACCCAAGATTCACTTCACGATTTTGGGTTAGTTTGCAAAAAGCTATGAGCACGGACTTTACGATTTAGCTCGGCATATCATCCTCCTAGGCAGGGACAGACGATCGGAGAGAGGACTATTCAAACTCTTGAAGATCTATTAAGACTCTGTGTCCTTGATTACAAAGAAAGTTGGGACAAGTTCTTACCATTGGTGGAGTTTCCCTACAACAACAGTTATCAAGCAAGTATTGGCATGGCTCCATTCGAAGCATTGTATGGAAGAAAGTGTCGTTCTCCAGTATGTTGGGATGAGGTGGGTGAAGCAACGTTGTTGGGACCGAAGTTGGTACGTATGACTACGGAAAAGATTCAAACGATCCGGCAACGTATAAAAACCTCACAAGATCGACAAAAGAGATATGCTGATCTTCATCGAAAGGATGTGGAATTCGATATAGGAGATCATGTGTTGTTACGTGTTTCTCCATGGAAAGGAGTTACGAGATTTGGAAAGAGTGGAAAGCTCAATCCTCGATTCATCGGCCCATTTTAATCCTCGATCGAGTAGGGCGTGGCCTATAGACTACCTTACCGCTTGAAGTATGTCTACGTGTTCATAATATTTTTTTCACATATCTATGTTATGTAAATATGTGAAAGACCCGAACCACATTATTGAATTAGAACCGGGACGAGATAGAGGAAGATTTAACGTGAAAGAGTTACTGTTAAAATCTTGGATAAGAAGTATCATGTTCTACACTCGAGGTTATACCTCAAGTCAAAGTTTTGTGGAGAAACCACGATGTGGAGGAAATGACTTGGGAGTTAGAATCTGAGATGAACTCAAGGTATCCTCATCTCTTCGACATACCAGGTATGTACCCTAATTTCAAGGATGAAATTTCATAAG
Source organism: Panax quinquefolius (assembly GCA_020205615.1). Lineage (NCBI taxonomy): Eukaryota > Viridiplantae > Streptophyta > Magnoliopsida > Apiales > Araliaceae > Panax > Panax quinquefolius. The sequence continues at coordinate 841,116 of JAINUW010000591.1, read as the reverse complement.
AAGGGGAGGTTGTAAGACCCTAACTTTTATGAATAAAGAATAATTTTCTCGAATTATATTTTTGAATATTATGGTGTTGATTTGATATAATGTTATAGTTCTGGGTAATATTTACAAATTTTGCAAAGTAAGCAAGTGGTTATATAATATTCGATTGGTCGGGGAATATTCTTTTTGTCAGGGAATATTCGTACGACGGCACAATCATTGGTGGAAAATGACAAAATTATATTTCTATAAAAATAACGGCGAAGGTGTTACCATTAAAACTGTTGAACTACCCGGTAGTAAAAGTACAGTAATACGTGTGGTTGCATAGTATCACACGGTATTGATTATTGATGCTTACGTGAGAAGTCACTCACTTATACTCAATTATTACTACAGTAATTGCTGCATCATATCTCTTATATTATTGATTCAATTATTGTCACAGTATCATCTGAATAATATGTTATATTATTAAATCAATAATTGAGACGACAAGTTATAATATTAATGATTAATAATTGTTGAAAGATTAAATATGGGTTGATTAAAAATAAAATGATTTGTGGTAATATTTATTCAATCCTTGATGTATATAAAGAGTCTATTATGAGACGTTTGTGGTAAATTTGGTTATTCTATGGGGGCCCATATGTCATCATCTAAAGAGTCTCTTTTGCCAATAGTAATTACCTTTACCAGACGTCAAACCACTTGCCGTTTCATATTATAGGCGTCGAACCAATTGTCGTTTCACATTACAGGCGTCAAACCACTTGGTGTTTCAAATTACTGGCGTCAAACCACTTGGTGTTTCACATTACAAGCGTCAAACCACTTGGTGTTTCACATTACAGGCGTCAAACCACTTTTCTTTTCACATCACCAGTCGTCAAGCCGCTTGCCTTTTCACATTGCAAGTGCTAAGCTAGAAATCTTTTATAAATAGAGGCCTAGTTCTTAATTATTTTTCACGAATTCATTCAAGCAATAGAGAGAGAAAATATAGAGAGAAAGAAGAGAGAAAGAAGAAGAGTATTCTGTTACTACACTACTGTTGTATTCAATCTCCTACTAATGTAAGGTGTGTTATTTCTTTTGTATTCATGAAGAGAACTTCTATTATTCAATTATTTATTATTCTGTTGGAATAACCTGTTTACGCGGGCTACCCTATACTTGGCGAAATTCTTTTGTTATTCTAGTCTTTATTATTACATTGGAATATCACATGCATGCGTTTCTGTGGGACTGAGTTCGATCTTTATTATTACATTGGAATATCACATGCATGCATTTCTGTGGGACCTAGTTCCATTCTTTATTATTACATTGGAATATCATCTCTGCATGCGTTTTCTGTGGGACCTAATTCCGTTATTTATTATTACATTGGAATAACTTTTGCACATGCGGTCTATCGCATGCATGGTGATTTCATTTGTTATTCCATTCTTTATTATACTCAGTTGGTTAAAACTTTGACTTCTATACTCCATGAAATTAGTGGAATATCCTTGATATTTGCGTTTCATCCAATATCTTTTCATGGAAATATTATTCTGAGCATTCTTGAATTTTACTCTACAAAGCAGTATCATGTTGACAGTTTGGACGTTATTGGTTCTTGGATAAATTAATTCTTGAACTTGTTTTATTGAATTCTTATATCATTGTCATCATCCTCATGTTTATATTTTATTGAAAATCATATGTGGCCTGTAGTGCATAGATGGACTTGGTATGATTATGACCAGGGATTATTCGGTGTAATCATGACCGTAATGTTACAAATGATGTGGTAAAAGTCCTCATTGGCCTGTAGTACATTGATGGATAGTTGTTGGCATGATCATGACCATTAATGAATACATAAATATTCTTGGCCCGTAGTGCATAGATAATTGTGGTCGTGATACTAAAGAATATCCTTGGCCGTAGTGCAGGGGTGATTCGATGATGTGGATTATTTATTAAGCTGAGTGCCAGCGATAAAAGTGATGAAAAACCTTTTAAATAATAAAAGAGAGTAGATTTTATTCTCTACATGGCTCTTTTAATGGATTGCTTGTTCTGCTGCAGTTAAACTTGATGTTTGTTATATTGTATCAGTTTAACACTGTTTAAGGCTAATGATAATTTATTCTGCATTATCTTAGTCATAATATTTCTTACTGGGCTAGTTGAGCTCACCCTTTCTTTCACTGTTCTCTTCAGGAAATGAGAATATTGCTGGGACGAGTCGGGGAACGAAGTGATGGTCCTAGATGGTGCATTAGTAGTCCTCACTATTCTGTGATATAGTGTGATAATAATTGTAATGAGGACTCCTTTTGAGTTTGTATACTCTCTAGTAGACAATATTTGTATTCAAACTCACAGTTTATGTTTTTTTGTATTGTACACGACAATAATATTATTAAGTTGTATTTGAATTCTGTACCATGTATCTGGCGACTCAAGATGGGTGATGTATACCTAATTTTGGGGGTGTCACAATGTTGCTACACATAGCATCATGTTTATCTTGTTGTATTTCAAGTGTCTATGATTCTTTACCCTATCCATGCCATTACATTGCATGAATATGATAAAGAGGGGCATCTGTAGACACTCAAAAATTTATGCACACCTGTCACTGATATTGCAGGAGGGCAGATTCATCTTTCAGAGATAACTCTGGAAGACAACTCATATCCAGTCTGGATACTACCGAAAGTTCAGCCTCAACCCCAGAACACACACCGGGAGTATCAGTTCCAACCTCGGAGATAACCCCGAGGCATGCAGTTTCAATACCAGAAATTCCACCGGAGAAGGCCGATTCATCTCGGAGATAACCTGAGATATTCAGTCCCAATACTAGGAGTAGCAGTTACCAACTTTGGAGATAACCCCAAGGAGTGCAGTTCTGGAGATAACCCCAAAAATGCGTGTTTTAAATGCATGCAATAAGCTTCAACCTCGGCACTCACACCGAGGCACTCAGTACAAGACCCGAAGATAACACTTGGAAGACAGGCACACCTCAGAGATGACACTACGGACCTTCAACACCTGCCACCACGCCACATCGCACCGTCTCAACATTTCATAAATATAGTTCTACACATCAATGTCCCACAAGAACCAAGGAGGTCCAATCCCGAGTGACTATTACGCAGGGCAACAAATAGAATTTGAAGCTTGAAGACCGGAGGGTATGGTCCCATCTTTCTGACTTCGTACAACCTCTAATCCCATGTCATTGCGTAACTCTCGACAACGACAATCTGAAATAGGTCTTACATACCTCAGTCGGATGCCCGGATTGCAATTCGGAAAGTTTGAGCGGACATTACAGTGCATGCGTGCACGTACTTTGAGATGATAAGACCAGCAAAGCCTGGGGCACCCCGGGCAGCCGCAGGTACACCTGTGGCTCCCCCCCGGTATAAATCGAGGGCTTGGGGTGGAAATTTTAAAAAGAAAAAGGCGATAAAAGCCCTATCAAATTTGCTTTGTACTCACCCTAAACTGAGTGCTTTCTCATTTTAAACACTTGTGAGCTCACATATAGCTTCTATTTGTACCGGCGGGAGTCGAGTGTTCATCCATTTAAAGATATAAAAGTCTTCTTTGGTAGCCCACTGTAATCCTTCTCACACACTTTAAAGTCTTTGTCTTCATCTTTGCACACATTATTCTTCACGTTGAGAGTCGTGTTGCGTGTGTATGCCCGGACTTCGTTATGTGGTTTCATTTCAATTTGTATATAAATATATATATATATATATATGGACTAACATTATCGAGTTATGCCTCGATTGAGCCTAGACTAATGTCTGAAGCGTTTACTGCTTTAATATATATATATATACTTATATATATCAACTGTTGTCGGACTTTGTTCGATGAGACTGGATTTTACATCTGGTGCGTTTACCGCTTATATATATATTTACGTTTAGTCCCGCCTGGAGTTTACTTTGTGGTGGTTGACTGTCTTTATAGCTTTTTATACTTTTCGTCCTGCCTAGAGTTTACTTCGTGGCGGTTGATTGCTTTAATAGATTTATTTACATTTCTGATCCCCCATGGAGGTGCTTCGTGGTGGCTGATCATATCTGTATATATATATATTTATGGCTTATATATATATATATATATATATATATATATATATATATACATGCTTACTGCTTTTTAATCAATTGCGGCATCATGTGAGCCTAGGAATTATGTGATCACAGATTCAGTCTATTGGATCTAGATTCGGTTCCCGTAATGGATATTTTCAACTGTAAGCAGCTTGTAAATTTATTCACGGTGTTTGGATTTCCTCATATGGTTTTCATGCCCACAAGGAGTTCGAAACTGTTTTGTACATTATTTTCTCAAAGATGCTTCGCATCTCAAAAATTAAAAGCAATCCAGCTGAACACTTGATAAAAATGGGAGTGTAAAAGGTCTCAATTACTATTGAACACAGGGGTTTGAAAAACCACTTTTATAAAACATCACTGCCATATCTTATTTAAAACTGAATTTTTACATAAATTCAAACCCTGTGTATATAGGTGCGAACGAGGCCTTACACTACTTCCAAATAACAGCACATTGACCCACACACACACACACACATTCATATAACAGTTTCTTGAAAAGTGGCGGTCACCGTGGTAACACGGATGTCGGGGGGTGCCTTACACCTTCCCTCCACATAATCAAGTCTCCAGACCCTAATGAATCTCAGTTTCACCGACCCGTTTAGCAGTGCCACATCACTGGGTCAATGTGCAAACCTTTTATCGGTTGTGTTGGTACAACCATATAAAAAACTAACTGGCAACTCTTAACAGTCCATCGTCAACATAATACATGTCGGACCTTTTTCACTTATTTTTTCAAACAAATCTCACCTAACATGAGAACACAAAAGAACAAGTAACGAAAAGGGAAAAATAAAAATCCCGACGTCAATAATAAGTACATTAAAGAAAAACAAAGAAAAGATAAAGGAGTGGCTTCCCCATTTTGGTAGATAAAACTCCATTGGATCACCTCCACTGAAGCTCTTGAAGAACTATGGCCAAAGGCCATGGCCTCCCTCTTTGATGTCTAGCCACATCCCTCATCCCTTTGATAGCAAAAATGAAAAGAAGTAAAGGAATGAGGTAATGGGTCATTAGGTTAGGCATTTAATGGCTGAAATCTGTCAAAAATTTGGGCTCGGTGCTGAAGCGCCTGGTTTTCCTTGACAAGGGGCTCTGCAGCACTATAAAATGGGCAGCACCGGATTTTGCCTTGGTAGGGGCGCTGCAGTGCCGGTTCATTTTCTACTTCAATGTATGTTGGGAAAATGGCCATAACGTCTTAATACGAACTCTAATTGAGGCGATTCAAGATGATCCAGAAAGAGGAGAGGGAGATATACAACTTTTATTCTTTGTGTTCTTTGAAATAATGGCCGGAACAATGCTGAAATTTTCCATGAAGCGACTTCTTATGCAAATGGAAGTTAGTAGTTTCCATATTTGACACCCGTTAGGAAAATGGCCATTCCTCTTGTATCCGAACTCTAATTAAGATGATTCAAGATGATTTAGAAAGAGGAGACGTTGATATATAACTGTCATTCTTAGAGTTTGGACAGATAATGGCCGGATCATGGCAAAAATTGGGATTCATAGGACTGCTATGTCAATAGCAAACCGAAAATGTGAAATTGGCGATTCCAACCATCGACCCAAATGACATTCCATCCAATTCTTAGAAAGCAAAGTAAAAACACATAAAAATAATACAAAAATACATAAAAACAATATAAAACTACATTACACAACAATAAAATGAAAACACATAAAAACCAAACAAACTAGCTTAGGATTTGCAAATTATCAAACTCAAAAGTACCTAATTTGTGTATATAAAACACACTCATCATACACACACACATATAAAAGTTTAATAAAAAAGTTGCAAAAACCATGTTATCACAGAAGTCGGGGGGTGCCTAACACCTTTCCTCCGTTTAATCAAGCACCCGGACCCTAACGAATTTAAGTTTTCCAAACTAGTTAAACAGTGTCACATCACTAGGTCTTTGTGCAAACCTTTTCTCGGTTGAGTTAGTGCAACCATTTAAAAATAACCAACTGGCGACTCTTAGAGTCAAATCGACAACATATACATGTCAGACCTTTTCAACTTATTTTTTCAAACAAATCTCACCTAACATGAGAACACCAAAAGACAAGAACGGAAAGGGACAAAAAAATTCCGACGTCGACATCACCATGTAGATAATTAAATGTCCCTAGTAAATAAATACTTTTATTAATAAATGAATAAGATTATTTATAAAGTATATGCTTTTTCATCATACATGATTAGCTTGTATGCATACTACTTTCAATCTCCCACTTGCACTAAAGTCAATCGCCATGGTATCTCATAACCATCTTCTCTAAGTGACGATCGAACTGTTGTTGTGTTAAAGCTTTAGTAAATGGATCTACAATGTTACATTGAGAGTCCACACGCTCCAAGGTGACATCTCCTCTTTCAATGTTTTGTCTAATAAAATTAAACCGCCGCAATACGTGTTTGGATTTCTGATGAGACATGGGTTCCTAAGCCTGTGCAACAGCTCAGGTGTTGTCACAGTATAAATGTACTGCTCTTCTAGGAACGACACCAAATTTTGTTATGAACTTCTTCATCCAAACAACCTCCATTGCAGCTTCACTTGCAGCTATGTACTCTACCTCTGTCACTTAATCAGCAACTGTTTGCTATTTAAAACTCTTCCAACTAACTACACCACCGTTTAAGGTAAACATATACCTCGTAACGGATTTACTGTCATCTTGGTCCCTTTGAAAGCTAGAGTCATATATCCCTTTATTTTCAATTCAGACCCACCGTAGACTAGAAATACATCCTTAGTTCTTCTTAAGTACTTTATGATATTTTTCACTGCCTTCCGGTGCTCTTCTCCTGAATTCGGCTAAAATTTTCTTGTTACACTAAGTGCATGAGCGACATCCGGTCTAGTAAATATCATACCGTACATGATAGATCCTATTGCTGAAGCATAATAAATCTTACTCATACGGTCTCTCTCCTAGGTGTCTTTGGGGGCCTATTTCTTGGAGAGATGTATTCCATGGCTCATCGGCATGAGACCTCTCTTGGAATCTTTCATGCTAAACTTATTTAGCATCGAGTCAATGTGTGTTCCTTGGGAAAAGCCAAGCATCCTTTTAGATCTATCTCTATAGATCTTTATCCCCAAAATATAGGATGTTTTTCCTAAGTCCTTCATGGAGAAGTGTTTAGATAACCAGATTTTGATCAATTGTAACATAGGAATATCATTCCCTATCAGTAATATATCGTCAATATATAATACAAGGAATGAAACAGTGCTCCCACTAACCTTTTTGTACACACATGGTTCATCCTCATTTTTGATAAACTCAAACTTTTTGATTGTCTCATCCAAAAAAATGTTCCACCTACGAGAAGCTTGATCAATCCATAAAAGGATCGTTGCAGCTTATAGACTTGATTTGTTCTAACCGTTGAAACAAATCTCTCTGGCTATGTCATATACACATCCTCCTCAAGTTCTCCATTGAGGAAGGCCGTTTTCACGGCCATCTACCAGATTTTGTAGTCGTGGTAAGCTAAAATCGCAAGCAAAATCTGAATGGACTTGAGCATAGCTACTGGTGAGAAGGTTTCATCATAGTCAACTCTTTGTCTTTGTTTGAAACCTTTTAAAACTAGTTGGGCCTTATAGATCTCTACCTTGCCGTCTGCTCCAGTCTTTCTCCTAAAGACCCATTTGCACCCAATATGCTTAATGCCTTTAGGTGATCAAACCAAAGTCCATACTTGGTTCTCATGCATGGAGTCCATCTCGGATTTCATAGCTTTTATCCATTTCTCTGAGTCTTTACTATTCATAGCATGTTCATAATTCAATGGGTCATCATCATTCATGATGTGTACCTCATTGTCATCATCTGTGATGAATCCATACCTCTAAGGTATCTTCAATACCCTTCCAGATTTACGAATAGGGTGTTGTAAAAAAGGTGTCTCTACTTGGACATGTTCATCCATATGACCTGTAGTGGTTTGTGGTTCTTAAATTTCTTCAAGATCTATTTTCCTCCCACTGGCCCCTTCAATGATAAACTCCTTTTTTCCAAAAAGGTAGCATGTTTGGCAACAAACACCTTTTGCTCAGTAAAATTGTAGAAATAGTATTCTAAACTTTCTTTAGGATATCCCACAAACGTGCACTTATCATATCTTGTCCCAAGCTTATCATTTTGAAACTTTTTCATATAAGCCGGACATCTCCAAATCTTAACATGCTTAAGACTAGGTTTCCTCCCTGTCCACATCTGATGTGGAGTCTTAGGGACGGATTTTGAGGGGACCTTATTTAGTATATATGTAGCCGCTTCTAGGGCATATCCTCAAAATGACACCGGAAGATCGGTAAAACTCATCATGGAACGAACCATGTCAAACAATGTTTGATTTCCCCTTTTAGATACATCATTTAACTGCGGTGTCCTTGGTGGAGCCCATTGTGAGATTATACCATTTTCTTTGAGACAATTGAGAAACTCACTGCTTATGTATTCACCTCCTTGATCCGATCGAAGAATCTTAATACTCTTATCAGTTTGCTTCTCTACTTCACTTCTGAACTCTTTGAACTTTTCAAATGATTTAGATTTATATTTCATTAAATACACATATCCAAATCTTGAGTGATCATTAGTGAAAGTAATGAAATAAGAATACCCTCCTCGTGCATTCGTTGTCATAGGTCCACATACGTCTGTGTACCAACGCTAATAACTCTGTAACTCTTACTCCTTTTCCACTAAAAGAAGATTTACTCATCTTACCCATGAGACAAGATTCACAAGTTGGATATGATTCATAATTTGATAGCTCTAAGAGCCCATCTTTATGCAACTTGGATAATCTTATTTCATTGATATGATTAAGTCTATAGTGTCACATAAAGATATAATTAACATAATCTCTTTTCCTTTTATTACTTTGTTCAATTTGAAGTATATTTTAATGCAAGTCAAGTATTTAAAGTCCATTTCGCAATTTACCAACACCATATAAAACATTACTATTATAAATAGAACAAATGTTGTTCTTTATTATAATTTCAAAACTATCCATATCCAATACAGAAATTGAAATAATATTTCTAATAAGTGATGGAACAAAATAATAATTATTTAAACTAATGGACTTGCCCGTAGGCAGTGCTAAACAATAAGTCCCTACAGCTAATGCAACAACCTTTGCTCAGTTTCCCACTCGTAGGATGACCTCATCCTTGTTCAGCTTTCTACTTCTGACCAGTCCCTGCATAGTATTACATTATCCAATACCCAAGTAAAAGATTAACTTTAAGAAAAATTAATTTCAATCATGAACAAACATTTATCGGAAGTCGAAGCTTCTACAAGCTTTTTTTGCATTTATTATGTAAGAAACTCCTTGCAGTTCCTCTTCTAGTGAACCGGCTTGTTACAATAGAAGCAGATTCCTTTACTAGTTGGATCAGGTTTATTTTAATCCTTCACTTTTTCCTTTCCCTTAGCCTTCTTGGATTTCTTCTTTTCAAACCTTGGGCCTCTTCTTTTTCTTGGAAGAATCATCCACTATTAAGACATGGTCCTTCTTGGATGGGAAGTGACCTTCAGTAGTTTTCAACATGTTAAGTAATTCAGGCAAGCTGATGTCCAACTTATTCATGTGAAAATTCATAACAAATTGTGAGAAGGTGTCAGGGAGTGACTGCAAGACTAAATTTTGACTCAACTCCCCATCCATTATGAACCCAAGCTGTCCAAGGCGTTTAACCAGATTGAGCATTTTTAGGACATGAGTCTCAACAGCAGTGCCCTCGGTCATATCCGAGATCAGAAGAGCATCTTAGATATCTCATATCTAGCAATCCTACTTTGTTCACCATACAACTCTTGAAGGTGCAACAGTATAGTAGGAGCATCCATGCTTTCATGTTGACGCTGAAGCTCGTTACTCATGGATGCAAGCATGATTCATTGACCCACAGATGTATCATTATGCCACTTCTTAAAAGTAACAATCTCTTCCTTAGAGGCTGTTTCTGCAACATTTGCAGGGACATGAGAATTTAGGACATAAGATATCTTTTCAGTAGTGAGAACAATTCTCAGATTCCTTAACCAGTCCGTGTAATTTGGTTTGGTAAGTTTGTTAGCATCCAATATGCTACGCAGTGAAATTAGTGAGTGTGACATTTTCAAAATTATGCATGTAAAAATAACATTTTAGCAAACATTCATTTAATTAATTAATTTTACCAAAATAAATTAGGACTTATTTTAAATAGGTATCTCCCACTATTTTCTTCAAACTATATTACCCTCACTTATATAGTTCAGCAAAATCTATTTAAAAATTTGCAAGTGAGAATAAGGCTCTTATTTCAAATGTATATAGCCTTTTGTGTGCACAATAAACTATATATAAATAAATAGGTAGACAACCCTTGTCAATTACATCATCATGTACTCCTTGTATTTTACCTCTTAAATCATAATGGTCAAGTTTGTGCACATCCGAACTAAAATGTTTTATGTTAAGTCAAACCCAGCATTTTCATATAAGTGAAAAGAAAACTGCAGCCCTTGTGTGTGCACAACAAAGCGGTAATATTCAATTCCTTATAAACATCATATGTAATAAAAAAAAACATCTTAAATATTTAATACTTGCAATGTGTGTGTACAACAAACTCATATTAAATATTTAATACTTTATTATTTTTATCATGCTAGAAGGCGACGTTAGATATTCCAAATATCTTTAAACGTTACACTTTAATATAATTATTTTGAGTGATTTGTTATTATTTGTCTCATCTTGTTTAGCGCGCATGCACACACACACACACACACACACATATATATAGTATATATATATATATAGTATAAGCATGAATATAGAATATTATATTATACCCGGATTAATTATGGACATTATTCTAGTTTGGTTCACTAGAGTCACCAAGTGAATCAAAAGGTCAAACCCTAGGGTGCAAGAATTAAATTTAAACATAACAATTACATTTAAACCCTGGCTCCATAACAAACGGGTCTTCAAGAGATCCTTACTTCTTGGTCTCCAATTCTTCAAATTTTTAATTCAAATTATTTCCATTACAAAACTATTTATTAAATAGAAACCTTGATCAGTAGTCAAGGGGAAGTACATAGGAGGGAGATAGAATTTACATTGAGAAAAGCTAGAGAAGACGAGGTACGCAGACCCCATTTAATAAAACACATACATTCATGCATACAGCTAAAATAAAATCCAATCACATTAGTCAATAGTCCATAATCAATCCCATTTATTATCATACATATCATCATATGCATCAATAAAAAAACATTCATCTCCTGAATAATAAAACCATTCCATATATGCATCGATGTAATTTAATGGGAAAAAGTTTACTAATTTTTAGTTTTTAAAACAAAATAAACTCTTTTATTTTAATCAAAAACCAAATCCAAATTAAACTCTTTAATTTTTTCAGCAATCTGAAATCATATCTCAAATAAAATAAACATCTTTATTTTAAACTTTTATCAATTAAATAAACCATTTTCTTCAATTGATGAAAAACAAAATTTTCAAAAACTGCAGAGTAGCGCGGCCGCGCTGCTATGCGTTTTTTAGTTTCTGTAGACAGACGCGTCCGCGCCCGAATGAATGAATGACGCCTTGGCCCCTACCACCAGCAGTAGTAAAGCGAAACTTTGTTTTTTGCCTAGAAAACTTGATCCAATCTCATAACAAGTCATACATGGAATCATAAAATCGATAATTAGCACAAAGTTAGGCTCTGATACCACTGTTGGAATTATATATAGCGCGATTACATAATCAAATCATATAAAGAGTGCGTAAGCGCGATAAACTGGAATTTCAAATTTTCATACAATCTCATACCATGATCATGCTTTGTGCTTAATTATCAATATAAACGAAGAAGAATATTAGAATTATACCCTTGAAGATTCGAGCTTCCTCATGTACAAGTTTAACTCCTAGTCCTTTTTGGTCTCCTTGAATAGGCGGGATTAGTTTCCTTCCTTTAATCAACATTAGCCACCCAAGCGTTTGACCTCTAGAGGTGATCCACCAAGGAAGAACAAAACTCAAGAATAATGGTATTTGGCTAAAACCTAGTTTTTCTTATCTCTGATTAAAAAGGTGTACTCTCCTAACTCGTGGAATAAAGTGCGTAAATTATGTCTTCCATCACCCTCTCTTCTTAAAAAGTATTTCTTATTTATAGATGTAGGGAACCCTCCCAAACTGTAAGACCCCGAATTTTATGAAATAAAAGTATTCAATTTTTCTATTTAGTAAATGGTTAAATTGTTAAAAGGTTAAAGTTAAGGGTAATATATGATTTTTTTCTCAAAATACGCAAGTGGTTATAAAATACTCATTGTTGTCGGGGAATATTCGTTTGGTCGTGGAATATTCTTTCTGTCGGGGAATATTCGTACGATGGCGCAGCCATTTGTGGGCCCCATAATAGAATAACTATCGGATGAAGAAAACGACAAATTTGAGTTTTTATAAATAATGGCGTAGTTATTCTGAATTAACAATCGTTGGAATACACGGTGGTTAAAATACGATGTCTGCCAGTGTTATTGCGATGCACATGGTATTACACAGTATTTTTTTCAATTATTGATTGTTACGTGAGAAGGCACTACTCAATAATTGTTCCAGTAATTACTTTTCATTATTTTATTTTATTGATTCAATAATTGCTGCATTGATATTTTATATTATTGTTATTTCAATAATTGTCACTGCACAGTATCTCCATTATCAAATCAATAATTCATATTATTTGCATAATATTATTAGATAGCATTATTGGCAATGTCTAGAAAGTTCTCATCAATGAGAGGTTTGGTCACCTAATTGCGCGCCATGAAGGAGAAATCCTTATTGAAAGCCCCTCTTTCCCGGAACTACACAGTTGTCATTATTGTGATTACAGAATATTATTTGTGAATAATTAATTATTGATTTTTATGATAAGGAAATATTTATTTGATGTGGATATAAATGATGGATTTATTTATGTGGTTATAAATGAAAGAGTTAATGTTAAGGTGTTTTATCAATATTTTGTCGGATTGGAGGTATTAAAGGATCAAATCAGTGTTCTTACAGTATTATTGTGTGAGTTATAATTTTTAATCTGACCGTTGGATCGTTGTAATTTTTGGATATGTTATACATATATAAGTTTAGTATATGTTCACAAATTTTGAACCATTAAAAATGAACGAATGATTTGTTATGAATTTTAAGAGGTGACTGATTCGGAAATTAGGTTTATAAATGATTTTGGTGGAAAATTCTAGAAATGGGTGGGCCTCACTTTTGGTTATTGGGGAAGATGGCTGATTTTTGGTGGGTGGAATAGTAGCAGGTAAAGCCATCAGGTAGCAGGTCAAGTCTGCTTCGGCGTGCTAACATTTTCCTATAAATAGAGGGCTAAGTTAGAATTGAAAATTACACTAGAATTCATAAGTTTTCTCTGTTTTTCTCTCTAGATTATCGAGTGTATTTTGTGAGTATTTAGATACTTGGTGAGTTGCTATTCATCAGTGCAAGTTTTCTTCAGCGTCATATTCGATATCCAGTCAGAAGTGCTGCTCTTTTGAGGTAAGGGATAGTAAGGGATAGTAAGGGATGTTATTTTCTTTTTAATGATGTTATTCTTTCAATATCATTATACTAAAATATTGGTATGAATTTTATTGTGGAATTTCTACCTTTTTGAATTGGGGTTACTATTCACGTATACGGCACTATTCATGTATATGGCACTATTTACGTATATGACATTATTTACGTATACGGTACTATGTACGAATACGAAGTTACTATTCATGAGTTACTATTCACGAGTTACTATTCATGGGTACTATTCATGACAAAATTGGTTTCTTTTTCTAACCAAATTATCGTTGATTTATGAATCTTACTCTTGAAATTAAATGCAGTTGTTGATCATATTGTTTTTATTATCATATATAACATTTTTATAACCCTAGTGAATGAATTTCTTTTGACTAGAGTGTAAAGATGGGTAGATTATTGGTATGATCATGACTATGGGTTCTCTTTGGCAAGTAGTGCAAAGATGAATTGTTGACTGGTATGATCATGACCATTGAATTTACAATTGAATATTTTTAGCTTAAGTGCAAAGGTGAATTGATCAACATGGTTATAATTATTGTTTATACAAATTCTGAAATGAGTATGCATTTCTTTGAGATATAAATATCTTTGGCCTGTAGTGCAAAGATGATCTTTTGTTGAATATCTTTGGCCTGTAGTGCAAAGATGACTTGTTTTTGAATATCTTTGGCCCGTAGTGCAAAGATGAATTTATTAGTATGATTATGAACAGGAACTGTGATTTGGTATAACCATGATTTTTGATGTTTCAGGTAAAGACAAGTGATGAAAATTATCTTTGTCATGGATGATAAGAGGAATTTAGAACCACAAATATGATTATAAGTTATTCACATAATTATGGACATGAATTGTTGATTGATGTTACAGGGATAAAACATTGTTGGTGGACTTTTAACATGGAGAAGATAATAGACTTTTATGGTCTATTCGACTCTTCTAATGGATTGCTTGTTCATTTATGCAACTATGGTTGAAAAGTTTTATCATCTACCATATGTTCTAAATCTCGATTTATTATTGATGAAGGCTATTGATAATTTAATTATCTTTAGTCATGATATTCTTTATCGAGCTAGTTAGGTGCTCACCCTTTGCTTCACAATTCCTTTCGTGTAATAAGAGTGTAGCCGGGTTTAGCCAGGGGTAACAGGGGAATAGAACGGTGGTCATCATTTAGTAGTTATATTTGGTGAATCAAATAGGATGAGGCGAACCCAACGTTGGAAGGGTGTTTTGCCACTATAATACAAGATGTCTAATGACATACAACCTCGTGTCATCATAAGACAGGGTTATGCACATCCACTTATTGAGTATATCTACGAGCACTACCTATATAATCTTGGTGTTTGTTTGAAGTATAATTCTCAATTAGAGACAGTGGAGATAATGATATGTCAAGAGAAGACTCACCATTGGAAAAAATATGATAGTAATCTTCTCGTTTTTCTTTGGGGTCTATTGGGTCAACCAAGGATAATTCTATGGCCATATGATATCTATCATAACCTAGAAGCATGGCCTCCCATGTACGAAGGTTTCCTTGAGCACTTCCCAAAGATTCTAATTTCTAAAACAATTTTTGACTATACCTTTATGTAAGGTGTCATTGTGACGTGTTATCCAAGGTTGGGATAAGAGTCACAGTTGGTATATATTGGTATCCAAACTCACAACATATGTGTTGTTATATTTTGTACGACAATTGTTGTAATAAAGTTGTAGTTGTTTTCTGTACCATGTATTTGGCGACTCAGAATAGGTTGGATGGAATGGACTTATTTTGGGGTTGTCACACAAACTATTTAGGAATAGGGTTTTAATTAATTAATTAAACTCTTTTAATTAATTAGGCTTCCTAATCTCATTAAGAATAATTAATTAAACCTTTTAATTAATTAGCCTCCTAATCATATTAGGAATATATGAGAGTACTAATATTAATTAATTCCTAAACACCTTTAGGAATTAACAGAATACTAATAGTAATAATAATAATAAGACTCCTCTTATTAATTTATATTTAATATTTTCAAAATATTAAATAATAAATATTAAGTTATTTAATTTATTTTATTATCATAGATTAAATTAAGTATACTTAACTTATTATTATGATTATGCCATTTACTTCTTAAATAAATATTTTTTCTTTCATGGTTTGACCCTTTAGGTTCTCCATATTAAACCGGTTGTGAATAAATCAATTAGAACAATTCTAATCTCAATAAAATAAATAAATTATATTATTTATTTATTTAAATAAATAATATTTATTCTACAACAAGGATAAGCCTCCTTAGCGATGAATGACTTTCCAGATAATATTGATTTCAGCATTAATCATAAAAGAACCTTTGAGTAAATAGTTACCGTACAATTCAATACTTCCACCATACAATGTCCCAATTAAATATAAGACATTGAATTACTGCCAAATCTTATTTTATTTAATTATATGTATTTCGATTCCCAATGCACAACTCTGAATAAATGTCTTTCTAATTTCATCCCACCTTGGCTAAGGATTCCTGGGTTGTCATTTATCGAATCATATATGACATATCACTTCTTTTACTAGAAGTGATAAATTCTTTATTGATCATTCATTATCTCCATATATAACTTATTACACTCAAGCATACCCTTTGATATACCCTAAGGGTCTTAAGGAATAAGTCAAAGTATAATTCATTATACACAAGATACTATGATGATCTCAAGTCTAAGGATCACTTGTACTACTATTACTTTAGGAATTTCTATTCACATGCAGGTAAAACTCCATTAGGTATTCCTTAGTGAGCCACGTTTAGTGAACTTATTCTCCAATAAGCACCTACATACTTGCTTTAGTGTCTCCACACAAATTATCATGAGATCAATCATCCTCATCGAATAAGCATGCAACGTATGTACCAATCTATCCGGATTCACTAATCCCCTTTTTAATAATCCATCGATTGGGAACACTTTAGTTTTTAAGCTATCTAAGATTTTAGATCCCATTAGCATGATCTCATCATGATTCTAAAAGTATTACGTAAAACTATAGGTTTATCACTTATTATTAAAAGAGCACCATGTTGATAATTAAATGTACGTAGTAAATAAATATTTTTATTAATAAATGAATAAGATTGTTTACAAAGTATTATATATATGCATACATTAATTATATATACAACAATCACCAGACGTATGTATCATACACTTACTCAACCAGGTATAATGTGTACATACACTCAGTCATATATTCGATACACAATCAAACCACATAGTTGTATATTCAACCTTGTTTTTGCTTTTGAAAGCTGGATTCTATATAGTCATTGTAACGATCAAGAATTTTATATTTACTTTAAAATATTTATTGATTAAGTAAATAATTTAGTTGATGTATTTATTGATTAAATAAATTAATTGATGGGATTTGTTATGGAGTAATTTAATTAAGTGTGGTATATTAAGTAAATTGATGTTAAATAATTGTATAGTTTGATGTTTTAATTTTATTTAAATAATTAAATTAAAGGATAATGAATCGTTAAATAATTGCATTATAGTGTAATGATGATATTCTGATTTAATTTAATAATTAAATTAGATAATTGATAATGATTAAATGGAAGTTGTAATTATATGTCAAAGGTTAATAGATTTATGAATTTAATTAAATTAATATGTTAAGGGTGTGACAAATGAACCATATTATAAATGAATTTTAAAATAAATTAGCATGGGTTTTTGGGAACAAGCCAAACATGGCCTTGTGACTTTTGAAATATTGTAACTGATAGTGTATGTAACTAGTGAGTGGTTATGTGCGTAAAATGTTATTTCATCAGTTTTATTTTATGTAATGTTCCTAAGTCTAAAGAACAGAGCTTGAGAGAGAGAGCCTTGGACAGAAATTTAGAAGAGAAGAGAATTTCTTTATGAATTTGAGATGGAAGTGGCAATCAAAACCTCTCTAATCATCTTTGCTAGGTTTAATCAAGAATTAAAGGTAAGAAATTTAGTTTTATTCTTAGTTTATGTTTTCTTGAGTTCTTCATGAAACTTGGATTTTGGTTGTATGATTTGTTGAGATATGATGTTACATGTGTTATTAGATATTTATAATCTATTAATTGTTATCTAGAAACGATTTTCAGTAATCAAATCCATGGCGATAAGTTCTAAAATGAAGAAATTGAGTTTTATTGTAATATGTACAATATGATCTATTTTGGACTCAAAATTGATGATTTATCCATGTAATAATCTATAAATTGGTAGTTGTTTGTGATTATATATTAAGAAACGAAAAGAATGCATGTTAAACGAACTAATTTGGTTGGAAATCGAATATGTGGTAACCTATTTCGCTAAATGTGTGACTTTTGGAAAAAATAGTAAAATTTGTTTTTAAATCTTTTGATTTTAGTGGTTTATGTTGTTTTATTATTTAGAGTCATGTTATGCATGCTTGGTGTTGATTATATGAAGTTGATATGATGCGGGTATGAATATTTTGTTGGGGGTGGGAGATTATGGAATTTTGTTTCGGAACAGTGCAGGAGGCAGTCTGTAATATTTCTGTCTGCGCAGCTGCGCCGGTGTCAAGACTAGGAACTACGCAGTTGCGCCCTCCCTGATTCCAGAGTTCCTGATTTTGCACTAGGGTAGCTGCGCCGGTGTCAAAGCTTAGGGCAGCACAACTGCGTCGTTACCTGAACATAGACTATTTTGTTTTCTTTTTGATTTCAGTCCATAGCATGATAATGTAACCTAGTCTAATGAGCATGAAAATGTGCTAGGTTTATAGTAAGATGTTATAACAGATTAGAGTGATGTTATAATACTAAATGTGAAGATTGAAAGTTATTGATTAGCAAGTTATATAGGATTGAAACTCAACATTGTAAGAGTTGAGAATGTGATTTGGATGCTAAAAGGCTTATGTTATATTTTAGTGAGTTTTTATATTCGTGTTATATGGTTGATTAATATGGTTAGACCTTAAGCTAAAGGTTATAACTTAATTGAGATGAGAATTGAATCTATGAGGATAATGTGTATGTAGCTAATTGATGTGATATCCTAATGGTATGTGTAAGATATTGGAGTACGTGAGTTGTAATTGTATAGCTTACGCAAGAGGCAAGTCTCTTAACCCTACTTTTCCATTATGCAAGTTTCTTGTATCTATTATTTAATTGAGTAAGTTCTCTAATCATAATGTTTCATTATGCAAGTTTATATTCCTAACTTGTTATTGTTATGCAAGTTTTTTAACCCTAAGTTATTGTTGAGGAAGTTTCTAAACTCTACTTTTTATTGAGAAAGTTAATTAATCTTTGCTTCTTCATTCCAAACGAGATTGCATTGGTTATTCAAAGTTTGTAATTTTATTATAAGCAAGGTGTTTATTCAACTACAAATAATTGTTGTTTGATATTTGATCACCAATGTCATTGTACAATCTTACATTGTTGTACCAAACTTTTAGTTGACTAGTGACAATTCTATTGATTCAGCTAATCCTTAGTTGATGAATGTTCTATAAACTAAATCACCCTTGAAGTTAATCCAAACCAAACTTCTTTTGGTTTGCTTATGTACTCCTATAGTTTTGAAAGCATGTAGTCGATGACTAACACTTGTTCAATTTAGAAACCATTGGTACTCTATCTGTTTTTGATTCATCGATATACCTTGGTCATGGAGATATTGTAATCAAACTCTTAAATAGTTATTGATCTCTATTTGATTCAACCAGTACTTGGCTGATGAGTGTTCTAAAGATCTAGAATCCCTTTGAAGCTAATTCCAAACCAAACTTCCTTTGGTACGGAACCTATTTATTAAAGCTGAGATGAACAACCCTATTAAAGGGAATTATTTTAGAGATACACGATAGCGTTAAAATGTTTGCGCAGTACATAGTACAAAGGGTTAATCACCTGGAGTACGAGACGATGGTCCATATAGTCGTTTAGACTTTTAAAGGTTACAGTAGAAACGCTTGTTTACCTAGGACATAGATGATGATTATGGTCTTTTAGACCGTTAAAGGTTAAAGTAGAAATACTTGACAACCTAGAACATAGTTCGTGGTCTTGTGACCCTCAGTGTATTCCTTTGATGTTTATATATGTTGTTAACTTAAAAGTTTATTATTCCTTTGAATTCATAGCTTTTGAATTATAGTTTATTGTTCTGTTTAGAGTACATTACCATTGAAAGCTCAATCAATTGTCATTCATAGACTATTATTGTATATTATTCTTCTTGTGGGCAATTGTTTGCTCACTCTTACACAAAACAATGTAGATGAGGTCAAGAAGTTTAAGGAGCTTTATACAAGTTAGAGCAAGGGCAAAATGCTTGATTAGATGAAATTTAATTTATCTTTTATTTATGAAGCTTATGTAATAGACTTGATAATGATTATGTTTTAATATTCCGCTAATGGTTGTAATAATAAAGGTTAGATGACTGTAAGTGTAATAC
This sequence comes from Panax quinquefolius, assembly GCA_020205615.1. Classification (NCBI taxonomy): domain Eukaryota; kingdom Viridiplantae; phylum Streptophyta; class Magnoliopsida; order Apiales; family Araliaceae; genus Panax; species Panax quinquefolius. The sequence continues at coordinate 820,794 of JAINUW010000591.1, read as the reverse complement.
CCACGAATTTTAATAAATTATAATATTGAGAATAAAGATTTGTTTGCATATTTATTTTAATATAAATATATATGGTATGGGCTTATATTGTGATAAGTGGTTTAATTGATTAAGCCAATGATAATTAAACAATGAAGCAAAAGTAATGAGAAGCTTAGTTTAAACTTGTGGAGTTATGCCTAGTGTGGAAAGATGAATAATTGAGAAAATACTAATTTAACTAATGATGAAATTAATTAGTATTACTAATAAATAAATGATTACATAATGAGGTTGATTTATTTGTTATTCATTAATTATCATGAATAATAGTATGTGAAGAGAAATCATATATAATAAGGTTTTTCATTCAATATAAAGTGAGGTGTGACATTGAAATGAAAATAATTATTATATAAAACTATGTGATTAAAGTAAGCTTGACTTAGGTAATTGACCAAGTTGTATGAAAAAGTCTTATGTGACATTTTGATGTGTGTGGGAATAATTAAATGGGTATTTTAAACCTATGAGAGAGAGTAACTTGGATTAAATAAATAAATTAATAATAAGTAGCATTGGTACACAATTAAATTATATCCTAGTCTAGGATAAATATTATTTGAAATAAATCATTATACATGGATTATATGATTTTATGTCTAATGTATGAGTGGGTGTATATGTATGCTCAATTGAGAACAAAGTGTAGAATAAACCTAAGTGTGCAAAGAAAAGTATTAATATTAGAGTGTCCCAAATTCATAGTCCCATTCCAAGAAAAAAGGGATCAGCCGTGTTTTACAAAAAGCCTATTGCTCTATGCTTGTTGAAAACCAAGAGAGGAATGATGGCTATGGGAAGGTTCCTTCAATCTTCCATGGAAACAAATAGTAGGACAAATTCTCCAAATAGATAATACTTCCTCTATAAATAGAAGTTCCCCTCTCAAAGGTAAGTGTTGAATTCTCTGAGATTTCTAATAGGAGTGTGAGCATTGTGAAATTACATTATTTGCAAATTGAAGCTAGAAGAAGCAATACAACTTCAGAAAAGGTAATCTTCCTCTAGATGTTCATACCTTCAAGTTTTGCAAAGTTCATGAGTATGAAAACACTTGTTCAAGTTGAAATGGTTGTGGTTGAAACATGCTAGAATCTGTAAATTAATGTTAGATATTGTTAATATGGTCAAAAACGAAATCACTGAGAGTTAAACGAAGTAAAATGGTCAAGTAACAAACTCGTAGGGAAGAGAATTGCTAAATGTGTTAAACTTTGGAAAAATGGAAAAAACCTTGAATTGATCTTTGAAATTTATTGTTTGTATTTTTGGGATTGTTAGAAGCATGCTAGAAATGTTATGTAGCAAGTTTATAGCAATTATACATCATTATATTGCTTCTTGATAGTGTGGGGTTAAGAAAATTGCATTTCAGTTCGAACAGGGGGATACCTGTTCGTGTTTAGCGAGGGCATTCATACCGTGGCGGGGTTCTGGCCTAAAGGCCCTCCCAGATTTGAAGGTGTTTATAACAACAAAAGAAATTTGTTTTGTTGTTTGATGCAAGAAATCTTAACTTCACTTAATTGCAAGAACATACATACTCCTTAAACATGTATTCAATGTATGTTACAAGTTGCTTAGTAGGTTTGGAGTTGAATCATAACCTTTTTAAATGCAAAGTTAAAAGACAGAAATCATATTTATAAAACCTTACGCCTTTTTGAATCTAACTCATTGAGCATATGTTTATATTTTAGTTAGTCTTGTAAATACATATAAAATGTAGACTCAACATACCTTGCATGTATAGATTGTTAGACATGACATCTCAACATTTAAAAACCAATTGAGTTAAAAACTCCATGATTTATATTGTGAACTTTGGAACAATTAGGATAGGATGCGTATGCCTCTAGAGATAATCGACATGTTCACGCATCTAGTTAGACACTTTATAAAACTATGAAAACACGAACTAAAAGAGTTCCTAAATAATACGCAAGTATGAACTCAAAGGGGTTGTTTGACAATGTTATGTGGTTAACAAATACTATAGTTAGTTGTTATTATAATGAGCTCTTTTAACTTAGTAAAATGGAAATTTATGAGTAAAAACAACAAAGGACCAAACTTAGCCTAAAGGTCCTTCAACATGTATGAGTAGCTTAGGTGATGTTTCACATAGGAGATAAGTATAAAAAAACTGAAAATGTTACTAAAAAATTTCAAAGATAAGAACAATGTGAATTATACATCTACGAGTTTGACTATTTATAAGATACGTGAGTGTAAATATGCGTGATTAATTAATGTATGTGGATATGTACGTTAATGTGTATGACTAATGAATACATATAAATATATAAATAGGATAACGTAGTTCATTGAGGTGATATTACACTATAAGTGGTAATCAACGCTAAAGGCAAGTCTTCTAACTCTCACAACTTTGGATTTTGTGCGAGTTCTCTAACTTCATTGATTCACATATCGAATACAAGTTATCTAAATTCTTTACATTGTATATTGTATAAATCCAAATTATTAACATACTTATATTAAGCAAATGTCTATTACTATTCGGAAATCAATTATTTTGACATTATTGCGAGCATTAGGCTTATTGTTCTTAAATGCTTTATAAAAGTTGTCTAAACCTTTGATTCGGTTAGATTGTTATCATACGTTAGAATAATTAGGGTAAAGCTTAATTATAATATTAAATAGGGTAAAACTTAATTATTTAGCAAACCCTAATTTCAAATTTTTAAAACCCTAATTTATGGATTTGAAACCCTAAATTATAAATAGGAAAACATATGTGTTAATTAAATAATTTTAATGTTAATTAGGAAATAATAATCCTTATTTTTAAATATAAGTAATTAGAAAATCCTAATCTGATAATTACGAAACCTAATTTTTAATTTTGAAAATTATTTGTTTATTTAGAAACCCTAATTCTGGGTTATAAACCCTAATGACCATTTTGACCGTAATTGCTTAATTAGTAATTTTAATTAGGATATATTAATCCTAATTAGCAAGATTGAATTATGATTAGTAAATTTTAATATAATTAGAAAATTCTAATTATAATTTAGAAATATTAATTTTCTATTTTGAAAACCGAAATTTGAAAATGTTAGAAACTAAATTGCAAAACCTAAGGGTTCAAACCCTAAATCCTAACCCAAACCTTAAACCCTAACCCTAAACCCTAAGGGTTTGGCTATTTACTAGAATGCCATTAAATTAAAATTTAAAAAGATTAAAATGCCCTTTTGTGCATTATTTAGTGTGACTTGAAAATCTTGTAATATAATGGAGTTGGTGAGCAACTCCAACCACTCCATGTGCAATAATATCTCAGCCATTCCAGCCGAAATTCTCAAAATCATAGCAACATATTATCATATATATGGATTTAGAGAGAGAGAAAGTACACTAACTTAGTCTTTTTCTCTCAAACAACCAACCAACCACTTCTCTTTCCTTAGCCACGAAATACTCAATTATTCAGTCTCTAATCAAGCTTCTTGATCATCAAGATCATGATCAGAGGACAGAATCAAAGGATTTGAGCATAAGAGGTATAAACCCTAAATTTTGTAAATCTTGTGTTTTGATGTTAGTTGTTGTTTAGAGTGGTGTTATAAGGTGTCATTAAGAGATCTGGGTTGTTAAATCCCAGATCCATAACATCAAAGTACTCGAAATCATGTTTTAAAAAAAAACTGGAAAAATTTCTAAATGCCGTCTAACAAGCAAATGTCAGACGTCATAGATCGTTGTATGTTAATGTGTTTAGTGTTTTAAATGTTTATACCTGTAGTATGTTAGTTGGTATTTGTTCTGAAACTCGAATCGGGGTTAGTTTATGCTTGGATCGAGAGTTATTGTTGGTCAAAACCCGTTGACCGTTCACGAAGTCTAGTTTCTGGGTAACCCAGAAACCAAGATCTTGTCTGACATGGTTTTTGCAGGCTCTAGATCTTGCAGTCGTTTGATGTTTTGGCCATGTTGTTACTTTAAGGTTGTTGTCTGACATTAATACTACATTCTGAACTCTTTAGTTCGCTCAGATCCATAACAGAATCGTAGCTAATCGTGGTCAAAACCACGTTAACAAAATGGCCGGAAGAAGATTCTGGGTAACCCAGAATCTTCAAGAGCCGTTTTATGAGAGCTACTTGACCAACCTTTATTGTTAATTTGTGTTGTTGTTAGACAGATGTAATGATATGTTATTGTACTATGACATTATTACTATAAGTATGGACTCATAAATCACATAAATCAGCCTTATAGCTCAAGATCTAAGGACCTAAATATAGCACCTTGTACTGTTCTTCATTTTCTGGAAAACCCAGAAATGAAGAACAGGCTTGTCAGACTTTTTGATTTATCATATCTCTTTGTTATGATTCCGTATGACCTTGGAATCACTTTGGTTGTGTACTATGACATAACGACTTCATGTGTAACACTTTAGATAACCTAGAATCATGAAGACCAAGAATCTATGTACGTTCAAACATGGTACCTTGAAACTGCCGATGAGTTTCTGGGCTTGATCAAGAACAGGCCAAGAACACCATTAGCGACGGATTCGTCACCTAAGGCCCCTATAGAAACACTTAATTTCGGAAATTGATTATTTTAATTAAATAAATAGATAAGAATGATTTTAAATTATTAAAAATACTAAATAAATTCCAAAATATTATTTTAAAGTCTGAAAAATAGTTTTTAATTATTTAGAGTATATTTCATATATATTTAATATTTTTGGAATATAAATGGTATTTAATTTATTTAATTATAATATTAAATAAATTATTTAAAAATGATTTTAATACATGAAAAATATGAAAGAAAAAAATATTATGGTATAAGAAAATATTTAAAGATATTTTCAAAGTGACTTTTAATATTTTGTGATGAATTTCATTAATTAATCAATATTAATAGTAATTATTTTATTTAATAAATATATTAAATAAATTATGGAAAAATAGATTTAATGATTTATAAATCATATAAAAATGATTTAAGTGTTATAAAATATTTTTAAGTTATAAAATATAACTTTTGATATTTTGTCATGAAAATATTAATATTTTAATATTAATAGCAATTATCGGATAATGAATTTAAATGTTTAAAAATCATATAAAGGTGATTTTAAAGTATTAAAATACTTTTGTGATATTATAAATATATTCTAATATTATGACATGTATTTCATTAATATTTGATAATAAATAAACATTAATGATAAAGGAATTATGTGGTATTTAATTCATTTAAATACGATATTAATGATTGAAAATTCATTATAAATGATAGTAATTATTTAAAAATTATTACGAGCTTTTAAAAATTATTTTGAATGATAATAAAATTATCTGAGATAATTGTTAAGTGTTAGGCAGAGTTTAATTGAACTTAGACTCGAATAAAGTCCGACTAGACCATCGGGATGTCAGATTTGTGTCGGGATCAACTCAGACTACAATAGTTTGACTTGATACCGAGTCTTATATGTGTTATAGACTAATAGGGTTATGTGTTATGTGCTTAGGTTATTTTATGAATATCTATATATATAATAGTATTATATTGTGATGATATTATTCTAATATTGGAGATCTATATTACTAATATTAGGTCTTCAGATAAAGCGTTATAAATTGCGTATCGGTAATCAATGGTTCAGACAAGTTTGTTTTTACTTAACTCTACTAAGAGTTGTTTCATTCATATATGCTTATGGTTAATCATTGCTGATTTCCATGTAGAATTGTACTCTGTACATATTGCATGTATAATTCCGGTATGAAAGGCTGATCACCTTCATTACCGTTTGGTCCAGATATATTTGTTCATGTATAATACTTGTTTAGTCAAAAGTTTCTTCCTGCTAGTTCACAATTATATTGTTGAATTATAACCAACTTATTATTCAGATTCTTTCAATCATGATATATCGTTAAATTATTGAACTTAAACTTGTTGGGCAACTTTTATGCTCGCCCTTGCTATATCATGATAAAATATTGCAGATTAAGGCGAATGTGTTTGATATCTGAGGAAAGGTCCAAGATGCGTTCAAACTTTAGTATACGTGTGCAGTAGATTTGTAATAGTTGTATAATAATAATGTTATGTGTTAAATAACTAATGAATGTGATTAAGTTAAGGTTACTCGACCTTGGGGAATAGTGTGTAATGTAGTGTATAAACAATTTATGTTTATATCTTCCGCAAAAATAGTAATAGTGTTAGAATGGTCGAACCGGATCCGTGGTACCTGATTCGGGACCTCGAATTCAGGGATATTTAATATTTTTAGAATATAAATGGTATTTAATTTATTTAATTATAATATTAAATAAATTATTTAAAAATGATTTTAATACATGGAAAATCATGAAAAATAATATTATGGTATAAGAAAATATTTAAAGAGATTTTCAGTGACTTTTAATATTTTGTGATGAATTTCATTAATTAATCAATATTAATGGTAATTAGTTTATTTAATAAATATATTAAATAAATTATGGAAAAATAGATTTAATGATTTATAAATCATATAAAAATGATTTAAGTGTTATAAAATATTTTTAAGTTATAAAATATAACTTTTGATATTTTGTCATGAAAATATTAATATTTTAATATTAATAGCAATTATCGGATAATGAATTTAATTGTTTAAAAATCATATAAAGGTGATTTTAAAGTATTAAAAACACTTTGTGATATTATAAATATATTTATATATTATGACATGTATTTCACTAATATTTGATAATAAATAAACATTAATGATAAAGGAATTATGTGGTATTTAATTCATTTAAATACGATATTAATGATTGAAAATTCATGATAAATGATAGTAATTATTTAAAAATTATTACGAGCTTTTAAAAATTATTTTGAATGATAATAAAATTATCTGAGATAATTGTGAAGTGTTAGGCAGAGTTTAATTGAACTTAGACTCGATAAAAGTCCGACTAGACCATCGGGATGTCAGATTTGTGTCGGGTTCAACTCAGACTACAATAGTTTGACTTGATACCGAGTCTTATATGTGTTATAGACTGATAGGGTTATGTGTTATGTGCTTAGGTTATTTTATGAATATATATATATATATATATAATAGTATTATATTATGATGATATTATTCTAATATTGGAGATCTATATTACTAATATTAGGTCTTCAGATAAAGCGTTATAAATTACGTAGCGGTAATCAACGATTCAGACAAGTTTGTTTTTACTTAACTCTACTAAGAGTTGTTTCATTCATATATGCTTATGGTTAATCATTGCTGATTTCCATGTAGAATTGTACTCTGTACATATTGCATGTATAATTCCGGTATGAAAGGCTGATCACCTTCATTCCCATTTTGTCCAGATATATTTGTTCATGTATAATACTTGTTTAGTCAAAATTTTCTTCCTACTAGTTCACAATTATATTGTTGAATTATAACCAGCTTATTATTCAGATTCTTTCAATCATGATATATCCTTAAATTATTGAACTTAAACTTGTTGGGCAACTTTTATGCTCGCCCTTGCTATATCATGATAAAACATTGCAGATTAACGCGAATGCGTCGGATACAAGGAAAGGTCCAAGACAGTTCCAGCTTTAGTATACGTGTGCAGTAGATTTGTAATAGTTGTATAATAATAATGTTATGTGTTAAATAAGTAATGAATGTGATTAAGTTAACGTTACTCGACTTTGGGGAATAGTGTGTAATGTAGTGTATAAACAATTTATGTTTATATCTTCCGCAAAAATAGTAATAGTGTTAGAATTATCGAATCGGATCCGTGGTACCTGATTCGGGACCTCGAATTCAGGGATATTTAATATTTTTTGGAATATAAATGGTATTTAATTTATTTAATTATAATATTAAATAAATTATTTAAAAATGATTTTAATACCTGAAAAATCATGAAAAATAATATTATGGTATAAGAAAATATTTAAAGAGATTTTCAGGGAATTTTAATATTTTCTGATGAATTTCATTAATTATTCAATATTAATGGTAATTAGTTTATTTAATAAATATATTAAATAAATTTTGGAAAAATAGATTTAATGATTTATAAATCATATAAAAATATTTTTAAGTTATAAAATATAACTTTTGATATTTTGTCATGAAAATATTAATATTTTCATATTAATAGCAATTATCGAATAATAAATTTAATTGTTTAAAAATCATATAAAGGTGATTTTAAAGTATTAAAATATTTTGTGATATTATAAATATATTATAATATTATGACATGTATTTCATTAATATTTGATAATAAATAAACATTAATCATAAAGGAATTATGTGGTATTTAATTCATTTAAATACGATATTAATGATTGAAAATTCATGATAAATGATAGTAATTATTTAAAAATTATTACGAGCTTTTAAAAATTATTTTGAATGATAATAAAATTATCTGAGATAATTGTGAAGTGTTAGGTAGAGTTTAATTGAACTTAGACTCGATAAAAGTCCGACTAGACCATCGGGATGTCAGATTTGTGTCGGGTTCAACTCAGACTACAATAGTTTGACTTGATACCGAGTCTTATATGTGTTATAGACTGATAGTGTTATGTGTTATGTGCTTAGGTTATTTTATGAATATCTATATATATAATAGTATTATATTGTGATGATATTATTCTAATATTGGAGATCTATATTACTAATATTAGGTCTTCAGATAAAGCGTTATAAATCATGTAGCTGTAATCAAATCTGATTCGCATAAGTTTGTTTTTACTTAACTCTACTAAGAGTTGTTTCATTCATATATGCTTATGGTTAATCATTGCTGATTTTCATGTAGAATTGTACTCTGTACATATTGCATGTATAATTCAGGTATGAAAGGCTGATCACCTTCATTACCGTTTGGTCCAGATATATTTGTTCATGTATAATACTTGTTTAGTCAAAAGTTTCTTCCTGCTAGTTCACAATTATATTGTTGAATTATAACCAACTTATTATTCAGATTCTTTCAATCATGATATATCATTAAATTATTAAACTTAAACTAGTTGGGCAACTTTTATGCTCGCCCTTGCTATATCATGATAAAACATTGCAGATTAAAGTAATCGCCGATATGAGGAAAGGTCCAAGACAGCCTCGCTTTTAGTATACGTGTGTGAGATTTGTAATAGTTGTATAATAATATTGTTATGTGTTAAATAAGTAATGAATGTGATTAAGTTAAGGTTACTCGACCTTGGGGAATAGTGTGTAATGTAGTGTATAAACAATTTATGTTTATATCTTCCGCAAAAATAGTAATAGTGTTAGAATGATCGAACCGGATCCGTGGTACCTGATTCAGGACCTCGAATTTAGGATATTTAATATTTTGGAATATAAATGGTATTTAATTTATTTAATTATAATATTAAATAAATTATTTAAAATGATTTTAATACATGAAAATCATGAAAAATAATATTATAGTATAAGAAAATATTTAAAGAGATTTTCAAAGTGACTTTTAATATTTTGTGATGAATTTCATTAATTAATCAATATTAATGGTAATTAGTTTATTTAATAAATATATTAAATAAATTATGGAAAAATAGATTTAATGATTTATAAATCATATAAAATGATTTAAGTGTTATAAAATATTTTTAAGTTATAAAATATAACTTTTGATATTTTGTTATGAAAATATTAATATTTTAAATTTAATAGCAATTATTGGATAATGAATTTAATTGTTTAAAAATCATATAAAGGTGATTTTAAAGTATTAAAAATACTTTGTGATATTATAAATATATTATAATATTATGACATGTATTTCATTAATATTTTATAATAAATAAATATTAATGATAAAGGAATTATGTGGTATTTAATTCATTTAAATACGATATTAATGATTGAAAATTCATGATAAATGATAATAATTATTTAAAAATTATTACGAGCTTATAAAAATTATTTTGAATGATAATAAAATTATCTCGAGATAATTGTTAAGTGTTAAAGTAGAGTTTAATTGAACTTAGACTCGATAAAAGTCCCATTGTAATCAATCCGAGATGTCGATTTGTGTTCTGTTCAACCTCGCATTACAATAGTTTGACTTGATACCGAGTCTTATATGTGTTATAGACTGATAGGGTTATGTGTTATGTGCTTAGGTTATTTTATGAATATATATATATATATAATAGTATTATATTGTGATGATATTATTCTAATATTGGAGATCTATATTACTAATATTAGGTCTTCAGATAAAGCGTTATAAATTACGTAGCGGTAATCAACGATTCAGACAAGTTTGTTTTTACTTAACTCTACTAAGAGTTATTTCATTCATATATGCTTATGGTTAATCATTGCTGATTTCCATGTAGAATTGTACTCTGTACATATTGCATGTATAATTCAGGTATGAAAGGCTGATCACCTTCATTACCGTTTGGTCCAGATATATTTGTTCATGTATAATACTTGTTTAGTCAAAAGTTTCTTCCTGCTAGTTCACAATTATATTGTTGAATTATAACCAGCTTATTATTCAGATTCTTTCAATCATGATATATCGTTAAATTATTAAACTTAAACTTGTTGGGCAACTTTTATGCTCGCCCTTGCTATATCATGATTAAACATTGCAGATTAAGGAGAATGTGTCAGATACAAGATAGTTCCAGCTTTAGTATATGTTTGTAGTAGATTTGTAATAGTTGTATAGTAATAATGTTTTGTGTTAAATAAGTAATGAAATGTGATTAAGTTAAGGTTACTCGACCTTGGGGAATAGTGTGTAATGTAGTGTATAAACAATTTATGTTTATATCTTCTGCAAAAATAGTAATAGTGTTAGAATGATCGAACCGGATCTCGCGGGTACCCGATTCTGGGACCTCAATTCGTGGATATTTAATATTTTTGGAATATAAATGGTATTTAATTTATTTAATTATAATATTAAATAAATTATTTAAAAATGATTTTAATACATGAAAAATCATGAAAAATAATATTATGGTATAAGAAAATATTTAAAGAGATTTTCAAAGGACTTTTAATATTTTGTGATGAATTTCATTAATTAATTAATGGTAATTAGTTTAGTTAATAAATATATTAAATAAATTATGGAAAAATAGATTTAATGATTTATAAATCATATAAAAATAATTTAAGTGTTATAAAATATTTTTAAGTTATAAAATATAACTTTTGATATTTTGTTATGAAAATATTAATATTTTAAATTTAATAGCAATTATCTGGATAATGAATTTAATTGTTTAAAAATCATATAAAGGTGATTTTAAAGTATTAAAATACTTTGTGATATTATAAATATATTATAATATTATGACATATATTTCATTAATATTTTATAATAAATAAATATTAATAATAAAGGAATTATGTGGTATTTAATTCATTTAAATACGATATTAATGATTGAAAATTCATGATAAATGATAATAATTATTTAAAATTTATTACGAGCTTATAAAAATTATTTTGAATTATAATAAAATTATCTGAGATAATTGTTAAGTGTTAGGCAGAGTTTAATTGAACTTAGACTCGATAAAAGTCCGACTAGACCGTCGAGATGTCAGATTTGTGTCGGGTTCAACTCAGACTACAATAGTTTGACTTGATACCGAGTCTTATATGTGTTATAGACTGATAGGGTTATGTGTTATGTGTTTAGGTTATTTTATGTATATCTATATATATAATAGTATTATATTATGATGATATTATTCTAATATTGGATATCTATATTACTAATATTAGGTCTTCGGATAAAGCGCTAAAAATTGCGTAGCGGTAATCAACGGTTCATGCAAGTTTGTTTTTTACTTAACTCTACTAAGAGTTGTTTCATTCATATATGCTTATAGTTAATCATTGATGATTTCTATATAGAATTGTACTATGTACATATTGCATGTATAATTCAGGTATGAAAGGCTGATCACCTTCATTACCGTTTGGTCCAGATATATTTGTTCATGTATAATACTTGTTCAGTCAAAAGTTTGTTCTTGCTAGTTAACAATTATATTGTTGAATTATAGTCAGCTTATTATTCAGATTCTGTCAATCATGATATATCATTAAATTATTGAACTTAAACTTGCTGGGCAACGTTTATGCTCACCCTTGCTATATCATGATAAAACATTGCAGATTAAGGCGAATACGTCGGATACAAGGAAAAGTCCAAGAAAGTTCCAACTTTAGTATACATGTGCAGTAGATTTATAATTGTTGTATAATAATAATGTTATGTGTTAAATAAGTTATAAATGTGATTAAGTTAAGGTTACTCGACCTTGGGGAATAGTGTGTAATGTATTGTATAAACAATTTATGTTTATAACTTCTGCAAAAATAGTAATAGTGTTAGAATGATCGAACCGGATCTGCGGTGATTCGGGACCTCGGATTTAGGGCCCTCACAAAAGCCCCTTCTTTCCTGGGAATGATCTGGTTATTAATATTGCAAGTTATAAATGATGAATAGTTGTTGTGACGCCCCCAAAATAGGTATACAACACCCATTCTGAGTCGTCAAAATTCATGGTACAGAAACAACTACAACTTTATTAATACAACATAAAAATTGTGAGTTTAAATACAAATATTGTCATCTAGACAATATCCACACTCAAATAAGACCTCATTACAATTATTGATATACTATTTTATAGAATAGTGAGGATTACTAGAACCACTTCTAGAACCATCATTCCACACCCCGACTAGTACTCGCTACATTCTCGGCTCCTGAGAGGAAAAATGGAACAACAAGGAAAAGGGTGAGCTCAACTAGCCCAGTAAAGAATATTATGACTAAGATAACATAAAAAAAATTATCGTTAGTCTTCAACAGGGAAAAATCTAATAGAATACAATAGACAACCAGTTTTAAATCAATCTCCGCAGCAGAAATAATAAATCATTAGAAGAGTTAAGTAGAGAATGCAAACTACTATCTTCTATATATGAATTTAAAAGTTCGTCAATCGATATTTTTTCCCCGTAACATCAATCAATATATATCTGAATTAAATATTCATCTTTGCACTATGTGCCAAAGATATTCACCATTCATCATGTTCATCTAAACACCACTGCTCATCTTCATCACTAATCATTCACTTCGCACTACAAAAGCCAAAGATATTCGATTATATCATCATTTAGCACTGAGGATGATGAAAAATATTTTAAAGAAAATGAATCCAGTGAAACAAAAGAATAAATATTAAGGATTCGTATTTCAGCTATTCCATGTCCAAAAATATCTCATAAATAATCATAATGGAGTAAAATTCAAGAATGATCAAAATATGGATACAATCAAAGCTAGTATCCAGAATAGATATTTTGGACAAAAAGAAGAAAATTTCATTTTTCGGTGAATAGTGTTGTATTTGTGAATAGTGCCGTTTACGTGAATAGTAACTCTGACACTAAAAGATAGAAATTTCACAAAAAAATCATCATGCTTCGTGAATAATACTCGTGAATAGTAACTCGTGAATAGTAACTCATGAATAGTAACTCGTGAATAGTAATTCATGAATAGTAACCCCGACATGAAAAATTTCCAAATTTGATAAAAAGTTTCAACCAATATTTCAGTATAATGATATTGAAGAAATAATATCATTTTCGAATAAAATAACATCCATTACCTCAGAAAGAATAGTACTTCTGACTGGAATACTGGATATAGTGCTGAAAGAACTTGCACCGTATAGCAATACTCAAAGTACTAAAATTCTCACAAAAGTACGCTCGATATATAGAGAGAGAAAGAGAGAAGATTTCAGTTTCTGGTGTGATTTTCAATTCTAACCTGAGCACCCTATTTATAGGAAAATGCTTAGAACACCAAAGCACAAAATTGAATAAAATATTAATATTTAAAAAAAAAATTCCTACGCCTACTTTGAAAATCTGATTTCAGCCATTTGCAACACATGGGGGGCCAACCAAAACAATAAAAACGTTTTTCTAACTATAAATATTTTAAACTTCCAAAAATCAATTATTTCAGAACTACGAAACTTCAATAATTCATAATAAATAGCTCTTTCATCAGAAAATTCGAATCTCGCGAGTTTATATAGGAAATTCAATTCTCTACAACTTTACAGAAGAAAGTGTTTCCAAATTCTAAACAAAAATTGACCGAAATCCATAAACGGACGATTTTACAAGCTATAATCAAATTTCAGTCAAGAAATGGTTCCACCAACATGTTTTTAGTATTTATTGCAACAAAAATACTCCTCCTCATTTACTCATATATCCCACGTTCATTGTAAAAAAATATCATCATTATTATATTATAATAATATAATAAAATATTATTTTATCAGAAAAGATAAAATATCAATTTTTTTTAACAATTGTCACTTTAAAAATTTTCTCCATCTATATCCACATTAAATTAATATATTCCTCATCATATAAATCAATAATTAATTATTCATAAATAATATTATAGAATCACAAGATCGGGCAACCGTGATCGCTCCTCAGAAAGAGGGGCTTTCCAATAAGAATTTCTCCTTATCGCGCCGCCAATTAATTAGGTGACCAAACCTCTCCTTAGATGTAACTTTCTAGACATTGCCAATAATGTTTTCTAATAATATTATTCAGATAATATGAATTATTGCTTCGATAATGAAAAATACTTGTGTAATGACAATTATCAAACAACAAAGATATATAAAATATCAACGCAAAGAATTATTGAATCAATAAAATAAAATATCGAATAAAGAATTATCGTAATAATTATTAAGTAGTGCCTTCACGTAAGAATCAATAATTGGTGCAATACTGCAAAATATCATCGGTGCAACAATGCGACATCGTGTTTTAACCACCGGGTATTCCAACAAAGATTAATCTGTAATAACCGCACCAAGTATTTATAAACAACTTATACTTGTCGCTTTCTTCATCCAATCACTTTTTGTTATGGGCCCATTAAAGATCGCATACTCGTCAGCATTTAATATTCCCCGACAAAGAAGAATATTCCACGACCAAACGAATATTCCCCGACAACAATGAATATTTTATAACCACCTGCTTATTTTTAAAATATTCGCGTATTTTACCCATAACTAACCACATTAATCAATTCAATCCTTACTATTTCAAAATAATAAATAGAGGAAATTAAATTTCATTTATAATAAGTTGGGGTCTTACAACCTCCCTTCCTTATGAAATTTGGTCCTCGAAATTGACGTACGTACCTGGTTTTTCGAAAAGGTGAGGATACCTCGCTTTCATTTTCGTTTCTAACTCCCAGGTCATTTCTTCAATAGCATGGTTCCTCCACAAAACCTTAACTTGTTGTATAACCTTAGTGCATAGGACATGCTCTTTCCTATCCAAGATCTTGACAGGTATCTCCTCGTACGTTAAATCTTCGGCTATTTCATCCGGTTCTAATTCCATAACGTGGTTCGGGTCCTTCACATATTTACGAAGCACAGATATGTGAAAAATGTTATGCACACGAGACATGCTTGGAGGTAACGCGAGTCTATAGGCCACCTTTCATACTCGGTCAAGAATCTGAAAAGGACCAATAAATTGTGGATTGAGCTTTTCTCTCTTCCCAAATCTTGTAACTCCCTTCCATGGAGCAACACGTAACAATACATGATCCCCAACGTCAAATTCCACGTCCTTTCGATGAAGATCCGCATAACTCTTTTGTCGATCCTGTGCCGTTTGTATACGTTGTCGAATCATTTGGATCTTTTCTATAGTCATTCGTACCAACTGTGGTCCCAACAACATTGCTTCACCCACCTCATCCCAACATATTGGAGAGCGACACTTTCATCCATATAATGCTTTAAATGGAGCCACACCTATACTTGCCCGATAACTGTTGTTGTAGGAGAATTTCACCAATGGTAGGTACTTATCCCAACTCCCTTTGAAATCTAGGACACAAAGTCTTAATAGATCTTCAAGGGATTGAATAGTCCTCTCTGATTGTCCGTCTGTTTGAGGATGGTATGCCGAACTGAATCATAAATTCGTGCCCATAGCTTTTTGCAAGCTAATCCAAAATCTTGAAGTGAATCTTGGGTCACGATCCGAAACTATGGATACTGGCATGCCATGCAATCTTATAATCTCATCTATGTACATATGAGCAAGACATTTAAGGGAATAAGTCTCCCGTATCGGCAAGAAATGAGCAGATTTGGTTAATCTATCGACAATAACCCAAATAACATTTATGCCTTGAGAAACCGTGGGAAGACCCGTAATGAAATCCATGGAAATGTGTTCCCACTTCCATTTCGGAATCTCAAGTGGTTGTAATAGACCCTTTGGCACTTGATGCTCCGCCTTTTCACGTTGACAAGTTAAACACCTCGAGATAAACTTTGCAATCTCTCTCTTCATATTGTTCCACCAAAATGTATGTCGAAGATCACGATACATTTTGGTACTTCCAAGATGGATTGCAAATAGTGTATTGTGTGCCTCCATCATGATCTTGTACTTCAAATCAGGATCGTTAGGAACACAAATTCTGGAGTGGACTCGAAGTATTCCTTCTTCATCGATTCTTGCTTCTGGAATAGCACCTTCTTGCTCTTTCTTCTTCATACGCATCAGCTCTGGGTCTGTGGCTTGAACAACTTTAACTTTATCGATTAAAGTTAGTTCTATGCGTATACTTGACATCATCGCACTCATTCATGTATATGATCTTCTACTCAACGCATCAGCTACCACGTTTTCTTTTCCAGGATGGTATTGAATAGTGTGGTCGTAATCTTTCAACAGCTCGAGCCAACGTCGTTGCCGCATGTTGAGTTCTTTTTGAGTGAAGAAATATTTGAGGCTTTTATGGTCTGAATATATCTCCACTTTCTCCCCATAAAGATAGTGCCTCCAGATCTTTAGTGCGAAAACGACTTCTGCCAACTCTAGATCATGAGTAGGATAATTCCTCTCATATTCTTTAAGTTATCGCGAGGCATAGGCTATGACTTTCCCACGTTGCATGAGAACACACCCTAACCCTTTGCCTGAAGCATCGTTGTAGATAACAAATCCATCTGAACCAGATGGTATTGTCAAAATAGGTGCCAAAATGAGTCTCCTCTTGAGATCTTGGAAACTCTTCTCACATTCCTCGCTCCATACGAATTTTGTATCTTTACGAGTCAGCTGAGTTAACGAAGTAGCGATTCGAGAGAATCCTTCCATGAATCTTCGATAATAACCAGCTAAGCCCAGAAAGCAACGTACTTCGGTCACCGTCTTTGGTTTCTCCCAATTTTGTATTGCCTCAATCTTCGCCGGGTCAACAGATACTCCATGTTTTGACACCATGTGCGCAAGGAATGCTACTTCCTCAAGCCAGAACTCGCATTTCTTTAGCTTTGCATATAGCTTGTTATCACAAAGCCTTTGCAAAGACTCAAATTTCAAATGGCGCCATGATCTTCACGACTTTTGAATAGATGAGGATGTCATCAATAAAGACAACAACGAACCGATCCAAATATTCCTCAATACTTTGGTTCATCATATCCATGAAAGTAAAGAGGAGCATTAGTCAATCCAAAAGACATGACTAAGAATTCATAATGCCCGCATCGAAGTTCTCAAAGCGCCTTTGAATATCCTCGCTTTAACCTTCAAATTGATGATATCGTAATCGAAGATCGATCTTTAAAAAGAATTGCGCTCCTTGTAACTCGTGAAACAGGTCATCAATACGAGGTAGCGGATACCTATTCTTGATAGTGATATGGTTTAATTCCCGGTAATCGATACAAAGTCACATACTCCCGTCTTTCTTCTTTACAAATAAAACAGGAGCACCCCAAGGAGATGTACTAGGACGAATAAAATTGATGTCCAATAACTCTTGTAGTTGAACCTTTAACTCCTGAAGTTCAATAGGAGCCATTCGGTATGGGGTTTTAGAAATGGTCTTTGTCCTAGGTTCAAGATCAATAAAGAATTCAACTTCAAGTTCCGGGGGTAGACCGGGAAGTTCTTCAGGAAATACATCAGGAAAGTCAATAACACAGGAATATTATTCAAATCTGACGTGTCTTTATTCAAATCCATAACATGGGCTAAGAAAGCTTGATATCCGTTTTTCAATAAACGAATAGCTTTATGACTTGATATGACAATGATTGATTTTAATGGTTTAGTTACTTGAATTCGAACAACGGGTTGTTTAGGAATATGAAAACTAATGACCTTACGAAAATAATCAATTTTGGCATGATGAGTAGTTAACTAATCAATCCCTAAAATCACATCAAAAGCAAGTATCTTTAAAGAGATAAGGTCAACAGGTAATACGATGGTGCCAACTTGGATCAAACAAGATTTATAAACAGTGGATGTGATGAAAGTTTCTCCTAACGCAGTTTCCACAGATAAGTCAAAGTCTAATCTCTCCGGAGTCAAGTTTAAACGTTGAGCAGAAGCAGGAGAAATAAATGAATGGGTAGAACCGGTATCTAATAAGGTATAAACTTCGCAAGAGTTTATGATTAGTTTACCCGTGATCACCTCGTTTGGGTTCTTTGCACTTTGACCACCACGACAAAATGCTCTTCCAGAACCGCTGACTTTGACTTTTCTCGGGATGTACCTTTTTAGTCACCATCCCACTCGGACTTGGTTTTGCTACCGCATAATCTCGAGCGATATGTCATTCCTTTCCACAATTATAGCATACCTTGAACTGCTGTGAATAGTTTTTTCCACATTTATATGTCCCTCTTTCCCCTTTACATTTATAAGATGTCGACGACTTCATCAAAGGGTGGTCGTTCTATCTCCCTTAAAATCTCCCCGACTCGCTTCTTCTATTTTCATGGCCACGAAGTACCACCAGAGTGGTTACCGCTTTTGTCCTAATGTTTTCCTCCCTCACCGGTTTTCATTGTTCGATGATCATGCCACCACCCAGATGACCTCGGTCATGGTCCTCGTTGAACGTATCTCGCTTATCTCGCTTCTAATAATTGAGCCATGTTGACAACATCCAAATATAAAGAAAATTTACGAGAGATAAGATATCGTCAATCTCGAGTTTTAAACCTCTCGTAAACATCCTCGCTATTCGTTCCTCATTCTCTACCAAATGAGGTGCAAACTCGATAACTCGCTAACTTCGCCTCGTATTGGGACACCGCCATGTTGTTTTGTTCTAGTCAAATAAACTCTACCTCCTTCATATGGCGAATACTTTCAGGAAAGTATTTTTCTTTGAAAAGTTTCTAAAACGTTTCCCAAGACATGCTAAAAGCAGCGGTCAGGTCCGCTTTTACGACTCCCACCAATAGTCTGCCTCTCCACGGAACATAAAGGTGGCGAATGGAACCTTATGTTCCTTTGTGCATCCCAAGACATCGAATATCTTGGTAATTTGCTTGACCCATGTTTCCACCATGATCGGATCCGGCTTTCCCTTAAATTCTGGTGGTCCCAACTCTTTAAACTGCTTGGCTGTGACAAGCCGCGCATTGCTAGCATTTCCACCCGTATTCTCGTACACGAGTCTCCTCGTCTGGTTTTCATATGAACTGCAAAAAGCTCCTAAACATTCCGCTGCTTATCGCTCCGCTTTCAAGGTGTTGTTTACAGAGGAATATTGCCTTCCTGCTGCATGTTCTCGGGTAGTGATTAAAGGTGTTTCACCACGGTCTCATTAACTCCACCGTTAATATTCTCAATCGCCATTCTTAAATACCGCTTATAAAACAAGGGTTAATTAAACAAATTAACATATCACATATTACCATATACTTCAATCGACCAACAAATAAGCTTAGGTATGACACACTAGCGAAGGATTACTCGCCTCCCTCCTAGTACTATTCCCCATCTCCGCCAGAGACCATATCCCTAAGCTTTGATATTAACCGCGACGCCCCAAAATAGGTATACAACACCCATTCTCGAGTCGTCAAAAATACATGGTACGTAAACAACTAAAACTTTATTAATACAACATAAAAACTGTGAGTTTAAATACAAATATTGTCATCTAGACAATATCCACACTCAAATAAATCCTCATTACAATTATTGATACACTATTTTATAGAATAGTGAGGACTACTAGAACCACTTCTAGAACCATCATTCCACACCCCGACTAGTACTCGCTACATTCTCGCCTCCTGAGAAGAAAAATGGAACAACAAGGAAAAGAATGAGCTCAACTACCCCAGTAATGAATATTATGACTAAGATAACATAGAACAAATTATCATTAGTCTTCAACAGGGAAAAATCTAATAGAATACAATAGACAACCAGTTTTAAATCAATCTTCGCAGCGGAAATAATAATTCATTAGAAGAGTTAAGTAGAGAATGCAAACTACTATCTTCTATATATGAATTTAAAAGTTCGTCGTCAATATTTTATCCCTGTAACATCAAACAATATATATCTGAAATTAAATATTCATCTTTGCACAATAGGCCAAAGATATTCACCAGTTGGTCATGTTCATCTAAACACCTGTTCATCTTTGCACTACTGGCCAAAGATATTCATCGAAATCATTCATCTTTCCACTACAGTGCCAAAGATATTCGGGCTATATCATCATTTAGGACCGAGGATGATGAAAAATATTTTAAAGAAAACGAATCCAAAGAAACAAAAGAATAAATATTAAGGATTCAGTATTTCACCTATTCCATGTCCAAAAATACCTCATAAATAATCATAGTGAGTAAAATTCAAGAATGATCAAAACATGGATACAATCAAAGCTAGTATCCGTAATAGATATTTTGGACAAAAAGAAGAAAATTTCATTTTTCTATGAATAGTGTCGATTCGTGAATAGTGGTCAGATATGTGAATAATGTCGATATACGTGAATAGTAACTCACACTAAAAGATAGAAATTTCACAAAAAATCATCATGCTTCGTGAATAGTACTCGTGTGAATAGTAACTCATGAATAGTAACTCATGAATAGTAACTCGAATAGAATAACTAACCCCGACATGAAAAAAGTTCCAAATTTGATAAAAAGTTCCAACCAATATTTCAGTATAATGATATTGAAGAAATAATATCATTTTTGAATAAAATAACATCTCTTACCTCGAAATAATAAGATTTCGATCGAAATATCGGATATAGTGTCAAAGAACTTGCACCGTATAGCAATACTCAAAGTACTAAAATACTCACAAAAGTACGCTCGCTATATAGAGAGAGAAAGAGAGAGAAATCTTTAGTTTCTG
Organism: Panax quinquefolius; assembly: GCA_020205615.1. Classification (NCBI taxonomy): domain Eukaryota; kingdom Viridiplantae; phylum Streptophyta; class Magnoliopsida; order Apiales; family Araliaceae; genus Panax; species Panax quinquefolius. The sequence goes on along the minus strand of JAINUW010000591.1, from coordinate 799,418 downwards.
GTGTGATTTTTAATTCTAACCTAACCACCCTATTTATAGGAAAATGCTTAGAACACCAAAGCAGAAAATTTAATAAAATATTAAAATTTAAAAAAAAATTCCTACGCCTACTTTGAAAATATGATTTCAGCCATTTGCAACACATGGGGGGCCAACCAAAACAATAAAAACGTTTTTCTAACAATAAATATTTTAAACTTCCAAAAATCAATTATTTCGGAACTACGAAACTTCAATAATTTATAATAAATAGCTCTTTCATTAGAAAATTTTAATCTCATATCTTTTTATAGGAAATTCAATTCTCTACAACTTTACAGAAGAAAGTGTTTCCAAATTCTAAACAGAAATTGATCGAAATCTATAAACGGGCGATTTTACAGGCTATAATCAAATTTTAGTCAAGAAATGGGTCCACCAACATGTTTAACATGTTTTTAGTATTTATTGCAACAAAAATACTCCTCCTCATTTACTCATAAATCCGACATTCATTGTTAAAAAATATCATCATTATTATATTATAATAATATAATAAAATATTATTTTATCAGAAAAGATAAAATATCAACTTTTTTTAACAATTGTCACTTTAAAAATTTTCTCCATCTATATCCACATAAAATCAATATTTTCCTCATCATATAAATCAATAATTAATTATTCACAAATAATATTACGTAATCACACAAGATCGGCAACCAGTGCCGCTCCTAGGAAAGAGGGGGGCTTTCAATAAGAATTTCTCCTTATCGGGCGCCAGCAATTAGGTGACCAAACCTCTCCTTAGATGTAACTTTCTAGACATCACGAATAATGTTTTCTAATAATATTATTTAGATAATATGAATTATTGCTTCGATAATGGAAAATATTGTGTAGTGACAATTATTGAAATAACAAAAGAATATAAAATATCAACGCAAAGAATTATTGAATCAATAAAATAAAATACTCGAATAAGAATTATCGTAATAATTATTGAGTAGTGCCTTCACGTAAGAATCAATAATTGGTGCAATACCGCGTGCTATCAGGCAACAACGCCAGACATCGTGTTTTTTAACCACCGGTATTCCAACAAGATTAATCTGTAATAACTACGCCAAGCTATTTATAAATAACTTATACTTGTCGCTTTCTTCATCCAATCGCTTTCCATTATGGGCCCACAAAAGACTGCGCTGTCGTACGAATATTCCACGACAGCAAGAATATTCCACGACCAAACGAATATTCCCCGACAACAATGAATACTTTTATAACCACCTGCTTATTTTTAAAATATTTAAGATTTTACCCATAACTAACCACATTAATCAATTCAACCCTTACTATTTCAAAATAATAAATAGAGGAAATTAAATTTCATTTATAATAAGTTGGGGTCTTACAACCTCCTCTGCTTATGAAATTTGGTCCTCGAAATTAATGTACGTACCTGGTGTTTCAAAAAGGTGAGAATACCTCGCTTTCATTTCTGTTTCTAACTCCCAGGTCATTTCTTCAATAGCATGGTTCCTCCACAAAACCTTAACTTGTGGTATAACCTTAGTGCGTAGGACATGCTCTTTCCTATCCAAGATCTTGACAGGTATCTCTTCGTACGTTAAATCTTCGACTATCACATCCGGTAACGTGGTTCGGGTCCTTCACATATTTACGAAGCACAGATATGTGAAAATGTTATGCACACGAGACATTCTTGGAGGTAATGCGAGTCTATAGGCCACCTTTCCTACTCGGTCAAGAATCATAAATGGACCAATAAATCGTGGATTGAGCTTTCCTCTCTTCCCAAATCTTGTAACTTCCTTCCATGGAGCAACACGTAACAATACATGATCCCCAACGTCAAATTCCACGTCCTTTCGATGAAGATCCGCATAACTTTTTTGTCAATCCTGTGCCGTTTGTATACGTTGTCGAATCATTTGGATCTTTTTTATAGTCATTCGTACCAACTGTGGTCCCAACAACATTGCTTCACCCACCTCATCCCAACATATTGGAGAGCGACACTTTCGTCCATATAATGCTTCAAATGGAGCCACACCTATACTTGCCTAATAACTGTTGTTGTAGGAGAATTCCACCAATGGTAGGTACTTATCCCAACTCCCTTTGAAATCTAGGACACAAAGTCTTAATAGATCTTCAAGGGTTTGAATAGTCCTCTCTGATTGTCCGTTCGTTTAAGGATGGTATGCCGATCTGAATCGTAAATCCGTGCCCATAGCTTTTTGCAAGCTAATCAAAAATCTTGAAGTGAATCTTGGGTCACGATCCGAAACTATGGATATTGGCATGCTATGCAATCTTACAATTTCATCTACGTACATATGAGCAAGACCTTCAAGGGAATAAGTCTCCCGTGTCGGCAAGAAATTAGCAGATTTGGTTAATCTATCAACAATAACCCAAATAGCATTTATGCCTTGAGAAACCGTGGGAAGACCCATAACGAAATCCATGGTAATGTGTTCCCACTTCCATTTCGGAATCTCAAGTAGTTGTAATAGACCCTTTAGCACTTGATGCTCCGCCTTTACACGTTGACAAGTTAAACACCTCGAGATAAACTTTGCAATCTCTCTCTTCATATTGTTCAACCAAAATGTATGTCGAAGATCACGATACATTTTGGTACTTCCAGGATGGATTGCAAATGGTGTATTGTGTGCCTCCATCGTGATCTTGTACTTCAAATCAGGATCGTTAGGAACACAAAGTCTAGAGTGGACTCGAAGTATTCCTTCTTCATCGATTCTTGCTTCAAGAATAGCACCTTCTTGCACTTTCTTCTTCATACACATCAGCTCCGGGTCTGTGGCTTGAACATCTTTAACTTTATCGATTAAAGTTGGTTCTATGCGTATACTTGACATCATCGCACTCGTTCCTGTATATGATCTTCTACTCAACGCATCAGCTACCATGTTTGCTTTTCCATGATGGTATTGAATAGTGTGGTCGCAATCTTTAGACAGCTCGAGCCAACGTCATTGCCGCATGTTGAGTTCTTTGTGAGTGAAGAAATATTTGAGGCTTTTATGGTCTGAATATATCTCCACTTTCTCCCCATAAAGATAGTGCCTCCGCATCTTTAGTGCGAAACGATCGCCGCTAACTCTAGATCATGAGTAGGATAATTCCTCTCATATTCTTTAAGTTGTCGTGAGGCATAGGCTATGACTTTCCCACGCTGCATGAGAACACACCCCTAACCTTTTGCCCAAGCATCGTCAGAGATAACAAATCCATTTGAACCAGATGGTATTGTCAAAACAGGTGTCGAAATGAGTCTCCTCTTGAGATCTTGGAAACTCTTCTCGCATTCCTCGCTCCATACAAATTTTTTATCTTTACGAGTCAGCTGAGTTAACGGAGTAGCGATTCGAGAGAATCCTTCCACGAATCTTCGATAATAACCAGCTAAGCCCAGTAAGCTACGTACTTCGGTCACCGTCTTTGGTTGCTCCCAACTTTGTATTGCTTCAATCTTCGCCGGGTCAATAGATACTCCATGTTTTGACACCATGTGCCCAAGGAATGATACTCCTCAAGCCATAACTCGTATTTCTTCAGCTTGGCATATAGCTTGTTATCACGAAGCCTTTGCACTACCAACTTCAAATTGCGCTCATGGTCTTCACGGCTTTTGGAATAGACGAGGATGTCATCAATAAAGACAACAACGAACTGATCCAATTTTTCCTTGAATACTCGGTTCATCATATCCATGAAAGCAACAGGAGCATTAGTCAATCCAAAAGACATGACTAAGAATTCATAATACTCGTACCGAGTTCTGAAAGTAGTCTTTGGAATATCCTCAGTTTTAACCTTCAGCTGATGATATCCAGAACAAAGATCGATCTTTGAAAAGAATTGCGCTCCTTATAACTCGTCAAACAGGTCATCAATATGAGGTAGTGGATACCTATTCTTGATAGTGACATGGTTTAATTCCCGGTAATCGATACAAAGTCACATACTCCCGTCTTTCTTCTTTACAAATAAAACAGGAGCACCCCGAGGAGATGTACTAGATTTATATAAACCGATGTCCAACAACTCTTGTAGTTGAACCTTTAACTCCTGAAGTTCAATAGGAGCCATTCGGTATAGGGTTTTAGAAATGGGCTTTGTACCAGGTTCAAGATCAATAAAGAATTCAACTTCACGTTCCGGGGGTAGACCGGGAAGTTCTTCAGGAAATACATCAGGAAAGTCAATAACACAAGAATATTATTCAAATCTAACGTGTCTTTATTCAAATCCATAACATGGGTTAAGAAAGCTTGACATCCATTTTTCAATAAATGAATAACTTTATGACTTGATATGACAATGATTGATTTTAATGGTTTAGTTGCTTGAATTCGAACAATAGGTTGTTTAGGAATATGAAAACTAATAACCTTACGAAAACAATCAATTTTGGCATGATGAGTAGTTAACCATTCAATCCCTAAAATCACATCAAAAGCAAGTATCTTTAAAGAGATTGGATCAAACAAGATTTATAAACAGTGGATGTGATGAAAGTTTCTCCTAACGGAGTTTCCACAGATAGGTCAAAGTTTAATTTCTCCGGAGTCAAGTTTAAACGTTGAGCACAAGCAGGAGAGATAAATGAATGAGTAGAACTGGAATCTAATAAGGTATAAACTTCGCAAGAGTTTATGATTAGCTTACCCGTGATCACCTCGTTTGGGTTCCTTGCACTTTGACCAGTCATGACAAATGCTCTTCCAGGAACCGTTGACTTTGACTTTTCTGGGACAGCCTTTTTAGTCACCATCCCCACTGGACTTGGTTTCTCTACCGTACAATCTCGAGCAATATGTCATTCATTTCCACAATTATAACATACCTTGAACTGTTGTGGACAGTTTGGGCTGATATGTCCCTCTTTTCCACATTTATAGCATACGACCGGTGGTCGTTTCTCTCCCTTAAACCCGATTCTTCACTGGTGTTAACGTCTTCACAGTGTCATTGTTGAATCTCCTCTTTTTAAAATCTCCCCCCGACTCGCTTCTTCTATTTTCATGGCCACGAGTACCACCAGAGTGGTTACCGCTTTTGTCTGAATGTTTTCCTCCCTGCTGGTTTTCATTGTTCTGATGACTATTGCCACCGGTATGACCCTGGTTTGCGGTCCCTTGGTTGAACATACTCGCTATCTCGCTCTAATAATTGAGCCATGTTGACAACATCTGAATATAAAGCAAATTTATGAGAGATAAGATATTTCTGAATCTTGGGTTTTAAACCTCTCAGAAACATCCTCGTCATTCATTCCTCATTCTCTACCAAATGAGGTACAAACCTGGATAACTCTGCGAACTTCGCCTCGTATTGGGACACCGTCATGTTGTTTTGTTCTAGTCTAATAAACTCTACCTCCTTCATATGGCGAATACTTTCAAGAAAGTATTTTTCGTTGAAAAGTTTCTGAAACGTTTCCCAAGACATGCTAAGTGCGGCAGGCTGGGTCCGTTTTACAGACTCCCACCAGTAGTCTGCCTTGCCACGGAACATAAAGGTGGCAAATGGAACCTTTTGTTCCTTTGTGCATCGTAAGACATTGAATATCTTGGTAATTTGCTTGACCCATGTTTCCAACATGATCGGATCCGACTTTCCCTTAAATTCTGGTGGTCCCAACTCTTTAAACTGCTTGGTCAGACAAAGTCATGCATTGCTAGCATTTCCACCAGATTCTCGTGTACACGAGTCTCCTCGCTCGGTTTTTGCATGAACTGCAAAAAGATCCTAAACATTCCGTTGTTTATCGTCTACTCAGTGGTGTTGTTTACAGGAGGAATATTGCCTTCCTGTTGCATGTTCCCCTGGGTAGTGATTAAAGGTGTTTTCACGGTCTCATTAACTCCACCGTTAATATTCTCAGCTGCCATTCTTAAATATTGCCACAAAATAAGGGTTAATTAAACAAATTAACATATCACATTAACCATATACTTCAACTGACCAACAAATAAGCTTAGGTATGACACACTAGCGAAGGATTACTCGTCTCTCCCCTCCTAGTACTATTCCCCAATCTCCGCTAGAGACAATATCCCTAAGCTTTGATACCAACTGTGACGCCCCCAAAATAGGTATACAACACCCATTCTGAGTCGTCAAAATACATGGTACAGAAACAACTACAACTTTATTAATACAACATAAAAACTATGAGTTTAAATACAAATATTATCATCTAGACAATATCAGCACTCAAATAAGTCCTCATTATAATTATTGATACACTATTTTATAGAATAGTGAGGACTACTAGAACCACTTCTAGAACCATCATTCCACACCCCGACTAGTACTCGCTACATTCTCGCCTCCTGAGAAGAAAAATGGAACACCAAGGAAAAGAGTGAGCTCAACTAGCCCAGTAAAGAATATGATAACGAAGATAACATAGAACAAATTATCGTTAGTCTTTAACAGGGAAAAATCTAATAGAATACAATAGACAACCAGTTTTAAATTAATCTTCGCAGCGGAAATAATAATTCATTAGAAGAGTTAAGTAGAGAATGCAAACTATTATCTTCTATATATGAATTTAAAAGTTCGTCATCGTCGATATTTTATCCTTTGCACTACAAGCCAAACATCAATCAATATATATCTGGAATTAAATATTCATCAATCAATATTTCATTTTTCAAAAATATTTTAAAGAAAAAAGTGTCGATTCGTGAATAGTCCAAGTATACGTGAATAGTAACTCCAAACACTAAAAGATAGAAATTTCACAAAAAAAAATCATCTTGCTTAAGTGAATAGTACTAAGTTGAATACTAACTCGTGAATAGTAACTCATGAATAGTAACTCGTGAATAGTAACTCATGAATAGTAACCCCGACATGAAAAAGTTCCAAATTTGATAAAAAGTTCCAACCAATATTTTAGTATAATGATATTGAGGAAATAATATCATTTTCGAATAAAATAACATCCCTTACCTCAGAAAGAATAGAACTTCTGACTGGAATACTGGATATAGTGCTGAAAAAACTTGCACCGTATAGCAATACTCAAAGTACTAAAATACTCACAAAAGTACTCTCGATATATAGAGAGAGAAAGAGAGAGAAGATTTTAGTTTCTGGTGTGATTTTCAATTCTAACCTAAGCACCCTATTTATAGGAAAATGCTTAGAACACCAAAGCAGAAAATTGAATATAATAATAATATATATAACCAAATTTCTTACGCCCACTCTTAGATCTGAAATCAGCCATTTACATCATATGCAAGACCCAATTATATGACCAAAAACGTTTTTGTAATTATGAATATTTAAAACTTCCAAAAATCAATTATTTCGGAACTACTGAACTTCAATAATTCATAATAAATATCTCTTTCATCAGAAAATTCGAATCTCGTGAATTTTTATAGAAAATTCAATTCTCTATAACTTTGTAGAGGAAAGTGTTTCCAAATTCTAAATAAAAATTGACCGAAATCCATAAACGGGCGATTTTACAGGCTATAATCAAATTTTAGTCAAGAAATGTGTCCACCAACATGTTTAACATGTTTTTAGTATTTATTGCAACAAAAATACTCCTCCTCATTTACTCATATATCCCACATTCATTGTAAAAAAATATTATCATTATTATATTATAATAATATAATAAAATATTATTTTATCAGAAACGATAAAATATCAATTTTTTTAACAATTGTCAGTTTAAAAAATTTCTCCATCTATATCCACATAAAATCAATATTTTCCTCATCATATAAATCAATAATTAATTATTCATAAATAATATTACGTAATCATAAGATCGACAACCAGCCGCTCCTGTGAAAGAGGGGGCTTTCCAATAAGAATTTCTCCTTACTGGCGCACAATTAGGTGACCAAACCTCTCCTTATACATAACTTTCTAGACATTGCCAATAATGTTTTCTAATAATATTATTCAGATAATATGAATTATTGCTTCGATAATGGAAAATACTATGTAGTGACAATTATTAAAATAACAAAGTAAATATAAAATATCAACGCAAAGAATTATTGAATCAATAAAATAAAATATTGAACAATAATTATCGTAATAATTATTGAGTAGTGCCTTCTTACGTAAGAATTAATAATCGGTGCAATACCGCAGTGATACTGTCAACAACGCCAGTATTCATCGTGTTTTAACCACCGGGTATTCCAACAATATTAATTAAGAATAACTAGCACTGTTTATTTATAAACAACTTATACTTGTCGCTTTCTTCATCTAATCGCTTAGTTATGGGCCCACAAAAATCTAAGGCAAAATCGTTTAATATTCCCCGACAAAGAAGAATATTCCACGACCAAACGAATATTCCCCGACAACAATGAATATTTTATAACCATCTCGCTTATTTTTAAAATATTCAATTTTTTACCCATAACTAACCACATTAATCAATTCAACCCTTACTATTTCAAAATAATAAATAGAGGAAATTAAATTTCATTTATAATAAGTTGGGGTCTTACAGCTTGTTCAAAATTGTGTTTTGTGTAGCCAAGTAAGTTGAGATAAATAGAGGGGATTTTTATGATGTATTTATTATAAATTTTGTTTATTATATGGACCCCACTTTTACTTACCCATTTTGTTATATATATATAATGAACTCCCTCCCACCAAGTTATCCCCCACCCCACTTTGAAATATATATATATATATATATATATATATATATGGAGCGGATCAGGTCCGGACTCTCGCATTTTAACAAAATGCGGACCTTTTTGTTGCTTTTTTTAAAACAACTAAAAAAGTTTAATATTTATGGGCTCGAATTTTTCTATATCAGATGTTTTGGGTGTGATTTGGATATATATAACAAAACATGTCTGCATGCATCGCATATACATATTTTGTTATATGTATCCAAATCACACCCAAAACACTGTATTATAAAAAAATTCCATTTCCATAAAATATTAAACCTTTTTTTAGTTGTTTTTTTTAAAAAGCAAATAAAATAAAAATAAAATTTTGGTCCGCATTTTAATCATGTTCGGACTGCCGGACCTGATCTTGGTTGTGTGTGTGTGTGTATATATATATATATATATTATAATAAGTTTTATTTTTTATGAAAAATAGAATATATTATATTTTATTATGCATAGTGTTTGCATAGTGCTAGTTAGTAAAATCAAAATTATTTCAGACGAATTCATTGCGCCCGTGATTTCCCCCACTGTGTAGTCCGTGATTTTTCCTAAATAGTATCCTCTCATTCTCCTGTAAATAGGATGTTTAGTTTAGAATTAAAAATAACACCAGAATCAGAGAATTCTTCTTCTATAATATTGAGCGTATTTCTTTAGAATTTAAGAAGCTTTGAGTGTAGAAAACAGTGCGAGTTTTTTTCAAAAATATCCCCGCCCTACTAGTCAGAAATAGTCGTTTACGATATTATTTTTCGTATTCGTAAGAAATTTTATTTTCGTTCAATATTCATAAGGAATATTATTTTCGTTCAATATTCGTAAGGAATATTATCTTCGTTCAATATTCGTAGGAATATTATTTTCGTTCAACAATTGTAAGAGATATTATTTTTGTTCAATATTCGCATGAAATAATATTTTCTTCCATACTATGTAGTATGTAAGTAATATTATTTCATTTCAGATTCTGAATTATACACTCATTTTGTTAAAGTATTGCTTCTATAGTCCTTGAAATTAGTACAATATCCTTAAAATTTGCGTTTCATCGAGTATTTTTTTCACGGGAATATTTTTTTGTACATTCTTGTTAATTTTAATCTTTTCATGCCAGAGTACTATTCACAGGATACTATTCATGAAGTACTATTCACGGGGTACTATTCACTTAGGTACTATTCACACGAGGTACTATTCATGACAAAATTTAATTTCTTTTCTGTCCAAATTATTTTTGATACAATATTATTCTTGAATTTTACTCCACAAAGCAGCATCATGCTAACAATTTGGACATTCTTAAACTCTGTATAAATTGAATTATAAATCTCTAAAATTTATCATTTGCTTTCACTTAATTGAATTCTTATATACCTGTTATCATCCTCATGCTTATATTATGATGAAAGTTATCTTTGGCTCGTAGTGCATATATGGACTGTTGATTGGTATAATTATGACTATGTATCGGTATAATCAAGACCATTGGTGATAACACGAATATCCTTGGCGCGTCGTGTATGGATAATTCGTGGATGTGATACTAATAAATATCCTTGGCCATAGTGCATGGATAATTCAGTGATGTGGATTATTTATTGAGTTGAGTCTTAGCGATAAAATTGATGATAAACTTTTTAAATCATAGAAGATAGTAGATATCATACTCTAGTTGACTCTTCTAATGGATTGTTTGTTCCGCTGCAGTTAAACTTGTTGTTTATTGTATTCAATCAGTTTAACAATATTGAAGGCTAACGATAATTTATTCTGCATTATCTTAGTCATAATATTTCTTACGAGGCTAGTTGAGCTCACCCTTTTGCTTTCATTGTTCTCTTCAGGAAATGAGAACGTAGCCGGGACTAGTCGGGGAATGGAGTGACGGTCCGAGATGGTGGCTGTAGTAGTCCTCACTATTTTATAAAATACTGTGATAATAATTGTAATGAGGACTCCATTTGAGTTTGGATATTGTCTAGAAAATAAAATCCGTGTTAAAACTCTCAGCTTATGTTACATGACAGTTGTATAATTAAGTTTGTATTTGTATTGTGAATCATGTATTTGGCGACTCAGAATGGGTGATGTATACCTGTTTTGGGGGCGTCACAATGACCTTGGAATTATGTAACACTTTAATGGGAGGATTATCTATTATACTCGTGAGATTTATTTATACCCTTTGTTTATAAGTAGATAGATGTAATTTTGTGGAACACTGAAAACTAGATCTGTGGGATTGAATTACCACAAATGCCATAAATATAAAATTTTATCAAAAAAGACCAAAATACCCTCTAAGAATCTGAATATACCATATAAGGGTCTTTTAGCCATAAAATCAAATTTTCATAATTTCCAACATCATTTAACTTAATTTATTCATTTATCCATATCTGAAACATTTACATGAAAAATACCAAAACATGTCCAAATTTTTTTCTTTTTTGGGAAATATCAATATATAGTTCCCTTATGAGCATATATATTTTTCTGAAATTTTACAATTTTGTTTACTATTTTTAAATAGTCCAATATAGTCAAATCTTGCAACATTTTTCATAAATCAAAATATTGTCTAAAAATTTTGAAGTTTTCAAGGTAAGCTCTTGCAATATACATCTACTCCCAGTAAAATTTTTACAAGTTTTGGAGTTAACCACAAAGAGTTATTATTATTTTTTTTACTTTTAAAATAGTCATTTCTTGTAAAATTCATAACTTTTATTCTACACATCCAAAAATTGCCATCTTTGGACTGGACCTTATAAACTCATCATATTAAAATACCAAAGTTTTCCAGAATTTTTAAAGCACAGAAAATATACAAAATAGTCCCTACATTGGACTGACCTGAAACTGCCTTTTCCCCCTTTTTCTTTTAGCTTGACTTTTTTGACTAAAATAGCTCCCATGACTTGTAAAATCAACATATTTGAGTGCTACCACTTGAGTTTACAAGTTAACTCATACATCTAGCATCCATCTTTGACAGATTTCAAAAAGAAGTTGTAGATCTTAAATGGTAAATTTTCAAAGTGAACAAAAGCTAAGGTTTTCTAGCCTTTGTAACATAGTTTTACTTTTCTTTCTTTTGATCCAACTTTTAACACACGAAATAGTTTGATCTATACATAAAACACTATATAACTTGTAGATCTAATGTTTTAAGATTCAAGATCATAAGCACATGATTTAACAAAACAAACACATAAACTAATTAATGTTTTATATTTAATGGTTTTTATACCTTGATTTAAAAGTAACTTTCCTTTTTTTCCCAAAGTAGTTGATAAATTTTGGAAGCAAGAAGATCAAAAAAACTCCTCCTTCTTCCCATGAAGGCCACGGTTTTTTCTCTCTCTTTTTCTCTTTCTATATTTCTTTTCTTTTGGAAGTTTAGGAAGAGAATGAAGTAAAGATTTTAATCGGAATGAAAGGAGGGGGTTTATATAGGCTATTTTAATGTGTAGATATAATCTTGTATATCTATATTAAGTCTTCTAACATATCTTGCAAATCTCCTCCATACTCTATCTAATCTCTTGAAATCTAGCAAATCAAATGAAATAATAAGGCTTGAATTAGAAAGTGACACATGGGGGAGTTGGTGAAAAACTTTGACAACAAAAATCAAACATGTGCTTCCTTTCTTCCTCTATATAGTCGGGTTAGTCCCCCCTAATTTCCCCATTTTTGCTTTATTTTATTTACTTTATTTACTTAATCAAATGTCCTAAAAGTCCCTACACTAATTGGGCCAATTAGTTAGCCACCATCAAAGGTAAAATAGTCATTATGCCATTACTAGAAAAGGGCAAAATGGTCATTCCACCATCTCTAGGAAATTTCCTAGAAATTTCCTTCTTGGACATATTCGTCATTAGTAATTTTATAAAGGGTATAATGGTTATTTGGCCATTTGCTAGGAAACTTCCTAGAAATTTCTCTCTAGGATGCAAGGGTCATTAGTGAGATTCTTCAAAGGCAATTTGGCCATTTAATCATTCAATAGGAAATTTCCTACAAGGACACTATAGTTATTCATAATTTTATCTTGGGGTAAAATAGTCATTTCATCATTATTAGGAAACTTCCTAGCAATTTCCTTCTAGGACTCATTGGACATTAATATCTTTCTCCAAAGGGCAAAAGAGTCAACACACCGTTGCTAAGAAACTTTCTAGAAATTTCTTCTTTCACACTTAGCCCATATAATTTTTAAATTAATTAACTTAAATTTCTTATCTCATATTTTCAATTCATGTCCTCTTTGTAAGACCCCAAAATTTATGAAATGAAATTATTAAATTTTCTTATAATTATTATTCTATTTAGTAAATAGTTAAAATGATAAAAGGTTACAGTTAAGGGTGATATGTGAAAATTTTACAAATTAAGCAAGTTGTTGTGACGCCCCCAAAATTAGGTATACATCACTCATCTTGGGTCGCCATATACATGGTACAAAATTCAAATACAACTTACTAATACAACTGTCGTGTACAATACGACAAAACATAACTGTGAGTTTGTATACAATTATTGTCTACTAGAGATTATACAAACTCAAAAGGAGTCCTCATTACAATTATTAACACACTATTTCACAGAATAGTGAGGACTACTAATGCTATCCTCCTCGACCGTCACCGTCTCCCTGGCTAGTTCTCGCTATATTCTCATTTCAAGAAGAGAATAAAGGAAAGAAAGGGTGAGCTCAACTAGCCCAGTAAGAAATATTATGACTAAGATAATGCAGAATAAATTATCGTTAGCCTTCAACAGTGTTAAACTGATAAAATATAACGACATCAAGTTTAACTGCAGCGGATCAAGCAATCCATTAAAAGAGTCAAGTAGAGAATAAAATCTACTATCTTTTATGATTTTAAAAAAATTTCATCACTTTTATCATTTGAGACTTAAGCTTAATAAATAATTCACATCATCCCCGCACTACTACCAAGGATATTCATTAGGGTCACGACCACAAATTCCATGCACTACGGGCCAAGGATATTTGTGTATTCATCAATGGTCATGTTCATGCCAACAACTGTCCATTAATGCACTACGTGCCAACGAGGACTTTTACCACATCATTTGTAACATTACGGTCATGATTACAATCAATAATCCTCGGTCATAATCATACCAAGTCCATCCATGCTTTACAGCCACGATGATGACTTTCAAAAATATAAACATGAGGATGATGACAATGATATAAAAATTCAATAAAACAAGTTCAAGAATTAAGTTATTCAGAACTAATAACGTCCAAATTGTGAACATGATCTCGCTTTGGAGAGTAAAATTCAAGATTTCTCGTAAGAATATTTCCATGAAAATATCGATGAAGCGCTTAAATATCAAGGATATTCCACTAATTTCATGGAGTATAGAAGTCAAAATTTTAACTAATCGAGAATAATAAGGAATGGAATAACAACAGAAATCACCATGCATGCGGTACTTACAGCATAAAGTTATTCCAACAGAATAATAATAATGGAACCAATCGTGAAAATCACACCAAGCGTGATGTTCCAACGAATAATAAAGAATGAAATAATAAAGATTTAAACCAGTCCTGCGTAAAAGCATGATGCCAGTTGTTCCAACGAAATAATAAAGACCGAATAATAAAAACGGAACCAGGTCCGGCGTATAACACAGACAGGATGTTCCAACGGAATAATAAAGACAGAATAATAGAAGAATATCTCCACGTATAGGGTATTCCGCGTATACAGGTTATTCCAACAGAATAATAAAGAAATGAAATAACAGAAGTTTTCTTCTTAAATACAAAAGAATAATATCCCTTACCGTAAAAAAAACTGAATATAAGAGTAGTTAAGTAGTAGAATACTTTTCTTCCTTCTCTCTTACAGTTTATCTCTGTAGAGTTTCAGTGAATTCGTAAAAAAATAATGAAGGAATGAGCTTCTATTTATAGAAGAATTGAATGCATAGTAACTAACTCATGAACGGTCCAGATTGATATACTTTAATCTGACGGTCCATATTTAAAGCAAAATCTTTTAAATAAAAAATATATATATATATATATATATATATATAATAAGTCACATGTTTGTTTGAAAATAAAAACACAATCCGTGAGAAATTCTCACCTTTTTCCCCAAAATTCTTCTTCCAACATGTGGGCCCCACCCACATGTCATTATCCATCATATATATATATATATACCAATCCCCATCTTTTACGTAACCTCCCTCCCATAAATCAAGATTTCCCCACCAAATTGACAATTCCAATAATGCATATATAATATAACCCCACATCACTTAATAATGTAAATCCCCACCAAAACCCACTAACACACAAATACTCTTACACACACATGACATATATATATATATATATATATATATATATATATATATATATATATATATATATATATATATATATATATATATATAAACTTTATAACTTCTTTCTGATTATTTTGAAAAATGGGTAAGTAGGGATCCAAATAATAATCAAAACTGAGTGACTTCTCACATAAGCATCAAAATCAATACCGTGTGCTACTATGCAACCACGTGTATTACTGTACTTTTACTACCGAGTAGTTCAACAGTATCAACGCTAAAACTTTCGCCGTTATTTTCAATAAAATATTTTTGTCGTTTTCTCAATCCGACAATAATTCTGTTATGGGGTCCACCAATGATTGTACCGTCCTACGGATATTCCCTGATAAAAAGAATATTTCCTGACCAATCAAATATAATATGACAACTTGCATACTTTGCAAAATTTGTAAATATTACCAACAACTATAACATTCTATCAAATTCATTCCATAATATTCAAAAATGATAATTATAGAAAAATTCATCTTTATTCAAAAAGTTGGGGTCTTAAAACTTCCCCTTCTAAAGAAATTTCTCCCTCGAAATTAGGGTACATACCTGGTATATCGAAGAGGTAAGGATACCTTGACTTCATTTTAGATTCTAACTCCCAGGTCATTTCCTCAACATCGTGGTTTCTCCACAAAACTTTGACTTGAGGTATAACCTTGGAGCGTAAAATATGTTCCTTCTTATCCAAGATTTGAACAGGAACCTCTTCATACGTCAAATCTTCCGCTATTTTGTCCGGTTCTAACTCAATAATGTGGTTCGGATCTTTTACATATTTACGTAACATGGATACGTGAAAAACATTATGAACACGAGACATACTTGGCGGTAAGGCAAGTCTATAGGCTACAGTTCCTACTCGATCGAGGATTAAAAATGGGTCGATAAATCGATGATTGAGCTTTCCTCTCTTTCCAAATCTCGTAACTCCTTTCCATGGAGCAACACGTAACAACACATGATCTCCTATATTGAATTCCACGTCCTTTCGATGAAGATCAACATAACTCTTTTGTCGATCTTGTGAGGTTTTTATATGTTGCCGGATCGTTTGAATCTTTTCCGTAGTCATATGTACCAACTCTGGTCCCTACAACGTTGCTTCACCCACCTCATTCAAGCATACTGGAGAATGACACTTCCTTCCATACAACGCTTCGAATGGAGCTATGCTAATACTTGCTTGATAATTGTTGTTGTAGGAAAACTCAACCAATGGTAAGAACTTGTCTCAACTTCCCTTGAAATCAAGGACACAGAGTCTTAATAGATCTTCAAAAGTTTGAATAGTCCTCTCCGACTGTCCGTCCGTCTGAGGATGATATGCCGAGCTAAATCGTAAATCCGTGCCCATAGATTTCTACAAACTAACCCAAAATCGTGAAGTGAAACTTGGGCCTCGATCAGAAACTATGGATACTGGCATACCATTCAATCTTACAACATCGTTTATGTACATACGAGCAAGACGTTCAAGTGTATAAGTTTCTCGTATCGGTAAGAAATGAGCAGACTTGGTCAATCTATCAACAATGACCCAAATCGCATCTATGCCTTAAGAAACTTTGGGAAGACTAGTAACGAAATCCATGGTAATGTGCTCCCACTTCTATTCTGGAATTTCAAGTGGTTGCAATGGACCTTTTGGTACTTGATGCTCCGCCTTGACTCATTGACACGTTAGACACCTTGAGATAAACAACGCTATCTCTCTCTTCATATTGCCCCACCAAAATGTATGTCGAAGATCATGATACATTTTGGTACTCCCAAGATGGATTGCAAATGGTGTGTTGTGCACCTCTATCATGATTTTATACTTTAAATCAGGGTCGTTAGGAACACAAAGTCTGGAGTTGACTCGAAGTATTCCTTTTTCATCGATTCTTGCTTCCAGCATCGCACCTTCTTGCACTTTCTTCGTCATACGCATGCACGGGTCCTCGAGTACGGATCAGAACTTGAAAGCGAAATTTTTAACTTTATCAATTAAAGTCGGTTCTACTCGTATATTCGCCATCATCACGTGGGTCCCTGGAGTCTTTATCTCTATCTCCATCCTTTGCAAGTCATACAAAATGGGCCTTTGCGTTGACAATATTGCACTCGTACCCACATATGATCTTCTACTCAATGCGTCAGCTACCACGTTCGCTTTTCCAGGATGGTATGATCATAATCTTTCAACAGTTCAAGCCAACGTCGTTGTCGCGTGTCGAGTTCTATTTGAGTGAAGAAATATTTAAGGCTTTTATGATCCGTAAAGATCTCCACTTTTTCCCCATACAAGTAATGCCTCCAAATCTTTAGTGCGAAGACAACAGCTGCCAACTCTAGATCATGAGTAGGATAATTCCTCTTATATTCTTTGAGTTGTCGTGAGGCATAAGCTATGACTTTCCCATGTTGCATGAGAACACATCCTAACTCTTTGCCAGAAGCATCACTGTAGATGATAAATCCCTCCGAACCAGATGGTATTGTCAGAACAGGTGCTGAAATGAGTCTCCTCTTGAGCTCTTGAAAACTCTTCTCACATTCCTCGCTCCAACCGAACTTTGTATCTTTCCGAGTCAACTGAGTTAGTGGAGTAACGATTCGAGAAAACCCTTCTACGAATCCCCAATAATACCAGCTAACCCGAGAAAGCTACGTACTTCGGTCACTGATTTAGGTTGCTCCCAGCTTTGAATAGCTTCAATCTTTGCTGGGTCAACAGATATTCCATGACTTGATAACACGTGCCCAAGGAATACTACTTCCTCAAGCTAGAACTCGCATTTCTTTAACTTGGCATAAAGCTTTTATTCACGAAGCTTTTGGAGTATCAACCTCAAGTGTTGCTCATGATCTTCACGGCTTTTGGAATAAATAAGGATGTCATCAATAAAAACGACCACAAAGTGATCCAAATATTCGTTGAATACTCGGTTCAACATATCCATGAAGGCAGCAGGAGAATTAGTCAATCCAAAGGACATGACTAGGAATTCATAATGCCCATACCGAGTTCTGAAAGCCGTCTTTGGAATGTCATCGGATTTAATCTTCAATTGGTGATATCCGGAACGAAGATCAATCTTTGAAAAGAATTTGGCTCCTTGCAACTGGTCAAATAAGTCATCAATACGTCGCAATGGGTACCTATTTTTGATGGTGACATGATTTAACTCTCGATAATCAATACAAAGTCGCATTCTCCCATCTTTCTTCTTCACGAATAGAACAGGAGCACCCTAAGGAGAAATACCGAATAAAGCCAATGTCTAACAATTCCTGCAGTTGAGTCTTTAACTCCTGAAGTTCAATAGGAGCCATTCGATATGGGGCTTTAGAAATGGGTTTTGTACCGGGTTCAAGGTCGATACAAAATTCAATTTCACGCTCTGGGGGTAGGCCAGGAAGTTCTTCAGGGAATACGTCAGGAAATTCATTAACAATAGAAATATTATTCAAAACTGATGTATTTTTGTTTAGATCTTTGACATGAGATAAGAAAGCTTGACATCCATTTTTCAATAAACGAATAGCTTTATGGCTTGAGATGACAGTGATTGATTTTAATGGTTTGGTTGCTTGAATTCGCATAATAGGTCGATTAGGAATATTAAAGCTAACAACCTTACGAAAACAATCAATTTTTGCATGATGAGTAGTTAACCAATCAATCCCTAGAATTACATCAAATGCAAGTATTTTTAATGCAATAAGATCGACAGGTAATGTGTGGGTACCAACTTGAACCAAACAAGACTTATAAACCGTGGATGTAATGAAAGTTTCTCCCAACGGGGTTTCAACAGATAAATCAAAATCCAATCTCTCCGGAGTCAAATTTAAACATTGAGCGCAAGTAGGAGAAATGAAAGAGTGGGTAGAATCGATATCAAATAAAGTATAAACTTCGCTAGAGTTTATGATTAGCATACCCGTGATGACCTCGTTCGGGTTCCTTTCTTTCTGGGGAGGTCACGACAAATGCTCTCCCTTGCACCATCGACTTTGACTTTTCTGGGACGACCTTTGGTGCCTCCATCCTAGCTGAACTTGTCTTCGGTGAACGATAAAATTGGGCTAGGTGACCTTCTCTTCCACAATTATAGCACGCTTTGGATGGCATTGCGCAATTTGGACTGATGTGTCCCTCCCCTCCGCATTTGAAGCATATGATAGGTGGTCTTTCTCCTTCCTTAGGAACGGGTGCTGATGCTGACGTCTATCCATCATTGTTGAATCTCCTCTTCTTGAAATGTCCATTCTTATTGTTTTGTCCCTGATTACCACCGAAGTGGTTACCATTTCTGGCCTGTTGATTTCCTCCACGCTTATTGTCACCGCTTTGATGACTGCTCTCACTGGTATTATCATTTTGTGTTTGCCGCTTCTTTTGTCATATTTGACTTGTTATCGCGCTCCACCAACTGAGCCCCATTTACAACATCTAAATACAAACACAGTTTATGAGATATAAGATGTTGACGTATCTCCAGCTTTAAACCTCTTAAAAACATTCGCGTCATACTCTCTTCATTATCCACCAAGTGGGAAGCAAACCGGGATAACTCCGCAAATTTTTCTCGTATTGCGACACGGTCATATTATTTTGCTCCAATTTGATAAACTCCACCTTCTTCATGTAACGAATACTTTCGGAAAGTATTTGTCGTTGAATGTACTCTTGAACTTCTCCCAATACATCTTCAAGACGGCAGTTTGAGTACGCTTTTACCGATTCCCACCAAGAATCGCCTCTCCACAAGAACATAAAGGCGGCAAAGGGAACCTTTTGCTCCTCGAAGCATCCCAATACATCAAATATTTTGGTGATCTGCTTTATCCATGCTTCCGCCATAAGTGGTTTTTGCTCTCCCTTAAACTCCGGTGGTCCCAGCTCCTTGAACTGTTTAGCGGTGACTACCCGAGAGTTTCCAGTGTTTCCACCTACGTTTTGGACAGGAGCCGCTCTCGCCTGCTGTTGCATGAATTGCATAAAGCCTCTGAACAATCCATCATTCATCATTTGGTCAGTGTTGTTGTTTGCATGAGGATTGTCGCCTTCCTGATGCACATTAATTCTCCTGATTATTGATATGTGGAGACTCAACGGTCTCTTGTGCTCCATTGCTATTCTCAACATTTTCGGATGTCATTTTCAGATACTGCCACAAAATAAAGGTTAATTGACACGTAACATAATATCTCTAAACTCTGACCATCCAATTTAAATACACAATAAATTTAAGTAGGTTATATTAGCGAAGGAATTCCTCGTCTCTCGCCTCGTAGTTCTAGTCTTACATCTTAGCCAGGGATCATATCCCTAAGCTTTGATACCAACTATGACGCACCCAAAATTAGGTATACATCACCCATCTTGGGTCGCCATATACATGGTACAAAATTCAAAAACAACTTACTAATACAATTGTCGTGTACAATACGACAAAACATAACTGTGAGTTTGAATACAATTATTGTCTACTAGAGATTATACAAACTCAAAAGGAGTCCTCATTACAAATATTAACATACTATTTCACAGGATAGTGAGGACTACTAATGCTATCCTCTGGACCGTCACTCCGTTCCTCGACTAGTTCCTGCTATGTTCTCATTTCCTGAAGAGAACAGTGAAAGAAAGGGTGAGCTCAACTAGCCTAGTAAGAAATATTATGACTAAGATAATGCAGAATAAATTATCGTTAGCCTTCAACAGTGTTAAACTGATAAAATATAACGACATCAAGTTTAACTGAAGCGGATCAAGCAATCCATTAAAAGAGTCAAGTAGAGAAGTCAAAATTTTAACTAACTGAGAATAATAAGGAATGGAATAACAACAGAAATCACCATGCATACGATAATTCGCATAGGCAGGTTATTCCAACAGAATAATAATAATGGAACCAGTCGTGAAAATCACACCGAGCGTGATGTTCCAATGTAATAATAAAGAATGAAATAATAAAGATTTAAACCAGTCCCAAGTAAAAAGCATGTATACATGATGTTCCAACGGAATAATAAAGACCGAATAATAAAAAGCGGAACCAGTCCCCGCGATAACACGACGTGGATGTTCCAAATCGGAATAATAAAGACAAAATAATGAAGAATGTCACCACGTATATGGTATTCAGCGTATACAAAGTTATTCCAATGTATAATAAAGAAATGGAATAATGAAGTTCTCTTCTTAAATACAAAAGAATAATATCCCTTCTTAGTAAAAGAAACCCGAATATAAGAGTAGTTAAGTAGCGAATACTTTTCTTCCTTCTCTTACAGCTTATCTCTCTGAGTTTCAAAGAATTCGTAAGAAAATAATGAAGAAATGAGCTTCTATTTATGAAGAATGGAATGAATATTAACTAACTCATGAACGGTCCAGTATTGATTTACTTTAATCTGACGGTCCATATTTAAAGCAAAATCTTTGAAATAAAATATAATATATATATATATATATATATATATATATATATATATAATAAGGCACATGTTTGTTTGAAAATAAAAACACAATCCGTGAGAAATTCTCACTTTTTCCCCCAAAATTCTTTTTCTAACATGTGGGCCCTTACGTAACCTCCCTCCCATAAATAGTATATTCCCCACCCATTCCCAATAATGTCGCCAAATATAACCCCACATCACTTAATAAACAACTACAAAACTTTATTAAAATACTCTTACACACACTAAAACACACACAACACATATATTATATATATATATATATATATATATATATCATCTATATAATATCCACACTCAAATAAGTCCTCATTACACCCATTCAATTATTAATACAAACTATTTTTAATACAACATAAAAGTGAGGACTACTAAAATCAACTTCTAATATCCATCATTCCAATAAGTCCTCATTACAATTATTAATACCTATTTTAAGGACTACTAGACTCCATCATTTCATTCTCGCCTCCCCTCCCGAGAAGAAAAAAAATGGAACAACAAGGAAAAGGGTGAGCTCAACTAGCCCAAGAAAGAACATTATGACTAAGATAATATAGAACAAATTATCGTTAGTCCTCAATAGGAAAAATCTAATAGAATACAATAGACAACCAGTTTTAAATCAATCTTCGCAGCGGAAATAATAATTCATTAGAAGAGTTAAGTAGAGAATACAAACTACTATCTTCTATATATGAATTTAAAAGTTCATCGTCGATATTTTATCCCTGTAACATTAATCAATATATATCTGGAATCAAATATTCATCTTTGCACTACAGGCCAAAGATATTCATCAGTTGGTCATGTTCATCTAAACACCTATTCATCTTTGCACTACGGGCCAAAGATATTAATCACCGGCCATGTTCATCTCAACACTGCTCATTTTTGCACTACGGCCAAAGATATTCATCAAGAAATCATTCATCTTTGCACTACGTGCCAAAGATATTCAAGAATATCATCATTTAGGACCGAGGATGATGAAAAATATTTTAAAGAAAACGAATCCAAAGGAAACAAAAGAACAAGTATTAAGGATTCGTACTTTTAAATAATCCAAGTTCAAAAATACTTCATAAATAACCGTTGGAGTAAAATTCAAGAATGAAGATCAAAACATAGATCCAATCAAAGATAGGAATCATAACATAAATCTTGGACACGTAAAAGAAAAAATTAATTTTTTCGTGAATAGTGTCGATTCGTGAATAAAGGTCGATATCGTGAATAATGTCGTATACGTGAATAAGAAACTCCACCTCAAAAGATAGAAATTTCACAAAAAAAATCATCACGCTTCGTGAATAGTACTCGTGAATAAGTAACTCATGAATAGTAACTCAATAAGAATAGTAGTAACCCCGACATGAAAAAGTTCCAAATTTGATAAAAATTTCTAACCAATATTTCTGGCATAATGATATTGAAGAAATAATATCATTTTCTAATAAAATAACATCCCTTACCTCGTAAAAGAATAAGATTTCGATCGAATACTCGATATAAGTCTTTGAAAGAACTTGCACCGAGATAAGAATACTCAAAGTACTAAAATACTCACAAAATACGCCGATATTATAGAGAGAGAGAGAGAGAAAATCTTTATTTTCGTGTGATTTTCAATTCTAACCCAAGCACCCTATTTATAGAAATCGCTTAGAACACCAAAGCGTAAAATTTAATATAATAATATTATATATAAACAAAATTAATACGCCCACATCTTGAATCTGAATTCAGCCACCATGCACATGTTAAAGATGCCCACAACATATAAAAAACGTTTTTATTAATAAAAATAAATAAAACTTCCAAAAATCAATTATTTCGAACTTCAGAACTTCAATAATTCATAATAAATAGCCCTTTTATTAGAAAATTCAATCTCGCTAATTTTTATAGGAAATTCAATTCTCTACAACTTTTCGTAAAAAAGTTTTTCCAAATTCCAAATGTAAATTGACCAAATCCACATACTAACAATTTTACAAGCTATAATCAAATTTCAAATAAGAAATGGGGTCCACCACACACAAAACATGTGTTAATCATTTAATGCAATAAAAAATACTCTTCCTCCTCATATACTCATATATCCCACATTCATTGTAAAATATCATCATTATTCTATTATAATAATATAATAAAATATTATTTTATCGTAAAAGATAAAATATCAATTTTTAACAATCGTCACTTTAAAAATTTTCTCCATCTATATCCACATAAAATCAATATTTTCCTCATCATATAAATCAATAATTAATTATTCACAAATAATATTACGTAATCACAAGATCGGGCAACCGTGCCGCTCCTGTGAAAGAGGGGCTTTCCAATAAGAATTTCTCCTTATCAAGCCGCAATTAGGTGACCAAACCTCTCCTTAGATGTAACTTTCTAGACATTGCTAATAATGTTTTCTAATAATATTATTCAGATAATATGAATTATTGATTCGATAATGGAAAATATATTGTAGTGACAATTATCAAACAATAGTAATATAAAATATCAACGCAAAGAATTATTGAATCAATAAAATAAAATACCGAATAAGAATTATCGTAATAATTATCGAGTAGTGCTTTCACGTAAGAATCAATAATTGGTGCAATACCGTGCTATTGTCGCAACAACAACGCCAGACATCGTGTTTTAACCACCGGGTATTCCAACAAGATAATCTGTGAAATAACTACTACCGCTATTTATAAACAACTTATACTTGTCGCTTTTTTTCATCCAATCGCTTTTCATTATGGGCCCACACAAGGTCAATGCGCTACCGTCGCATTTAATATTCCCCGACAGTAAGAATATTCCACGACCAAATGAATATTCCCCGACAACAATGAGTATTTTATAACCACTTGCTTATTTAAAATATTTGCACATTTTACCCACAACTAACCACATTAATCAAATCAACCCTTACTATTTCAAAATAATAAATTGAGGAATTAAATTTTATTTATTAATAATTTGGGGTCTTACAACCTCCCCTCCTTATGAAATTTTGTCCTCAAAATTGACGTACGTAGGACGTGCTTTTTTCCTATCCAAAATCTTAACAGGTACCTCTTCATACGTTAAGTCTTCGGCTATCTCGTCCGATTCTAACTTAATAACATGGGTTCGGTCGTCCACATATTTACGTAACATCGATACGTGAAAAAAATGTTATGAACACGCGTCATACTTGGGCGTAAAAAACGAGTCTATAGGCCACGCTCCTATTCGATCGAGGATTTCAAATGGACTAATAAATCAAGGTTTGAGCTTTCCTCACATCGCCGATTCTCGCTTTTGAATAACGACTTCTTGATCTTCTTCTTCATATTCATCAACTCCAAGTCTCAGAATGCTTGAGCAATTTTATCGATTAAAGTCGATTCTAATCAGATATTCATTATCTTCACGCAGTTCTTGGAATCTTTAACTCTATCTCCATCTTCCGTAAGTTATATGAAATGGGTATTTGTGTTAACAATATCGCACTCGTAACCACATACGATTTTCTACTCAACACGCCGCCTACCACGCTCGCTTTTTTTCCAGGATGGTATTGAATGGTATAGTCGTAATCTTTCAACAAATGAGCCAACGCCGAAGTTCTTCATGTTGAGTTCTACATTCCTCGCTCCATTCAAATTTTGTATCTCTACGAGTCAGCTGCGTTAATGGAATAACGATTCGAGAATATCCTTCAACGTATCTTCGATAATAACCAACTAAGCCTAAAAAGCTACGTATTTCGATTACTGACTTAGGTTGCTCTTAACTGTGACTCATATCCCAACCTTGGATAACACGTCACAATGACACCTATTAGTTTACTATCGCACGAATATGGCAACCCCTACGGAGAGTCTGGCTTCGGTGTATTCCACAAAGGAAGTCACCAGATAAAGGCTCGGGTACAAACTTCTACAGTTGAATTTTTAAGTTCTGAAGTTCAATAGGAGCCATGAGATTTTAGAAATGGGTTTTGTATCGGGTTCAAAGTCGATACAAAATTCAATATCACACTTTGGGAGTAGGCCAGGAAATTTTTCAGGAAATACGTCAGGAAATTTACTAACAACAGAAATATCATTCAAATCTGACGTATTTTTGTTCAAGTCCATAACATGGCTAAGAAATCTTTACATCCGTTTTTCAATAAATGAATGACTTTATAGCTTGATATAAAAGAGTTTGACTTCAATGGTTTGGTTGCTTAAATTTGAATAACAGGTTGCTTAGGAATATAAAAACTAACAACCTTACAAAAACAATCAATTTTAGCATGATGAGTGGTTGACCAATCAATCCTTAAGGTCACATCAAATGCAAGAATTTTTAAAGAAATAAGGTCAACAGTAATGTGATGGTGCCAACTTGATCAAACAAGATTTATAAACAAATGGATGTAATCTAAAGTTTCTCCTAACTGAGTTTCAACAAATAAGTCAAAGTCTAATTTTCTCCAGAGTCAAGTTTAAACGCTGAGTATAAGGTGAGAGATAAATGAATGGGTAGAACCCAGATTCAATAAGGTATAACTTCACAAAAATTTATAATTAACTAACCCGCTAACTTCGTTCGGGTTACTCACTTTTTTGAGAAGTCACGAAAAACGCTTCTTCCAAGAACCGCTGACTTTGACTTTTCCGGATGACCTTTTTCGAGTCACCATCCTCATTGGATCGGGTTTCGCTATCGATAAATCTCGAGCGATATGACCTTCTTTTTCCACAATTATAACATACCTGGAAGGTTGTGAATAGCTTTGGACTTATGTGTCCTCTTCTCCGTGATCTCAGAGATCTAACCGGGCGGCTTTTCTCCTCCTCTAAAATTCGTTGTTGGTGTTGGTGCCGACGCCTTCCCGCTCATTGTTAAATCTTCTCTTCTTGAAATTTCCACTGAAGTTATTTCTTCTATTACCTCGACTATGATTACCAATCAAGTGGTTACCATTTCGCATGATAATTTCCTCCACGATGGTTATCATTGTTCACGACCGCCATGCACCGGCCAGACGATTATCATCGAAGTTGTTGGTCATTATTCTTCAAATGAGCCGACTCATTATCGCTACCCAATAACCGAGCCCTATTTACAACATCCGAATATAAACAAAGTTTGTGAGAAATGAGGTATCGACGATTTTGGGTTTCAAACCTCGCAGAAACATTCGCGGCCATTCTCTCCTCATTATCAACCAAATGGGATGCAAATCGACAACTCGGCAAACTTAGCTTCAGATCATGACATCGCTCATATTGTTTTGCTCCAACTTGATGAACTCTACCTCCTTCATGTGACGAATACTTTCGGAAAGTACTTGTCGTTGAACAATTCTTGAACTTCTCCCAAGACATCTTCAAGGCGCAGAGTCGAGTACGCTTTACTGATTCCCACCAATAATCATGCCTCTCCTCGTAATACGAAAGTGGCGAAGGAACCTTTTGCTCCTCCGAGCATCCCAAGACATCAAATATCTTAGTGATCTCGCTTTATCCATGTCTCTACCGTAAGTGGTTCTGCTTTCCCAAAAACTCTGGCGGTCCTAACTCCTCGAATCGCTTAGCGGTGACCATCCGTGAGTTGCCAAGTGTTTCCACCTCATTTTGAACAAAGAGTCTTTCTCGCTTGGTTTTGCATGAATTCTAGAAAGTTCCTAAACATACCATCGCTCATCATCTCGCTTCAAGCAGTTGTTCACAGAGGAACATTGCCACTGTGCAGACGCTCTCCTCGTCTGGTGAGCAAAGGTGTCTCCACTGGTCTCATTTACTCCATCATTAACATTCTCAATGACATTCTTAAATATCGCCATAAAACAAGGGTTAATTAAACAAATTAACAAATCACATAATACCCCTATATTATGACCGACCAACAAATAAGCTTAGGTAGGACACACTAGCGCTAAGGATTTACTCGCCTCCCTCCTAGTTCTATTCCCGATCTCCGCCAGAGATCATATCCCTAAGCTCGATATTAACCGCGACGCCCCCAAAATAGGTATACAACACCCATTCTCGAGTCGCCAAATACATGGTATGTAAAAACAACTACAACTTTATTAATACAACATAAAAAATACTGCACAACACATGAACCGCTTAGATACAAATATTGTCATC
This sequence comes from Panax quinquefolius, assembly GCA_020205615.1. NCBI lineage: Eukaryota > Viridiplantae > Streptophyta > Magnoliopsida > Apiales > Araliaceae > Panax > Panax quinquefolius. Next base: position 771,661 of record JAINUW010000591.1, on the reverse strand, counting down.
TGATAATATCCACACTCAAATAAGTCCTCATTACAATTATTAATACACTATTTTACGTAATAGTGAGGACTACTAAACAACTTCTAGAACCATCATTCCACACCCCACTAGTACTCACTACATTCTCGCCTCCCGAGAAGAAAAATGGAACAACAAGGAAAAGGGTGAGCTCAACTAGCCCAAGAAAGAACATTACGACTAAGATAATATAGAACAAATTATCGTTAGTCCTCAACAGGAAAAATCTAATAGAATACAATAGACAACCAGTTTTTAAATCAATCTTCAAGAGTAGCTGAAAATAATAATTCATTAGAAGAGTTAAGTAGAGAATGCAAACTACTATCTTCTATATATGAATTTAAAAGTTCATCGTCGATATTTTATCCCCGTAACATCAATCAATATATATCCGAATCAAATATTCATCTTTGCACTATAGCCCAAAGATATTCATCACTTGGTCATGTTCATCTAAACACTGCTCATCTTTGCACTACTAGCAAAAGATATTAATCGCTCAATATGTTCATCTCAACACTGCTCATCTTTTGCACTACGGCCAAAGATATTCATCAAGAAATCATTCATCTTTGCACTACAGCCAAAGATATTCAGTAATATCATCATTTAGGACTGAGGATGATGAAAAATATTTTAAAGAAAACGAATCCAAAGAAACAAAAGAACAAGTATTAAGGATTCGTACTTTAAATAATCCAAGTTCAAAAATACTTCATAAATAACCAGATTGGAGTAAAATTCAAGAATGAAGATCAAAACATAGATCCAATCAAAGATAGGAATCATAATAGATAATCTTGGACACAGAAAAGAAAATTTAATTTTTCTGTGAATAGTGTCGTATTCGTGAATAGTGTCGGATACGTGAATAGTGTATGTATACGTGAATAGTAACTCCGACCTCAAAAGATAGAAATTTCACAAAAAAAATCATCACGCTAGTACTCGTGAATAGTAACTCGTGAATAAGAATCTCATGATAAGTAACTCGTGAATAAGTAACCCCGATATGAAAAAGTTCCAAATTTGATAAAAATTTCCAACCAATATTTCTAAGATAATGATATCAAGAAATAATATCATTTTCTAATAAAATAACATCCCTTACCTCAAAAGAATAAGACTTCCGACCGAATAATCGGATATAGTGTCGAAAGAACTTGCACCGTGATAAAGAATACTCAAAGTACTAAAATACTCACAAAATATACGCCGATATTATAGAGAGAAAGAGAGAGAAATCTTTAGTTTCGTGTGATTTTCAATTCTAACCTAAGCACCCTATTTATAGAAAATTGCTTAGAACACCAAAGCGTAAAATTTAATATAATAATATTATATATAAACAAAATTCATACGCCCACATCTTGAATCTGAATTCACCATTTACGTACACATGTGTTAAAGATGCCCACAACATATAAAAAACGTTTTAATTAATAAAATAAATAAAACTTCCAAAAATCAATTATTTCTAACTTCGAACTTCAATAATTCATAATAAATAGCCCTTTTACCAGAAAATTCGAATTTTGCGAATTTGTATATGAAATTCAATTCTCTACAACTTTACAGAAGAAAGATTTTCCAAATTCCAAACAGAAATTGAACGAAATCCACATACGGATGATTTTACAAGCTATAATCAAATTTCAGTTAAGAAATGGTGTCCACCGACTCACAAAACATGTGTTAATCATTTAATGCAACAAAAATACTCTTCCTCCTCATATACTCATATTTCCCACATTCATTGTAAAAATATCATCATTATTCTATTATAATAATATAATAAAATATTATTTTATCAGAAAAGATAAAATATCAATTTTTTAACAATTGTCACTTTAAAAATTTTCTCCATCTATATCCACATAAAATCAATATTTTCATCATCATATAAATCAATAATTAATTATTCACAAATAATATTACAGAATCACAAGATCGGCAACCGTGCCGCTCCTCAGAAAGAGGGGGCTTTCCAATAAGAATTTCTCCTTATAAAGACGCAATTAGGTGACCAAACCTCTCCTTAGATGTAACTTTCTAGACATCGCCAATAATGTTTTCTAATAATATTATTCAGATAATATGAATTATTGATTCGATAATGGAAAATATCATGTAGTGACAATTATCAAACAACAAGAATATAAAATATCAACGCAATAATTATTGAATCAATAAAATAAAATATCGAATAAGAATTACTATAATAATTATCGAGTAGTGCCTTCACGTAAGAATCAATAATTGGTGCAATATCGTGTGCTATCGCGGCAACAACGCCAGACATCGTGTTTTTAACCACCGGGTATTCCAACAAGATAATTCTGTGAATAACCACGCCGTTATTTATAAACAACTTATACTTGTGCTTTTCTTCATCCAATCGCTTTTCGTTATGGGCCCATACACATATCGTATCATTTACGAATATTCCCCGACATAATATTCCACGACCAAAATAATATTCCACGACAACAATGAGTATTTTATAACCACTTACTAATTTAAATATTTCCACACAACCAACCACATTAATCAAATCAACCCTTACTATTTCAAAAATAATAAATAGAGTATTTTATAAATACTTACTATATTTTAAAATATTTTGAAAATTTTTAAGTACCCAAATAACTAACCACATTAATCAAATCAACCCTTACTATTTTCTAAAAAATAATAAATAGAGTAAGAAATTTTCAAATTTTGTCATTTATTAATAATTTCCACTGAATGATTGTACTTGTCAATGGGGTTCCTTGACAAAAGAATATTATTATTTGCATTATTGACAATCTCTAGAAAGTTCTGTCGAGGAAAGGGGTTTGGTCACCTAATTGTGCGCCAATAAGGAGAAGTGCTTATCGAAAAGCCCCCTCTTTCTTGGGAATGATCTGGTTGTTAATATTGTGAGTTATAATATTAATGGTCAATAATTATTGAAAGATTAAAGATGTGTTATATATATTTATTAGCGATAAATGATGAGATTTAATTTAATAGTTAGTCAAGACTAATTAAATAGTTTGAACTAACTAAGAAAGTAAAAGTGTGTATAAAACACAAGAAAAATGAAATTAAAAATCGAATTTGAGTTCGGAGTTGAATTTGGAGACGCATACGAGATATTTGAGTCTGGGACGATGAAATTAGTAAAAATGGACTATAAACACAAAATTTTTCGGGGTTGAATTTTTGGTCAAAAAGTCAACAGTTAAACATAAATTATTTATATATTATGTTGGGAGAATGCATATTATGATTTGATGTTTTAATGTATATGCTCATGATTATTTGTAAAGTCCTTCAAGTAAGATATGTACAAGAACTTAGTGATAGATCAAATTTGTTAGGTTGATCTAAGCTCTTAACGTGTATCGTTTTGTAATAGAATGTATAGATAAAAAGATCAAAGCTGTTAGGTTGATCTTGAGATGTAATAGATAGGCCTCGAAGAAATCGTAGTGTATCATCTGATCAACATTGCAGAAGTCAAGGCAGAAACGTAGAGCTTCAAAGATCGTAGTGTGCATGCCTTGAAGGACCTCTTCAGAAATTGTAGAGTGGTCCCAACGTTTGTCGAGCCAACTCAACGATCGTAGAATGCTTTGGAAACGTAGAGTTTACAAGTCAACGATCGTAGTGTCCTCTCGAAAACGTAGAGTTAGAACCTAGCATGCAAAGATCGTAGTGTGCAAAGGTTTAAAGAGAAATTGTAGTGCTCTTGGCTGATAGCATCAGATCAAGCACCAAGGCGACAAGTCACTATGATCTGAATCGTAGAGTATCACGATATAAATCGTCGAGCATCATCTGTCTTATGTCAGAAAACGTTGAGTCTCATGATATGTGTGAAGACAGATTCCAACATATGAGAAATGGATTCTAGACGTTGCAGTACTCATCAGTCCCAAAGTAATATGAAATATCCTTAGTATGCAACAAAGAAGCGTATTGAAGAAGCTAAGCAAAGTACCATTGGTAAGGGGGCAAAACACCTTTTACGGTGTTAGGTGAGAAAGCAGTCTGCTGTGTTAGTGGGCCAGAATGCAGTTTCAGAAGATGTACAGAAATGTATCCATCAAAGATCAAAAAAGTTAAATGCATTTAATGCCTCAACGGATGGATCCAATGGATAGTTTTCAAGATCACATATATGCAAATCAGACAGATGAGAGAGAATCAAGCAAGCATTAAACAAATAACGTGAACAACTCTCAAGCTCAACTCTACGATCTGAGAATTTGCAAAGCTTGTTCAGCTACTCAGTTCTTTCGAACAAGTGCTTAAAAAACAACTACTGAGTAGTAACCATCAAGAACTCAACATCTATCAATCAACTGAAGAAGAGTACCAAGTCTGCTGGACTTGAAGAGTTCTACGTGAACTGTAAGAGAGCCAAGTCTGCTGGACTTGAAGAGTTCAAGAGTGAACTAAGAAGTTCCTAGACTGTTGGTCTAGAAGAAATCTGTGTGATTCAGAAGTTGTAAAAGATATCCTTAGTGGATATCCTACTTGTTGAGTAGAAGAGTGGACTAGGAGCTTTAAGTGCTCTGAACCACTTAAAAATGACTGTGTCTTTTACATTCGTACTATAACTGCTATATTTGCCATAATTGCTATAACTACCTCACTCTCATAACTCCACTACTTTGCAAAGAAGATTAAAACAAACATAAATTCCTTAAAGTTTTAATCATCATTAAAGAACAAGTTTAAAACGAAAAGATTTTTTAAATATCTATTCAACCCCCCTTCTAGATAACTATTGTGCCAACTAGGAACTAACAATTGGTATCAGAGTAGGTTCTATTATACAGCTTACAAGCTTTAGTAGATCCAATGGCACACGTACCAAGCGAATCTAGAACTGGAGGAGGCAGCAAGCCACCAATGTGCAACGAGGATAAATTTGCAAATTGGAAAGTCAGGATGCAAGCTTACATGGACTCAATAGATGAAGACCTATTTGAGACCGTTCAAAATGTTCCCTATATTCCAACGAAGCTTGCACCAACTACTGACGATCCAAACAGAATACAAATCAAGGTTAAAGAGGAGTGGACAGACAACGAGAAAAGAGCTGTCCAACTTGACAAAAAGGCCAAGAACATCCTGTTCCAATCCTTAGAAGACGATCTGTTTGAAAATGTTGTCAACAGCAAAATAGCTAAGGAGGTTTGGGAAGCATTGTTGATCATGCACGAAGGAACTGAAGAAGTCAGAGAAAACAAACAATCTCTCCTTACATAGCAGTATGAGATGTTCGTTCATGTTCAAGGAGAAAATGTGACTGCCACCTATGAGAGATTCAACGTTCTGCTCACCTCTCTACGAGCATATGGGAAGATCTATCCTAACAAAGATCTGACCATAAAATTCATGAGAGCCCTACCGTGCAAGTGGGATGCCAAAACCACTACTATAAGAGAGTCAGAGAATCTCCATGAGATGACAATTCAATAGCTATATGGAAATCTCCTGACATACGAACTGGAGTTGACTCAACGAGCTGAAACCCTATCAGAAGGAAGAAGGAAGGATAAGGGTTTTGCTCTCAAGGCAACTGAAAGTGCATCAAAGATCAACACTGAGATTGACTCTGATTATGATGAAGACGATGATGAAGACCTTGCTATGCTGGTAAAAAGACTGAGAAGGTTCATGCGTCAAGGCAAAACCAAGAAGCCGTAGAAGGTCAAGAATTCAAGCACGACGAGAGAGCAAATAAATGATCTATGTTACAACTGCAAGAAACCTGGACACTTCATTGCCAACTGCAACAAACATCTAAGAGAATAACTAAAGAAGAAATAGCATGCAAAGAAGGAATACAAAGGGAACAAAAGGCCTCAGAAGAGAGACAAAGGCCTGGTAGCTGGAGGATCGTGGAGTGACTTAGATAATGACTCCAATGCTGACTCCGGAGATGAAGAAGAACCACAAATGGCCAATCTGTGCCTAATGGCCAAACATGCAAAGGACAAACAAAACCTCAACATACATGATGTAAGTCTCGATGAGGTATTTGACTTCAACTCACCTGATGTAGATATAAATGACTTAAGAACTGCACTGCAAGGCATAACCACTGATCTGCATTAATATATAAAGTGGTTCAGAGTTTTGTCTAAGGATCATTCACTTCTTCAAGAGGAGAAGAAGAAAGTACAAGGAGAATTTGAAACAACCCTTCTAAGTACTAATCTTCTCTCCAAGCTTGAGGCTGAGAATGAGACCTTAAAACAGACAAACACACTCAATGCACAAAGAGAGTCTAATCTAACCTCTAAAATTGAGAATCTAGAAAAGACTATCTCTACATGAAATAAATCCTCATTATCTATGGACTGCTTGCTCTCTAGTCAGAGAAGCACATTCGACAAAATAGGACTAGGCTTTGGGGAATCCATCTCAGAGCCTTGTGTGGAAAAGACAAAGGAAACTAGCACTAGTAATGCCTCAAGTTTCAGTGAAGCATTACCTTTGTGAAATCCTCACAGAAGGAAGAACAAGTTCAACCTTGTCCTATTGTCTCCATTGATACTCATAGGAGTAAAGGATCTCTTGCTGGTCTGGGATTCATAAAAGAGAAGAGTAACCTAAGCTCTAGTAACCAACCTCGAAGAATCGTAGAGTCAAGCAAGACCAACTCTACGAATCAACTGGGAAGGTACAGTAGAGGTAAGGCACACTCATCACTATTTATGAAATCTAAAGACACGTGGAAAAATGAGAATCGATTTATGTATGGATAATTTAAAGAACCACACAAGTCCAAATGGAGGATGAATCATCATACACACCTTTGGCATGCATCATACTAGGTGTTTTTTATATGCAATAAATATGGTCACAAGGTCGCCAAGTGTTATTATAATTCCATGCATGTGAGACCCAAGATTAAACAGATTTGGGTCCCCAAATGCACTAACAAAGAAAGACCCATGCAAATATGGGTACCAAAATGAAGGTTCAATATTTTGACAGGAAAAGAGCTCCACGATCACTACATGGTATTTGGACAGTGGATGCTCAAGGCATATGACAGGGAATAAAGCTCTTCTATCTAACTACATAGAAAAGGAGGGTCCCTCAGTCATCTTTGGAGACAACGGCTCGGGCAAGACAAGAGGATATGACTTTGCTGCCAATGGTGCAGTATCTTTCAGCAAGGTAGCATATGTAGAAGGTCTCCAACACAACCTTCTAAGCATCAGTCAACTCTGCGATAAGGGTCATCAAGTGACATTCCTCAACAACAAATGTCAAGTCAGAGATTTGAAGACATCTGCTGTAAAGCTAACCGAGACAAGAGAAGGAAATGTCTACACAGTGGATCTTGATCAACTAAGCTCAGATGATACAATATGTTTTCTGGCAAAAGCATCTGAAGAAATGAGCTGGCTATGGCATAGACGGTTGTCTCACTTAAACTTCAACAACATGTCCAAACTGGCATCAAAAGATCTTGTAGCTGGCCTACCTAAGTTCAACTTCATAAAAGAAAGGCCATGCAATGCCTATCATCTTAGAAAGCAAACCAGAAGCTCATTCAAAAGAAAAACTGCCAACTCTATCGACAAGCCCCTGCAGTTGCTTCATATTGATCTATTTGGGCCAATTCCAACAACTAATATTGGAGGAAAAAGATACTCTCTAGTTATAGTCGACGACTACACCAGATTCACATGGGTATTCTTCCTAACTTCAAAGGATGAAATGAGCTCTCAATTAATCAAGGTGTTCAGACTGGTGATGAACGAGAAAGGAGAGAAAATCAAGGCCATAAGGAGTGATCATGGCAGAGAATTCGAGTTCTCAGAAATGGACCAGTTCTGCACAGACAATGGAATCAATCCTAACTTCTCAGCTCCACGAACTCCTCAACAAAATGGAGTAGCTAAAAGAAAGAACAAAACTTTGATAGAGGCTGAAAGAACTCTACTTGCAACAGCACATCTTCCTGTACACTTCGAGGCAGAAGCTGTCACTACTGCATGCTACACGTAGAACAGATCACTAATACACTCTACGATCAAGAAGACGCTCTACGAACTGTGGAAAGGAAGAAAGCCAAGTGTCAGCTACTTTCATGTTTTCGGCTCTGCATGCTACATTCTCAATAATGGAAACCAGTACCTGACAAAATTTCAGCCCAAGTCAGACGAAGGAATCTTTCTTGGATATGCCACAGACAGTAAGGCTTACAGAGTGTTCAACAAAAAGACACTAAGTGTTGAAGTCTCAATTCATATCATCTTCAATGAAACAGACTCAGAAAACACAGTACTACAAGACACTACGACCGATACTGCAGACACTACGAATGAAATCGTCGAGCCCAACACTATGATCGTAGTGCCAGATAGTGAAATCGTCGAGCAACAAAATGAGATCGTAGAGAGGTCTATGCAAGACAGTGAACCTCCACACCACGAAGAAGAAATAGATCTTGAAGACTTAAGACAAGAAGGCATCGGGACGTATGTCCCAACCTAGAATGAGATGGGCGTGAGATCACACTCGTGATCTAATCATTGGAGATCCGAAAAGGTAGAGTCAAAACAAGAGTCATACTCAAAATGAATACTTTTATCTAAGCTTCCTATCACAAATAGAACCAAAGAAGATAGAGGATGCTATGGAAGACTCCAGTAGGATAGAAGCCATGCAGGAAGAACTCAACCAATTTGAAGGAAGCAAAGTATGGAGATTGGTCCCAAGACCAAAGAGTCATCCTGTCATTGGAACCAAGTGGGTCTTCAGAAATAAAATGGATGAGGATGGAGTTATAACCAGGAACAAGGCAAGATTAGTGGCAAAGGGCTATTCTCAAGAAGAAGGCAATGACTATGATGAGACATTTGCACCTGTTGCCAGACTGGAAGCCATTATAATCTTTCTTGCCTTTGCTGCTCACATGAAGTTCAATGTCTTTCAGATGGATGTCAAAAGTGTATTCCTAAATGGAGAACTCAAAGAAGAAGTCTATGTAGAGCAACCTCCAGGTTTCATCAATCCATCTCTTTCAAATTATGTTTATAGATTAGACAAAGCCTTATATGGTTTTAAACAAGCACCTAGAGCATGGTATCAAACACTAACTAACTTCTTAATTGAAAATGGGTTTACTAGATGAAGAGTAGATACCACACTGTTTCTTAGAAGGCATAAAGACAAAGTCTTATTAGTTCAAATTTATGTTGATGACATTATTTTTGGTTCTACTGACAAAAAGTTAAGCAAGAGATTCTCTAAGCTGATGCAGAGCAAGTTTGAAATGAGCATGATGGGTGAGCTAAATTTCTTCCTTGGACTGCAAGTAAAGCAGACTGATGAAGGAATTTTCATAAACCAAGCCAAGTACATCAAAGACTTACTCAAGAAGTATGGCATGGAATCAATCGCCTCTCCCATGAAAAAACACAATTGCTCCCCGCAACCAAGCTTGACAAAGATGAAAAAGGGTAAAAGTATTGATATAACTCAATACAGAGGTATGATAGGTTCTCTTTTATACCTAACTGCCAGTAGACCTGACATATTGTTTGCAACATGCATATGTGTTAGATTTCAGGCTAACCCTAAAAAGTCACATTTATCTGCTATAAAGAGGATCTTCAGGTATCTCAAGGGTACACCTTACTTGGGGCTTTGGTACCCCAAGGAATCCTCATTTGAACTAACAGGATACACAGATGCTGATTTTGCAGGATGCAAAATAGATAGAAAGAGTACCAGTGGCACCTGTCAATTGCTAGGAAACAGACTGGTGTCCTGGTTTAGCAAAAAACAAAACTCAATATCTACTTCAACTGCAGAAGCTGAATACATTGCTGCTGGCAGCTGCTGTGCTCAGATTCTATGGATGAAAAATCAGCTAGCTAACCGTGGGTTTGATTTCAAATCAATTCCCATTCACTGTGATAACCCAAGTGCCATAGCAATAACTCATAATCCTGTTATGCATTCTAGGACTAAGCATATAGAAATAAGGTATCACTTCATCAGGGATCATGTGCAAAATGGAATTATATCTTTACAATATATCCCTACTGAAAATCAACTTGTTGATGTTTTTACAAAACCTCTAGATGAATCCAGATTTAATAAGTTAATAAGTGAGCTAGGCTGTGACAACCCCAAAATAGGTCCATTCCATCCAACCTATTCTGAGTCGCCAAATACATGGTACAGAAAATAACTACAACTTTATTACAACAATTATCATGCAAAATATAACAACACATATGTTGAGTTTGGATACAAATATATACCAACTGTGACTCTTATCCCAACCTTGGATAACACGTCACAATGACACCTTACATAAAGGTATAGTCAAAAACTGTTTTAGAAATTAGAATCTTTGGGAAGTGCTCAAGGAAACCTTTGTACATGGGAGACCATGCTTCTAGGTTATGATAGATATCATATGGCCACAGAATTATCCTTGGTTGACCCAATAGACCCCAGTGAAAAACGAGAAGATTACTATCATATTTTTTCCAATGGTGAGTCTTCTCTTGACATATCATTATCTCCACTGTCTCTAATTGAGAATTATACTTCAAACAAACACCAAGATTATATAGGTAGTGCTCGTAGATATACTCAACAAGTGGATGAGCACAACCCTGTCTTATGATGACACGAGGTTGTATGTCATCAGACATCTGGTATGATAATGGTAAAACACCCTTCCAACATTGGGTTCACCTCACCCTTGTTGATTCACCAAATATAACTACTAAATGATGACCACCGTTCTATTCCACTGTTACCCTCGCTCGACCCAGCTACACTCTTATTACCTGAAAGGAATTATGAAGCAAAAGAGTGAGCACAACTAGCTCAGTAAAGAATATCATGACAAAAGATTATCAATAGCCTTCATCAATAATAAATCAGAGATTTAAAACATATGGTAGATGATAAAAAATTTAACCATAGTTGCAGCGGAACGAGCAATCCATTAGAAGAGTCAAATAGACTATAAAGTCTATTATCTTCTCCATGTTAAAAATCCACCAACAATGTTTTAACCCTGTAACATCTATCAACAATTCTGGTCCACAATCATATGAATAACTCATAATAATAAATGTAGTTCTAAATTCCTCTTCTCATCCAGGACGAAGATAATTTTCATCACCTATCTTTAACTGAAACATCAAAGATCATGGTTACACCAAATCACATTTCCTGTTCATATTCATACTAATAACTTCATCTTTGCACTACGGCCAAAGATATTCATTTGTATCACCAGTTGGACATGTTCATCTTAACACCTGTTCATCTTTGCACTACTGGCCAAAGATATTCAACAACATGTCATCTTTGCACTACGGGCCAAAGATATTCATCAACAATTCATCTTTGCACTACAGGCCAACGATATTCCTCAACAGTTCATATTTGCACTACAGGCCAAATATATTCATCAAAAGTTCATATTTGCACTACAGGCCAAATATATTATTATCTCAAAGAAATATATAATCATTTCAGAATTTATATAAACAATAATTATAACCATGTTGATCATTTCACCTTTGCACTTAAGCTAAAGATATTCAATTATAAATTGAATGGTCACGATCATACCAGCCAACAATTCAACTTTGCACTACTGGCCAAAGAGAACCCATAGTCATGATCATACCAAAAATCTACCCATCTTTACACTCAAGTCAAAGAGAAATATCATCATTAGGATTATAAAAATGTTATATATGATAATAAAAATAATATGATCAACATACAGTTTTAATCTCAAGAGTAATATTCATAAATCAACTATAATTTGGTTAGAAAAAGAAACCAATTTTGTCATGAATAGTAACTCGTGAATAGTAACTCGTGAATAGTAACTCATGAATAGTAAACCCGACACAAAAAGGTAGAAATTCCACAATAATGTATTTAATGATATTGAAATAACATTTCTTAAACTTATAAATAATTTATTTTAATTGTTTACACTTTACTAAGTAATGTATTTAATTATTCTAAAATGCCAAACTCATAAGATTTCATCACCAATAACCAAAACCCTCATCAAAAATCTGCATATAACTCATGTATGATTCTCAAGCCATAAAATCATATTTTCCAATTTTCTTACCTCACATAACATATTTAATTCTTTTACTCATAACTAGACCATTTTCATGAAAAATACCAAATCAGTTCCAAAAATATTTCTTTTCTTGGATTTAGCAGAATATGGTCCCACATTGAACATATATTTTTCTCAGAATTTTTAAAATTCATTTACTATTTTTCATATTGCCCAAACCGCCGAATATTTAGACATTTATCACAAATTGTACTTTTATCTAAAAATTCCGAAATTCACAGAGTACACTGATATTATATAGATGTACTCCCAATAAAAATTTCATTAATTTTGGAGCTAACCACAAGGAGTTATAAGTGGTTACTTTTAAAATACTCTTTTCTCATAAAATTCATAACTCTTAATCTATACATCCAAAAATCGCCATTTTTGGACACAATCAAGAAAACTCATCAAATTATCATTTCAAATATTTCCAAAATTTTTGAAGGTCTGAAAAGTTACGAAACATGAAAAACATAACAACCCTTAAAATCCCTTACTATCCCTTATCTCAAAAGAGCAGCACTTCTGACTGGATATCGGATATGACGCTGAAGGAAACTTGCACTGATGAATAGCAACTCACCAAGTATCTAAATACTCACAAAAGACACTCGATAAGCTAGAGAGAAAAAGAGAGAAAACTTGTGAATTCTGGTGTGATTATCAATTCTAACTTAGCCCTCTATTTATAGGAAAATGTTAGCACGCCGAAGCAGACTTGACCTGCTATCTGATGGCTTTACCTGCTACTATTCCACCCACCAAAAATCAGCCATCTTCCCCAACAACCAAAAGTGGGGCCCACCCATTTCTAGAATTTTCCACCAAAATCATTTATAAACCTAATTTCCTAATCACCACCTCTTAAAATTCATAACAAATCATTCGCTCATTTTAACGGCTCAAAATTTGTGGACATATACTCAACTTATATATATATATATATATATATATATATATATATATATATATATCCAAAAATCACAACGATCCAACTATTTGGATTAAATATTACAACTCACACAATAAAGTCAGTAAGAACACGATTTGATCTTTTAATACATCCAATCCGGCAAAAATATCGATAAAACACCTCAACATTAACTCTTTCATTTATAACCACATAAATAAATCCACCATTTATATCCACATCAAATAAATATTTCATTATCATATAAATCAATAATTAATTATTCACAAATAATATTACGTAATCACAACAACGATAACTAAAAGCGCCCTGGAAAGAGGGGCTTTCAATAAGTATTTCTCCTTCATCGCGCGCAATTAGGTGACCAAACCTCTCCTCGATGTAACTTTCTAGACATTGCCAATAATGCTATCTAATAATATTTTGCAAATGATATGAATTATTGATCTGATAATGGAGATACTGTGCAGTGACAATTATTGAAATAACAATAATATAAAATATCAACGCAGCAATTATTGAATCAATAAAATAAAATATTAAAAAGTAAATCATCGGAACAATTATTGAGTAGTGCCTCTCAATGCGTTAGAATCAATAATTGAAAAAAATATCGTCTTATACCATGTGATACCGTGCAACTACATCGTGACATCGTATTTTAAACACCGTGTATTCCAACAATTATTAATTGTAATAACTACGTCGTTATTATAAAAACTCAAATTTGTCATTTTCTTCATCCTCGATAGCTTATTCGTTATGGGGCCCACAAATGGTCATACCGTCAGTGCATTTAATATTCCCAAGCGTAAAGAATATTCCACGACCAAACGAATATTCCCCGACAACAATGAGTATTTTATAACCACTTGTGTATTTTGAAAAATTTCATATATTACCCTTAACTTTAACCTTTTATCAATTTAACCATTTACTGAATAGAAAAATTGAATACTTTTATTTCATAAAATTCGGGGTCTTACACAGGCATGCTAAATCTTCAACCATAAAATATATGCTCTAGATTGTGCTAACCATAACAGATACAAAGGCTGAACTCAAAATCGTAGATATGATCAAGGGAAGTCCACGATCGTAGAGCTAGAGAGACAAAACCACCTCAACGATCATAGCAAAGACTCAACCATAGTAGAGCAGACTCAACGATGACAAAAGCCTCATCAACAAAGCAAGAGTACACTCTATGATGATAAGCTTCAAAACAAAGCAAACCTTTTGATAAGCGTCTCAGAAACAAACCTAACCCTTGACTCACTCCAAGAGGTTGGCCATTCCTGAGTTGCCTTAAAAGAATTCTTTATCAAAAACTCCTCACAAGGACCAGCACAGACTCGACGATCGTAGATCAGACACGACGAATGATGGATAGACTCGACGATCGTAGATCAAACACGACGGTTAATGAACAGACTCGACGATCGTAGCTCAGACTCGACAAAGGCAAAGAACTCAACGATCACAAAACTACCTCAACGATCGTAGTCCTCTCGAAGGACACCTCAGCTCTGAAGGAGCCAAGGGCAAATTAGTACAATCCTTATCAGTCAAAAGTGGAGAGCCAAGCAAAAGTCGACACCTGTCCCACTAAGCGAAAAAGAAGAGAGGGAAGTTACAAGTACAAATTGAAATCATATTTTTGAAATCTGAAGTTCAAAAGATTATCTCTCTACTATCCTCTCTCAAAGCAAAAACCCTAACTTAGAAGAAAGCTCAGCCGAATCTCACTTCTAGTTAGAAAATCAATGGCGTCATCTAGTGTTATCTCAAGCTACTAACTCTATTTTGACGAATTCAAAATAACTCAACCCAAGTTCCACAAGACTCTGGCCTTACTGAAGAAGGCATGTCTCGAAGAGGCTTTGGTCGCAGACACACTGATATACCCCAAGCTGGTAAAAGATTTCTACAAAAATGGTGTTCTTGAAAAAGACACCATCACTACAAGAGTAAGGGAAGTAGAAATCAGACTGAAGGTAGAAGACATCAATCTTGCCCTAGGTCTCAAAAATTAAGGGCATCAAGTCATTGACAGAGTAGATTTCAAAGAGGGACTAAGAAAAATGCATCACAAGAAAAACCCCTCTGTGAAAGGGTACAAGAAGAAGGAGTTCTAATACAGGTACGAATTTTTGGCTGATATTATTGGGAAATGTATATGTTGCAAGAGCTTAGGTCATGACTCTGTCAACGAAGTACAACTTAAGCTCATGACGGCCATGTATTATTGTATACAATTCAACTATGGAGCCCTATTGCACGAATGGATTGGTAAGTGGATAGTCAACTCTAAGAAATCAAAAAGCCCTCAGAAGATGCTATATGGGAGATTCATAAGCATCATTCTATAGTCTGCCCTGGGTGACAAAATTGGGGATGAAGAAGGAGAGGCTATCAACCCAAATAGGCGAATGACCCAGTAGCTATTTGAAAATTAGAAGAGGAACCCAACTGAGTATGTTCGAATGATGACAGAATCCAGTGGAAGAACTGGGGATCTGAAGAACTCAGGCCTTCCAGGAAACATGTCTGTGGTCAGGGAGATCGAAGAAGAAGAAATCAGCAAAGAAGAACCCTCTGTCCTTACCAGAAAAAGCAAGGGCAAGAGGAAGCTAAGGGCTAGACTGGTGGAAGAGCCTCAAGGATCTACCACTGATATACCTGTAGAGTCCTCTTATATAGAGACTCTGAGGATGCTAAGGAGAAAGCAACAGCAAGATGAAGTAGATGAGGATCAGGCCACCATATCCCAGATCCTGAGGAAAAACAAAGTTGGTCATAAGTCCAAAAGGCCATCAGTCACCTCAATCGTAGAGTCTCTACTGTTCGTAGAGACCAGACCAAGCATGGCAGGCAAGGAGGTAGCTGCTTCAAGCATAGTGGCTGTTGAAAAGGACAACACTGAGGTTCAAGAAAGTCCTGAAGTTGTGGCTAAGCCTAGCAAGTCAAGGAGAAAGCTGGTCAAGAAGTACATTCTTGAAAATGAAAGAGTGCTAAAAAAGGAAGCAAAAAGTATGGCTGCCAAGAAGGAACTGTCCAGATCAAGTCAAGAGGACAGCGCTCCAGCTGAGGGGGAGATCCCTTTAATTCTCATGATAGAGAATACACCAGCTGAGGGGGAGATGCCTGAAGCTCAAGAAGATGTTCCACCTGAGGGGGAGCTGTTGATCTTACAACAAGTTGATCAAGTTGAGGGGGAGCCTCAAGATATATCCATGGTAGAAGAAGATGTTCCTGCCAGAAATGAAGAGGAACCTGTAAAAGATCATCAAGAGCCCATTGAGATAATGGAGTCCTCAAACGCAGATAAGGAATAGGAAGAAGATAATGATGGTCTTCAAATCACTGGTGTGGGCAGAGATGGGTATAGAAGCTATCTCTACAATCAGATGTTCTCATACCTACCCATGATGCCATACTATCAAGCTCAAATCCTAAACTCTTGGGATCACATGTTCTGGAGCTTCAAAGAGTATCCAGCTATCTTAGTATTGGCTCATGAATTCCCAGGGAGATTTCACTTTACAAAGAAGTTGATTACCAATACCTCTTCCTCAAAGGATAAACCTGAGGTACTGTCTATTCCTACCAAATTCAGAGTTAATCACTTACCATCATCTTCATTTAGCTATTTTTATGAATTCCCACGATGGTTGGAAGTGACACGTAATCCAGTAAATCAATTTCCAGTTGCAGAATCCCAAAATTCTGTAATTGACGAACCAAATGCAGTCAACTTCATTTTGCTCACACACATCACCACATCTACGATTCCTGACTCTAGCCAAATCGTAGAGTCCCAAATAAAAATCGTAGAGCCCCATATTCCAAACATAGAAACTCAGGCCCCTCCATCAGACATACCATCCTCTTCCTCAAATGACTATTTTAGTCTTGATCTTGCTCTCTACTTCATGCAAGATCAGTCTCAAAAAGAATCCCCTCCATTCACTAATCCTCAAACCAATGATACTCTCCCAAATCTGCCCACAAAGGATGACTTGAAAGAAGCAACCAAGGACATGGTCAAGAACATAGAAGAAAGCCTGGAATCTCACTCCGGCCTCATTCATATCCGGCTGAATCAAATGATCACAGCTACAAATAATTTTCCTGGCGCTATGAATGCTGAGCTTACAAAGAAGCTAAGGGAAATTATCCAAGAAATTCTTAAGAGCATGAAGGACAGAGATGAGATTCACTTCCAGATAGCCACCAAACAAAGAGAGTCTGTTCTTGAAATGCAAAAAAATCAAGAAATTCAAAATAAACTTATGCTGGAGAACATCATCAACTTGAAAGTCTCAGTCCAAGAATTCTAGAAATTTTATGTCAATCAGGAACGAAAGAATGACATTGTTCTCACTGCCCTCCGAAACAAAGAAGCTAGATCTGAAAAATAGATCAAGGAAAGTTGAGAGGACATTGCTCAGACACAAAGCCAACTGAACGAGCTTGTCCAAGGAGTGAATCGACTTTCTACAGACATTCGAACCCTTGATACTGACATAAAGGGGGAGAATAAAGGGAAAGGAGCTCAAGGGGGACAGGGAGGCCAAGGTAGAGGCAGAGGAGGTCAAGGAAGCCAAGAAAGGGGAAGAGGACAATTTTACGCTCAAGTGTCAAGAAGCCCTCCTGCAAGATAATTCCATCACCAGACTCAACGATCTGATCAGCAGGAAATTGTAACGGCTTTACCATTAAGAAGACAGGAGCCACCTACCAGCTCACAAGATGTGACTACCGTACGCCTAAGAATGCCAATTGGAGATCCTGCATTCATGAATAGGCATGAGGAAAATCCAAGGCTAAGCCTAAGTGAGCTGGATGAGTTAGCCAGAAGAGATGAAGCTAGCAGGAAAAGAAGGGCTGAGGAGTATGCTAATCCTCCAATGAAAAGGGCAAAGAAATAGAGATAAGTTGAAACTTTAAATTCTTATTGATGTAAAAATAAACTGCAATATTTCTTGAACATCAATAAATTCATGCTTATTATATAGAAATTTTAGCTACTTACTGAAATACTAAGTCATGTTTAAATTTCCTGCAAATGCATCTAGACACTAATAATCATGACAACAAATCTCATTGGTTATGTCAACATCAAATAGGGGGAGATTATTGGGAGAATGCATATTATGATTTGATGTTTTAATATATATGCTCATAATTATTTGTAAAGTCCTTCAAGAAAGATATGTACAAGGACTTAGTGATAAATCAAATTTGTTAGGTTGATCTAAGCTCTTAACGTGTATCATTATATAATAGAATGTATAGATAGAAAGATCAAAGTTGTTAGGTTGATCTTGAGATGTAATAGATAGGCCTTGAAGAAATCGTAGTGTATCATCTGATCAACATTGCAGAAGTCAAGGAAGAAACGTAGAGCTTCAAAGATCGTAGTGTGCATGCCTTGAAGGACCTCTTCAGAAATTGTGTAGTGGTCCCAACGTTTATCGAGCCAACTCAACGATCGTAGAATGCTAAAGGAAACGTAGAGTTTACAAGTCAACAATCGTAGTGTGCTCTCAGAAACGTAGAGTTAGAATCTAGCAAGCAAAGATCGTAGTGTGCAAAGGTTTAAAGAGAAATCGTAGTGCTCTCGACTGATAGCATCAGATCAAGCACCAAGGCGACAAGTCACTACGATCTAAATCGTAGAGTATCACGATATAAATCGTCGAGCATCATCTGTCTTATGTCAGAAAATGTCGAGCCTCATGATATGTGTGAAGACAGATTCCAACATATGAAGAATGGATTCTAGATGTTGCAGTACTCATCAGTCCCAAAGTAATATGAAATATCCTTAGTATGCAACAAAGAAGCGTATTGAAGAAGCTAACGAAAGTACCATTGGTAAGGGGGCAAAACACCTTTTCAGGTGTTAGGTGAGAAAGCAGTCTGCTGTGTCAATGGGCCAGAATGCAGTTTCAGAAGATGTACAAAAATGTATCCATCAATGATCAGAAAAGTCAAATGCATTTAATGCCTCAACGGATGGATCCAACGGATAGTTTTCAAGATCACATATATGCAAATTAGACAGATGAGAGAGAATCAAGCAAGCATTGAACAAATAACGTGAACAACTCTCAAGCTCAACTCTACGATTTGAGAATTTGCAAAGCTTGCTTTCACCACTCGCTTCTTTCGAACAAGTGCTTAAACAAAGAATCGAGTAGCAACCATCAAGAACTCAACATCTATCAATCAATGAAGAAGAGTACTAAGTCTACTGGACTTGAAGAGTTCTAAGTGAACTGTAAGAGAGCCAAGTCTGCTGGACTTAAAGAGTTCAAGAGTGAACAAAAAAGTTCCTAGACTGTTGGTCTAGAAGGAATCTGTGTGATTCGTGGTTGTAAAAGACATCCTTAGTGGATATCCTACTAGATTGAGTAGAAGAGTGGACTAGAGCTTTAAATGCTCAACCACTTAAAAATGACCGTGTCTTTTACATTCATACTATAACTCGCTATATCTCATTATAACCGCTATAACGCGCTCACTCTCATAACTCCACTGCTTTGTAAAGAAGATTAAAACAAACATAAATTTTGATAAGTTTTAATCATCATTAAAGAACAAGTTTAAAACAAAAGATTTTTAAATATCTATTCAACCCCCCCCCCTTTTAGATTACTATTGTGCCAACTAGAACTAACACATTAAACTTTGCACATTAATCCCCAAGGTTGAGAACCTTAACATATACCTGAATTCAATATCTTATCTGACATACGATGTCAATACATACAATTTTATTACAAGTTTTATATGTACGCTAAACCAATGTTGGAACTGTCTTTGACTTTGCCTGTATTCGTCCTAATCTACAATGTTTATCATGATATAGAAAGGGTGAGCAACAAGTTTGCTCAGCAAATTTAAGTTCAATAAAGGATATATCATGATTGAAAGAATTGAACAATAAGTTAGCTAACACTCAACAATATAATAATTGTGAACTAGCATGAATCAAATTTTCATAGCTGAACGATAAAGAACATGAACATTTCAACTGAACCATATGGTAATGAAGGTGATCAGCCTTTCATACCTGAATAACATATGCTATATGCACAACGTACGAATCAATAATTAAATAGGTGATGTAATCATCAATGATTAATCACGAACATATTATACAATAATAAATTCGAGTTCTAGTTAGAAAACTTGCCTTTATCGCCAACTGCTGCTACGCAATCTATTTAGCTTTATCTGAAAACCTAATATATAAATAATATTGATATCCAAATTAGAATAATACCATCACAGTTGTAAAATAATCCTAAACACATTAACACATAATCTTATTAGTCAATAAAATACTTAAGACCTAATCTCAAGTCAAACAATTTCAGTCTGAGTTGAGTTCTGTACTATTTCGACATCTCGACGGCCTAGTCGGATAATTATCAAGCCTAATATCAATAGGACTCTACCTAAACGCTTTAATATTAACCTAGATAATATATTATTCAGTTAAAATATTTTTCCATAAGTCAAAATAATTTTCAGATAATTATTATCATTCATAAAGATTTTTCAATCATTAATATCCTATTTATACGATTTAAATACCACAATATTCCATTATCATTAATATTTAATTAATGTCAAATATAAATGAAATACACAACACAATATTATAAATTATTTATAATATTTCAAAGTATTTTAATACTTTATTATTTCTTTTAAGACTTTAAAGTAATTAAAACCATTAGTAAATAATTGCCATTAATATTAAATATTAATGTATTTCATGACAAAATATCAAAAGTTATATTTTATAACTTTAAATATTTATATAACCCTTAAATCATTTTTATATGATTTTTAAATCATTAATACTATTTTTAACTCATTTATTTAATATAATAATTAAATAAATCTAATATAATTAATATTAAATTATTAATGAAAATTACCTCAAAAATATCAATAGTTACATTTTATAACTTCAAAAATTTTTAAACACTTTATTCTTATTTAAAATGATTTTATAATATTAAAATCATTTTTCTCTAATTTATTTAATATACTTATTAAATAAATTAAATATCACTAATATTTAAATAAATATAAATATTAATAAAAAAATATTCCAAATTATCAAAAGTTAATTTTCATAACTTAAAATAATTTTTAAAACCAATTTTGTAATTTTTAGAAATTAATTTCTATTTTTAATTATTTTCCAGAAATTAATAAAACTAATTTAATTAAAACTGTCGCTAAAGGCTTTAGCGACGCTTTCTGTCACGGTTGGTGTTCTTGAGCTTCAAGAACAATGACAAGCAGCTTCAAGGGGCCATGTTTAACAACTTCTAATTCTCGCCCTTTGTTGTTTCTGGGCTATCTATGAAATTGATCTTGTAGTGTTTATGTAACACTACAAGTACCAACAACAATCTGGGTCATATCTTATCATACCAGCAAGATCCAATGCTTCAAAGTCACTGTCAGAGGCTTTCTCGGTTTTCTGGGTTACCCAGAAACCTAGACAGCTTCGAGTGCCCACTTTGTGGCTCAATAATCATAGGGTTCTGGTCATTAGTTTGGTGTTCTAATGCTTCAAACTTGTAATTCTCATGTCTAGGAACATATATATAGCACTGTCTCAGTCCAACTACATAACACTCACAAGATTCGAACTGGTCAAACTCTGTCAGAAACATTGTTCATACGGTTTTTGGAATTTCCAGAAAACTGACTTTGTGCTCGAACAGTCTACTTTGACCATCCACTACATTCAATCTATTTGTTGTTTAAGGGATCTAAAGGCATGGATCTATAGTCCATATAACAGGCTACAACTTGGTTACAACAACACACACAAATCATCTAACACCGATGATCTCTAAGATAGCAAAAACCTTGTCGAGCCTTTCAGCGCTTTACTGGTTACCTGAATTGCTTGGTCATGGTCGGTTAACCGACTTTGACCATCAATAACTTGTAATCTGGACACGGTATGACCATGATTCTAGTTCCAGATTACAGTCCACATGGCATACTACAAATCTAAAACATAAAGCACAACAAATCATTAACAGGTAGCAATCTATGACCTCTAACATATGCTTGTCAAACAACTTTTTAGGGTTCTAGGCAGTTTTCAAAAGCTTTGATTTTTACCCCCTTTCATGCTATAGATCTATGAAATAACATCATAGATCACCTAATAACATCTTATAACACACTAATAAACACATAAACCTCATTTCTATCTAAGCATACAAGATCATAATATGAGTTAAGGTTTATACCTCACTTGTCCAATCTTTGATCTTTTCCTTCTCCTACTGATTTTGGTATGTTAGAGGCTTTACTAGGGACTGAAATACTTGTGTATTTCGTAGCCAAGGAGAGAGAAGGAGTTGGTTGAGAGTTAGATAACAAATGAGCATATTTGTGAACTTTCTCTCTCTTTAATCTTTAGATTAGATACAATGTATGTAAATAATACAAGGTGGCAAGATATGGATCAGATTTGGCTTGATTTCCAGCACATGTTGATATCCCACAAGTGATGACTCATAGATTTGGCCATATCTTTTTACTTAGATTTTAAGTAAAGGGTATTTTGGTCATTTTGCACATAATTTTAATGGCAATCTTGTAATCTTATCTAACCCTTTGGTTTTAACCCTTAGGTTTTACAAATTAAATTTTCAGGATTTTATAATTAGAGTTTTAAATAGAAAATTAAGTTTTCTAATTTAGAAATTAGGGTTTCCTAATTAAATTAAGGTTTCCTAATTAATTACTTCTTGGAAATTAGGATTAAAGTTTCCTAATTAACATTAAGACTTGTGAATTAGGGTTTTAATATTCCCGGTTAGGGTTTCAGATTCCCAGAACTGAAATTAGGGTTTCCAGAGCCGGTATTAGAGTTTCTAACAAATTATGACACCCCCAAAATAGGTATACATCACCCATTCTGAGTCGCCAAATACATGGTACAAAATACAAATACAAATACAAACTTAAATATACAACACGAGCTGTGAGTTTCAATACAAATATTGTCGTCTAGACAGTATTCAAACTCAAAATAAGTCCTCATTACATTTATTATCACACTATTTCATAGAATAGTGAGGACTACTAATGCAAACATCTGGATCGTCACTCCGTTCCCCGACTAATCCCAGCTATATTCTCATTTCCTGAAGAGAACAATGAAAGAAAAGGGTGAGCTCAACTAGCCCAGTAAGAAATATTATGACTAAGATAATGCGGAATAAATTATCGTTAGCCTTCAACAATGTTAAACTGATAAAATATAATAACATCAAGTTTAACTGTAGCGAAACAAATAATTCATTAGAAGAGTCAAAAATGAATAGTACCCTGGGTGAATAGTAACCGAATGAATAGTAACCCGTGAATAGTAATTTGGGAATAGTACCCCATGAATAGTAATCCAGCATGAAAAAGTTAAAACTTTTCAAGAATGCTCAGACTAATATTTCCACGAAAAGATACTGGATGAAGCGCAAATTTCAAGGATATTCTACTAATTTCATGGAGTATAGAGGCCAAAACATTAACAAAATGAGTATAGAATTTAGAATCTTAAACAAAATAATATTACATACATACTATAGAATATGGAAAAAAATATTATTTCTTACGAATATTGACCAAAAATAATATCCCTTACTTTAAAAAGGAGAGTATTCCAACTGGTATAGCGGAGATATTCTTGAAGAAACTTGTACTATTTTCTATGCTCAAAGCTTTCTAAAACTCGAAAGAAATATGTTTAATATTATAGAAGAAGAATTCTCTGATTCTGGTGTATTTTTCAATTCTAACTAAGCATCTATTTATAGGAGAATGGAAAGGACACTATTTGAATTTAGAAATCACGGACTACACATTAGATTTCTCACGGGCACGTCGAATCGTCTGAATTTTTTTTATAATTTACTATACAAATACTATGCATAAATATAATATACTCTATTTTTTAAAAAAAACAAAACTTATAATAATTATAAAATTAATAACTATACTCCTTCATTTCTCAGCATCCAAACTACCATGATAAACACAAATTTCCCCCTGACCCCACATGTGGCCCCCACAATAATATTATATATATATACTAAATAACCTTCTATCGATTATTTTGAAAAATGGGTAAATGGGGGTCCTATAAACACTATTTACAACAAATACTTCATAAAAATCCCCTCAATATTTTTAACAATATTTATTCATATTATTATCACTCGCAATATTAACAATCAGATCGTTCCCAGGAAAAAGGAGGTTTTCCAATAAGGATTTCTCTTTATTGGCTCGCAATTAGGTGACCAAACCTCTCCTCGACATAACTTTTTAGACATCGTCAATATTGCAAATAATAATATGAATAACTGTATCATTTCAATTATTGATTTAATTAGATATAAAATATCGACAATAATTGAATCAAATAACGTGAGATACTATACAACAATTACTGTAGCAATAATTGAATATAACTGAATTGTAAGACCCCAACTTTTATGAAAAAAAATTAATTTTCTCGAAATATATTTTTGAATATTATGGTGTGGATTTAATATAATATTATAGTTGTGGGTATTATTTACAAGTTTTGCAAAGTAAGCAAGTGGTTATATAATATTTGATTGGTCGGGGAATATTCGTTTTAACAGGGAATATTCGTACGACGGCACAATCATTGGTGGACCCCACAATGAAAGTATTGTCGTAGTTAAAAAATGATAGAATTATCTTTTTATAAAAATAACGGCGAAAGTTTTACCGTTAAATTGTTGAATTACCCGGTGGTAAACGTACAGTAATATGCGTGGTTGCATAGTAACACACGGTATTGATTATTGATGCTTACGTGAGAAGTCACTTAGTTATACTCAATTATTGCTATAGTAATTACTGCATAATATCTTTCATATAATTGATTCAATTATTATCATAGTATCATCTGCATAATATTTTATATTATTAAATCAATAATTGAGACGACAAAGTTATTCATATTATTATTTGCAATATTGACAATGTCTAGAAGTTCTGTCAAGGAGAGGTTTGGTCACCTAATTGCGCGCCAATAAGGCGAAATCCTTATCGGAAAGCACCCTCTTTCCTGGGAGCGACCTAGTTGTTAAATATTGTGAGTTATAATATTAATGATGAATAAGTTAATGTTGATTAAAGATGAAATTGATAGCTCCATTATGTTTGGATTATTAGTGTTAGTAGAAATCGACATCTATTTCGATAATAATGGATATCTAGAGGTTATATTGACCAATCGGGTACTTAATCGGATTAATGAGCAATTAATTGCTATTAATTCTCTTACTTATAACTATTTGTTCATATGTGTGTACTATTGATTCACATGCATGTACTATTAGGGGAGGTGGTGCAAGATTGATAATATTTGCATGATTAAATTAAAAATGGAGGTATAGATGAAGGTACTATACTGTAATTATTTTTTTCACATGATTGTACTATTGATTCACATGATTGTACTATTGATTCACAAGATGTACTATTAGGGGAGGTGGTGCAAGTTTGATAATACTTGCAGGACTAAATTAAAAACGAAGGAAAAGATGAAGGTATTATACCGTAATATTTCGAGCCCCAAAACGTGCAATTATCAAAACTATGTTTTTCTATAAATTGAAGCTCATTTTCCCTTCATTATCACCAATTCACTAAGACTCACAAGAGCATTTATACAGAGAGATGCTTTAGAGAGAAAGTAGAAGAGAAGTCTGCTACCTCACTATTCAAGCATCCAGTCTTCTACTGAGGTAAGGGATATTATTTTGTTCAGTATTCATTGGAATAATATTTTCTTCCATACTCTGTAGTATATGAGTAATATTATTTTGTCTCGTATTATACCATCATTCGATTAAAGTATTGCTTCTATATTCCGTGAAATTAGTAGAATATCCTTGAAATTTGCGCTTCATCTAGTATTGCTTCACAAGGATATTTTCTGCACATTCTTGTTAAATTTTAAATTTTTCATGCCGGAGTACTGTCCATGAGTACTATCCATTTATACGGTACTATTCACAAAAGTACTATTCACGGGTACAATTCACAAAGTATTATTCATGAGTACTATTCATAAAGTACTATTCACGGAGTAATATTCCCAAAGTACTATTCATTGGGTACTATTCACTCGAGTACTATTTACCCGGAGTACTATTCATAACAAAAATTGATTTCTTTTCGGTCCAAATCATTTTTGATACATTATCATTCTTTAATTTTACTCCACGAAGGAGTATCATGTTGACAATTTGGACAATATTGAATTCTGAATACATTAAATTATAAATCTTTAAAAATTTATCCTTGAACTTGTTTTATTGAATTCTTATATCATTATCATCATCCTCATGTTTGTATTATGTTGAAAGTCATCCGTAGCCTGTAGTGCATAGATTGACTTGGTATCATTATGACCAGGGATTATTCGGCATAATCATGACTGTAAAGTTATAAATGATGTCCTAAAAGTCCTCATTGGCCCGTAGTGTATTGATGGACAGTTGTTGGCATGTTCATGACCATTGATGAATACACGAATATCCTTGGCTCGTAGTGCATGGATAATTTATGGTCGTGATATAAAAGAATATCCTTGGCCGTAGTGCAGGGGTGATTCGATGATGTGGATTATTTATTAAGCTGAGTCTCAGCGATAAAAGTGATGAAAAACCTTATAAATCGTAGAAGATAGTATATTTTGTGCTCTACTTGACTCTTCTAATCAATTGCTTGTTCCGCTGTAGTTAAACTTGATGTTTGTTATATTTTATCAGTTTAACACTGTTGAAGACTAACGATAAATTATTCTGCATTATCTTAGTCATAATATTTCTTACTGGGCTAATTGAGTTCACCCTTTTGCTTTCATTGTTCTCTTCAGGAAATGAGAACGTAACGGGAACTAGTCGGGGAACGGAGTGACGGTCTAGATGATAGCATTAGTAGTCCTCACTATTCTATGAAATAGTATGATAATAAATGTATTGAGGACTCCATTTGAGTTGAATACTGTCTAGAAGACAATATTCGTATTAAAACTCTCAGTTTATGTTTTGTCAGATTTTACACGATAGTTGTATTATTAATTTGTAATTGAATTTTGTACCATGTATTTGGCAACTCAAGATGGGTGATGTATACCTATTTCGGGGGCGTCACAGTTGGTATAAAAGCTTAGGGATATGATCCCTGGCTGAGATGTGAGACAAGAACTAGGAGGGGATAGACGGGGAATTCCTTCGGTAGTATGACCTACCTAAGTTTATTTGGTATTTAATTGGTCGGTCAGAGTATAAGAATAATATGTGACATGTCAATTAACCCTTATTTTGTGGCAGTATTTGAAAATGGCATCCGAAAATGTTGAGATAAGCAATGAAGCACATGAGACCGTGGAGTCACTAACGATCAATACCCAGGATAATGTCCATTAGGATGGCAATAATCCTCAGAAAAACAACAACACTGACCAAATGATGAAAAATGGGATGTTTAGAGATGCAATTCATGCAACATCAGGCGAGAAAAACTCTTGTTCAAAATGCAGGTGGAAACACTGGTAACTCTCGGACGGTCACTGCTAAACAGTTCAAGGAGCTGGAACCACCAGAGTTTATTGGAGAGCCAAAACCACTTAAGGCGGAGACGTGGATAAAGCAGATCACCAAGATATTTGATGTCTTGGGATGTTCCGAGGAGCAAAAGGTTCCCTTTGCCACCTTTATGTTGCGTGGAGAGGCAGACTACTGGTGGGAATCAGTAAAGCGTACTCAACCTGCTGCATTGAAGATGTCTTGGGAGAAGTTCCAAGAACTGTTCAACGACAAGTACTTTTTTGAAAGTATTCGTCACATGAAGGAGGTAGAGTTCATCAAGCTGGAGAAGAACAATATGAACGTGTCATAGTATGAAGCTAAGTTTGCCGAGTTGTCCCGGTTTGTGTCCCACTTGGTTGATAATGAGGAGAGAATGATGCGGATATTTCTAAGAGGTTTGAAACCCGAGATACGTCAATACTTAATTTCTCACAAACTGTGTTTGTATTCAGATGTTGTAAATAGGGCTCAGTTATTAGAGCATGATAACGAGTCAACCCAACCAAGAGAAAGCAAACAAAAATGATAATACCAAAGGTAATAGATCATCGGGCTGACACCAAACGTGGAGGGAATCAACATGCCAGAAATGGTAACCACTTCGGTGGTAATCATGGCCAAGACTATAAAAGTGGACATTTCAAGAAGAGGAGATTCAGCAATGATGGAAAGACGTCATCACCAGCACCCATTGTTAAGGAAGGAGAACGACCACCTATCATATGCTTTAAATGCGGATGGGAGGGACACATCAGTCCAAACTGTGCGCAGCATTCCAAAACGTGTTATAATTGTGGAAGAGAAGGTCACCTAGCTAGATTTTATCGTACTGGGAAGCAAAGTCCAGTTGGAACGGTGACACCAAATGCTGTCCCAGACAAGTCAAAACCAGTAGTTCAAGGGAGAGCATTTGTTGTGACCTCCCAGAAAGCAAGGAGCCCGAACGAGGTCATCACGGGTAAGCTTGTCATAAACTCTAGCGAAATATATACCTTATTTGATACCGGTTCTACCCATTCTTTTATTTCTATTACTTGCGCTCAACGTTTAAATTTAACTCAGGAGAAATTATACTTTGACTTATCTATTGAAACTCCGTTGGGAGAAACCTTCATTACATCTACTATTTATAAGTCTTGTTTGGTTCAAATCGGTAGCCTCACATTACTTGTCGATATTATTTCATTGAAAATACTTGCATTTGAAGTAATTCTAGGGATTGATTGGTTAACTACTCATCATGCAAAAATTGATTATTTTTGTAAGGTTGTTAGCTTTCATATTCCTAACCAACCTATTATGCGAATTCAAGCAACCAAACCATTAAAATCAATCACTGTCATCTCAAGCCATAAATCTATTCATTTATTGAAAAATGGATGTCAAGCTTTCTTAGCTCATGTCACGGATTTAAACAAAAATACGTCAGTTTTGAATGATATTTCTATTGTTAATAAATTTCCTGACGTATTCCCTGAAGAACTTCCTGGCCTACCCCCAGAGCGTGAAATTGAATTTTGTATCCACCTTGAACCCAGTACAAAACCCATTTCCAAAGCCCCATATCGAATGGCTCCTATTTAACTTCAGGAGTTAAAGACCCAACTGCAGGAATTGTTAGACATCAATTTCATTCGTCCTAGTACGTCTGCATGGGGTGCTCTTGTTCTATTCATGAAAAAGAAAGACGAGAGTATGTGACTTTGTATTGATTATCGGGAGTTGAACCATGTCACTGTCAAAAATAGATATCAGTTGCCTTGCATTGATGACCTGTTTGACCAGTTGCAAGGCGCCAAATCCTTTTCAAAGATCAATCTTCATTCCGAATATCATCAGTTGAAGATTAAAACTGATGACATTCCAAAGACTACTTTCAGAACAAGGTACGGGCATTACAAATTCCTAGTCATGTCTTTTAGATTGACTAATGCTCCTGCTGCTTTCATGGATATAATGAACCGAGTATTCAAGGAATATTTGGATCACTTTGTGGTCGTCTTTATTGATGACATCCTCATTTACTCCAAAAGCCGTGAGGATCATGAGAAACACCTAAGGCTGATACTTCAAAAGCTTCGTGAAAACAAGTTATATGCCAATTAAAGAAATGCGAGTTCTGGCTTGAGGAAGTAGCATTCCTTGGGCACATAATATCAAATCACAGAATATCTGTTGACCCGGCAAAGATTGAAGCATTTCAAAGGTGGGAGCAACCTAAGTCAATGACCGAAGTACGTAGCTTTCTCGGCTTAGCTGGTTATTATCGGAGGTTCATGGAAGGATTTTCTCAAATTGCTACTCCATTAACTCAGCTGACTCGAAAAGATACATAATTCGGTTGGAGCGAGGAATGTGAGAAAAGTTTTCAAGAACTCAAGAGGAGGCTCATTTTAGAACCTGTTTTGACAATACCAAATTGGTTTCGGAGGATTTGTCATATACATGATGATGCTTCAGGCAAAGGTTTAGGGTGTGTTCTCATGCAACATGGGAAAGTTATAGCCTATGCCTCACGATAACTCAAAGAATATAAGAGAAATTATCCTACTCATGATCTAGAGTTGGCAGCTGTCGTTTTTGTGCTTAAGATTTTGGGGCATTACCTGTATGGAGAGAAGGTGGAGATCTATACGGATCATAAAAGCCTCAAATATTTCTTCGCTCAAAAGGAACTCAACATGTGGCAATGACGATGGCTTGAGCTATTAAAAGATTACGATCATACCATTCAATACCATCCTGAAAAAGCGAACGTAGTAGCTGATGCATTGAGTAGAAGATCATATGTGGGTACAAGTGTGATATTGTCAATGCAAAGGCCCATTTTGGATAACTTACAAAGGATGGAGATAGAGTTAAAGACTCCAGGGACCCATGTGATGATGGCGAATATACGAGTAGAACTGACTTTAATCGATAAAGTTAAAGCTGCTCAAGCTACAGACCTGGAGCTGATCCATATGAGGAAGAAACTGCAAGAAGGTGCTATTCTAGAAGCAAGAATCGAAGAAGAAGGAATACTTCGAGTCAACTCCAGACTTTGTGTTCCTAACAATTCTGACTTGAAGTATAAAATCATGATGGAGGCGCACAACACATCGTTTGTAATCCATCTTGGGAGTACCAAAATGTATCATGATCTTCGACATACATTTTGGTGGAGAAATATGAAGAGAGAGATAGCGGGGTTTATCTCAAGGTGTCTAACTTGTCAACGAGTCAAGGCGGAGCATCAAGTGCCAAAAGGTCCATTGCAACCACTTGAACTTCCAGAATGGAAGTGGGAGCACATTACCATGGATATCGTTACTGGTCTTCCCAAGGTTTCTCCAGGTATAGATGCGATTTGGGTCATTGTTGATAGATTGACCAAGTCTGCTCATTTCTTACCGATACGAAAAACTTATACACTTGAACGTCTTGCTCGTATGTATATAAACGAGATTGTAAGATTGCTTGGTATGCCAGTATCCATAGTTTCTGATCGAGACCCAAGATTCACTTCACGATTTTGGGTTAGTTTGCAAAAAGCTATGGGCACGGATTTATGATTTAGTTCAGCATATCATCCTCAAATGAACGGGCAGTCGAAGAGGACTATTCAAACTCTTGAAGATTTATTAAGACTCTGTGTCCTTGACTTCAAATGAAGTTGGGACAAGTTCTTACCATTGGTGGAGTTTTCCTACAATAACAATTATCAAGCAAGTTTTGGCATGGCTCCATTTGAGGCGTTGTATGGAAGAAAGTGTCGTTCTCCATTATGCTGGGATGAGGTGGGTGAAGCAACGTTGTTGGGACCAGAGTTGGTACGTATGACTACGAAAAAGATTCAAACAATCCAACAACGTATAAAAACCTCACAAGATCGACAAAAGAGTTATTTTGATCTTCATCGAAAGGACGTGGAATTCAATATTGGAGATCATGTGTTGTTACAGGTTGCTCCATGGAAAGGAGTTACGAGATTTGTAAAGAGAGAAAAGCTCAATCCTCGATTCATTGGCCCATTTTTAATCCTCGATCGAGTAAGAACTGTGGCCTATAGACTTGCATTACCGCCAAGTATGTCTCGTGTTCATAACATTTTTCACATATCTATGTTACGTAAATATGTGAAAGATCCAAACCACATTATTGAATTAGAACTGGACGAGATAGCAGAAGATTTAACGTATGAGGAAGTACCTGTTAAAATCTTGGATAAGAAGGATCATATTCTACGCTCCAAGGTTATACCTCAAGTCAAAGTTTTGTGGAGAAACCACGATGTTGAGGAAATGACCTGGGAGTTAGAATCTGAAATGAAGTAAAGGTATCCTCACCTCTTCGACATACCAGGTACGCACCCTAATTTCGAGGATGAAATTTCATAAGAAGGGTAGGTTGTAAGACCCCAACTTTTATGAATAAAGATTAATTTTCTCGAAATATATTTTTGAATATTATGGTGTGGATTTGATATAATGTTATAGTTGTGGGTATTATTTACAAATTTTGCAAAATAAGTAAATTGTTATATAATATTTGATTTGTCGGGGAATATTCGTTTTAATAGGAAATATTCGTACGACGGCACAATCATTGGTGGACCCCACAATGAAAGTATTATCGTAGTTAGAAAATGACAGAATTATCTTTTAATGAAAATAACGATGAAAGTTTTACCGTTAAATTATTGAACTTCTCGGTGGTAAAAGTACAGTAATATGCGTGGTTGCATAGTAGCACACAGTATTGCTTATTGATGATTACGTGAGAAGTCACTTAGTTATACTCAATTATTGCTGCAGTAATTGCTGCATAATATCTTTCATATTATTGATTCAATTATTGTCACAATATCATCTGCATAATATTTTATATTATTAAATCAATAATTGAGACGAAAAAGTTATTCATATTATTATTTGCAATATTGAAAATTTCTAGAAGTTCTGTCAAGGAGTGGTTTGGTCACCTAATTGCGCGCCAATAAGGAGAAATCCTTATCGGAAAACCCCTCTTTCCTGGGAACGACCTAGTTGTTAAATATTGTGAGTTATAATATTAATGATGAATAAGTTCGTATTGATTAATGATGAAATTGATAGCTCCATTATGTTGGAATTATTAGTGTTAGTAGAAATCGACATCTATTTTGATAATAATGGATGTCTGGAGGTTATATTAACCAATCGGGTAATTAATCGGATAAATGAGCAATTAATTACTATTAATTCTCATGCTTATAACTATTTGTTCACATGTGTGTACTATTGATTCACATGCATGTACTATTAGGGGAGGTAGTGCAAGATTGATCATATTTACATGACGAAATTAAAAATGGAGGTATAGATGAAGGTACTATACTGTAATTATTTTTTTCACATGATTGTACTATTTATTCACATGATTGTACTATTGATTCACAAGATGTACTATTAGGGGAGGTGGTACAAGTTTGATAATACTTGCAGGACTAAATTAAAAATAAAGGAAAAGATGAAGGTATTATACCGTAATATTTCGAGCCCCAAAACGTGCAATTATCGAAACTATGTTTTCCTATAAATAGATGATCATTTTTCCTTCATTCTCACCAATTCACTAAGACTCATAAGAGCATTTATAGAGAGAGAAGCTTTAGAGAGAAAGTAGAAGAGAAGTCTGCTACCTCACTATTTCAGTATCCAGTCTTCTTCTGAGGTAAGGGATATTATTTTGTTCAGTATTCATAGGAATAATATTTTCTTCCATACTCTGTAGTATATGAGTAATATTATTTCGTCTCATATTATACCATCATTCGGTTAAAGTATTGCTTCTATATTCCGTGAAATTTGTAGAATATCCTAGAAATTTACGTTTCATCTAGTATGCTTCACAAGGATATTTTCTGCACATTCTTGTTAAATTTTAAGTTTTTCATGTTGGAGTAATGTCCATGAGTACTATCCATTTATACGGTACTATTCACAAAAGTACTATTTATGGGAACAATTAATAAAGTACTATTCACAGAGTATTATTCCTGAAGTACTATTCACGGGGTACTATTCACTCGGGTAGTATTCACCCGGAGTACTATTCATAACAAAAATTGATTTCTTTTCGGTCCAAATCATTTTTGATACATTATCATTCTTGAATTTTACTCCCCAAAGCAGTATCATGTTGACAATTTGGACAATATTAAATTACGGATAAATTAAATTATAAATCTTTAAAAATTTATCCTTGAACTTGTTTTATTGAATTCTTATATCATTGTCATCATCCTCATGTTTATATTATATTGAAAGTCATCTGTAGCCTATAGTGCATAGATGGACTTGGTATGATTATGACCAGAGATTATTCGGTATAATCATGATCGTAATGTTACAAATGATGTGGTAAAATTCCTCATTGGTCCGTAGTGCATTGATGGACAGTTGTTGGCATGATCATGACCATTGATGAATACACGAATATCCTTGGCTCGTAGTGTATTGATAATTTATGGTCGTGATACTAAAGAATATCCTTGGCCGTAGTGCATGGGTGATTTGATGATATGGATTATATATTAAGCTGAGTCTCAGCGATAAAAGTGATGAAAAACATTTTAAATCATAGAAGATAGTAGAATGTGCGCTCTACTTGACTCTTCTAGTGAATTGCTTGTTCCGCTGTAGTTAAACTTGATGTTTGTTATATTTTATCAATTTAACACTGTTGAAGACTAACGATAAATTATTTTGTATTATCTTAGTCATAATATTTCTTACTAGGCTAGTTGAGCTCACCCTTTTGCTTTCATTGTTCTCTTCAGGAAATGAGAACGTAGCGGGGACTAGTCGGGGAACGGAGTGACGGTCCAGATGATAGCATTAGTAGTCCTCAGTATTATATGAAATAGTGTGATAATAAATGTATTGAGGACTCCATTTGAGTTGAATACTGTCTAGAAGACAATATTCATATTTAAACTCTCAGTTTATATTTTGTTGTATTTTACACGACAGTTGTATTATTAAGTTGTATTTGAATTTTGTACCATGTATTTGGCGACTCAAGATGGGTGATGTATACTTATTTTGGGGGCGTCACATGAGTGACTTCTCACGTAAGCATCAATAATTAATACCATGTGCTACTATGTAACCACGCATATTATTGTACTTTTAACAACGGGTATTTCAACAGTTAATGGTAAAACTTTCTTCGTTAATTTCATAAAAAGATATTTCTGTCGTTTTCTAACTCCGACAATAATTCTGTTGTGGGGTCCACCAATGATTGTGTCATCGTATGAATATTCCCTGTTAAAACAAATATTCCCCGACCAATCGAATATTATATAACAACTTGCATACTTTGCAAAATTTATAAATATTACCCACAACTATAACATTATATCAACTCTACACCATAATATTCAAAAATATATTTTGAGAAAAAATAATCTTTATTTATAAAAATTGGGGTCTTACAACCTCCCTTTATGAAATTTCATCCTCAAAATTAGGGTTCGTACCTGGTATGTCGATGAGGTGAGGAAACCTTGATTTCATTTCAGATTCTAACTCCCGGGTCATTTCCTCAACATCGTGGTTTCTCCACAAAACTTTTACTTGAGGTATAACCTTGGAGCGTATAATGTGTTCCTTCTTATCCAAGATTTTAACAGGTACATCTTCGTACGTTAAATCTTCTGTTATTTCATCCAGTTCTAACTCAATAATATGGTTTGGGTCTTCCACATATTTACGTAACATGGATATGTGAAAAATGTTATGAACACGAGACATACTTGGCGATAAAGTGAGTTTATAGGCCATAGTTCCTACTCGGTCAAGGATTTCAAATGGGCCAATGAATCGAGGATTGAGCTTTCCTCTCTTTCCAAACCTCGTAACTCCTTTCCATGGAGCAACACGTAACAACACATGTTCTCCAACATTGAATTACACGTCCATCCGATGAAGATCAGCATAACTCTTTTGTCGATCTTGTGAGGTTTATATACGTTGCCGGATCATTTGAATCTTTTTTATTGTCATGCGTACCAATTTCGGTCCCAACAACATTGTTTCACTCACCTCATCCCAGCATACTGGAGAACGACACTTCCGTCCATACAACGCCTCAAATGGAGCCATGTTGATGCTTGCTTAATAACTGTTGTTGTAGGAAAATTCCACCAATGGTAAGAACTTGTCCCAACTTCCCTTGAAGTCAAGGACACAGAGTCTTAATAGATCCTCAAGAGTTTGAATAGTCCTTTCCGACTGCCGGTCAGTTTGAGGATGATATGCCGAACTAAATCATAAATTCGTGCCCATAGCTTTCTGTAAACTAACCCAAAATTATGAAGTGAATCTTGGGTCTCAATCAAAAACTATGGATACTGGCATACCATGCAGTCTTACAATCTCATTTATGTACATACGAGCAAGACGTTCAAGTGTATAAGTTTCTCGTATACGTAAGAAATGAGTAGATGTGGTCAATCTATCAATAATGACCCAAATTGAATCTATGCCTTGAGAAACCTTGGGAAGACTAGTAATGAAATCCATGGTAATGTGCTCCCACTTCCATTCTGGAATTTCAAGTGGTTGAAATGGACCTTTTGGCACTTGATGATCCACCTTGACACGTTGACAAGTTAAACACCTTGAGATAAACTCCGCGATCTCTCTTTTCATTTTTCTCCACCAAAATTTATGTCGAAGATCACGATACATCTTGGTACTTCCGGGATGGATTGCAAACGGTGTGTTGTGCGCCTCCATCATGATTTTATAGTTTAAATCCGGGTTGTTAAGAACAAAAAGTCTGGAGTTGACTCGAAGTATTCCTTATTCATCGATTCTTACTTCCGGAATAGCACCTTCTTGCACTTTCTTCTTCATACGAATCAACTCCAGGTCTGTAGCTTGAGCAGTTTTAACTTTATCGATTAAAGTCGATTCTACTTTTATATTTTCCATCATCACGTGGGTCCTTGGAGTCTTTAACTCTACCTCCATCCTTTGCAAGTCATACAAAATGGGCCTTTGCATTGATAATATCGTACTCGTACCCGTATATTATCTTCTACTCAATGCATCAGCTACCACGTTCACTTTTTCAGGATGGTATTGAATGGTATGATCATAATCTTTCAACAGCTCGAGCCAACGTCGTTGCCGCATGTTGAGTTCCTTTTGGGTGAAGAAATACTTGAGGCTTTTAAGATCCGTATAAATCTCCACTTTCTCCCCCATACAGGTAATGCCTCTAGATTTTAAGTGCGAAAACAACATCAGCCAATTCTAGATCATAAGTAGGGTAATTCCTCTCATATTCTTTGAGTTGTCGCGATGCATAGGCTATGACTTTCCCATGTTGCATGAGAACACATCATAACCCTATGTCTGAAGCATCGATGTAGATGACAAATCCCTCCGAACCAGATGGTAATATTAGAATAGGTGCTGAAATGAGTATCCTCTTGAGTTCTTGAAAACTCTTTTCATATTCCTCGCTTCAGCCGAATTTTGTATCTTTCCGAGTTAGCTGAGTTAATGGAGTAGCGATTCGAAAAAATCCTTCCACGAATCTCCGATAATAACTAGCTAAGCCCAGAAAGCTACGTACTTCGGTTACTAACTTAGGTTGCTCCCAGCTTTGAATTGCTTCAATCTTTGCCAGGTCAATAGATATTCCGTGATTTGATATCACATGCCCAAGGAATGCTACTTCCTCTAACCAGAACTCGCATTTCTTCAACTTGGCGTATAACTTGTTCTCACGAATCTTTTGGAGTATCAACCTCAAGTGTTGCTCATGATCTTCATAGATTTTGGATTAAATGAGGATATCATCAATAAAGACAACCACGAAATGATCAAAATATTCCTTGAATACTCAGTTTATCATATCCATGAAGGCCGCAGTAAAAGTAGTATGCACACAAGCTAATCATGTTGATGATAAAGCATATACTTTGTAACAATCTTATTTATTTATTAATAAAAAGTAGTAATTTATTAAAGGCTTTTAATTATCTACATGATGCTATTTTATAATATGTGATAAATCCATAGTTTTAAGCAATGTTTTTAGAATAATGATGATGATCATTCTAATGAGATCTAAATTCTTAGAAAGCTTTAAACAAAAATAGTTCCCAATCGTTGGATTACTAAATTGGGGATTAGTGAATCCGGATAGATTGGTACATACGTTGCTTGCTCATTGGATAAGGATGATTGATCTCATAATCATTTGTGTGGAGACACTAAAGCAAATGTGTAGGTGCTTATTAGAGAATAAGTTCACTGAACGTGACTCACTAAGGAATACCTAATGGAGTTTTACTTGCATGTCAATAGAAATTTCTGTAGTGATAGTAGTACAAGTAATCCTTGGACTTGAGATCATCATAGTATCTTGTGTATGATGAATTATACTTTGTTTTATTCCTTAAGACCCTTAGGGTATATCAAAGGGTATGCTTGGGTATAATAGGTTGTATATGGAGATAATGTATGATCAATAAAGAATCTACCGCTTCTAGTAAAAGAAGAGAAATATCCTATGTGATTCGATAAATGACAACCCAGTAGTTCTTGGCCAAGGCAGAATGAAATTATAAAGGAGTTTCTAATTTGCATTATTTGGTGTTGTGCATTTAAGGATCGAAATACATATAATTAAATAAAATAAGACTTGACAATAATTCCATGTCTTATATTTAACTGGGACATTGTATGGTGGAAGGATTGAATTGTACGTCAACTATTTACTCAAAGGTTCTTTTATGATTAATATTTAAATCTATATTATCTAGAAAGTCGTTAATCACTAGGGAGACTTATCCCCATTGTAGAATAAATATTATTTAAATAAATTAATATTTTAATTTATTTATTTAAATAAGATTAGAATTGTTCTAATTGATTTATTCACAACCTAGGTTTAATATGGAGAACCTAAAGGGTCACACCATAAAAGAAAGAATTATTATTTAAGAAGTAAATGACATAATCGTAATAATAAGTTAAGTATATTTAATTTAATCTATGGTGATAGGATAAATTAAATAGCTTAATATTTATTATTTAATATTTTGGAAATAATAAATATAAATTAATAAGAGGAGTCTTATTATTATTATTACTATTATTATTATTTAATTCCTAAAGGAGTTTGAAAATTAATTAATAAAAGTACTCTCATATATCCTAATAAGATTAGGTGGTAAATTAATTAAAAGAGTTTAATTAATTATCCCTAATAAGATTAGGGAGCTTAATTAATTAAAGAAATTTAATTAATTAAATAATACCCTATTTTCTAATTAGATTAGAAGGGTTAACTGATATCTTTATAAGAGGATTCTTATATCAGATATCGATATATGTGATTCCAATTGTTGGAGAGTACGCTCTTTTTCTATGAGAGATAGAAAAACTAGGGTTTTGCCAAATACTCATCTTCTTGAATCTTTCTTCTTCCTTAGTGGATCACCTCTAGAGGCCAAACACTTGGGTGGCTAACGTTGATCAAAGGAAGGAACCAAACCCGGTGGATTCAAGTTGAACGCGAAATGATTTGGAGGTGAACTTGTACCTGAGGAAGCTCGAATCTTCAAGGGTATGATTCTTGTTCTTTATCTTTTCGTTTAATTAATAATTATGCATAAAGGATGATCCGGGTATATGGTTTGTAAAAATTTTAAACTCTAATTTTCCATGCTTTCACTTATTTTGTGCAATTTGATTGCGTTCATGAATATTACAAACCTAACACGCGGGAGCATTAGTCAAACCAAAAGATATGACTAGGAATTCATAATGCCCGTACCGAGTTCTGAAAGCAGTCTTTGGGATCTCATCGGTTTTAATCTTTAACTGATGATATCCGGAACGAAGGTCGATCTTTGAAAAGAATTTGGCACCTTGCAACTTGTCAAACAGGTCATCAATGCGAGGCAATGGGTACCTAATTTTGACAGTGACGTGGTTCAACTCCCAATAATCAATACAAAGTCGCATACTCCCATCTTTCTTCTTCACAAATAGAACAGGAGCACCCCAAGGAGATGTACTAGGACTAATGAAACCGATGTTTAACAATTCCTGCAATTGGGTCTTTAACTCTTGAAGTTTAATAGGAGCCATTCGATATAGGGCTTTGGAAATGGGTTTTGTACCGGGTCCATGTAAGGCCCTCAAATCCGGGTACTTGAAACCCGAACTCGGTGCTTTACGATACCATTTCTATGAGCGGAATAATACTAATAATAATAACAATAATATAAAAGTCAAACTTAATTTACATAATTATCAGAGTCTAGCTCCCAAGTACGTAACCTTTAATACATTCATTACAACCCATGATAGATAATATATGTCATACTTATCTTAATAATATCAAACTATTACATAAACTACCACAAATCTTATTTTGTTAGCTTTCCTTTTCCTTTGTTTCTGCATGAGCTCTCTGGTTCTTCACACGTAGCTGAAAACATTTAAATTAAGCAAGGATGAGCATTTGAGTGCTCAGCAAGTAATAGCAATTATATATATAAGTTGAAATAGTTTAAATGTTTTCTTTATACTATCCTTCTATAACGATTCAATAGTTGTGAAGTAATCTGTACCAATGATAATAATATATCAATTCTATACCAAATCTTTGAAACTACGTACTGACTATAAATAGGGTTTATATGACATACTATAAACATTGTTTTCAATTTTCAAATAGGTTAAACAGAAATTCATCTGCAAACCGTCATAACTTACGGGCACGGGGGGTGATCAGCCCGTTATGCCCTGCATTGATCAATACTACATGTAAGAACGAGGGTATCGTTTCACTCATCATATGAAGCGCAAAAGTTTTCCCGTGTAGGGATGTTCATACTTGTCTGGGTTCCAAATCAAAGGTTTTATCATGTTCAATAATAATCTATAATTCAATATATATGTATACGGGTAATTGACAAAGGTATATCAACATGTGATTAAATATAATGATTATCCAAGTGGGGACACTTGTATAACCATTTATCAAAATTAACGAACAGAATATATATCTGAATTATCATATACTAACATGTTGATAATCAATGGATGTATATAATATAAGGTTAATAATCTATACAGTAATAATATAGTTGAGAAACATTCTTACTCTTGTCCACTGCATAAAGAAAATGCAAAGGTTAGATACTTGCCTGATGCGCTGCTTATAATTTACAACTTAGTTTTATCTTTTATATAACCACATATCAGTAATAAGATCATTTTACTAATTAGAATATCATATTATAACACATAACACTGCTTATTGCAGTAAGCACATATCCTAATCACATTGGCACATATGTTTAATAACCATTGAATCACAAATAAACCACTTATATCTAATCAATTTATCTAAGTCCAGATCAATTTAAAAACGTAATAGTTTTATCGCAAATGACTTTATCGGGTAATTATCGAGTCTAAGACTCTATTCTGTAACTTAATATCAGTCATACTATTTTTTAATGACTTAATATAATTTTAAAATATTTATTATAATTTATCATGAATTTTCAAACATCGGAATCATTATTAAATGATTTAAATATTACATAATTCAATTATCATTAATATTTAATTAATATTAAACTATTAATAAAATCATTTCCAAAATGTTAAAGTTATTTATAATAACTTAAAATACTTTTAAAGTATTAATATTACCCTTAAATGATTTTTAAAACATTTAAAATCATTTTAAATAATTATAATTAATATTAAATTATTAATGTTTTATTTATCAAAATATTAAAAGTCATTAACTATAACTTAAAATATTTTTAATTCATTTATATCCCTTTTAAATGATTTTTAAGTAAATAAAACCATTTATAAACTATTTATTTAATATAATTATTTAATATCATTAATAATAAATTAATAATTATTAATATTAAATTATAAATGAAATTATCCTTTAAATATTAAAAGTTATGTTTTATAACTTAAAATATTTTTATATACCTTATTATTATTTAAAATGATTTTAATATAATAAAATCATTTTTAATTAATTTATTTAATTCATATATTAAATAACTTAATTATCATTAATATTAATTTATTAATGAAATTTATCACAAAATATTAAAAATAACTTAAAATATTTTCTTATATCATAATATAATTTTAAATGATTTTTCAAATATTAAAATAATTTTTAAATAATTTATTTAATATTATAATTAAATAAATTAAATACTTTTAATATTCCAAAAATATTAAATATTTATGAAATATATTAAAATAATTAAAAACTAATTTTCAGAATTTAAAATAATTTT
Organism: Panax quinquefolius; assembly: GCA_020205615.1. Taxonomy (NCBI): domain Eukaryota; kingdom Viridiplantae; phylum Streptophyta; class Magnoliopsida; order Apiales; family Araliaceae; genus Panax; species Panax quinquefolius. The sequence continues at coordinate 729,527 of JAINUW010000591.1, read as the reverse complement.
TAATAATTTATTTTGTATTTTTAATAATTAAAAACTATTTTTTTCTATTTATTAATTAATTTCGGAAAATAAAATATTATGCATCGCTAAAAGGTCACCTACAAAGTGACAAAACCTGCCATTATAGGTGTTCTTCATGTTCTTGAGCATTCATAAGGCGCTTTAAGTGGTACCACTTTGACCATTGATTAAACGCTACTAAATTTGTTTCTAGACATGTTGATGGTCAGATAATGTAGTACAAGTACAAGGTTACACGATCCAACAGACAACATCATCAAAACATGCTTAACTAACGAGATCTGGAGCCTTGAACAAGCTGTCAGAGTTGTTCTTCATTTTCTGGGTTACCCAGAAATGAAGAACAGTTCGACTAGCTCGTTTTGGGCTTCCACAACTTGTTGATCTTGTAATGTTTTTGTGCTTTAAAACATGGAGTATGTAGCCAACATAACAAGGAAGAGGTTCATTACATAAAAGCAACAAAACAACAACCAAATAACAAGATCCATGCTGGTCAAACCATGTCAGAGATCACGTTCTTGAGTTTCTGGGTTACCCAGAAACTCAGTTTGTGATCATCTGGCCTGCTTTGACTAGCCACTGACTCTTCTCCATATGATTCTTAGGATATTATAAGGCATGAACATGTAGTACAAATATCAAGCTATAGACTAGATACAACACAAACAACAAAACATAAATACACTAAAAGATCTGACCGACTTAAAAGCTTGTCGGTAGGTTCTTGATCGCTTCGGGTTACCCGAAACTCCGGTCGTAATGGGGTCGACTACTTTTGACCGTAAATAACTTCTATTCTCGACATCAAATGACCTTGAGTCCACTTTCGATTCTGAGACCACAATACAGACTACATGTAACAACTTAAAAACAACCTGAAATCATAAGCGATCAAGGATGCATGATCGTGACATTAGTTTAGCCGGACCACGAACCAAGTTTTTCTAGATTTTGCAAAAACTCAAATCCGAGCCTATAGATGTTATGGATCTAACATCTATCAACCCAGATCATCATTATAAACTACTAACAACATATTCTAACACTCAAACATAACATCTAACAACAGAAATTTGGACAGATTTTGAATTAGGGTTTAATACCTTTACTTTGATCGATCTTGATCTTAAGGCTTACGATTTGTTATAGTGATCGTGGGGCTTGTTTATGGGCCGATTTAGCTTATATTTTCGTGGGTTTGGGTTGAGGAAAATGCTTGGGTGTTGTGTACAAAAATGGCTAGCAAATGATTTTCTCTCTCCTTTAATCTATTTATAGAACATAGATGCAATGTATCTATCATGCAAGGTGTCAATATGGATAAGGATTGGCTGGTTTTACACACATGGGATAAACACAAGTGATGAGTCATGCAATTCTAGTACACTCCATTTTTAAATAAAGGGTAATTTGGTCATTTGCATTGTTATTTTAAGGGTATACTTGTCCATGGTGCTTGAATATAGGGTTTTAAGGATTAAGATTAAAGTTCAATAAAATTTTAATTAGAACTTACTAAATAAAATTTAGGGTTTTTAAATAATTAGGGTTTCCAAAACATAATTAGGGTTCTAATCATTATAATTTTAATTTTCTAATTAGGTTTACCTTAATTAGCAATAAAATCTATCATAAGTGTTATTATCCACAGTAACACAATTTCTGACTAATCAAAATCTCTAGTTTAGGTTTCCAATTAGGGTTTCTAATTATTAGAAATTCAAATATAAACTAGGGTTTTAAATTTACAATTAGGGTTTCCTAATTATCATAACATTATGCAATACACAACGAATATCATATAACATAGTTATATAATAGTCTTAAACTCACAATTCACAGTTACCAAATAGCTTCAAACTCGTATTCGAGTTTTAAATTAGGGTTTCACAGTAAAACTAGGATTTTCAAATTAGGGTTTCCCCCTGTAAAATTAGTGTTTAACCAATTAATATTAGGATTTTGAAATTAAACACCATAATTGACCAATCATCATCAATACGTACATACAGTACATATTTATAGCACTGAAAAATCAAAAATATAATTAATATTATATTATTATTCTCATACCTTGACAATAATCCAAAATTAGGATTTGGATTCCATATCTGATTTATTCTTAGTATTTAACCTTAATAATTAAGGTAAAATGATTAACTTAATAATCTATACTAAAATTCATATAACAAAATAATTATTATAATTATTCTAAAAATAACTCCATATATTATTTAAATAATATATGATTATATTTTCATGGAAAATAATTAATAAAACATTTCTACCATAAATTAATTATTATAAGTATATACTTTATAAAAATCAATAATTCTAAAATAAAATTATTTGTAAACATTTATGTAATATATTTTTATTTACCACATAAATACATATATATATATATATATATATATATATATCTTGTACAAATCCTCATCCTTAAAATAATAATAAAAAAAAAATTATTCGCAAAATTTCTTATTTATTTATGTAGAAAATATCGGATTGTTACAGTCCAAGGTCGATACAAAATTCAATTTCACGCTCTGGGGTAGGCTAGGAAGTTCTTCAGGGAATACGTCCGAAAATTTATTAACAATAGAAATATCATACAAAACTGACGTATTTTTGTTTAAATCCGTGACATGAGCTAAGAAAGCTTGACATCCGTTTTTCAATAAACGAATAACTTTATGACTTGATATGACAGTGATTGACTTTAGTGGTTTGGTTGCTTGAATTCGCATAATAGGTTGGTTAGGAATATGAAAGCTAACAACCTTACGAAAAAAAATCAATTTTGCATGATGAGTAGTTAACCAATCAATCCCTAGAATTACGTCAAATGCAAGTATTTTTAAGGAAATAAGATCGACAGGTAATGTGAGGGTACTGATTTGAATCAAACATGTAACATTCCAGAATTTTAATTATAATATTAAATATTTATTGAGTTATATAAATATTTAATGGAGGTGTTTATCGTTGAATAAATATTTGTTTAATAGATTTGATTTTATTTAGTTAATTATTTGTTAAATAAATAATTAATGAGTTAAGGAAATTATTATTATATTGATGTTTCAATTTGATGGTTAATTATTTGTATTGAGTTATGTGAATAAATGAATTATTTAATTAGTTGTTATTTGAATTAATTAAATTAAATATGAGAGCTTGATTAAATATAGTGTGACAAATAACTATATTATAAGGAGCTTTTAAAATAAATTAAAGTAGTTTAATTTGGTTTGTGCCAAACAAGACTTAATGGTATCAAATGCTTAATTTTTAAATGATTTGCCAAACAAAGCCCTATGACTTTTGGATTTTATTTTTAATTTTGAATTATATAAATAAAATAAAATATTAAAATAATAAATCCAGTATATTTATAATTTATACGTTGGTTTTGTTGTAACTGATATTTTATTAAGTTGGCGTATTAAGGTTGTTAGTTTAGTTTTGTGTATAATCTATATTGTCTAAGCCTAAGCCTAAGAAAAGCTACAGAGAAAATTTACAGAGGGTTTTAGAGAGAATTGCTTGAGAGGTTTTGAGAGCTGTGGATTCTAAATAGTTCTAGCAAGGATTTCAAACAAATTGAAGGTATTGTATCTATATCTTAGTATTATATATATATATATATATATATATATATATATATATATATATATATATACACACACATATATATGTTCTTTGGCAAACTGTATATTTTCTGTGAATTGCAAATGTGTTGAATTGTTGTAGAAAACTGAATTATGCTGAGTATATGTGTTTATGATGCTAGAGTTTATGCTTAAACAAGAAATTGCATGCTAATTCGGTTAACAGTAGAAGAAAAAATAACGATAGTGTATGTTTGTATGTATTTTTTCCATATGGCTCATGTAAGTAACCATTTTGATGGTTAATTCATATGTTAAACTGTAAATTGAGTCTTGTATATGTTAGTTCATTGAGAAACGAGCATAACGTAATTCGAGCGAAGCAATTTGGCAAAGTATAGAGATTACAGTGATGATTATTGGTGAAGAAACTCAAATGGAATTTTAGTAGGAAAATATGAATTTTGAGAAATTAACATAGTTAGAAGTGTTGTTAAATTGTTCTAATTGATGGAATATGTTAGCAATCATGTTTATAATCTTGTTATATTTATTTTGTATAATAATTTCATTTGTTTCTTTGGGTGAAATTAAGTGTTAGTTGGGCTAAAAAGCCATCGCTCATTGTTCATCTTTGTTTACCTTACATCATCTGTAATGTAATGTTCTTATTTAAGCCAGTGCCAAGGCAAAAAAGCTGTTGTTGTGCTATGTGTGGCCTTGACGTGCCATATCTTGATCCGAAGGCAAAAGTCATTTCTTCTTCTTTGCGGAGACCTTGGGGAAACCTTACCACTTGGTCTAAGGTTATGATTAAGTGTCATACATTTAGCAAGAAGGTTAAAACAGAACCATGATATGTAATTGACAAATTCAAAGTTTGAATGATTAGTAAGTGATGAACGTGATATATTAGAACGTAGTGAGCATGATGATTAGTAAACATGTGTTGTGAAGGTTAACACTTATAGTTTTTGATATTTGTATGGTATCTTAAGACTTGTGCTAAAATAATAAGTCTAACTAGAAATGCGTGTTGTGTTGGAATGTGAATATTAGTATAGCTAATAGATGATGGTTCTAAACCTATATGTAGGTAAACGTGAGTTAATTTATAGCTTACGCTAGAGAAAAGTTTCTAAACCTATCATTTTAAATTGAGCAAGTTCTTTAACTCTACTCTTATTATAATTACGCAACTTCCTCAAACTCTACATTTTCATTGAGTTAGTTCTATTATTAAATTGGGCTAGTTTTTCCTAAACCTAAACTTGTTATTTTAGCATACAAGTACCTTTATTCTGATGAACAAGTTTATCGTTCAAGTTATTACTTATTATGCATGCTTAATATTAAATTCTAAGATTTTGACCTTAGCTTAGTGTCGTTCAAAGCAAGGTATGTGAATTATTCAACACTTATGCTTTTAGATTATTCCTAAAGCATGAACTTAGAATGCAATGTTTATTCAGTTATGATTATTCCATAACATAGTATTGTTACCTTTTATTCAACTAATCCTTAATTGATGTCCGTTGAATTCCAAATTACCTTGAAGTGTATCCAAACCAAACTTACTTTGGTGCGGACTTGTAATCTAAATACTGAGATGAACAACCCTATTATTAGGGGTTTACGCTTAGTGTTGAAATGTTTGTGCACAATATATTGTATGAAGAGCTGATCCCCCTAAGTACGTGGAGTCCTTATAGTCTTATGACTGTTAATGTTAAAGTTGAAAGATTACTTATAACTGTGGACATGGTTCGTGGTCATTAGACCCTCAATAATATATTTCAGAATGTTAATAGAACATATCATTCAGTTCTATTGAGCATATATTTTTGGCAAATGATGTAAAGTTTATTCATTCTTATTTCAAGTGAGCTTTGTTTGCTCTCTCTTGCTTTTATAACTATTACAGCTAAGGATGAGAAGGTAGATGTACCTAGCACCAGTAAGGGAAAAGGGAAGATAAACAAGTATTGAAGACTTGTAATATGTTGACAGTTATTTATCAGAATTTAATTTGATTATTGTACTGAACTTATTTAAATTCCGCATTTGAATGATTGTATTTAAAGGTTAAATAACCTGGGAGATAATTTTTATTAATGTAATCTTGTATGGGCAGGTTTTATTATTCAATTTTATTATGATTGGGTAGTTCGATATGAATGTTTTGATTAAGTGAATACCAAATCTTGAGGTAATGAAGTACCGGGATTTGGGGGTGTCACAAGTTGGTATCAAAGCCTTAGGTTAGGAGCCTTAGGTGGGGAAAATCCTTTGGAAGTAACCTTTGAAAAGATAGTGGTGATTAACTCTTACCAAGTTTTAAGGAAGAAGTAATAAAACACTTATGTGCTTATGTGTTTATAACTTATGCGCTCGTGAGAGTCGAGTAGTAATGATTAATAATTAAAACTTAAAATTTTGTTGTGAAGATGACTAATGTCGGAGAATCCAGTCAAGCTAGGGAGGAAGGACCTCAGATGCCTATAGAGGAGGAGCCTCACGACATTCAGGTTGTTTGGGAACAACTACTTCCACGGGAGTCAGCCCTGTTGGTCACAGTAGTTGAAGATGAGGATGATGACATGGAGACGGATGAGGAGGAACCCGTTGAGTTGCCACAGGAGGATGAGGATGATGACGAGGAGGAAGAGACTCCACTAACCTCGATAGGTACTCTTATGTATGATGAAGTCTACGACCGTAACGTGGAACTTCAGGATACAATAGAGGAATTGCAAGAGATAGTAGCCGAACAACAGACTGCAATGACATAGAATGACGACAAAATCCAGGATCGTGAGGAACGACTGACTAATGTCAAGGAGAAGCTAGAACAGACTGAAGGAGAGAAAGAACAACTGACCGAGGGGTCGCAGAACTGAAGAACAAACTGAAGGAAGAAGCTACTAAGAGGGCAAGAGCCGAAGACGCATATGAGGAGGTGTTTCAATGAGCCGGGATAGCAGTGAAAGACGCACAGGCAAAGAGAATAAAGATGGAAGAGATGAATAGAGTATTCAACACCCTCATTAATTGAGCTCAGGATCGGGTCATGAGTTATCCGATTCAGTTCGAGACGCTACCATCGTACGTATTAGATCGCAGAACAATGTTCCGGATCATGGAGGAAGAACGTAGTAAGGCTAAGCAGTATCTTAGTAGAACATCGTAGTTGTTATGTGATTAATAAAATGTTAAATATATAAATTATAAATCCCAAGTGTTATGAAGCCTATGGGATATGATGATGATGTTGTCCAGAAACTTTTGATGTTCAGGATAGTAATGTAAGTAGTAGTGATGCTATTGTTTTATATTTTTAAAGAGATTATGAATAAATAAAAGTTGTTATTTTATTCAAAGTGTTACATGATTATGTGGTTATTTCTTTTGTGGAGGCAAGTTAAGTAGATTTTACTTAAAAGAGTTGAATAATAATCTAATAAGTGTATATTTTAACAGAAAATGCCTCCCAAACGTCAACCACCACAATAGAGAACCACTGAAGGAACCAATAACGACAATGTTGATGCTAACCCCGTTCAACAACTAGTGACGCTACTGACAGGAGCGTTGCAGAATCAGCCACAGAACTAAGGAACAACGTTTAAGGATTTTAAGGCGGTTGGACCACCTGAATTCTGTGGGTCCATGAATCCAGTCGAAGCACAGACCTGGGTTATGGAGATAGAAAAGGTGGAATGGAAACGTGGGTACTGGAAACCAGCAGGGTAACCAGCAAAATAAGAAGTTTGAAGCATGTGTTACATGCGGGAAGTTTCATAAAGGTGCGTGCTTGATGGGGAACGAGTATGCTTCAATTGTGGCCAGGAGGGTCACATCGCCCCAAATTGCACTCAACCTAAGAAGAACGTGTGCGTCACGTGCGGATCCAAAGATCACTTTGCTTGTGAATGCCCTAAGAAAAAGGCTGGAGAGACAACCAGAAGCAATGGAGGTAATAGTGGAGGTACATGGGCCATTGCTGGACCTACAACATCAAACAAACCCACAACTAGAACCTTCAACATGACTGTGCAAGATGTTGTGCAATCAAAAGATGTGGTGTCAGGTATTATCCCAATCAATGATATAAATGCTTATGTTTTATTTGATTCGGGTGCTACTTGTTCGTTTATCTCTGATGAATTTTCTAAGAGGTTAGAATTGCCTAGAGAAGAATTAAATTTCCCTTTAAACATAGAAATTGCGAATAATGAGGTAATCCCTGTTAGATTCGTATACAAGAACTCTAGGGTGAACATTAAGGAGAATATCTTGATGGTAGATTTGATTCCGATTAGACTTAGAGATTTTGATGTTATTTTGGGAATGGATTGGCTGTTCAAATATGGAGCGGTAATTGATTGCCAAAAGAAGTGTGTAAGCCTTACGACCCCGTCAAAGGTAGTATTTTATTGTAGCAAGTTGCCTAGACAAATGAAATGTTTGACGATTATGCAGGCCAAGAAATTGTTGAGTCAAGGCTGTGTGGGCTATTTAGCTTACATAGTCGATACTTAGAAGAAGAATGTGAAACTGGAAGAGATACTAGTGGTGAGGGAATTTGAGGATGTGTTTCTATAGGATTTGTCAGGACTTCCTCTTGACAGAGAAATTGAGTTTGTGATCGACTTAGCACCGGGAACAACACCGATATCGAAGGCCCCGTACAGAATGGCTCTTATAGAAATGAAGGAACTGATGGTACAATTGTAAGAACTGTTAGACAAGAAGTATATTCAACCAAGCGTATCACCGTGGGGAGCACCGATGTTATTCGTGAAGAAGAAGGATGTGTCAATGTGTCTTTGCATTGGTTATAGAGAATTGAACAAAGTCACTATTAAAAATAAATACTCATTACCAAGAATAGATGACTTGTTTGATCAGTTGAAGGGTGCTAAATACTTCTCAAAAATAGATTTGAGAAGTGGGTATCACCACTTAAAAGTGAGGAAGGAGAATATACCTAGAACGGCATTCAGAACTCGGTATGGACTTTACGAGTTTCTGGTGATGTCTTTTGGTTTGAAAAATGCCCCTGCTGCATTCATGGATTTAATGAACAGGGTGTTTAAACCATTATTAGATAAGTTTGTAGTGGTATTTATTGATGACATTCTGTTGTATTCCAAAACTCAGGAGGAACACGTGGAACACTTACGTTTGACGTTGGAAACACTAAGAAAGGAAAAATTGTACGCAAAATTTTCTAACTGCAAATTTTGGCTAGATCGTGTTCAATTTCTTGGGCACGTGATTGACAAAGATGGGATTTCAGTGGATCCATCAAAAGTTGAAGTTGTAATCAATTGGGATGTGATTTGGGTGATAGTGGACAAACTGACAAAATCAGTGCATTTTTACCAATAAAGATTATGTTCAATCTTGATCAGTTGGCAAGGTTGTACGTTAAAGAGATCATTTCGAGGCATGGAGTGCCAATATCAATTGTGTCAGATAGAGATCCATGATTTACGTCAAACTTCTGGAAGAGACTACAAGAATGTATGGGAACACAGTTGCGACTAAGTACAGCATACCATCCGCAAACTGACGAGAAAAGCGAACGAACAATCCAAACGTTGGAAGATATGCTGAGAGCATGCGTCATGGATTTCAAAGGGAGTTGGGAAGAACATTTACCGTTGGTGGAATTTGCCTACAACAATAGTTACAATACGAGCATCAGCATGCCGCCTTACGAGGCATTATACGGTAGAAAGTGCAGAACTTCACTGTGTTGGGATGAAGACAGTGAATGCCAACTGTTAGGACCAGAACTGGTATAACAAACTGCTGAGGTTGTCAAACTCATCAGGACAAGATTGGTAGCAGCCCAAGACAGACATAAAAAGTATGCCGATCAACACATGCAGAATCACGAATTTAAAGTAGGAACTTTCGTTTTCCTATGAGTTTCTCCTTGGAAGGGGAAAATTCATTTTGGCAAGAAAGGAAAGCTCAACCCAAGATTTATTGTACCTTTCGAGATACTACGAAGAGTGGAGGAAATGGCTTATGAGGTAGCTCTACCTCAAAAGTTGGAAAACATTCATAATGTTTTTCACATTTCTGTGTTACGACCGTATAAACCCGATTACAAGCACATGATCGAGTAAAAACCATTGCAATTCGATAAAGATTTGTCTTATGAAGAGATTCCTATTCAGATAGTCGATAGGAAAGAACAAGTGCTCAGAAATAAAGTGATACCTTCTGTGAAGGTGATATTGAGAAACCCCAATGTCGAAGAGGCAACGTGGTAACTCGAAGCTGAAATAATGAAAAATTACCCTGAGTTATTTGTTTAATCTATGTCTTTGATTCTGGGGACAGAATCCTTGTAAGAAGGGAAGAATGTGACGATTTGATTATTTGAATTATGATTATGAGGACAGAATCCTTTTAAGGAGGAAATGATGTAACATTCCAGAATTTTAATTATAATATTAAATATTTATTAAGTTATATAAATATTTAATGGAGGTGTTTATCGTTGAATTGATTTGATTTTGTTTAGTTAATTATTTGTTAAATAAATAATTAATGAGTTAAGGAAATTATTATTATATTGATATTTCAATTTGATGGTTAATTATTTGTATTGAGTTATATGAATAAATGAATTATTTAATTAGTTGTTATTTGAATTAATTAAATTAAGTATGAGAGCTTGATTAAATATAGTGTGACAAATAACTATATTAGAAGGAGTTATTAAAATAAATTAAAGTAGTTTAATTTGGTTTGTGCCAAACAATACTTAATGGTATCAAGTGTTTAATTTTTAAATGATTTGCCAAACAAAGCCCTATGGCTTTTGGATTTCCTTTTTAATTTTGAATTATATAAATAAATTAAAATAATAAATCTAGTATATTTATAATTTACACGTTGGTTTTGTTGTAACTGACATTTTATTAAGTTGGCGTATTAAGGTTGTCAGTTTAGTTTTATGTATAATCTATATTATCTAACCCTAAGCCTAAGAAAAGCTACAGAGAAAAATTACAGAGGGTTTTAGAGAGAATTGCTTGAGAGGTTTTGAGAGAGAATTGAGAGCTGTGGATTCTAAATAGTTCTAGCAAGGATTTCAAACAAGTTGAAGGTATTGTATCTAAACCTTAGTATTATATATATATATACATATATATGTTCTTCAGCAAACTGTATATTTTCTGTGAATTGAAAATGTGTTGAATTATTGTAGAAAGCTGAATTATGGTGAGTATATGTGTTTATGATGCTAGAGTTTATGCTTAAAAAAGAAATTGCATGCTAAATTGGTTAACAGAAGAAGACAAATTAACGACAGTGTATGTTTGTATGTATTTTTTCATATGGCTCATGTAAGTAACCTTTTTGATGGTCAATTCATATGTTAAACTGTAAATTGAGTCTTGTATATGTTAGTTCATTGAGAAACAAGCATAACGTAATTCGAACGAAGCAATTTGGCCAAGTATAGATATTATAGTGATGATTTTTGCTGAAGAAACTTAAAAATGGAGTTTTAGTAGGAAAATATGAATTTTGAGAAATTAAAATAGTTATAAATGTTGTTAAATTGTTCTAATTGATGGAATATGTTAGCAATCATGTTTATAATTGTGTTATATTTATTTTGTATGTTAATTTCACTGTTTGGTGGGTGAAATTCGTGTTAGTTGGGCTAAAATGGCTCTTATTCATGCTGCTTTTTTTCTTCTCTGTGCACCGCACCACCATTTCAAAAGCCTGCTTGGTGCCAAGGCAAAAAATCTATCTTGTTTATAGAGGCATAGTTTGCTTGTTGTAGTGTAATGCATGCCTATACCACCGATCTGTGATCGTAGCTATTTGTTGCTCTTCTGCTGCAGACCTTGGGGAAACCTTACCACTTGGTCTAAGGTTATGGTTAAGTGTCATACATGTAGTAAGAAGGTTAAAACAGAACCATGATATGTAATTGACAAATTCAAAGTTTGAATAATTAGTAAGTGATGAACGTGATATGTTAGAACATAGTTAGCATGATGATTAGTAAATATATGTTGTGAAGGTTAACACTTGTAGTTTATGATATTTGCATGGTATCTTAAGACTTGTGCTAAAATAATAAGTCTAACTAGAAATGCGTGTTTTCTTGGAACGTGAATGTTAGTATAGCTAATAGATGATGGTTCTAAACCTATATGTAGGTGAACGTGAGTTAATATTATAGCTTACGCTCCAGGCAAGTTTCTAAACCTATCTTTTTAAATTGAGCAAGTTCTTTAACTCTACTCTTATAATAATTATTCAAGTTTCCTAACTCTATACCTTGTTGAGCAAGATTACTTTCGTTGAACATGTCCTTGTATCTAGATTTTTTATAATGATGCAAGTTTTTTTCTAAATCTTGTCTCTTAACATTGAGCAATGTTATTGTTTCTAATTCAATTAAAATTACGCAATTTCCTCTAACTCTACATTTTCATTGAGTTAGTTCTATTATTAAATTGGGCAAGTTTTTCCTAAACCTAAACTTGTTATTTTAGCATTCAAGTACATTTATTCTGATGAACAAGTTTATCGTTCAAGTTATTACTTATTATGCATGCTTAATATTAAATTCTAAGATTTTGACCTTAGCTTAGTGTTGTTCAAAGCAAGGTATGTGAATTATTCAACACTTATGCTATTAGATTATTCCTAAAGCATGAACTTAGAATGCAATGTTTATTCAGTTATGATTATTCCATAACATAGTATTGTTACCTTTTATTCAACTAATCCTTAGTTGATGTCCGTTGAATTCCAAATTACCTTGAAGTGTATCCAAACCAAACTTACTTTGGTACGGACTTGTAATCTAAATACTGAGATGAACAACCCTATTATTAGGGGTTTACGCTTAGCGTTGAAATGTTTGTGCACAATACATTGTACGAAGGGATGATCCCCCTAAGTACGTGGAGTCCTTATAGTCTTGTGACTGTTAAAGTTAAAGTTGAAAGATTACTTATAACTGTGGACATGGTTCGTGGTCATTAGACCCTCAGTAGTATATTTCAGAATGTTAATAGAACATATCATTCAGTTCTATTGAGCCTATATTTTTGGCAAATGATGTAAAGTTTATTTATCTTATTTCAAGTGAGCTTTGTTTGCTCTCTCTTGCTTTTATAACTATTACAGCTAAGGATGAGAAGGTAGATGTACCTAGCACCAGTAAGGGAAAAGGGAAGATGAACAAGTATTGAAGACTTGTAATATGTTGACAGTTATTTATCAGAATTTAATTTGATTATTGTATTAAAATTATTTAAATTCGCATTTGAATGATTGTATTTAAAGGTTAGATAACCTGGGAGATAATTTTTATTAATGTAATCTTGTATGGGCAGGTTTTATTATTCAATTTTATTATGATTGGGTAGTTAGATATGAATGTTTTGATTAAGTGAACACCAAGTCTTGAGGCAATGAAGTACCGGGATTTGGGGGTGTCACAAAACAAGACTTATAAACAGTGGATGTAATGAAGGTTTCTCCAAACGTAGTTTCAACAGATAAGTCAAAGTCTAATTTCTCCAGAGTCAAATTTAAACGTTGAGCGCAAGTAGGAGAAATAAAAGAATGGGTAGAACTGGTATCAAATAAGGTATAGACTTCGCTAGAGTTTATAATTAGCTTACCCGTTATCACCTCGTTCGGGTTCCTTGCTTTCTGGGAGGTCACGACAAACGCTCTCCTTTGAACTACTGGTTTTGACATCTCTGGGACAGCCTTTGGTGCCTCCATACCAGCTGAATTTGGCTTCACTGTACGACAAAATCGAGCTAGGTGACCTTCTCTTTTGAAATTATAACATGTTTTGGATTGCTGCGTATAATTTGGACTGATGTGTCCCTCCCCTCCGCATTTGTAGCATACGATCGTTGATCGTTCTCCTTCTTTAACAACGGGTGTTGGTGCTGACGTCTTTCCATCATTATTGAATCCCCTCTTCTTGAAATTTCCACTCTTATTGTCTTGGCCATGGTTACCACCAAAGTGGTTACCATTTCTGGCATGTTGATTCCCTCCACGTTTGTTGTCACCGCTTCGATGACTGTTACCACTTGTATTATCATTTTGTCGGCTGCACTCTCTTGGTTGGGTTGACTCGTTACCGCACTCCAATAACTGAGCTTTATTTACAACATTTGAAAACAAACATAGTTTATGTGAAATTAGGTGTTGACTTATCTCAGGTTTCAAACCTCTTAGAAACATTTGCGTCATTCTCTTCTCATTATCAACCAAGTGGGACGCAAACCGGGACAACTCGACAAACTTAGCTTCGTACTGTGACATGGTCATATTGTTCTGCTCCAGCTTGATGAACTCTACCTCCTTCATGTGATGAATACTTTCGGGAAAGTACTTGTCGTTGAACAGTTCTTAGAACTTCTCCCAAGACATCTTCAGTGTGGCAGGTTGAGTACGCTTTACAGATTCCCACCAGTCATCTGCCTCTCCTCGTAACATGAAGGTGGCAAAGGGAACCTTTTTCTCTTCGGAGCATCCCATGACATCAAATATCTTTGTGATCTACTTTATCCACGCCTCCGCCTTAAGTGGTTTTGGCTCTCCCAAAAACTCCGGTGGTCCCAGCTCTTTGAACTGCTTAGCGGTGACCATCCGAGAGTTGCAAGTGTTTCCACCTTCATTTTGAACAGGAGTCGCTCTCGCCTGATGTTCCATGAATTGCATAAAGCCTCTGAATATCCCATCGTTCATCGTTTGGTTGGTGTTGTTGTTTTCCTGAAGATTATTTCCTTCCTGATGCACATTATCCTGGGTATTGATCGTTGGTGATTAAACGAGCTCATGTGCTCCATTGCTATTCCCAACATTCTCGGATGTCATTTTCAAATACTACCACAAAACAAGGGTTAATTGACAGGCAACATATTTTCCCTATATTATGACATACCAATTAAATACAAATAAACTTAGGTATGTAATACTAGCGAAGGAATTACCCGTCTCTCCCCTCTTAGTTCTAGTCTCACATCTCAACCAGGGATCATATCATTAAGCTTTGATACCAACTGTGACGCCCTCAAAATAAGTATACATCACCCATTCTGAGTCGCCAAATACATGGTACATAATACAAATACAAACTTAAAAATACAACATGTAACGACCCCAAAATTCATACAATTTAATAATCGACTTCGGTCGTTAATAATATATTCAACCTCTAATTTTTACATCATTAAACCATAATACAACCATTAAAATTTGCGGAATAATTAAAATTTTCTATTATAATTAAAATTTTCTATTACAAACTATTCTCGTTCCCAGAACTTTCAACCTTTACATCTAAATATCTCAGAATTATTTTTAATACCAGAATAGTTTACATTGCAAAACCATATTACAATTCAACATTAATAAATTATTCGGAACCTTAAACATGGTTCAAATAATAATAACACAACCAAAGTGTATAAATCTTAAAGTATCACATCTGATTCATGTCTTTCAAGTAACACATAACTTTACCTTGAATCTTGAACCAGCAAAAGTGGTTATTTGCAAGGTTGAGCTCGACAGCCAAACAAAATCTAACAGTTTTCATGCATCATATAACACATAATAGCATGCTCAACATATATATCATAAACATTGGACTAACATAACATACATGTTACAGTTCATATAACAAGTATAAAGATGTATAAAGATTAAGTTCCTTACTCAATCAACATGCTTTACTCAATCAACGTAGTCATAAGTTGACTTTAACATTTCATACATTCAACATATATATAACACATCATGCTATTTACAATAAAAATTTAAAACAGTTAATCACCAAGTTCACATATCAAATAGGAACTGAAAGACTTGCCTTGGTCGTTGGTTACCAATAAACGTTTAACAGCTTACAGTTATCTGCACTTCACGTGCCC
Source organism: Panax quinquefolius (assembly GCA_020205615.1). NCBI lineage: Eukaryota > Viridiplantae > Streptophyta > Magnoliopsida > Apiales > Araliaceae > Panax > Panax quinquefolius. The sequence goes on along the minus strand of JAINUW010000591.1, from coordinate 713,932 downwards.
TACACAATTATATAATCATGCACATCAACTATTAGTCACATAGAAATGCATAGTAATTGTAATGTAAACTTTTCTCTACATCTCATAACCCTTCCTATTATATATACACAATGTTCAATTTTATTGTGTTAACTTTCAACTTATATCTCACCGTATTTCATATTCGAAGTTCATTCAAGTGTTTAAGTCTTGCGAGGAATACTTATTAGTTTTATATTAACCCTATTCAATATCTTATAATATTCATTTCATTTGATTTAAAACACTTTTTATGTTCATTAACACTTATCACGACGTTTACACATTTATTTGTCACACTCCCAATTTGTCTCTCTTGTGTGTGCTTAGTATGCGTATTTAACTTACCTAATATATCATTTATTAATGTTAAGCATCATTATACTTCATAAATTTCATGTTTTATAACTTAGAACAACATCTTTTATCGTCAAGAGTACTACACTTGCATTCGTGCATGCCCGACGCCCTCCAATTGCCTATGAAAACACAATAGTCCTAAAGATGACCATTTTTACCCCTGTTCCAGACCTCAAATTTAAAACCTTAAAGAATAAAAGTTGTAGATCTATTCGTCCTCGTTCCGGATCATCTTGAATCACCTCAATCGGAGTTCGTATGAAAACGTTATGCCTAATTTACTATAGCAGGTCAAAACAGTCTACCCAACATCAAGCAAGCATTGCAAATTTCCTTTAATTGGCCTTGGGGTCAGCATAGCTGCGCCCTGGGAGGCAGAATGGCCCTTCAGGTTCTGCACTTCACGATTTTACAGACCTCCTCTCCTTCCAATGATCATAATATGAGTTATACTCATCCAAATCAGTCCATTTTCGATTCTATGGGTTCGTAACTCATAAAGCTACAACATACCAATTACCCCTCAACTAACATAAACATTAACTAACCCAAATAAGGATTTACAACTCATGTTCATACTAATTGTTCATGTTTGACAAATTTAGCGAATTTTTTCACTACGAATTTGTTTCTCAACCAAATTGGTTCGTTTAACTTTCGTTGTTTTCGTTTTTCAACGTACTAACAACATCTATTATCAAATTGCAGATTATAGCAAGTATTGATCACGAAATTTCGTACTTTCTAAGCCATAACATATAAATATAAACAATATTTTTACAATTTCTTCCAACAATCCCAATTCTCACGAATTTGACAAACAAGTATCAATCATATATGATGGTTAACAAGTTAAACACACCCAATAATCTTTATAAACCAATTCTTTACTCAAATCATGCACCATAACCAATTAAAGAGAAAAAGCTTTGATAAAACATAACTAAAAGCTAGGGCTATAATATTACCTTTTAATTTCTCCTTAAGCTTAATTAGATGATGAGAATGGCTTGATTATCATTCCTTTCCCTTCTTTGATTCTCATAATAACCTCTTTTTCAATTTCTCAGAGAATATGTCTCTCTCAAACTTCTTTGTAACTCTCTCTTCTCTCTTCTTCTTAGGCTTAGGCCAAACCCTTTTTCACGTAAACTAAAACAGAATCTAACATAAAAATAAAACTAAAGTATAATATAATAAGGCTACTAAATACTTATCAGTTTTTTTTTTTTTTTATTTTAAACTTAAAAGCCATAAGGCCTTGTTTGGCAAAACCAATTAAAATAATGACTTAATCATTCCTTAAGCCTTGTTTGGCAAAACAAGATTAAAATTAAAATTTCAAAAGCTCTAAGGCTTTGTTTGGTAAAACCAAATTAAAACTCTTTTAATCTATTTTCATAAGTCATATTTATTGTCACACTTTATTTAAATAAATTCCTATACTCAAATTAAATTAAATCTAATAACAATTTATTAAATCCATTTACCACATAAACAAATACATTAAAATTATAATTTTCATTATAATTATAATTTTATTTAATAAATTAACACATTACTTTGATTATAAAAATCAAATTAAAATAACATTATAACAAACCATATAATCCTTAATAACTCTCTAATTTAGTTATTGAGTTAAATTAGAGTATTATCTCATAAATTTAATTCATCACTCTTTATCTTAATTAAGTTAATTTCTATAACTCACGAATTATTTACTTACTAATAAATAATCCAACAAATATTTACTAAACAACAAACACATCAATTAAAATATTTATTTAATTTAATAAATATTTGAAAGTATAAATAAAATTCTGGATTGTTATACAACACGAGCTGTGAGTTTCAATACAAATATTGTCATCTAGACAGTATTCAAGCTCAAAATAAGTCCTCATTACATTTATTATCACACTATTTCACAGAATAGTGAGGACTACTAATGCAAATATCTGGACCGTCACTCCATTCCCCGACTAGTCCCAGCTATATTCTCATTTCCTGAAGAAAACAATGAAAGAAAAGGGTGAGCTCAACTAGCCCAGTAAGAAATAGTATGACTAAGATAATGCGGAATAAATTATTGTTAACCTTCAACAGTGTTAAACTGATAAAATATAATAACATCAAGTTTAACTGCAGCGGAACAAGCAATCCATTAGAAGAGTCAAGTAGAGCATGATATCTACTATCTTCTATGATTTAGAAAGTTTATCATCAACTTTATCACGAGACTCGACAATAAATAATCCACATCATTTGAATTATCCATGCGATGCGGCCCCAAGGATATTCATTAGTATCACGACCACAAATTATCCATGCACTACGGGCCACAAGTATTCATGTTTTCACCAATGCTCATGATCATGCCAACAACTGTCCATCAATGCACTACGGGCCAATGAAGACTTTTACCATATCATTTATAACATTACGGTCATGATTATACCGAATAATCCCTAGTCATAATCATACCAAGTCCATCTATGCACTACGAGCCACATATCACTTTCATCATAATATAAGCATGAGGATGATGACAATGATATAAGAATTTAATTAATAGAAAGCAAATTATAAATTTCTAAAGATTTATAATTTAATTTATCCAAAATTCAATAATGTCCAAATTATCAACATGATACTACTTTGTGGAGTAAAATTCAAGAATAATATTGTATCAAAAATAATTTGGACAAAAAAGAAATCAATTTTTATCATGAATAGTACCCAATATGAATAGTAACCGAGTGAATAGTAACCCATGAATAGTAATTCGAGAATAGTACCCCGTTAATAGTAATCCAACATGAAAAAGTTAAAACTTATCAAGAATGCTCAAAATAATATTTTCATGAAAAGATACTGGATGAATCTCAAATCTCAAAGATATTCTACTAATTTCATGGAGTATAGAAGCCAAAAATTTAACAAAATGAGTATAGAATTCAGAATCAGAAATGAAATAATATTACATACATACTACAGAGTATGGAAGAAAATATTATTTCTTACGAATATTGAACAAAAATAATATCCATTACCTTAAAATGAGAGTATTCCAACTAGTATAGCGGAGATATTTTTGAAGAAAACTTATATTGTTTTCTACGCTCAAAGCTTTCTAAAACTCGAAAGAAATACGTTCAATATTATAGAAGAAGAAACCTTTGATTCTGGTGTATTTTTCAATTCTAACTAAGCATCCTATTTATAGGAGAATGGAAATGATACTATTTGCAATTAGAAATCACGGACTGCACAGTAGATTTCTCACGGGCGCGCCGAATTGTTTGAATTTTTTTTATAATTTACTATGCAAACACTATGCAGGCACTATGCAAACACTATGCATAATAAAATATAATATATTCTATTTTTCATAAAAAACAAAACTTATAATAATAATAAAATTAATAATTATACTCCTTCCTTTCTCAGCATCCAACCTCCTGTGACAAACACAAATTTTCCCCCTGACCCCACATATGGCCCGCACAATAATATTATATATATACTAAATAACCTTCTATTGATTATTTTGAAAAATGGGTAAATGGGGGTCCATATAATAAACAACATTTACAACAAATACTTCATAAAAATTCCCTTAATATTTTTAACAACATTTATTCATATTATTATCACTCGCAATATTAACAACCAGATCGTTCCCAAGAAAGAGGGGGCTTTCCAATATGGATTTCTTCCTATTGGCGCGCAATTAGGTGACCAAACCTCTCATCGACTGAACTTTTAGACATCGTCAATATTGCAAATAATAATATGAATAACGATATCGTCTCAATTATTGATTTAATAATATATAAAATATCGACAATAATTGTATCAAATAACGTTAGATACTATGCAGTAATTACTATAGCAATAATTGAATATAAATGAGTGACTTCTCACGTAAGCATCAATAATCAATACCATGTGCTACTATGCAACCACGCGTATTACTGTACTTTTAACACCGGGTATTTCAACATTTAACAGTAAAACTTTCTCCGTTATTTTCATAAAAAGATATTTCTGTCATTTTCTAACTCCGACAATAATTATGTTGTGGGGTCCACCAATGATTGTGTCGTTGTACGAATATTCCCCTACCAATCGAATATTATATAACAACTTGCATATTTTACAAAATTTATAAATATTACCCACAACTATAACATTATATCAACTCCACACTATAATATTCAAAAATATATTTCGAGCAAAATTAATCTTTATTTATGAAAATTTGGGTCTTACATAAATCGTTAGGGTTTCTTAACTGAACGTTGAAGTTCTTAACATAACATTAGGGTTTATTACTGATATAATTTATCTGGTCAACCTTTGACCCTTAACCACATACTGTACACATATAATCACATATATCATATTCATATACACTCATACACTTAACCCTATAAGTCTTCACCAAAAAAATTTAAGTTCATAAAAATCATTCACCAAAAATGTCAAATCTATACATGTATTTTCTGTCTAGGTCTATTATTTAACATTTATTCAATCTTTTAAGATTTTATTAAATTATCTAAATTATCTGGTTGTCACAGTTGAATTTTTCAGAAAAAGTCAAACTTCAAAAAACCAAAGATAAAATTGTTGATAAAAATATTTCTATTGTGTTGGGGTTATTAGTGTTAGTGGAAATTGACATTTATTTCGATAATAGTTGATTTCAGGATGTTAAATTGATCAAACGGGTAATTAATCGGATAAATGAACAATTAATTGTTATTAGTTCACATGCAAAGAACTATTGCTTCACATGCAAGGAACTATGGATTCACGTGAATGTACTATTAGGGAAGGTTATACAAGATTGATAATACTTGAAGGACTAAATTAAAAAAGGCAAAGATGAAGGTACTAAACTGTAATAAGTAGCCCCCCTAAACGTGCAATTATCGAATCTATGTTTTCCTATAAATAGAAGCTAATTTCTTCTTTCATTTTCACCATTTCACTAAGACTCACAAGAGCAACTATAGAGAGAGAAACTATAGAGAGAAAGAAGAAGAGAATTCTGCTACTTCACTATTGCAGTATCCTGTCTTCTACTAAGATAAGGGGTCTTATTTACGGGGTACTATTCACTCGGGATATTATTTACGGGGTACTATTCACTTGGGGTATTATTTATGGGGTACTATTTACTCGAGGTATTATTTACAGGATACTATTCACTTGGGTATTATTCACTCTGGGATACAATTCATGAAGTACTATTTACAAAGTACTATTCATGGGGCACTATTTACGAAGTACTATTCATGAGATACTATTCACAAAGTACTATTCATGGGGTACTATTCACGACAAAAAAATTAATTTCTTTCTATTCAAAATTATTTTGATACATAAATATCATTCTTTAATTTATTCCACGTTTAGTTGTCATGATGACGATTTGGATATTCTTGAACTCTGGATAAATTAAATTATAAATTTCTAATATTTATCCTTGATCTCACTTGATTGAATCCTTATATCTTTGTCATCATTCTCATGTCTATATTGTTGTGAAAGTCATCTTTTGACCAAAGTGTAAAGATGGACTGTTGATTATTGATTTTACAGTATTATATCTTTGGCTCATAGTCCAAAGATGGACAGGTGTTTGACATGATCATGACCTATAATGTTACAGATAAATGATGTGGTAAAAGACATCTTTAGCCCGTAGTGCATAGATGAACTGTTGATTGGCATGATCATGACCATTGGTTTTATAGTTGAATGTCTTTGGCCATAGTGCACTGACAGAGAATTGATTGGAATGATCATGACCATTGGTTTTATAATTAAATATCTTTATCCCATAGTGCAAAGATAGACAATTGATCGGTATGATCATTGTTATTACATTTGAATGTCTTTAGCCTTTGGGGCAAGGATATTGAGTTAAAGTTCTATTAAGCCTTTGTGGCAAGGAGAAACTGTTGATTATTGGTTTTATAGTTGAACATCTTTGGTCCGTAGTGCAAAGATGGACTGTTGATTATTGGTTTTACAGTTGTATGCCTTTGGCCCATAGTGCAAAGATGGACTGTTGATTTACATGATTATAAATATGGATTATGAATTTAACTATAATCTTTGGTGGTTCAGGTGAAGACAGGTGATGAAAGTTCTCTTTGTCTTGGGTATAAAAAGAACTATTGATGGATATTACGAGGATGAAATATTAATGATGGAATTTTAATTTGGAGGAGATAGTAGACATTATGTTCTACTTGACTCTTCTAATAGATTATTGGTTTCGCTGCAGTTGTTGATCTAAAACTTGTTGTCTATTGTATTCTATCAAATTTTTCCCTGTTGAGGACTAAGGATAATTTGTTTTATATTATCTTAGTCATAATATTTTTTTTACTAGGCTATTTATGCTCACCCTTTGCTTCACAATTCTATTCAGGTAATAAGAGTGTAGCTGGGTCGAGCGGGGATAACACGGGAATAGTGTGATGGTCCGAGACTGTGGAAGTTTCCCAATACATTATAAAACAACATATAATTGAATTGAGGACGTAAGATGTGTGTGTCGTATTTTATACGTCACTTAATAATTGATTTTGACGAACAACAATAGGGTGAGGAGGACCCGACCTTTAAATCGTCAAAAATGCACCTCATTAGAATGAACATGATAGTAATCTTCTCGTTCTTCTTTGGGGTCTTGTGTGACGAACGAGATTTTTGTAAATTAATTTTAATATTTATTGGATTAAATAAATATTTTTGATGATTTAATTATTAGATTAAATAATTAATTGATGCAATTATGATAGATTAATTTAATTATATGTGTTATATTTATTAAATTAATGTAGAGAATTTTATTGTTCAAAGTATGTAATTATGTGAGTTTATTAAATTAAAAGAAATATTTAATAAGCCTAATATCATTTTATAATTAATGAGAAAATTAATTATATGACTATGTGAATTAATGAGAAAATTAATTATATGACTATGTGAATTAATGAGTAATTATTATATTTTATTCAAATTAAATTAAATAATATAATTGAGTTATTGTATAATTGGGTGTGACATGTTTTAAACTATAGTATAAGAGATTTATTAAATTAAATGGTTTTGAAACCTATTCTTGCTAACCAAACAAAGCCCTAAAGGGAGTTATTAGCAGTTACCCATGATTGGGTTAACTGACCTTAATGCGCGTCACTTCCTTTTCCTTTATTATATTATACGTATTCTTTATTTTTTATTTTCTAAGTCTAGAAAATAAATAGGGCAAAATTTAGAGTTTACAGAGAGAAATTTGAGAAGTTTGAGAGAAAATTATGAGTGTGTAATTAACAATTCTTTGTGAAAAGGATCATCATTGATCACCTCTTCTGAAACTATACTTTGGGTAAATTCTCCAAACTCAAATTCTCTTTTTACGTCATTTAGTTTTTATAAAAATGGCTTCACCTTTTGTAAAGTCACTGTATTTGGGAAAGGGTATGATTATGAGTTTATATATGTGTTAAATGTTACCAAATCGTATTTGATTATATATATATATATATATATATATATATGTAAGCCATAGCATCAGTTTCATAATATTAACATGTGATATGGCCTCAAAAGTTACAGAGTTTAGAATATGGCCATATAGCCTTATACGTGATTTTAATATGTCAAACATAAATGTTTTTGTAAAATTCCCACTGTTATTTGATTATGCATGTTAATACGAAGAGACCAAACTTTAAATGAACGGATTTGGTGTTATAATGAATCCGTAGTGTTAATTTTTATGATTTATTTTCAAAACCTTCAAGAACATCAAGAACAGTGAAATTTACATATTTTAATTATGTAATTATATGTTTTAATGGGTTAAAATCATTCTATAATTGTTGAGTAATGATTATGTATGAATTCTAGCATGTGGGTATGTTAATTTAGTGAAATTAATGATCATGGAGTGTCCATTTCGCTGAACTCTGTGTTCTTCGCGAACTGGGAATCAAAATCTGGAGTTTAAATGCTCATGGCGCCAACTCCGTAGTGAAATCTCATGTGCATGTGCCTGCATATTCGTATTCACGCAAATGTAAGTCTCCAGCCTGCAGCCATGCCAATACCAAATATGAGTATAAAAGTGGTAATAGCATCCACTCTGCAGAATGTCCAGAAACAAATTTTTGAAAAATGCTTAAGTCTAGCAATGTAGTATTAACCTAATTTAATAAACATAGAAATATGTTAGAAGTATAATGAGATGTTAAAATAGATACTTAACATGTAAATAACATAAATGCATGTGGATTGAATTATTGAATACATAATTAGCTTGTTATTTGTGAAGTGTAAATTATGTGACAATGAATGTGTGAAATTGACTAAGTATAGTCATAACCAAAGTTAGACAAAAAGAATGAAGTTGCTATGATTAGTTACGTTATCACTGACTGGTATTGTGAACGTAAATGATATGTATGGTTTAAATCAAGGAACGAGTTTAATTAACGTGTAATCTACGCACGAGGCAAGTTTCCTAACCCTACTTGTTATCATTATTCAAGTTATAAATCAAGTTAATTTGTTATGTTAAAGATTTACTATCTTTTCAAAGTATGACTCTGTTATACAATAATTATTTTATTGTATACCTATTGAGATTGTTATTCATTATAAATATCATTTATTGTTGAACCTTGTTAGACTAGCGAATCCTTATTGATTCAACTAGTCCATAGTTGATGAACGTTCTAAATTCAGAACCCTTATTGATTTATCCAAACCAAACTTCCTTTGGTGCGGACTCTAATGTCAAACTGAGATGAACAACCCTGTATAGGGATTTCTTATGCATTAACGTTAAGATATTGTGCACAGTATGGTACTAAGGGCTGATCCCCCTAAGTACGAGTAGAAAGGTCCATAGTCTTATGACTGTTAAAGGTTTCAAGTATAACCCTTGCTAACCTAGGACATAGTTCAAGGTCTTATGACCCTTAGAAATCTTTTGATTCTTGTTATTCATTCTTGATTCAAAAGTTGAGCTTTTATTTCAGAAGTCTTTGATTCACTCGCATGTTATTATACATTATTATTTCATTATTTTACTTGTGGGAAATAGTGCTCACTCTTGAATAATAATAACATTGCAGTTAAGAACGAAAGGTCCGACGAACCTTCTACTAGCAAAGGCAAGGGCAAGATTAACAAGTGATGAAGACTTGTTGTTTTATATGATGATGTATTTCTGTTTAAGACTTAAGTTAATGATGTTGTTTAAGACTTATTTGTTTATGTTTCCGCACAGATGTTTAAGGTTAGTATGACCTGGGATTATGTTTATTATTCATATGTTGTAACCCCATAAGGGGAAGATTTATTTCTATCTATTGCATGGTTTGCATTTATTATAGGTAGATAGATAGATGATATTTATCTGATGAACACCAAATCCAGGTGGAATCAAGTACCTGGATTTGGGGTGTCATGAGTTGGTATCAAAGCGAGGTTATGAACCTTAGGTGGGGAACAACCTTAGGTAGTAGCCTTATAGGAAGAACATAGAGATGGAAAACTCTTATCGAGTTCTAGGAAATGAATTTTTGTAATTCATTGAAGATAATAAAAGACTTTATGTGCTTATGTGTTAAATTATGTACTCATTAGTACGACTTAGTAACTAAAACCCGAAATTTTGTTGTCAGGATGTCGGACGTTGGAGGAACTAGTCGAGCTGGGGAAGAGGAACCCCGAGTATCTACAGTACCGACATAGGAGAAGCCCCGAGACATTCATATCGTTAGGGAATAGTTGGTACAGAGGGAGTCATCTCCGTTGATCAACGTTGTTGGTCAGGAGGATGAACCTGAGACTGATCCTGAGGAGGAATTTGAAGAGGAAGAGGAAGAAGAGGAGTTTCCACATCACTCCATTGATGCTGAGATGTACGACGCGTTATACGACCATAACGTAGAGTTACGAGATGATGTCTAGGATCTGACTAAGCAGGCGATTATTCAGCAGATTACTCTCGAGCAGAAGGAGAGGGAGATTTCGACTCTTCACTCACGACTGAGAAATGTAGAATGGGATTTGGTCCACGAGAAGGGTCAAATCAAAGATAAGACCGAGGAGATAGAGAAGTTGAAGAAGGAACTGAAGGAAAGCTCTTAAAGGCTAATCATAACAGAGGAAGGCTGGGTAAGAGAGTCACGTCATGCTGATCTTACAGAAGAGGATAGTCGTGCAAAGAAGGCGAAGCTTGGGGAGACATACTCTACACTTAATCATGCAATGTATGAGGCCCGGGATCGAGTTTTGAGGTAACCCATCCAGTTTGAAGGACTTCCATCGTACATGCTGGATCGCAGGACGATGTCTCGAATCATGGTAGAGGAGCGTAGCAAGGCTATTCAGCGCCTTGACAAACAGTGATAGAATTTATTTACTTATGTGATAAACTTGTCTATTAGTTAGATGTAAATTCCGATGTAGTTATAAACACAGGAATATTTTAATATTTAAATCCTGTGGATTCTTTATCTCAGAATAGTTGATGTAAATAGCAGTGATGCTATCGTCTGATGTTAAAACTTTTGATTTGAATGAATATATATCAAGTTGTTTGAGATAATGTGTTAATTAATTATATTAAATTGTTGAGTTAAGTCTTAACTATTTAGAGAATTTAATAGAGATTTAATAAGCGTATATTTTAACATTAATATGCCGCCAAGAAGAAGACAACAACGTCAACCAGCTCAGGAAGAGTCAACAAATAACAACAATAATGCCAATGCTAATCCCATTCAGTAGTTGGTTAACTTACTGACTGGAGCAATGAATAATCAACCTCAAGCTCCACCAAATAATACGTTTAAAGATTTCAAGGCGGTGGTACCGCCAGAGTTTAAAGGTTCCATGAACCTGATCGAGGCTCAAACGTGGGTTATGGAGATGGAGAAGATTTTTGACGTTGCTAGGGTTAGAGAAGACCAGAAGACCGCTTTTGAAACATTTATGCTGAAGTCTGAAGCTAGCTATTGGTGGCAAGCAAAAAAAGTTCGTGGAGGTGAAGGTGTAATTACTTAGGAGAGATTCAAAGAGATGTTTTTCGAGATGTATTTCCCGACCAGCTCACATAACCAGATGAAGGTTCAATTTCTGGAATTAAAGCAGGGAAATATTAGCGTACCTGATTATGCGACTAGATTCAACGAGTTGGCGAGGTTTGCCCCGTACCAAGTACACACAGACGAGAGAAAAGCCAGAAGATTTGAACAAGGACTAAAGCCCTAGGTATATAGTAAAGTATCAATGTTTTAGATAAACACATTTGCCGGAGTACTGGAAAAGGCCATCCTCACTGAAGGTGGAAGCGATACGGTGACCAAGTACAATCAAGATCAGAAGAAGAAGAAGAGTAAAGGTGAAAGAAATAACAAGGTTAGTGGAAGTGGCACATGAGGCAAAAATGTTAATCAAAAGAAAAGGTGGAATGACAACTCATCATCGGGGAATCAACAAGGAAATCAGAAGAAAAGAATCGAGGCATGCTCGACCTGCGGGAAAGCTCATCTGGGAGTTTGTATAAAGGAAAAAAGAGTGTGCTACAATTGTGGTCAGGAAGGCCACATAGCACCTAACTGTCCTAACCCAAAGAAGGGTGCTTGTTTCACTTATGGTTCAAAGGACTATCTGGCAAGAGACTGTCCTAAGAAGGGATCGGGAGGGGCAGGATGACGAGGAAACCGGGGAAATAACAGTGGAGACGCCTTATCTATCACCGAACCAACCGCAACAAACCGACCGACCGCCAGGACTTTCAACATGACGGTGCAGGATGCAGTTCAGTCTCGTGATGTGGTGTCAGGTATCATTCCGATTAATAAAATTAATTATTTTATTTGATTCGGGTGCTACTTGTTCCTTTATATCCGATGACTTTGCTAAGAATTTAAATTTGCCTAAGGATGAATTGGATTACCCCATGAACATAGAAATTGTGAATAGAGAAATAATCCTGCATATGAAATGCGTATAAGAATTGTAGAGTGGATATTAAGGGTAATATCATGAACGTAGATCTTATCCCTATTCGACTTGGGGAATTTGACGTTATCTTGGGAATGGACTGGTTATTCAATTATGGGGCTGTAATTGAGTGCCAAAATAAGCGTATTAACCTTATGACTCTGTCAAAGGTTGTGTTTTATGGTAGCAAGTCGCCTATACAAATGAGTTGTCTGACGACTATGCAGGCCAGGAAGTTGTTAAGACAAGGCTGTGTAAGATATTTAGCTTACATAGTCGATAGTCGTAAAGAGAATCCTAATGTAGAGGAGATACCGATTGTGAGAGACTTCGTCGATGTATTTTCAGACGATTTACCAGCACTTCCGCCAGATAGAGAAGTTGATTTCGTGATCGATTTGGCTCCAAGAATCGCTCCAATATTGAAAGCACCATACTGAATGGCACCGGTAGAGATGAAAGAATTAATGGTACAACTACAAGAATTACTGGACAAGAAGTATATTCAACCGAACGTATCGTCGTGGGGAGCGCCGGTGTTGTTTTTGAAGAAGAAGGATGGAACGATGCGACTCTGCATTGGTTACAAAGAACTGAACAAGGTCACAATTAAGAATAGATATCCATTACTGAGGAACGACGACTTGTTTGATCAATTGAAGGGAGCGAGATATTTTCTAAGATAGACTTGAGGAGTGGTTATCATCAACTGAAGGTGAGACCAGATGATGTCTAGAGAGAGCGGCGTTAGAACGATATGGTCACTACGAATTTTTGGTTATGTCGTTTGGTCTTACGAATGCTCCTACAACATTTATGGGACTAATGAATCGTGTGTTCAAGCCGTTTTTGGACAAGTTTGTAGTGGTATTTATAGATGACATTTTGGTTTATTCAAAAACAAAGGAAGAACATGAAGAGCATTTGAGATTAATATTGGAAGTATTAAGAAGGGAAAAGTTGTATGCCAAGTTTTCAAAATGTTAATTTTGGATTGAACGAGTGCAATTTCTTGGGCACCTGATCGATAAAAATGGAATTTCGGTAGATCCATCCAAAGTTGAAGCCGTGATTAACTAGGATCAGCCGAGAACGCTGTCGGAAGTACGAAGCTTTCTTGGATTGGCAGGATATTATAGAAGATTCATTCAAGACTTTTCCAAAATCGCAACTCCGCTAACGAATTTAACTCGAAAAACAGTGAAATTTGTTTGGACGGAGAAGTGTGAGGAAAGCTTTCAAGAATTGAAGAAGAGGTTGAGTACAACACCCGTGTTGTCTCTTCCGGACGATATAGGAAATTTTGTTGTTTATAGTGATGCGTCGCATAAAGGACTTGGCTGTGTGCTGATGCAAAACGGCAAGGTCATCAAGTGTATGCATCACGACAATTGAAAGATTACGAGAAAGGATATCTGACCCACGACTTAGAGTTAGCTGTAGTTGTTTTTGCTTTGAAAATTTGGAGGCATTATCTCTATGGGGAGAAGTGTGAAATATATACAGACCACAAGAGTCTGAAATATATTTTTACACAGAAGGACTTAAATATGCGTCAAAGAAGATGGTTGGAATTAATCAAGGATTACGACTGTGAGATTTTATACCATTCGGGCAAGGCAATTGTGGTTGTCGATGCCTTAAGTAGAAAGGGTCATGAGAAATTGATGATGTTGACTGCTCAGGACGAGCTGATTACAGAAATGGAGAAACTTGAATTGGAAGTTAAGTATCATATGAAGATTGATGAAAAGCTATTTCAGAGGCAATCTGGTACAACTCTACTAGATAAAGTAAAGGAGGCTAAGCTTCAGAACGAAGAATGCAAAAAGGTGATAAAGAAGATATCTGAAGGAACTGAATCGAGGTTCAAGATGGATAAGGAAGGAATACTTATATTTGAGAGCAGAATTTGCGTACCGCCAGTACCAGAGATTAAGGAAGACATTTTGAGTGAGGCTCATAGCTCACGATATTCGATTCACCCTGGTAGTACCAAAATGTATCAAGATCTTTGACAACACTTCTGGTGGCCGAATTTAAAATGAGATGTTGCAGAATGTGTTGCCAAGTGTCTTACCTGTCAGAAAGTGAAAGCAGAACATCAGAGACCGAGTGGATTGCTACAACCGTTAGAGATCCCAAAATGGAAATGGGAACATATTACAATGGACTTCGTGGTTGGCCTTCCGACGACTCAGAAAGGCTACGACGCAGTATGGGTTATCGTTGACCGACTGACGAAATCCGCACACTTCCTTCCGATAAAAATCAAATTCAACTTAGATCAATTGGCAAGGTTATATGTAAAAGAAATTGTTTCGAGGCACGGAGTGTCGGTGTTAATTGTTTCCGACAGGGATCCGCGCTTTACATCGAACTTCTTGAAACATCTTCCATGTTTCTGTTTTACGACCCTACAAAGCCGATTACAAGCATGTAATTGAATACGAACCCCTACATTTTGAAATAGACTTATCTTACGAAGAAATTCCCGTTCAAATTGTCGACAGAAAAGAACAAGTTCTCAAAAATAAAGTAATACCTTCTGTTAAGGTAATTTGGAGGAACCATAACGCTGAAGAAGCTACGTGGGAACTCGAAGAGAATATAATAAAGAATTACCCACATTTATTTACTTAATTTATGTGTAAGAGATTTTTTGGGACAGAATCTTTGTAAGGGGGGAGAATGTAACGGGTCGAATTTATTGAGTCATGATTCTGGGGACAGAATACTCTTAAGGGGGGAAAGATGTGATGAACGAGATTTTTATAAATTAATTTTAATATTTATTGGATAAATAAATATTTTCAATGATTTAATTATTAGATTAAATAATTAATTGATACAATTGTGATAGATTAATTTAATTATATGTGTTATATTTATTAAATTAATGTAGAGAATTTTATTGTTCAAAGTATGTAATTATGTGAGTTTATTAAATTAAAAGAAATATTTAATAAGCTTTAATATCATTTTATAATTAATGAGAAAATTAATTATATGACTATGTGAATTAATGAGAAAATTAATTATATGACTATGTGAATTAATGAGAAATTAATATATTTTAGTCAAATTAAATTAAATAATATAATTGAGTTATTGTATAATTGGGTGTGACATGTTTTAAACTATAGTATAAGAGATTTATTAAATTAAATGGTTTTGAAACCTATTCTTGCTAGCCAAACAAGGCCCTAAAGAGAGTTATTAGCAGTTACCCATAATTGGGTTAACTGACCTTAATGCGCGTCAGTTCCTTTTTCTTTATTATATTATACGTATTCTTTCTTTTCATTTTCTAAGTCTAGAAAATAAACAGAGCAAAATTTAGAGTTCACAGAGAGAAATTTGAGAAGTTTGAGAGAAAATTGTGAGTGTGTAATTAATAATTCTTTGTGAAAGGATCATCATTGATCAGCTCTTCTGAAACTATACTTTGGGTAAATTCTCCAAACTCAAATTCTCTTTTTACGTCATTTAGTTTTCATAAAAATGGCTTCACTGTGACGAATGAGATTTTTGTAAATTAATTTTAATATTTATTAAATTGAATAAATATTTTTCGATGATTTAATTATTGGTCTAAATAATTATTTGATACAATTGTGGTAGAATAATTTAATTATATGTGTTACATTTATTAAATTAATGTAGAGAATAATTATTATTCGAAGTATGTCATTATCAGAGCTTATTGTATTAAATGAAATATTTAATAAGCATAATGTTATTTTAATTAATGTAATAATTAATTGGAGATTTAATAATTTGATATAATTAATTAATGAGAAAATTAATTATATGATTATGTGAATTTATGAGAAATTATTATATTTAATTTTAAATAAGATATTGATTTATTTTATGAAGGAGTGTGACATTAATTAAACTATATGATAAAGCTTTATTAGATTAAATGGTTTTTGAAACCTATTCTAGCTAGACAAACATGGCACTAAGGGAGGTTGGGAGCAGTTACCCATGTTAGGTAACTGACCTCTATCACGTGCGTCAGTTGCTTGATTAATATACGTATTATCCTTTCTTCCTTTTCATTATTTGGCTAAGTCTAGCATAAAACAAAGAGGGAAAAGAGAGAGAGAGAGTTTGAGAATTTTATTGAGAAAGTTTGGGAAATTGTATTTGAAATAGAGAGAATTGTTATCCTTGTTCATCTACGCTTGGGTAATTCTCTTCAATCCAATTTATATTTCACGTCAATTAGTTTTCATGAAAATGGCTTTCAAAACCTCTATATATCTCTGTAATTGAGAAAGGGTTTGATTATGAGTTTATATATGGGTTAAGATGTATCAAATCGTATTTAATTATATTTATTATGTAAACCATGTCATCAGTTTCATAAAAAAACATGTCGTATATGTTTTTCAAAAACTTACAGAGTTGGGTTTTGGCCATATGGCCTTATACGTGATATTTCATGTGTTGATCGTATATTTTCCCTAAATTTTACAATCGTATATTATTATACATGCTGATACGAAGAGACCAAACTTTAAATGAACGGATTCGGTGTTATAACTAATCCGTAGTGACAATTTTCATGTTTTATTTTCAAAACCTTCAAGAACATCAAAGTCAGTGAAATTGCATGCTTAAATTTTGTAATTAAGTGTTTATATTGATTAAAGTCGTTATATAAACGTTGGGTTATGTTTATGCATGAATTACATCATATGGGTATTGTAGACACTCGAAATTTTTTGTACTACTGTTACTAACATTGCAGGAGGACAAATTTGTCTTTTAAGAGAGAACCCTGAAAGACAATCCAAATCCATACTGGGATACTCTAGGAAGTGCGAAGATCAACCCTAAACGCCTTGATCTGGGAGGAACAATTTTAACCTCGGATCTAACCCTGAGACCTGCAGATACAATACCGGAACACACACCGGAGAAGACCGATTAATCTAGGAAATAACCCCGAGGTATCCAGTCTCAGTCCCAACCATGGGAATAGCCACCAACCTTGGTGATAACCCCAAGGAATGCAGTTTCAGAGATAACCCCGAAAATGCTTGTTTCAAATGCCATCAGCTTCAATCTAGGAACTCACAACGAGATACACTGTACCAACCCGACAATAATATCGGGAAGACAGTCACACCTCAAAGATGACAATGAGGACCTTCAACAAATGCAGCAGTCCAATCTCAGCGAAGTCTGAGCAACGCCTGTTTGATCGGCCCAATCCGGCGATAACACCGGTGAGGGGCAACATCGCCATCTCGTCCAACACGATGCCACGTCTCGTCTCTACGCAACAATGTCCCACAAGGCTAACCAATCCCGAGTGACTATTGTGCGGGGTAACGGATGAAAGTTGAAGCTTGAAGACCGGATGGCATCGTCCCATCTTCAAACACTTCGTACAAACTCTTATCCCATGCCATTATACAACTCTCGACAACGGTGGTCCGAAATAGGTCCTGAATACCTCAAAACGGATGCCCGGATTGCACTTTTCAAAATCCGAGTGGATATTACAGTGCCTGAGTGCACGTACTTCGTGACGACCCGACCCGAAAAAACCGGGCTGACCTAACCGCAGGTACACATGCGGCACATATTGCCTATAAATAGAGGGCTTGGGGTGCTGATTTTTAAGAGAAAAAAAGACGGGGAAACCCTGCACAATTTGCTCTGCACTCGCCATATAGTGTATTTTCCCACTTTTAAACACCTGTGAGCTCATATATAGCCTCTTTTGTACCCACAAAAGCCAGTGTTTACCCACTCTAAAGATATAGAAGCCCTTTTTATCAGTCAGCTGTAAGCCTTCTCCCACACTTTAGAGTCTTTCTCTTCATCTCTGCACACACCCTTCTACACGTTGAGAGTCGTGTTGCTTGCTTTTGCCAGGACTTTGGTCCGTGGTTTCATTCCAGTCAGTATATATATATATATATATATATATATATATATATATTAATATATTAACTAACATTATCGAGTTATGCCTCGATTGAGCTGAGAACTTGATTTTTTCTTGCGCTTTCGCTTTTATATATATACTTATATATATTAACTGTCTGTCGGACTTTGTTCGATGAGCCTAGACTTATATATATTCTCGTTCTGCCTGGAGTTCCTTTCGTGGCAGTTGATCGCTTTACAGCTTTATTTACGTTTTGTCCCGCCTTGAGTTTCCTCCGTGGCGGTTGATAGCTTTTAATAGCTTTGTTAATATTTCTGATCCCCCATGGAGGTGCTTCGTGGTTGGTGATCATGTTTGTATATATATATATATATATATATATATATATATATATTCTACCGCTTTTATATATATACACCTTATTACTTTCATACAAATTGCAATATTACATGCTTTAGGAATCATGTGATCATAGATTCATCCCATTGGATCTAGATTCGGTTCCCGTGATGGACATTCTCAGCTGTAGGCAGCTTGTAAATTATTCTGCGATGTCTGAATTTCCTCAGATGGTTTCCATACCCACGAGGAAGTCGGCATTATTTTTGTATATATTATTTTTTATACGGATGCCTCTCATCTGTCAAATAAAATCAATTCAGCCGCTCACTTAATAAAAATGGGAGTGTAAAAGGTCTCAATTCCTATTGAGCATTTGTAAGACCCCAAATTATTAATAAATGAAATTTAATTTCCTCTATTTATTATTTTGAAATAGTAAGGGTTGATTTGATTAATGTGGTTAGTTATGGGTAAAATGCGCAAATATTTTAAATAAGTAGGTGGTTATAAAATATTCATTGTTGTCAGGGAATATTCGTTTGGTCGTGGAATATTCTTCTTTGTTTGGGAATATTAAATACGACAAGCCATCTTTTTGTTGGCCCCATAACGAAAGCGATTGGATGAAGAAAACGACAAGTATAAGTTATTTATAAATAATGGCGCGGTTATTCACCAATTAACTGCTTTGTTGGAATACCCGTGGTTAAAACACGATGTCTGGCGTTGTTGTATCAGCGAAGAAGCTACAGTATTGCACCAATTATTGATTCTTACGTGAAGGCACTTACTCAATAATTGTTACGATAATTCTTTGCTCAAGTATTTTATTTTATTGATTCAATAATTCTTTGCATTAATATTTTATATTTATTTCAATAATTGTCACTATACAGTATCTTCTATTATCGAAGCAATAATTCATATTATCTGAATAATATTATTAGATAACATTATTGGCAATGTCTAGAAAGTTCATATTCATATTATCGAAGCAATAATTCATATTATCTAAATAATATATTATTTTAATATATTAATATTATATTAAATTTTTTGCTTTGGTGTTCTAAGCATTTTCCTATAAATAGGGTGCTTAGGATAGAATTGAAAATCACACCAGAAACTACAGATTTCTCTCTCTATATATCGAGCGTATTTTTGTTAGTATTTTAGTACTTTGAGTATTGCTATACGGTGTAAGTTCTTTCAGCACTATATCCAGTATTCCAACCAAAAGTACTATTCTAGCTATGGTAAGGGATGTTATTTTTTACTCAAATGATATTATTTCTTCAATATCATTATGCTGAAATATTGGTTGGAACTTTTTATCAAATTTGGAACTTTTTCATGCCAGGCTTACTATTCACGAGTTACTATTCATGAGTTACTATTCACGAGTTACTATTCACGAGTACCATTCACGAAGCATGATGATGTTTTTTGTGAAATTTCTATCTTTTGGTGTCGGAGTTACTATTCACATATACGACACTATTCACAAATACGGAACTATTCACAAAAAATTAAATTTTTATTTTTCTTCCAAAATATCTATTATGGATACTAGCTTTAATTGTATCCATGTTTTGATCATTCTTGGTTTTTACTCCACTATGATTATTTATGAGGTATTTTTGGACATGAAATAGCTGAAATACGAATCCTTAATATTTATTCTTTTGTTTCACTGGATTCGTTTCATTTAAAATATTTTTCATCATCCTCCGTCCTAAATGATGATATAATTGAATATCTTTGGCCTGTAGTGCAAAGATTAATGATTTCTGATGAATATCTTTGGCCCGTAGTGCAAAGATGAACAGGTGTTTAGATGAACATGACCAACTGGTGAATATCTTTGGCCTGTAGTGAAAAGATGAATATTTAATTCCAGATATATATTGATTGATGTTATAGGGATAAAATATCTACGACGAACTTTTAAATTCATATATAGAAGATAGTAGTTTGCATTCCCTACTTCACTCTTCTAATGAATTATTATTTCCGCTGCAAAGAATGATTTAAAACTGCTTGTCTATTGTATTCTATTAGATTTTTCCCTGTTGAAGACTAACGATAATTTGTTCTATGTTATCTTAGTCATAATGTTCTTTACTAGGCTAGTTGAGCTCACCCTTTTCCTTGTTGTTCCATTTTTCTTCTCAGGAGGCGAGAATGTAGCGAGTACTAGTCAGGGTGTGGAATGATGGTTCTAGAAGTGGTTATAGTAGTCCTCACTATTCTATAGAATAGTGTATTAATAATTGTAATGAGGACTTATTTGAGTGTGGATATTGTCTAGATGACAATATTTGTATTTAAACTCACAGTTTTTATGTTGTATTAATAAATGAAATTTAATTTCCTCTATTTATTATTTTGAAATAGTAAGGGTTGATTTGATTAATGTGGTTAGTTATGGGTAAAATGCGCAAATATTTTAAATAAGCAGGTGTTTATAAAATATTCATTGTTGTCAGGGAATATTCGTTTGGTCGTGGAATATTCTTGCTGCTTGGGAATATTCGTCTGACAAATAAGCAGGTCTTTTATAGGCCCCATAACGAAAGCGATTGGATGAAGAAAACGCACAAGTATAAGTTGTTTATAAATAATGGCGCGGTTATTTACTGATTAACATTTGTTGGAATACCGGTGGTTAAAACACGAATACGCGTTGTTGCCAATAGCACAGCAAGATTGCACCAATTATTGATTCTTACGTGAAGGCACTTACTCAATAATTGTTACGATAATTACTGTTCAAGATTTTATTTTATTGATTCAATAATTGCGCATTAATATTTTATATTTATTTCAATAATTGTCACTATACAATGATCTTCTATTATCGAAGCTAATAATTCATATTATCTGAATAATATTATTAGATAACATTATTGGCAATGTCTAGAAAGTTCATATTCATCATTATCGAAGCAATAATTCATATTATCTAAATAATATATTATTTTAATATATTAATATTATATTAAATTTTTTTTGCTTTGGTGTTCTAAGCATTTTCCTATAAATAGGGTGCTTAGGATAGAATTGAAAATCACACCAGAAACTATAGATTTCTCTCTCTATATATCGAGCGTATTTTTGTTAGTATTTTAGTACTTTGAGTATTGCTATCTGATTGTAAGTTCTTTCGAAGACTATATCCAGATTTCAACCAAAAGTACTATTCTAGCTATAGTAAGGGATGTTATTTTTTACTCAAATGATATTATTTCTTCAATATCATTATGCTGAAATATTGGTTGGAACTTTTTATCAAATTTGGAACTTTTTCATGCCGGGCTTACTATTCACGAGTTACTATTCATGAGTTACTATTCACGAGTACCATTCACGAAGCATGATGATGTTTTTTGTGAAATTTCTATCTTTTGGTGTCGGAGTTACTATTCACATATACGACACTATTCACAAATACGGAACTATTCACAAAAAATTAAATTTTTATTTTTCTTCCAAAATATCTATTATGGATACTAGCTTTAATTGTATCCATGTTTTGATCATTCTTGGTTTTTACTCCACTATGATTATTTATGAGGTATTTTTGGACATGAAATAGCTGAAATACGAATCCTTAATATTTATTCTTTTGTTTCACTGGATTCGTTTCATTTAAAATATTTTTCATCATCCTCCGTCCTAAATGATGATATAATTGAATATCTTTGGCCTGTAGTGCAAAGATTAATGATTTCTGATGAATATCTTTGGCCCGTAGTGCAAAGATGAACAGGTGTTTAGATGAACATGACCAACCGTGAATATCTTTGGCTGTAGTGAAAAAAGATGAATATTTAATTCGGATATATATTGATTGATGTTATAGGGATAAAATATCTACGACGAACTTTTAAATTCATATATAGAAGATAGTAGTTTGCATTCCCTACTTCACTCTTCTAATGAATTATTATTTCCGCAGCAAAGAATGATTTAAAACTGCTTGTCTATTGTATTCTATTAGATTTTTCCCTGTTGAAGACTAACGATAATTTGTTCTATGTTATCTTAGTCATAATGTTCTTTACTTGGCTAGTTGAGCTCACCCTTTTCCTTGTTGTTCCATTTTTCTTCTCAGGAGGCGAGAATGTATCGGGGTGTGGAATGATGGTTCTAGAAGTGGTTATAGTAGTCCTCACTATTCTATAGAATAGTGTATTAATAATTGTAATGAGGACTTATTTGAGTGTGGATATTGTCTAGATGACAATATTTGTATTTAAACTCACAGTTTTTATGTTGTATTAATAAATGAAATTTAATTTCCTCTATTTATTATTTTGAAATAGTAAGAGTTGATTTGATTAATGTGGTTAGTTATGGGTAAAATGCGCAAATATTTTAAATAAGCAGGTGTTTATAAAATATTCATTGTTGTCAGGGAATATTCGTTTGGTCGTGGAATATTCTTTATTGTCGGGAATATTCGTATGCGACCTATGATCTTTTGTGAGGCCCCATAACTTGAAAGCGATTGGATGAAGAAAATGACAAGTATAAGTTGTTTATAAATAATGGCGCAGCTTGTTATTCACAATTAACACTATTGGAATACCCGTGGTTAAAACACAAGATGTCTGGCGTTGTTGCACAAGAAGAGCACTGCGGTATTGCACCAATTATTGATTCTTACGTAAGAAGGCACTTACTCAATAATTGTTACAAATAATTACTTGCTCAAGATTTTATTTTATTGATTCAATAATTGCCGCATTAATATTTTATATTTATTTCAATAATTGTCACTATACGATATCTTCTATTATCGAAGCAATAATTCATATTATCTGAATAATATTATTAGATAACATTATTGGCAATGTCTAGAAAGTTCATATTCATATTATCGAAGCAATAATTCATATTATCTGAATAATATATTATTTTAATATATTAATATTATATTAAATTTTTTGCTTTGGTGTTCTAAGCATTTTCCTATAAATAGGGTGCTTAGGTTAGAATTGAAAATCACACCAGAAACTACAGATTTCTCTCTCTTTCTCTCTCTATATATCGAGTGTATTTTTGTTAGTATTTTAGTACTTTGAGTATTGCTATACGGTGTAAGTTCTTTCAGCACTATATCCAGTATTCCAACCAGAAGTACTATTCTAGCTATGGTAAGGGATGTTATATTCTACTCAAATGATATTATTTCTTCAATATCATTATGCTGAAATATTGGTTGGAACTTTTTATCAAATTTGGAACTTTTTCATGTCGGGCTTACTATTCACGAGTTACTATTCATGAGTTACTATTCACGAGTTACTATTCACGAGTACCATTCACGAAGCATGATGATGTTTTTTGTGAAATTTCTATCTTTTGGTGTCGGAGTTACTATTCACATATACGGCACTATTCACAAATACGGAACTATTCACAAAAAATTAAATTTTTGTTTTTCTTCCAAAATATCTATTATGGATACTAGCTTTGATTGTATCCATGTTTTGATCATTCTTGGTTTTTACTCCACTATGATTATTTATGAGGTATTTTTGGACATGAAATAGCTGAAATACGAATCCTTAATATTTATTCTTTTGTTTCCTTTGGATTCGTTTCATTTAAAATATTTTTCATCATCCTCCGTCCTAAATGATGATATAATTGAATATCTTTGGCACAGAAGGTAAAGATTAATGATTTCTCGATGAATATCTTTGCCCGTGAGTGCAAAGATGAATAGGTGTTTAGATGAACATGACCAACTGGTGAATATCTTTTGCCTGTAGTGAAAAGATGAATATTTAATTCCAGATATATATTGATTGATGTTACAGAGATAAAATATCTACGATGAACTTTTAAATTCATATATAGAAGATAGTAGTTTGCATTCTCTACTTCACTCTTCTAATGAATTAGGGATATGGTCTCTGGCAGAGATCGGGGAATAGTACCAGGAGGGGAGAGACGAGTAATCCTTTGCTAGTTTGTCATACCTAAGCTTATTTGTTGGTTAGTCGAACTATATGGTTAATATGTGATATGTTAATTTGTTTAATTAACCCTTGTTTTATGGCAGTATTTAAGAATGACAGCTGAGAATATTAACGGTGTAGTTAATGAGACCGTGGAAACACCTTTAATCACCACCCAGGGGAATGTGCAATAGGAAGGCAATATTCCTCCTGTAAACAACACCACTGAGCAGACGATGAACGACGGGATGTTTAGGAGCTTTTTACAGTTCATGCACAACCAGACAAGGGAGACTCGTGCATAGAATACGGGTGGAAATGTTAGCAATGCGCGGCTTGTCACAGCCAAGCAGTTTAAAGAGTTGGGACCACCAGAATTTAAGGGAAAGCCAGATCCAATCATAGCGGAAACATGGATCAAGAAAATTATCAAGATATTCGATGTCTTGGGATGCACGGAGGAACAGAAGGTTCCATTCGCCACCTTTATGTTCCGTGGCGAGGCAGACTACTGGTGGGAGTCTGTGAAACGAACCCAGCCTGCCTCACTTAGCATATCTTGGGAAACGTTTCAGAAACTTTTCAAGGAAAAATACTTTCCTAAAAGTATTCGCCATATGAAGGAGGTAGAGTTTATTAGACTAGAACAAAACAACATGACGGTGTCCCAATACGAGGCGAAGTTTGCAGAGTTATCCAGGTTTGCACCTCATTTGGTAGAGAATGAGGAACTAATGACGAGGATGTTTCTGAGAGGTTTAAAACCCGAGATTCGGCAGTATCTTATCTCTCATAAATTTGCTTTATATTCAGATGTTGTTAATAGGGCTCAATTATTAGAGCGAGATAGCGAGTACGTTCAACCAAGGGACCGCAACCAGGGTCATACCGGTGGCAGCAGTCATCGGAGCAATGAAAACTAGCGGGGAGGAAAACATTCAGACAAAAGCGGTAACCACTTTGGTGGTACTCGTGGCCATGAAAATAGAAGAAGTGAGTCGGGGGGAGATTTGAAAAAGAGGAGATTCAACAATGACACTGTGAAGACGTCAACACCAAAGAAGAATCGGTTTTAAGGGAGGAGAACGACCACCGGTCGTATGCTATAAATGTGGAAAAGAGGGACATATCAGCCCAAACTATCCACAACAGTTCAAGGTATGCTATAATTGTGGAAAGGAAGGACATATCGTTCGAGATTGTACGATAGCGAAACCAAGTCCAGTGGGGATGGTGACTCAAAAGGCTGTCCCAGAAAAGTCAAAGTCAACGGTTCTTGGAAGAGCGTTTGTCGTTATTGGTCAACATGCGAGGAACCCAAACGAGGTGATCACGGGTAAGCTAATCATAAATTCATGCGAAGTTTATACATTACTTGATACCAGTGCTACCCATTCATTTATCTCTCCTGCTTGTGCTCAACGTTTAAACTTGACTCCGGAGTAATTAGAATTTGACCTATGTGTGGAAACTCCGTTAGGAGAAACTTTCATCACATCCACTATTTATAAATCTTGCTTGATTCAAATTGGAACCATCACCTTATCAGTTGACCTTATCTCTTTAAAGATACTTGTTTTTGATGTGATTTTAGGGATTGATTGGTTAACTACTCATCATGCTAAAATTGATTATTTTCGTAAGGTTATTAGTTTTCATATTCCTAATCAACCTGTTGTTCGAATTCAAGCAACTAAACCATTAAAATTAATCACTGTCATACCAAGTCATAAAGCTATTCGTTTATTGAAAAACGGATGTCAAGCTTTCTTAGCCCATGTTATGGATTTGAATAAAGCCACGTCAGATTTGAATAATATTCCTGTTGTTATTGACTTTCCTGACGTATTTCTTGAAGAACTTCCTCCTACCCCTAATGTGAAGTTGAATTCTTTATTGATCTTGAACCCGGTACAAAGCCAATTTCTAAAACCCCATATCGAATGGCTCCTATTGAACTTCAGAGTTAAAGGTCCAACTACAAGAGTTGTTGGACATCGGTTTCATTAAATCCTAGTACATCTCCTTGGGTTGCTCTGCTTTATTCGTAAAAAGAAGAAAGAAGGGAGTATGCGACTTTGTATCGACTAACGAATTAAACCATGTCACTATCAAGAATAGGTATCCGCCACCTCGTATTGATGACCTATTTGACCCGATTGCAAGGAGCACAATTCTTTTCAAAAATCGATCTTCGCTCGGATATCATCACCAAGGTTAAAACCGAGGATATTCCAAAGATCGCTTTCGAACTTCCATGACGGCATTATGAATTCTTAGTCATGTCTTTTGGATTGACTAATGCTCCTGCTGCTTTCATGGATATGATGAACCGAGTATTCAAGGAATATTTGGATCAGTTCGTTGTTGTCTTTATTGATGACATCCTCATCTATTCCAAAATCCGTGAAGATCATAAGCGCCATTTGAAGATGGTACTGCAAAGGCTTCGTGATAACAAGCTATATGCCAAGCTGAAGAAATGCGAGTTCTGGCTTGAGGTTAATGAGCGCCATTAATATTATGTTAAATTTTCTGCTTTGGTGTTCTAAGCATTTTCCTATAAATAGGGTGCTTAGGTTAGAATTGAAAATCACACCAGAAACTACAGATTTCTCTCTCTTTCTCTCTCTATATATCGAGCGTATTTTTGTTAGTATTTTAGTACTTTGAGTATTGTTATACGGTGCAAGTTCTTTCAGCACTATATCTAGTATTCCAACCAGAAGTACTATTCTAGCTATGGTAAGGGATGTTATTTTCTTCTCAAATGATATTATTTCTTCAATATCATTATGCTAAAATATTGGTTGGAACTTTTTATCAAATTTGGAACTTTTTCATGTCGGGGTTACTATTCACGAGTTACTATTCATGAGTTACTATTCACGAGTTACTATTCATGAGTACTATTCACGAAGAATGATGATGTTGTTTTTGAAATTTCTATCTTTTGGTGTCGGAGTTACTATTCACGTATAAGGCACTATTCATGTATACGACACTATTCACGAATACGACACTATTCACAGAAAAATTAAATTTTCGTTTTTCATCCAAAATATCTATTATGGATACTAGCTTTGATTGTATCCATGTTTTGATCATTCTTGAATTTTACTCCACTATAATTATTTATGAGGTATTTTTGGACATGAAATAGCTGAAATGTGAATGCTTAATATTTATTCTTTTGTTTCACTTTATTCGTTTCATTTAAAATATTTTTCATCATCCTCTGTCCTAAATGATGATATAATTGAATATCTTTGGCCTGTAGTGCAAAGATTAATGATTTCTGATGAATATCTTTGGCCCGTAGTGCAAAGATGAAAAGGTGTTTAGATGAACATGACCAACTGGTGAATATCTTTGGCCTGTAGTGCAAAGATGAATATTTAATTCTATATATATATTGATTGATGTTACAGGGATAAAATACCGACGATGAACTTTTAAATTCATATATAGAAGATAGTAGTTTGCATTCTCTACATAACTCTTCTAATGAATTATTATTTCCGCTGCAAAGATTGATTTAAAACTAGTTGTCTATTGTATTCTATTAGATTTTTCCCTATTGAAGACTAAAGATAATTTGTTCTATGTTATCTTAGACATAATGTTCTTTACTGGGCTAGTTGAGCTCACCCTTTTCCTTGTAGTTCCATTTTTCTTCTTAGGAGGCGAGAATGTAGCGAGTACTAGTCGGGGTGTGGAATGATGGTTCTAGAAGTGGTTCTAGTAGTCCTCACTATTCTGTAGAATAGTGTATTAATAATTGTAATGAGGACTTATTTGAGTATGGATATTGTCTAGATGACAATATTTGTATTTAAACTCACAGTTTTTATGTTGTATTAATAAAGTTGTAGTTGTTTCTGTACCATGTATTTTGACGACTCAGAATGAGTGTTGTATACCTATTTTTAGGGCGTCACAGCATCAAGGTTTGAAAAACCTCTTTTATAAAACATCAATGCCATATCTTGCTAAAAACTGAATTTTTATATAAATTCAAACCCTGTGTATATAGGTTCGAACGAGGCCTCGCGCAACTTTCATATAACAGCACATTGACACACACACACACACACACACACACACACACTCAGATAATAGTTTCTTGAAAAGAGGCGGTCACCATGGTAACACGGATGTCGGGGGGTGCCTAACACCTTCCCCCCGCATAACCAAGTCCCCGGACCCTAAACGAATCTCGGTTTCGCCGACCCGTATATCAATGTCACATCACTGGGTTAATGTGCAAACCTTTTCTCGGTTGTGTTTGTACAACCATATTAAAAACCAACTGGCGACTCTTAACAGTCCCATCGTCGACATTATACATGTCAGACCTTTTTCACTTGTTTTTTCAAACAAATCTCACCTAAAATGAGAACACCAAAGAACAAGTAACGGAAAGGGATACCCAAAAATCTCGACGTCGACAGGTGGCGACTTTGCTGGGGATTCCAGTATGAGGACTTAAGCCGCTATTTTAATTTTTTCAAAACTGTTATCTGCTTGTGTGTGGATGTTGCATTTACATTGGATGAATGTGTACGAATGCATGTCTTGTTTGAGCTTAGTGCTTAGCATCATATATGCGTGTGATGTTAGTGCTTCGCACTATAAACTGCTTATGATATTAGTGCTTAGCACATGTCATCATTTCATACGGTGAGACGCGATGTATGTGAATGTATGTTGTGTGGTCTCTCCACCAGGAGGCAATCCGTCTTGTTTGATTCTTCGGACTCGTGAGAAGACTAATTCTCCGAGGCTCGGAAAAGGCACCACCCAAGTTCGCTCCAGGTTGAAAGACCTGGATTAACTTCCCGCCTAGTAGATTGCGATGATTTGGGAACCTTCATGCCAAAAAAGCCGCTGAGAGTAACCTAAGATAGGTCAACCTCGATAAACCCAAACGCGAAGGAAAGTCTCTTCATGCTCTCATTTCAATTACTTGTAAACACAAGCTTACTTGTAATTTCATTCCATATCTATCTCCATGTAATGAGAAATATGAAGCAATGTGTCCACATACATACTCCAAACAGCTGACACCTGTTTTGCAGGATAAAGTTCTTAAAATGGACACATCACATAGCATGTCATTATACACCTTCCCTAAGGACTAAACTATGCCAGTCTTTCACAGGGAATCAATCGGACCTACTACCCGGTCAAGGTCCAAAAAGGCAACAGGCCTACAGTCAATCATGTTGTCATCCGACCAGACTGAACTTAATCCAGTTTCTCGCAAAGAATTCGACGGATTAAGTAAAAAGATTACAGATTTGGCTGTTCTATTAAAAGAATTACACCAGTCTACACAGGGTCAGAAAATACCCGTACATACTGAGCCCCCCACACAAGGGGGAAATCCGGTCATTACCATACCAGAACCACAGTTGGATACTACTAACAAAACTCGTGATGCTGCCCATCCCACTGGAGATCCAGACAATGGTGACATCAAAAAGAAAGTCCTCCAAATGGAAGAGACCCTTCGCGCTATCAAAGGAATTGGAACACGCGGGAGTGTTTCATATGTTGATCTATGTATTTTTCCTGGTGTTCACTATCCAGAAAAATTTAAAACTCCTGACTTTGAAAAATATGACGGGTTAGGGGATCCTTATACACATTTAAAAGTCTTTATTGGAGAACTTGGTAACTATGCAGAGGATGAAAAACTCAGAATGCAATTGTTCCAAATGAGTCTAACTGGAGAAGCCCGTTCGTGGTACACAAGATTAGACAAATCCAAAATCCACAGCTAGGAAGAGCTAGCACATGCCTTCCTCACTCAATACAGTTTTCAAACTCAAATGGCTCCCGATCGGCATCAAATTACCAAGATCAAAAAACAGTCCAACGAGTCTTTCAGAGAGTATGCTCAAACGTGGAGACGCCTGGCTGCCAAAGTTAGTCCTGCCATGACAGAATCAGAAATGGTCCTGACATTCATAGACATACAAGAAGCTCCCTTCTATGAGAGAGTTTTAGCTGGCATCGGCAAACCGTTCTCTGAAATGGTTAAACATGGGGAGATGGCTGAAATGGGGTTGAAATCAGGAAAGATTCAAGACCTAGCCGCACTCAAAGCTGTTGCTGATCACATCCAATCTGGAAATTATGGGAACAACCCCCGGAGGGTCCATAAAAAGAATGAGGAAGATGTTTCCCTGATACTACAGGGGCAAAAAGGCAATCAAAATATGCCTATTCAAAGGAGAAACTACACTCCCTTTCCAGCACAGTCTGCAAACCCTCCAGTACCAAAAGGTGGAGAAGTCAAATGTCATCGAGTGTTTACACCCTTAGGGGATACCCTCGAGAACATTCTTAATCTTATGACAACACAGAAGAAAATTACGCATCTTCTTCCACCAGCCAGCCCTAATGGATGGGGTTTCAATGCTGCTAGGAAATGTGTTTATCATGTCGGGGCACCTGGACATGATACTCAAGATTGTTGGGCATTGAAACACAAGACCCAGGACCTGATAGACAATGGGGAGATCGTAGTCACCAAACCCGATCAGCCTCATGTACAAGACAACCCTCTTCCTCAACACAAAGAAGAAGATGTCAACATGATTAATTGAGCAAAGGATGAAATTCCCACTTCAAATGTGATTCCTCCTGCACTTTAAAGACAAAGATGATGATGATGGGATTATGCCAAGTTCTAATTCACAATGGAACAAAAGATCAAAGCTCTTGGAAAAAAAATTGGGCAATCGCGTAATCAAGACTTTATCAACATCAAGTAACTCACCAGCTTAATCACCAGAGAGCATGCCATCTCCTACCTATTGTCATGAATATTCCTCGCCACTTTCGAAAAAATGAAATGCTGGAAGACAAAGTGACGAAGAGAGCAAATGCCAAAGCCCGTCGGGATTTTGTCAACAAACGGGAATTCACCTATTTGGGCCAACCCATGGAGGAAATCCTTCACATGTTAATCAATGAAGGAAGGATCAGTTCCCTCCTACCACCAATCAACCCCGTTCGGGACTTCAGACAACTCGATGGAATATGTCAATACCACTCCCGGTCTCATGCGGTCACAAAGATGTAAGAATGTTTGGGCACTCCGCCTCCTTATTCAAAATCTAATCGACAGTGGTGTACTGCGCTTGGCAGATAACAACACTATGTTACGTGCAAGTGAGAATGTAGGCCCTACTAAGTGGAAAAGCGTGGTAGAAGTTATATCCACTGAAGTTGAAGGGATTAATACTTTGCTCACAACACCGATAATTCAGCTCAAAGGAGGAAACAATCCTTTGAAAGTGGCCGCTCCCGAGCCAATCAACTTGCCATGTAGAGCACAATATCCTATTGTTAGCTTGCGCAAGGTTCTGTGGAATTATGGAGAAGGTGAAGGATCCACCTCACATACCATTGCTGTGGTGTCAAAAGAAAATCCACTGTATATTCCCCATCGGGTGATGAACCCCACCACCAAATCAAAGGGGAAAATACCCATGGAAAAGATTGAAAAATTCCTCCGCGCTGTGGGTCATAACGAAGCCTCGGTGGTTTTAAGCTCAAGGAAGCTCCACCACAAATATCAATTTTGGACTTGGTCCTAACCTCCGAGAATCACCGTAAGGTCTTGTTAAAGGTTCTAGAAGAAGCCTATCTCCAGACATCGAAGTGGATACAAAAAGTTTCAACATATGGTTGATCACATTTTCAACAACAATGTGATATCCTTCATCGATGATAACATACCATCCGAAGGACCCCTACCATTGCAAACTGCCGTTACATTATCATGGTCTTATCCTCCGGATATATGGTGGTTGGAGTCTTAATAGATGGAGGTTCCTCTCGAATATCTCGCCCATATGCCACCTTGGTGAAGATGAATGTCAATCTTAACCAATTCGAGTATCCATACTATCATCAAAGCTTTTGATGGAGCCCGTAGTAATTCTTGCGGTTGTAAATTGAGTTGCCAATCGAAATTGGCCCTCATACATTCTGCGTATCCTTCCATGTGCTCAAGATAGATTCGGGATACAACCTGCTCTTGGGATGACCATGGATCAACATGGCAGGGGCAGTCCCTTCCACCCTTCACCAATAATTGAAGTACATTATCAACAATAGCCTGGTCACGGTCAATGCTGAACCAGAGATTCCTCAGCACGGGGATATTCCGTTCATCAATGCCAATGCAGACGTAGAACCAGTCAGTTTTTATGCTTTGGAAATAAGCAACACCCAATACCACGCTATTGGAGCACCATTGCCCGAACCCCACATTTCTGCTGAGGTGATGTCAGCCACTCAAGAAATGATGTCATTGGGTCATAAGCTAGGACAAGGGTTGGGTAAAGACGGCCAGGGTATCCAGTACCCCATTCGATTAACCAAGCAATATGGAACAGCTGGACTAGGCTATTCTGCCAGCTCTAGTCATAAGAATCCTCATAAGCATCAGCAGATTCCTTCAGCTTAAACCATGTGGCGTTTGGCTTCACCTTCAAACTCTGAGCCCGCACAACCTCCAGTAAAGGTGCCAGCCAATGTCCTGTCCATGTTATTTCCTAAGCCAAAACCGGTGGAAGAAAAGAAAATCGTTATTCCAGATCCCGCAATCGAAGAGGAGGAGCGGAGTATCAAGGAAAACGTTGTCCGAATAATGTCGGGCATGCGCATCATCGTCCATGATGAACATACTAACAGATACACCCCAGACGATGATTTCCCTGATGTAATGGCCATCATTTGGGACAATCCCTCCATCACTGCGGTCCACCCGGACTTTACCCTTACCAATTGGGACAGCATTCCTTGCTTTGGTCGACGAGGGTAAAGCGGGCAGAAACTCTTTCTACCACAGACACAATAACGCTTACATTTACGCATAATATTAGCGGTTTATTTTGCCAAGATATGCTAACACCGTATAATCAACACATTTCATATATACTCTAAGTAAAAGCATATTTTGTTTCAGGACTCAAATTTAGATGTGCATGTATTTGCGATGCAATGCCTCTCCTACACAAGGATTGTACCTTTGATGTAGAGATGAATTCAAATTGATGATGGATATCCGTGATGACATTGAGGTGCCTACTAAATTGAGGAATGGGTCAAAGACAAACCCAAGCCCAACCTTGATCAAACCACTTCTTTCAATCTCGGAACCTTAGAAAGCCCTAAGTTAATCAAGATTGGTTCAAACCTTACCCCAAACCAACGGAATGATATGGTTACGTTACTAACCCAGTTCCAGGATGTGTTTGCATGGTCTCATGAAGACATGGTGGGTTTGTCCACTGACGTTGTCCTTCATCGCCTTCCCATTAAAGAGGGATTTAAGCCAGTCAAGCAGAAACTCAGGCGATTGAAACCTGAGTGGAGTTTAAAGGTGAAAGAAGAAATGGTGAAACAATTTCAGGCTGGCATCATCATGGTGTCTACATATCATGAATGGATATCCAACATTGTACCCGTGCCTAAACCCGGGGGGAAGGTGCGAGTTTGCATGGATTACCGGGACTTGAATAAAGCTTGCTTAAAAGATAGATTTCCCGTGCCATTTATCCACATTCTCATTAACAATACTGCGCAGTACGACATGTACTCCTTTGCTGATTGCTTTGCGGGGTACCATTAGATCATGGTTGCCGAGGAAGATCGTGAGAAGACTGCTTTCATCACTCCTTGGGGAACTTTTTGCTATAGACGGTTGTCATTCGGCCTCATCAATGCCGGAGCTACCTATCAACGAGCTATGATGGCTCTTTTCCATGACTTAATGCATAAAGAGATTGAGATCTACGTGGATGACATCATTTTCAAGTCCCGAAAGGAGGATAACTAACAGAAAGTTGAATCCAGAAAGTTGTTCAACAGGTTGCGTAAGTACAACTTGAAGTTGAATCCACTGGCGCGCGCTTTCAAGCGCCAAGTCGAGCAAGTTACTAGGATTTCTAGTCAGGCACAAAGGGATTGAGCTGGATCCTATGAAAATCCAATCCATCACGAAAATGCCAATTCCTCAGATAGAGAAGGAAATACGGGGATTTTTGGGAAGGATCAACTTCATCAGCATGTTTATCTCCCAACTCACAGCAACCTGTGAGCCAATCTTCAAGTTATTAAGGAAGAACTCCTCCATGAAATGGAATGATGAGTGCCAGAATGCCTTCCTTACAATCAAGAAACAGCTAGTCAAAGCTCCCGTCTTGGTACCACCCAGGGATGATGTTCCCCTGTTCATGTATCTGTCCGTAAGTGACAATGCCATGGGCTGCATGCTGGGACAGAAAGACAATAGGGGCCAAGAACGAGCTATCTATTACCTCAAAGAAAAGGTTCAAAGAAGAGGAACACAAGTACACTCTGATCAAGAAGACGTGTTGTGCTTTAGCATGGGCTTCCATGAGGTTACAACATTACCTACATGGTCACACAACCCATCTCATATCCCGCGTGGATCCTCTCAAGTACATGTTCAACAAACCTATGCTGAATTGCCGGCTGTCCAGATGGCAGTTGATCCTGCAACAATTTGACATCGTATATGTGACTCAAAAGTCCATCAAAGGTCAAGGAATCGCGGATCAATTGGCCGCCGCACCTTCAGGGGATTTCAAACCCTTGGAAACATATTTCCCTGATGAAGGAGTAATGATAGTGCAGCAACACCATCAGTACGATACGCGCCAATCATGGAAGATGTATTTTGATGGAGCTGTTAATATGGAAGGTTTTGGAGCTGGAGCAGTTCTAATATCTGATACGGTGTAGCGATCTCCGTTCTTGCATTAAATTACAGCTTTGTCGGCACGACCAACAATATGGCTGAGTATGAAGGCCGTCTCATGGGATTAAAACTTGCCCGTTCAATGGGAATCAAAGTTAATCGTCTCTTGAGATTCTGAGTTGATAATCGGACAATCCACCGTAATCTATCAAACCAAGGAACTACATTTGCTGCCTTACCATAGGCAGGTTTTGAAGATGGCTTCGAAATTCGAAGAAATCTCCTTTCTACATGTTCCTCGTAATAGGAATGATTTCGTGGACGCATTAGCAACTTTGGCCTCCTTGATTCGCATGTCAGACAAGGAACACTTGCTAAGCGTCACAATTTCCCTGCACAAGGCCCCAGCCTATGGAAATTACGTTGGAGAAGTATCGGATGAGCTACCTCCCATCCAACCTTCTTGGTATCAGCATATCAAGGAATATCTGCGAGATGGATCTACACTCGCTGAGCTGAGCCTGACTGAGAAAAGGCGGATCTATCGACTTTCTATAAAGTTCTACCTGAGTGGAGATGCGCTCTACAAATGAGATGCAGGACTAGGTCTCCTCAGGTGTCTAGACAAAGATCAATCCCAAAGGCTTATGGATGAAATCCATGGTGGAGTCTGTGGCCCCCACATGAGTGGCTCCCTCCTTGTCAAGAAAGTCCTTCGGACAGGTCATTATTGGCTATCTCTCAAAGCTGATTGCAACGACCACGTCAAAAGATGTTATCAATGCCAGATTCATGGGAATGCTATACACACCCCTCCACGGGAGCTCCACAATATGAGTTTGCCTTGGCCCTTCTCAATGTGGGGAATGGACGTTATCGGGCCCATTGAGCCTAAAGCCAGTAATGGTCACCGATTTATCTTCACCATGATCGACTACTTCACCAAGTGGGTAGAAGCAGCCTTCTTCCCCAGGGTTACTAAAGAAGTAATCATTGCTTTCATCAGAAACAATGTCATTTGTCGATATGGACAACCGAGGTGATCAGGTCGACAATGCCAAAACCTCAACAAAAAAATGATGAAGGAATTATGCAAAGAAATTCCACATCAAACACTTAACTCGTCATCTATCGTTCAATATGAACGGTGATGTTGAAGCGCTAACAAAAATATCAAGAAGATTATGCAAAGATGTCACCAACCACAAAGATTGGCCTCGACCTATCGCCTCTAACTCATTAGCCTCTACGTAACCACAATGCGTTTCAACCGGGAAACCCCTACGCTTTAACCTATGGGATGGAGGCAAAGGTTCTATAGAAGTTGAGATGGAATCTCTCGAGTGTTGATCGACGCCAGCAGGATGAAAACCAATGGGTACAAGACATGTATCACCAATTGTCTCTGATAGACGAAAGGCGAACCACGGCTATCTTCCATGGTCAGTTATATCAGCAAAGGATCGCCAGATCCTACAAAAAAAAAGTCCGGCTATAGCAGTTTAAACAAACATGACTTGGTTTTGAAGAAGATTGTTGACAACCAAGACCAGGCCAAAGGAAAATTCGCTCCTAACTGGGAAGGCCCGTTTATTGTCAAGGAAGTATTGACAGGAGGCGCTCTCAGATTAAGAAATGGACGGCGATGAATTTCCACAACTCATCAACTCGGACACCGTGAAACGGTATTATGTCTGAAATAACCAGCAAACACCCTGGTGCATTATCATCAGGTCACCAGTTATTCAGGTTATTTAACCTTCACCACCTACAACTTCTTTACACTTTGCCCCTCAGGGAAACATACTCTTCAAGCCAGTAGCCTAGCTTTCTCCTTTGCGCTCATACAACTTAGGTCATCCCACCGCGGATTGAACCTCATGAGTATGCAATTTGGCTACCCTTACCTGGGATCAAACTTCTAATACTTACAGTTTATCCTCAACCTAGGATTAAACTTTTTCCTCCCCGCACTCCGACTTGCACATGGGATTACGTTTTTCTTCTCGCCCTGAGGGGCGAACTTCGTCGACCTGATCTCCTCTTCAATAGGAGTACGTAGGCAACCATTTCATATGGCCCGGTCGCAATAAAACAAAAACAACAAAAACAACAAAAACATTTCTACCCTCTTCTCCTTACAAAAACAAAAACAACAAAAACATTCCTATACCATTTCTGCCATACACAACTTTCAACCTCTTACACCAGGTTCAAACTACGCAGACCTGATCTCCTCTTCAATAGGAGTACGTAGGCAGCCTTCATGGTGCGGTCTCAACCCCTACCAAAACACAAACCATTGTCAACTGGTACTGGGATTCTCTTTCAATCCACTACATTTGGCTTCAAACCAAAGGGATGGAATTACCTGAAGTCCTCCCAAATAGGAGATTCGGTGACCATCTAAGCTGCGGTCATACCTTGAAGAGCAATACCAATCCATAAGAGATGGAATTAACTAGGCTTCTCCTAAATAGAAGTACTGGCGACCATCTGTGGTGCGGTAAATATCAGAGAGGAAAGCCACACTCCTCTCCACATTTTCATTCAGAAATAAGTCCCAAGACTCCAAAGATGGTAGGGATACATAGATCGATGATCCATTCTGAACTATCCAGAGATAGCTCAATGTCCATCCGCCAAGGAAGAATTCAGAATACATCAAGATCACAAGCCCTAAAGCAGCAGGCAAAATATCAAGCAAATAGCAAGGCATATCTAAAAGGGAAGTGATCCAAAAATATATTTCCCTGTCATATATAATGTTGTTTGATATATATACAAGGTGAACTGTACATGACAAAATGGCTAAGCTAGTCTGTGCAGGTAAATACAAGCTCATCTACGGATCAGGGTACATGCGAGCTAGCAAGACCAACATGGCATCTCTCTCAGATGAAGGAGGTAAAGCTGTAGTCTCCTGGATAAGAATATCCACAAGACCCAACAGATCTGTAGCCATCTGCATGATGACCATAAGCTCATCGATGTAAGTGCTCATCTCTGCGATCATACCAGTGGTAAGGGACCTTACTGCAGTACTATCTGTGACAGCCACATCCCGGGCAGATATAGCACTATCCCGCTCAACTATCACTGCGTCTCTGTCTGATCTAGCCTCATCCCGCTCAACAACAGCGGCATCTCTCTGCGATCTAATGCCTCGTCTCTCTCTAATAGAGCGGCGTCCCTCACATCAAGAGCAGTCGACATCATAGATTGAATCTTATCTCTCTCAAAGGTCATCAGATGAAAACTCTGCTCTAAATACTGTGCCGAGTACTGGATCACAAAAGTAGTGGTACTAGGAGAATCCAAAAGAAATGTTGGCAACCCAGCAGCGGTACCCTCCTCGATGTAGGTATCAATGTCCTCCGTAGGCTCTACATTGTCTAACTCAATCTCCGGTACTACAAATACTGCTGCAGCCGATAAAACCTCCATCTCCATCCATGCAGAGTACTCTACGGAATAACCGGAACAACTGGCAGGAAAAGCAGCTAGCTCACGCTGATCCCAGCAAGCGTATACACGGGATCGGTCCTCAGCTGAGAAGTATCGAGAAGCTGAACGCTGACCTGCTGCCCTCTCGAAAGGATGAAAATCCTGGAACTAGTCGAACTGCGACATCACGGCCAATGGATGATAAGTCGTTATGCCCTTCAAGCCAGCCAAAGGGAGGAAATCCATGCCCGGAGCATGAGTAATGAAGCTGTATGGTGAGCAAAGCCCCGAGCACAGCAATATGCTAAATGGATCTCTGATATCTGCCAAAAAAGCTTACCAGGACTGAGCATCTATACACTCCGATGGCTGAAAGGAATACGACATAGCCACCTCATGGGAGAAGCAATACCCGTGCCGTCTAAGGGTACCAACCAGTCGCAGGTGTGACATAAACCACACATACAAAGACGTTAATCAACTCCCAATAAACACGCCCGACAGTAAGTATTGCGAGAGGATGTCGATCGCAGGTCTCTCGCCACGATCATCATGGTACAATGGTACGACCCTCCCAGAGAGCTCTCATGGCCATGATAACACCTATGTCTATCTCATCCATGTATCGCGGCATATACACGTGTATCAGTACACATAGCATCAGTACATCAACTCTGGCCAAACGCCAATGATCCTCCGGCACAGTGAAATCCCCTGAATGTCGTGAGTAGCTATCCTCCGCGCCAAATCATTATACAAAAAACGCCGAGATCACGTGGCGGATGTCACCATCTCGCACCACTGCGCCTCAATCTTGTGAGAGTCATGAATCGCTCTACTCATGTCTCCCAAAGCCATGTGCACGCAAGGTCCGCCTCAGGGGCAAAAGATCGTCAACCAGGCATACTCCTCCGTAGTAGGAGTCAACTCATGGATGCCAAAGCGAATACATGCCTATCAGTAGCCAAAGGCTCTATCATCCCGATCCACGAATCCTGCAGAACCTCGAAATACCAAAAAGGGTCATGGTATGTCGCAAAGAATGTGATCACAAATCATCATGTCTGGTGGTGACATGCTATAGTACCACGATCTCATACCCAATGCCACCATTGACGGTGGGGTATAATCTATACGGCTAACTGTCAAAGAAGACATCTGTGCAGGCTGTGTCATAAGACCATCCAGGGGTCAATGCCGAATATCTTTGGACATACATATATATGCATAACATGATACATGCATAACAGATAATGGATGGCAATATGATATAGGGAATGGAAAAAATGGTGCATACATTCCTAAATATATCATCATCTATTACATCAGCTCTATACAACTACAAGTACATGAAAATGGGACACAGACGCCCTACTACTAACAGAGGCCTATCAAAAGATATAGCGAGAATGGGGAACAGCCACCCAATATCTAAAAGGGGCTTATCAAAAGATATAACGAGAATATACATCAGAAGAAGACCAGGGTCTCGATGTAACTCCTCCTGAGTCACTGGATCTCTATCAACAGGGATGTTAGGCCTATAAAGGGGAGGATCTGCACCGGCAAAACCAAATGGGTCGTCTGAGGGGCCATCACCTGAGCTGGAAGGAACAAATGTCTCCGTCTCTGCTGGATCTCTGCCCAAATGCCAAATAAATATGTGCCTGATCCAACTGCCGGGTCAAGCTATGAATCTGGGTCAGATGAGCCGGAACTCCTAACATGGACCGGACGACAGTAGGGGTGATATTCGCCATGCAAGGCACTGGCTCCCCTCCAAACTCCATACCTGTGATAAATTGCCAATCCATAGGCATCATCATCACCTCGCAATCCAACAGGTGGAGTGACTGAGTCTGATTAAACCATCGCTTAGACAATGCCCTGAGGTAACCCCAGGGACAACGACGGGGAAGGATGGAGAAAAATGCCCCAAATTCCCACTTATGCACTACTGCTTTATAATCAGGATGAAGCGCCTGGTACATGGAGTGGATGCTAAACCAATTCCCCCGAGGCTGTGTAAAACCTGGAACCTGCATGAAAAGCAGATCAACATCAGAACCCTTTAAATCATCATCAATAGGAAAAAAGGAAGATAAAGTCTAACGTCATACCTCGTTAGCATACAAGTACATCGATGGGTGTCTACCCAAATCACACAGCAACTCTGGGTTCACCACCTGGATGCTCGAAAGCTCCCTGCGAGGGATATGTGCAGCAGGAGCGAGATCCTCAATAGCCACCTCCTCGTCCTCGACGTCTGGGACATCTACCTGGACAGGACGAATCACAGCCTCCACCAACCGACGAGGTCATTCGGCGTAATGGAGACGAGGCACTTGAAGCCCTCTCAACAGACGCCGCGGTTCTTAATAGAACTGCTTTCACCGATCCGGATCCATAATATCTGGACAACAAATCTCTAAATCACCTCAGAAAGGGTGTGGTATTTCCTTACCTGGAGCTTTCTAAAATGCATTATATGACTATATGCATGCATGCATTTACTTTAACATATAATAGAGTTAGAATGCATGACTACCTAATGCCTACATTTGGAAAATTTTTGCCATAGTCCCCTTTGAAAATAAGACTATCCACATGCACACAGGCATGTCTAGGTGGCCATTCAGTAGCACACCTGTCCCAAAGTCATATACCTAAAATATGCATTAAAAATCAAAATTATCATGCATAAGGCTAACCTCAATGCTAGGAGTATTTTACCTTTCTACCTTTTGCTCACTGGACCTCAAATAGGACAAAAAATAGCAGAAAAAAGGTGCCAATTTGACTGTTTCAAAAGTCAAATTTTTTCACATCAATATGTTCAGCATGGTTTAATACTAACATTTACTATGTTAAATATTTTTTATCAAGTCATTTGTGCATACATAATCACTACTATGTGCTTAGATGCATTTTGTGAAATATCTCACAATCTAACAAACAGAAACTGGAAAAAATACATGCATACATTACCAGGATAGTGTAGAACACTTGTACGGTGATAGAATTTGCTGAAAGCAGCCCGAACTCAGCAGATCTGAAGATGGCTCATGATTTTTTCCTAAGCGAGGAGAGTAAGAAATGAACTCGAAGGCGGCGTCACTGGATTTATCATCCACGCTGGTCACAGCTCACTGAGGAGGCAAAGCAGTGCACCGCTGCTCCTCCATGTGGGTCCCACCCCTCCAGCTCGGTCCAATTCAAGTTAAAATGGATTTCTTACGAGCTAAAAAGGTCAAATCGGGAATAAAAATGCCACGCAATTGAGCAAAACAACATACAATCCAGGTCTTCTCAGATGAGACTTTGAATCTGCACATCACTCATTGGTAGCCGCCTGAACACAAGGTATAATCTGTCGATGACCTCAGTTATCACAAATCACATACGGCAATACCTTATACAGGTCCGATGTCGTCGACTTCAGGTCGTTACCCTACGTGAATCCCCAACGGGGGTTACAACATGAGTCCCCGACGGGGGTTACAACGTGAGTCCCCGACAGGGGTTATAACATGAGTCCCCGACGAGGGTTATAACGTAGATCCCCAGTGGGGGTTACAACATGTTCATCCGTTGACATGTCCATCAACGAAGGTCAAACAACCTTGACGTTATTTCAGCCGATGGCAAGTAAACCCACCAAAGCGTTGAGAACCGTTCGATAGTTGCGTACGTACTCACGCGTCCCCAGTAGTTCCCTGACAGGGGTTACAACGTATATCCCCGGTGGGGGTTACAACACGTTCATCCGTTAACATGTCCATCAACGAAGGTCAAGCAATCTTGACATCATTTCAGCCGAACCTGTCAAAGCTATAGAGTCGTTTGAGGTTCTCATACCCAGCTGCTCATATTCCCCAGCGGATCCCCGGCGGGGGGTCACAACGTAATGCTCTGTTGATCTACACGTCAGCGAAGGTCAAGCAACCTTGACAATCTCCACACAGAATCTCAGCCATTGATTCACACGTCAGCGAAGGTCAAGCAACCTTGATAGTATATCCCAGGGATGTTTTCAGTTGATTCACATCGTCCAACGAAGGTCGCATCCCCGACGAAGATTTCTTGTCATTGACGATAAATCCAATAGAATCGTGACATATTCTGGCGATACTAACCAGGAAAAGGTCAACATTATCAAAGAGGATAGATGATGGAATATGTTATACACATCCTTAAAAAGACCAAACTTTATCCCCACGGATCTCTTGCACATAAGAGATACCTCTTCAGGATCAAGTCGTTATCAAAGACACAGGAATTTGATGATAACTCCAACATCAACATCCTAACAGATTTGGCATGCACATCGATTCTGGTCAAGATGTGCAATCCCCGGTTGAAGCAAAACAGGAACCAAAGAATCATCCCCATGTTGGGCTACAACCCCTTACACATGCATCATGCATTTGCATCATGTCGCTATCCATAGTACCATATTTATCTTGTTGCATTTTAAGTGTCTAGGATTCTTTATCCTACCCATGCATCGCCATGTATGAGTATGATAAAGAGGGGCATCTGTAGACACTCGAAATTTTCTCAGACTCATCACATTAACATTGCGGGAGGACAGATTAAGTCTTTAAGAGAGAACCACGAAGACAATCCAAATCCATATCGGATACTACCAGAAGTGGAGCATCAACCCCGGATCGCAATCTGGGAGTAACAATTTCAACCTCGGATCTAACCCCGAGACCTACAGATACAATACCGGAACACACACCAGAGAAGACCGATTAATCTCGAAAATAACCCCGAGGTATCCAGTCTCAGTCCCAACCATGGGAATAGCCACCAACCTTGGTGATAACCCCAAGGAATGCAGTTTTGGAGATAACCCCGGAAATGCTTATTTCAAATGCCATCAACTTCAATCTAGGCACTCACAACGAGATACACTGTACCAACCCGACAATAACATCATGAAGACAGGCACACCTCAAAGATGACAATGAGAACTTTCAACAAATGCAGCACTCCAATCTCAGCGAAGTCTGAGCAACGCCTGTTTGATCGGCCCAATCCGGCGATAACACCGGTGAGGGGTAACATCGCCATCTCGTTTAACACGATGCCACGTCTCATCTCT
Organism: Panax quinquefolius; assembly: GCA_020205615.1. NCBI lineage: Eukaryota > Viridiplantae > Streptophyta > Magnoliopsida > Apiales > Araliaceae > Panax > Panax quinquefolius. The sequence continues at coordinate 669,968 of JAINUW010000591.1, read as the reverse complement.
ACGCAACAATGTCCCACAAGGCTAACCAATCCCGAGTGACTATTGTGCGGGGTAACGGATAAAAGTTGAAGCTTGAAGACCGGAGGGCATCGTCCCATCTTCAAAGACTTCGTACAAACTCTAATCCCATGCCATTGTACAACTCTCGACAACGGCGGTCCGAAATAGGTCCTGAATACCTCAAAATGGATGCCCGGATTGCACTTCTCAAAATCTGAGTGGACATTACAGTGCCTGAGTGCACGTACTTCGAGACGACCTGACCCGCCTCTAGTACACCTGTGGCTCAGCCACAGGTACACCTGCGGCACATATTTCCTATAAATAGAGGGCTTGGGGTGCTAATTTTTAAGAGAAAAAAAGACGGGGAAACCCTGCACAATTTGCTCTGCACTCGCCATACAGTGTATTTTCCCACTTTTAAACACCTGTGAGCTCATATATAGCCTCTTTTGTACCCACAAAAGCCAGTGTTTACCCACTCTAAAGATATAGAAGCCCTTTTTATCGACCACCGTAAGCCTTCTCCCACACCGTAGAGTCTTTCTCTTCATCTTTGCACACACCCTTCTACGCGCGTTGAGAGTCGTCTTTGCTTGCTTTTGCCTTAGAACTTCTATTCGTGGTTTCATTCCATCAGATATATATATATATATATATATATATATATATATATATATATATATATATTTATATATTGATGAACATTATCGAGTTATGCCTCGATTGAGCCTAGACTTCGGTTTGGAGCGTTTACTGCTTTAATATATATATACTTATATAAGGCCCCAACTTTTTATAAATGAAGATTTAATTCCTCTATTTATTATTTTGAAATAGTAAGGGTTAATTGGATTAATGTGGTTAATTATGGGTAAAATGCGCAAATATTTTAAAATAAGCAGGTGGTTATAAAATATTCATTATTGTCAGGGAATATTCGTTTGGTCGTGGAATATTCTTGCTGTAGGGGAATATTCGTACGATGGCGCAATCTTGTGTGGGCCCCATAACGAAAAGCGATTGGATGAAGAAAACGACAAGTATAAGTTGTTTATAAATAACGGCAAAGTTTTTACCATTAATACTGTTGGAATACCCGGTGGTTAAAACATAGTAATACGCGTTGTTGCACAGTAACACACGGTATTGCACCAATTATTGATTCTTACGTAAGAAGGCACTACTCAATAATTGTTACAGTAATTACTGTTCAGTATTTTATTTTATTAATTCAATAATTGATGCGTTGATTTTTATATTATTGTTGTTTTAAAAATTGTTACTACACATAATTTCCATTATAGAAGCAATAATTCATATTATCTGAATAATATTATTAGAAAACATTATTGGCAATGTCTAGAAAGTTACATCTAAGGAGAGGTTTGGTCACCTAATTGCATGCATAAGTAAGGAGAAATTCTTATTGAAAGCCCCTCTTCACGAGGCGGCACAGTTGCCAAGATCTTGTGATTCTGTAATATTATTTGTGAATAATTAATTATTGATTTATATGATGAGGAAAATATTGATTTTATGTGGATATAGATGGAGAAATTTTTTAAAGTGACAATTGTTAAAAATTGATATTTTATCTTTTTTGATAAAATAATATTTTATTATATTATTATAATATAATAATGGGGATATTTTTACAATGAATATGGGATATATGAGTATATGAGGATGAGGAGTATTTTTGTTGCAAAGTTGTTTAAAACATGTTAAACATGTCCGTGGGCCCATTTCTTCACTAAAATTTGATTATAGCTTGTAAAATCGCCCGTTTATGGATTTCTGTCAATTTCTGTTTGGAATTTGGAAAAACTTTCTTCTGCAAAGTTGTAGAGAATTGAATTTTCTATAAAAATTTGCGAGATTCGAATTTTCGGATAAAAGGGCTATTTATTATGAATTATTGAAGTTCCGAGGTTCCAAAATAATTGATTTTTAGAAGTTTTAAATAATTATATTAACAAAAACGTTTTTACATTGTTGGGACTCATTTAACATGTGATTAGGTGGCTGATTTCAGATGCTAAGTGTGCGTAGAGAATTTATAATATAAATATTAATATTATATTAAATTTTCTGCTTTGGTGTTCTAAGCATTTTCCTATAAATAAGGTGCTTAGGTTAGAATTGAAAATCACACCAGAAACTTAAGATTTCTCTCTCTATAATATCGAGCGTATTTGTGAGTATTTTAGTACTTTGAGTATTGCTATACGGTGCAAGTTCTTTCAAAGATCAGATCCGATATTCGATCGTAAGTACTATTCTTTCTGAGGTAAGGGATATTATTTTTTAAAAAAAATGTTATTATTTCTTCAATATCATTATGCCGAAATATTGGTTAGAACTTTTAAAATTTTGAACTTTTTCATGTCGGGGTTACTATTCACGAGTTACTATTCATGAGTACTATTCACGAAGCATGATGATCTTTTTTGTGACATTTCTATCTTTTAGTATCGGAATTACTATTCACGTATACGGCACTATTCACAAATACGGCACTATTTACCGAAAAATGAAATTTTCTTCTTTTTGTCCAAAATATCTATTCTGGATACTAGCTTTGATTGTATCCATGTTTTGATCATTCTTGAATTTTACTCCACTCTGATTATTTATGAAGTATTTTTGAACTTGGATTGTGTAAAGTACGAATCCTTAATATTTGTTCTTTTGTTTCACTGGATTCATTTTCTGTAAAATATTTTTCATCATCCTCAATCCTAAATGACGATATAACTGAATATCTTTGGCCCGTAGTGCAAAGATGAATGATTTTATGATGAATATCTTTGGCCGTAGTGCAAAGATGAGCAGTGTTTAGATGAACATGACTAATCGGTGAATATCTTTGGCTTTTGTAGTGCAAAGATGAATATTTGATTTATGATGTATATTGATTGATGTTACAGGATAAAATATCGATGATGGACTTTTAAATTCATAGATGATAGTAAATTTCATTCTCTACTTAACTCTTCTAATGAATTGTTGTTTCATTGCAGATTGTTGATCTAAAACTTGTTGTCTATTGTATTCTATCATATTTTTCCTCGTTGAAGACTAAGGATAATTTGTTGTACATTATCTTAGTCATAATATTCTTCTTGGGCTAGTTGAGCTCACCCTTTTCCTTTTTGTTCTATTTTTCTTCTCGAGAGGCGAGAATATAAGCGAACTAGTCGGGGTGTGGAGTAATGGTTCAAGACAGTTGTTTTAGTAGTCCTCACTATATTGTAAAATAGTGTATCAATAATTGTAATGAGGACTTATTTGAGTGTGAATATTGTCTACAAGATAATATTTGTATTTAAACTCACAGCATAAGTGTTGTCGTATTTTGCACGACAATTGTAATAATAAAGTTGTAGTTGCTTCTGTACCATGTATTTGGAGACTCAGAATGGGTGTTGTATACCTATTTTGGGGGCGTCACAGTTGGTATCAGAGCTTAGGGATATGGTCTCTGGCGGAGATCGGGGAATAGTACTAGGAGGGGAGAGACGAGTAATCCTTTGCTAGTTTGTCATACCTAAGCTTATTTGTTGGTCAGTCGAACTATATGGTTAATATGTGATATGTAAATTTGTTTAATTAACCCTTGTTTTATGGCAGTATTTAAGAATGGCAGCTGAGAATATTAACGGTGTAGTTAATGAGACCGTGTAAACACCTTTAATCACCACCCAGGGGAATGTGCAATAGGAAGGCAATATTCCTCCTGTAAACAACACCACCGAAAGCGATCGATGAGCGATTTAGATGTTTACGAGCTTTTTGCAGTTCATGCAAAACCAGACGAGGGAGACTCGTGCACAAAATACGGGTGGAAATTCTAGCAATGCGCGGCTTGTCACAGCCAAGCAATTCAAAGAGTTGGGACCAACAGAATTTAAGGGAAAGCCGGATCCGATCATGGCAGAAACACGGGTCAAGAAAATTACCAAGATATTCGATGTCTTGGGATGCACGGAGAAACGAAGGTTTCATTCGCCACCTTTATGTTCCGTGTGGCGGTAGACTCTTGATGGGAGTCTCGTGAAGCGGACCCACTTCGCCGCACCCAAATGTCTTGGGAAACATTTCAGAAACTTTTCAACGAAAAATACTTTCCTGAAAGTATTCGCCATATGAAAGAGGTAGAGTTTATTATACCAGAACAAAACAATAAGACGGTGTCCCAATACTAGGCGAAGTTCGCAGAGTTATCCAGGTTTGCACCTCATTTGGTAGAGAATGAGGAACGAATGTCTAGGATGTTTCTGAGAGGTTTAAAACCCGAGATTCGACAATATCTTATCTCTCATTAATTTTCTTTATATTCAGATGTTGTCAACAGGGCTCAATTATTAGAACGAGATAGCGAGTACGTTCAACCAAGAGACCGCAACCAGGATCATACCGGTGACAGCAGTCATCAGAACAACGATAACCAATGAAGAAAGAAAAATACGGACAAGAGCAACAACCACTCTGGTGGTACTCATGGCTAAGGTAATAGAAGAAATAACTCAAGTGGAAATTTCAAGAAGAGAAGATTTAACAATGACGGGAAGACGTCGGCACCAACACCAGCAACGAATTTTAGAGGAGGAGAAAGACCGCCAGTTAGATGCTACAGATGCGGAGAAGAGGGACACATAAGTCCAAACTGTTCACAACCTTCCAAGATATGTTATAATTTGGTAAAGAAGGTCATATCGCTCGAGATTGTATGGTAGCGAAACCCAATCCAGCGGGGATGGTGACTCAAAAGGCTGTCCCAGAAAAGTCAAAGTTAACGGTTCCTAGAAGAGCGTTTTTCATGACTGGTCAGAATACGAGAAACCCGAACGAAGTTAGCACGGGTTAGTTAATTATAAATTCTTACGAAGTTTATACCTTATTAGATACCGGTTCTACCCATTCATTTATCTCTCCTACTTATACTCAACGTTTAAACTTGACTTCAGAGAAAATTAGACTTTGACTTATCTGTTGAAACTCCATTATGAGAAACTTTCGTTACATCCAATCTTGTTTGATCCCCAATCTTGTTTGATCCAAGTTGGCACCATCACATTACCTGTTGACCTTATTTTTTTAAAGATACTTGCTTTTGATGTGATTTTGGGGATTGATTGATTAACTACTCATCATGCCAAAATTGATTGCTTTCGTAAGGTTGTTAGTTTTCATATTCCTAAACAAAGTCGTTATCCAATTCAAGAACCAAACCAATTGAAGTCAATCATTGTCATATCAAGCCATAAAGCCATTCGTTTATTGAAAAATGGATGTCAAGCTTTCTTACCCATGTCATGGACTTTAATACGTCATATTTGAATAATATTTTGTTTCCTGACGTATTTCCTAAAGAATTTCTTGGCTTACTCCCAAAGTGTGATATTGAATTTTGTATCGACTTTGAACCCGGTACAAAACCCATTTCTAAAATCTCATGGCTCCTATTGAACTTCAGGAGTTAAAAATTCAACTATAGAATTTGGTACCCGAGCCTCTATCTGGTGACTTCCTTTGTGGAATACACCGAAGCCAGACTCTCTGTAGGGGATGTCATATTTGTGTGGTAGTAAACTGATAGGTACCATTGTGACGTGGTATCCAAGATTGGGATATGAGTCATAGTTGAGAGCAACCTAAGTCAGTAATCGAAATACGTAGCTTTCTAAGCTTAGTTGGTTATTATCGGAGATTCGTGGAAAGATTCTCTCGAATCGATACTCTATTAACTCAGCTGACTCGAAAAGATACAAAATTTGAATGGAGCGAGGAATGTAGAACTCAACATGATGCAACGACGTTGGCTCGAGCTAATGAAAGATTATGGCCATACCATTCAATACCATCCTGGAAAAAATTAACGTGGTAGCTGACTTGTGGAGTAGAAAATTGTATGTGGTTACGAGTGCGATATTGTTAACACAAAGACCCATTTCGTACGACTTAAAGATTCCAAGAATCTACGTGAAGATAACGAGTACTATTCACGAAGCATAATGATCTTTTTTGTGACATTTCTATCTTTTAGTGTCGGAATTACTATTCATGTATACGGCACTATTCACAAATACGGCACTATTTACCGAAAAATGAAATTTTCTTCTTTTTGTCCAAAATATCTATTCTAGATACTAGCTTTGATTGTATCCATGTTTTGATCATTCTTGAATTTTACTCCACTCTGATTATTTATGAAGTATTTTTGAACTTGGATTGTGTAAATTACGAATCCTTAATATTTGTTCTTTTGTTTCACTGGATTCGTTTTCTTTAAAATATTTTTCATCATCCTCAGTCCTAAATGATGATATAACTGAATATCTTTGGCCCGTAGTGCAAAGATGAATGATTTTATGATGAATATCTTTGGCTCGTAATGCAAAGATGAATGATTTTATGATGAATATCTTTGGCCCGTAGTGCAAAGATGAACATGTGTTTAGATGAACATGACCAACTGGTGAATATCTTTGGCCTGTAGTGCAAAGATGAATATTTGATTTATGATGTATATTGATTGATGTTACAGGGATAAAATATCGATGATGGACTTTTAAATTCATAGATGATAGTAGATTTCATTCTTTACTTAACTCTTCTAATGAATTGTTGTTTCCGCTACAGTTGTTGATCTAAAACTTGTTGTCTATTGTATTCTATCAAATTTTTCACTGTTGAAGACTAAGGATAATTTGTTGTACATTATCTTAGTCATAATATTCTTTACTGGGCTAGTTGAGCTCACCCTTTTCCTTTTTGTTCTATTTTTCTTCTCAGGAGATGAGAATATAGCGGGAACTAGTCGGGGTGTGGAGTAATGGTTCAAGACAGTTGTTTTAGTAGTTCTCACTATTTTGTAAAATAGTGTATCAATAATTGTAATGAGGACTTATTTGAGTGTGGATATTGTCTACAAGACAATATTTGTATTTAAACTCACAGCATAAGTGTTGTCGTATTTTGCACGACAATTGTAATAATAAAGTTGTAGTTGTTTCTGTACCATGTATTTGGCGACTCAGAATGGGTGTTGTATACTTATTTTGGGGGCGTCACAACTTATATATATTAACTGTCTGTCGGACTTTGTTAGATGTGCCTAGACTTCAGTCTGGTGCGTTTATTCGCTTATATATATACATATATATATATATATATATCAACTGTGTGTCGGACTTTGTTCGATGAGCCTAGACTTCGGTCTGGTGCGTTTACTCGCTTTTATATATATATATATATATTCGTCCTGCCTGGAGTTCCCTTCGTGGCAGTTGATCGCTTTACAGCTTTATTTACATTTTGTCCCGCCTGGAGTTTCCTCCGTGGCGGTTGATAGCTTTTAATAGCTTTGTTTATATTTCTGATCCCCCATGGAGGTGCTTCGTGGTTGGTGATCATGTCTGTATATATATATTTACCGTTTTTTTATATATACCTGCTTATTGCGTTTATACAAATTGCAATATTCTGTGCGCCTAGGAATCATGTGATCACAGATTCATCCCATTGGATCTAGATTCGGTTCCCGTGATGGACATTCTCAACTGTAGGCAGCTTGTAAATTATTCTGCGATGTCTGAATTTCCTCAGATGGTTTCCATACCCACGAGGAAGTCGGCATTATTTTTGTATATATTATTTTTCATACGGATGCCTCGCATCCGTCAAATAAAATCAATCCAGCAGCTCACTTAATAAAAATGAGAGTGTAAAAGGTCTCAATTCCTATTGAGCATCAGGGTTTGAAAAACCTCTTTTATAAAACATCATTTCCATATCTTGCTAAAAACTGAATTTTTATATTAATTCAAACCCTGTGTATATAGGTTCGAACGAGGCCTCGTGCAACTTTCATATAACAGCACATTGACCCACACACACACACACACTCAGATAATAGTTTCTTGAAAAGAGGCGGTCCACCGTAGTAACCACGGATGTCCTGGGTGCCTAACACCTTCCCCCCCGCATAACCAAGTCCCCGGACCCTAAACGAATCTCGGTTTCCCCGACCCGTATATCAATGTCACATCACTGGATCAATGTGCAAACCTTTTCTCGGTTGTGTTGGTACAACCATTTAAAAAACCAACTGGCGACTCTTAACAGTCCCATCATCGACATTATACATGTCAGACCTTTTTCTCTTGTTTTTTCAAACAAATCTCACCTAAAATGAGAACACCAAAGAACAAGTAACGGAAAGGGACACTCAAAAATCTCGACGTCGACAAGTATGTCTAATTTCGAGTAGAAAATAAGAAATTGGCATGTTCTGCGATTCTTCGCGAACTGCCATTTCTCAGAAACCGTACGCCACGGCCACGGCTACCTATCTATTTCAGCGCCATGAACGCCATGACTCGAGCCGCAGTAAATAAGACCAGTGTAACAGTGGCCACAATGGCCCACTCTCCAGAAAGTTTAGAATGAATTATTTTTAAAATATTAAGTCTAGCAATGTGTTAGTAACTTAATGTAATGAACATGTAAACATGTTAGAAGTATAATGTGATGATATAATAGATGTTTAACATGTAAATAACATAATTACATGTAGATTGAATTATGGAATACATAATTAAATTATTATTTATGAAGTGATTTTATGTGACCGTAAATGTGATAAATTGACTAAGTATAGTCATAACAAAAGTTTTGACAAAAGAATGATCATTGATGATTAGTTAAGTTATAATTAACTGGTATTGTGAATATGAATGGTATGTAGGATTAAATTAAAAGAACGTGTTTAGTTAAAGTGTAATCTACGCACGAGGCAAGTTTCCTAACCCTACTTATCATTATTATTCAAGTTTATTATTTACCTCGAGTAAATTATCATTACTATTATTCAAGTTCAAATATTATATTAAAGACTGATTATGTTTTCAAAGCATGATTCAGTTATACAATAATTGTCCTATTGTATACTTCTTGAGATTATTATTCAAACTAAATATCATTGTTGTTGAACCTTATTAGACTAGTGAACTTTATTGATTCACCTAGTCCTTAGTTGATGAATGTTCTAAATTTCAGAACCCTTATTGAATTATCCAAACCAAACTTCCTTTGGTGCGGACTTGAATGTCAAACTGAGATGAACAACCCTGTAAAGGGAATTACTATGCGTTAACGTTAAGATATTGAGCACAGTATGGTACTAAGGGCTGATCCCCCTAAGTACGAGAAGAAAGGTCCATAGTCTTATGACTGTTAAAGGTTTCAAGTATAACCCTTGATAACCTAGGACATAGTTCAAGGTCTTATGACCCTCAAAATTCTTTTGATTCTTGTTATTCATTCTTGATTCAAAAGTTGAACTTTTATTCAGATGTCTTTGATTCACTCGCATGTTATTATACTATTATTTTATTGTTATACTTGTGGACAATCATGTTCACTTTTGCTTAATAATAACATTGCAGTCAAGAATGAAAGAACCGACGAACCTTCCACTAGTAAAGGCAAGGGCAAGGTTAACAAGTGATGATGACTTGTTATTTTTATTAGATGATGTATTTATGTTTAAGACTTGAGTTAATGATGTTGTTTAAGACTTATTTGTTTATGATTCCGCACAGAAATATTTAAGGTTAGTTTAACCTGGGATTGTATTATTTGTGACGCCCCCAAAATAGGTCCAATCCAACAAACCTATTCTGAGTCACCAAATACATGGTACAGAAACAACTACAACTTCATTAATACAATTGTCGTGCAAAATACGACAACACATAAATTGTGAGTTTAAATACAAATATTGTCTTCTAGACAATATCCACACTCAAATAAGTCCTCATTACAATTATCGATACACTATTTTACAAAATAGTGAGGACTACTAAAACAACTGTCTTGAACCATTACTCCACACCCCGACTAGTTCCCGCTATATTCTCGTCTCCTGAGAAGAAAAATGGAACAAAAAGGAAAAGGGTGAGCTCAACTAGCCCAGTAAAGAATATTATGACTAAAATAATGTACAACAAATTATCCCTAGTCTTCAACAGGAAAAATCTGATAGAATACAATAGACAACAAGTTTTAGATCAACAACTGCAGCGGAAACAACAATTCATTAGAAGAGTTAAGTAGAGAATGAAATCTACTATCATCTATGAATTTAAAAGTCCATCATCGATATTTTATCCCTGTAACATCAATCAATATACGTCATAAATCAAATATTCATCTTTGCACTACAGGCCAAAGATATTCACCAGTTGGTCATTTTCATCTAAACACATGTTCATCTTTGCACTACGGGCCAAAGATATTCATCAGAAATCATTCATCTAAACACCTGTTAATCTTTGCACTACGGGACAAAGATATTCATCAGAAATCATTCATCTTTGCACTACAGGCCAAAGATATTCAGTTATATCATCATTTAGGACTGAGGATGATGAAAAATATTTTAAAGAAAACGAATCTAGTGAAACAAAAGAACAAATATTAAGGATTCGTACTTTACACAATCCAAGTTCAAAAATACTTCATAAATAATCAGAGTGGAGTAAAATTCAAGAATGAAGACCAAAACATAGATCCAATCAAAGATAGGAATCATAACAGACAATCTAGGACATAGAAAAGAAAATTTAATTTTTCTGTGAATAGTGTCGTATTCGTGAATAGTGCCATATACGTGAATAGTGCCGTATACGTGAATAGTAACTCCGACCCCAAAAGAGAAATTTCACAAAAAAACATCATCATGCTTCGTGAATAGTACTCGTGAATAGTAACTCATAAATAGTAACTCGTGAATAGTAACCCATGAATAGTAACTCGTGAATAGTAACCCCGATATGAAAAAGTTCCAAATTTGATAAAAATTTCCAACCAATATTTTGGCATAGTGATATTGAAGAAATAATATCATTTTCGAATAAAATAACATCCCTTACCTCAAAAGGATAGTACTTCTGACTGGATATAGTGCTGAAAAACTTGCACCGTATAGCAATACTCAAAGTATTAAGATACTCACAAAAATACGCTCAATATATCAAGAGAGAAAGAGAGAGAAAACTTCAGTTTATGGTGTGATTTTCAATTCTAACCTAAGCACCCTATTTATAGGAAATTACTTAGAACACCAAAAGAGAAAATTAAATAAAATATTATTATAATTACAAAATATTCAAGCCCACCTCTAGATACTTGAATTCATCCATTAACATGTGCAAGTGAGGGCCACCAAAGTACAAAAAACGTTTTTCTAACAAAAATAATTTAAACTCCAAAAATCAATTCACACCCGATATACCGAAACTTCAATAATTCACAATAAATAGCCCTTTTGTCAGAAAATTCGAATCTTGCGAATTTTTATAGGAAATTCAATTCTCTAGAACTTTGTAGAAGAAAGTGTTTCCAAATTCCAAACAGAAATTAACCGAAATTCATAAACGGACGATTTTACAGTCTATAATCAAATTTCAGTCAAGAAATGGGTCCACCAACATGTTTAACATGTTTTAAACAACTTTTGCAACAAAAATACTCTTCCTCCTCATATACTCATATATCTCACATTCATTGTAAAAATATCACCATTATTATATTATAATAATATAATAAAATATTATTTTATCAAAAAAGATAAAATATCGATTTTCAACAATTGTCACTTTAAAAAATTTCTCCGTCTATATCCACATAAAATGAATATTTTTCTCATCATATAAATCAATAATTAATTATTCACAAATAATATTACAGAATCACAATACTAACAACCAGGTAGTTCCTAGGAAAGAGGGGGCTTTCCAATAAGAATTTCTCCTTACTGGCGCGCAATTAGGTGACCAAACCTCTCCTTAGACACAACTTTATAGACATTGCGAATAATGTTTTCTAATAATATTATTCAGATAATATGAATTATTGCTTCGATAATGGAAAATACTGTGTAGTGACAATTATTGAAACAACAGTAATATAAAATATCAACGCAGCAATTATTTAATCAATAAAATAAAATAATGAACGGTAATTACTGTAACAATTATTGAGTAGTGCCTTCTTACGTAAGAATCAATAATTGGTGCAATACCGCAAATACATCTCTTGTCAACAACAACGCCAGATTCATCGTGTTTTTAACCACCGGGTATTCCAATAGTATTAATCTGTAATAACTACGTGCGTTATTTATAAATAACTTATACTTGTCGCTTTCTTCATCTAATCGTTTTTTAATTTATAGGCCCACACAAAATTTAGCGCCATCGCATTTAATATTCCCACGGTAGAAGAATATTCCACGACCAAACGAATATTCCCCGACAACAATGAGTATTTTATAACCACTTTCTTATTTAAAATATTTGCGCATTTTAACCACAACTAACCACATTAATCAAATCAACCCTTACTATTTCAAAATAATAAATAGAGGAATTAAATTTCATTTATAAAAAGTTGGGGCCTTACAACTTCCCCTCCTTATGAAATTTTGTCCTCAAAATTGACATACGTAGGACATGCTCCTTCCCATCCAAGATCTTGACTGGTACCTCCTCATACATTAAGTCTTCGGCTATCTCGTCTGGTTCTGACTCAATAACATGGTTCGGGTCGTCCACATATTTACGTAACATCGATACGTGAAAAACGTTATGAACACGCGTCATACTTGGCGGTAAAACGAGTCTATAAGCCACAGTTCTTATTCGATCGAGGATTTCAAATGGACTAATAAATCAAAGGTTGAGATTTCTTCTCTTCATCAACTCTTACTTCTAGAATAACGCCTTCTTGCACCTTCTTCTTCATATTCATCAACTCCAAGTCTGTAGCTTGAGCAACTTTGAATTTATCGATTAAAGTCGATTCTAATCGTATATTCGTTATCTTCACGTAGGTTCTTGGAATCTTTAACTCTATCTCCATCTTCTATAAGTCATACGAAATGGGTCTTTGTGTTAATAATATCGCACTCGTAAACGCATACGATCTTTTACTCAACGCGTCAGCTACCATGTTCGTTTTTTTTTTCCAGGATGGTATTGAATGGTGTGGTCGTAATCTTTCAACAGCTCGAGCCAACATCGTTGCCGCATGTTGAGTTCTACATTCCTCGCTCCATTTGAATTTTGTATCTTTTCGAGTCAGCTGAGTTAATAGAGTATCGATTTGATAAAATCCTTCCACGAATCTCCGATAGTAACCAGCTAAGCCTAGAAAGCTACTTATTTCGATTAATGACTTAGGTTGCTCTCAACTGTGACTCATATCCCAATCTTGGATAGCACGTCACAATGGCACCTATCAGTTTACCACCGCACGAATATGACGTCCCCTACAAAGAGTTTAGTTTCAGTTCATTCCACAAAGGAAGTCACCAGATAGAGGCTAAGGTACCAACTCCTGTAGTTAGGTTTTTAACTCTTGAAGTTCAATAGGAGCCATTCGATATGATATTTTAGAAATGGGTTTTGTACCAGGTTCAAAGTCGATACAAAATTCAATATCACGCTCTGGGTAGGCCCGGAAATTCTTCAGGAAATACGTCAGGAAATTTACTAACAACAGAAATATCATTCAAATCTAACGTATTTTTGTTCAAGTCCATGACATGGGCTAAGAAAACTTGACATCCATTTTTCAATAAACGAATGACTTTAAGGCTTAATATAAATGAGTTTGACTTCAATGGTTTGGTTGCTTAAATTCGAATAACAGGTTGCTTAGGAATATGAAAACTAACAACCTTACGAAAGCAATCACTTTTGGAATGATGAGTAGTTAATCAATCAATCCCCAAAATCACATCAAAAGCAAGTGTCTTTAAAGAAATAAGGTCAACAGGTAATGTGATAGTGCCAACTTGGATCAAACAAGATTTATAAACAGTGGATGTAACAAAAGTTTCTCATAACAGAGTTTCAACAGATAAGTCAAAGTCTAATTTTCTCCGGAGTCAAGTTTAAACGTTGAGTATAAGCAGGAGTGATAAATGAATGGGTAGAACCGGTATCTAATAAGGTATAACTTCGAAAAAATTTATAATTAACTAACCTGTGCTAACTTCATTCGGGTTACTCGCTTTTTGAGAAGTCACGAAAAACGCTCTTCCAAGAACCGATGACTTTAACTTGTCCGAGACAGCCTTTTGAGTCACCATCCCCGCTGGACTGGGTTTCGCTACCATACAATCTCGAGCGATATGACCTTCTTTTCCATAATTATAACATACCTTGGAAGGTTGTGAACAGTTTGGACTTATGTGTCCCTCTTCTCCGCATCTGTAGCATCTAATCGGCGGGTCTTTCTCCTCCTCTAAAATTCGTTCTTTGGTGTTGGTGCCGACGCGTCTTCCGTCGTTGTTAAATCTATTCTTCTTGAAATATCCACTTGAGTTATTTCTTCTATTACCTTGGCCATGATTACCACTGAAGTGGTTACCACTTCAGGCATGATAATTTCCTCCACGATGGTTATCATTGTTCAGATGACCGTCGCCAATTGTGCATTTATTATCATCGAGTTGTTGGTCATTATTCTTGATTCAATTGACTCATTATCGCTCCCAATAATCGAGCCCTATTCACAACATCTGAATATAAACAAAGTTTATGAGAAATGAGGTATTGACGTATTTTGGGTTTCAAACCTCGCAGAAACTTTCGCTTCATTCTCTCTTCATTATCAACCAAATGGGATGCAAATCGGAACAACTCGGAAAACTTAGCCTCGTACTACGACACGTTCATATTGTTTTGCTCCAGCTTGATGAACTCTACCTCCTTCATGTGACGAATACTTTCGGGAAAGTACTTGTCGTTGAACAATTTTTGGAACTTATCCCAAGACATCTTCAGTGCGGTAGGCTGAGTATGCTTTACGGATTCCCACCAATAATCTGACTCTCCTCGTAACATGAAAGTGGCGAAAGAAACCTTTTACTCCTCTGAGCATCCCAATATATCAAATATCTTAGTGATCTGCTTTATCCACGTCTCTGCCGTAAGTGGTTCTGGCTTTCCCAAAAACTCTGACGGTCCTAACTCCTTGAACTGCTTAGCGGTGACCATCCGTGAGTTGCTAGTGTTTCCACCTGCATTTTGAATAGTAGTCTTTCTTGTTTTGTTTTGCATGAATTCTAGAAAGTTCCTAAACATACCATCGTTCATCATCTGCTCAGTGGTGTTGTTCACAGGAGGAACATTGCCAGCCTGTTGCACGTTCTCCTCGTTGGTGAGTAAAGGTGTCTCCACGGTCTCATTTACTCCACTGTTAACATTCTCAGTCGACATTCTTAAATACTGCCATAAAACAAGGGTTAATTAAACAAATTAACAAATCACATAATACCCCTATATTATGACCGACCAACAAATAAGCTTAGGTAGGACACACTAGCGAAGGATTTACTCGTCTCTCCCCTCCTAGTTCTATTCCCCGATCTCCGCCAGAGATCATATCCCTAAGCTCTGATACCAACTGTGACGCCCCCAAAATAGGTCCAATCCAACCAACCTATTCTGAGTCGCCAAATACATGGTACAGAAACAACTACAACTTCATTAATACAATTGTCGTGCAAAATACGACAACACATAAACTCTGAGTTTAAATACAAATATTGTCTTCTAGAAAATATCCACACTCAAATAAGTCCTCATTACAATTATTGATACACTATTTTACAAAATAGTGAGGACTACTAAAACAACCGTCTTGAACCATTACTCCACACCCCGACTAGTTCCCGCTATATTCTCGTCTCCTGAGAAGAAAAATGGAACAAAAAGGAAAAGAGTGAGCTCAACTAGCCCAGTAAAGAATATTATGACTAAGATAATGTACAACAAATTAACCCTAGTCTTCAATAGGGAAAAATCTGATAGAATACAATAGACAACAAGTTTTACATTAACAACTACAGCGAAATCAACAATTCATTAGAAGAGTTAAGTAGAGAATGAAATCTACTATCATCTATGAATTTAAAAGTCCATCATCGATATTTTATCCCTGTAACATCAATCAATATACATCATAAATCAAATATTCATCTTTACACTTTAGGCCAAAGATATTCACCGGTTGGTCATGTTCATCTAAACACATGTTCATCTTTGTACTACGGACCACAGATATTAATCAAAAATCATTCATCTAAATACCTGTTCATCTTTACACTACGGGACAAAGATATTCATCAGAAATCATTCATCTTTGCACTACAGGCCAAAGATATTCAGTTATATCATCATTTAGGACTGAGGATGATGAAAAATATTTTAAAAAAAAAATCTAGTGAAACAAAAGAACAAATATTAAGAATTCGTACTTTACACAATCCAAGTTCAAAAATACTTTATAAATAATCAGAGTGGATTAAAATTCAAGAATGAAGACCAAAATATAGATCCAATCAAAGATAAGAATCATAATAGACAATCTTGGACATAGAAAAGAAAATTTAATTTTTCTATGAATAGTGTCGTATTCGTGAATAGTGCCGTATACGTGAATGGTGCCGTATACGTTAATAGTAACTCCCACACCAAAAGAGAAATTTCACAAAAAAGCATCATCATGCTTCGTGAATAGTAACTAGTGAATAGTAACTCGTGAATAGTAACTCATGAATAGTAACTCGTGAATAGTAACCCCGACATGAAAAAGTTCCAAATTTGATTAAAATTTCCAACCAATATTTCGGCATAATGATATTGAAGAAATAATATCATTTTCAAATAAAATAACATCCCTTACCTTAGCTAGAATAGTACTTCTGGTTGGAATATCAGATATAGTGCTGAAGGAACTTGCACCGAATAGCAACACTCAAAGTATAAAAATACTCACAAAATACGCTCGATATTATAGAGATAAAAAGAGAGAGAAATCTGTAGTTTCTGGTGTGATTTTCAATTCTAACCTAAGCACCTTATTTATAGGAAAATGCTTAGAACACCAAAGCAGAAAATTGAATATAATAATAATATATATAACCAAATTTCTTACGCCCACTCTTAGATCTGAAATCAGCCATTTACATCACATGCAAGACCCAATTATATGACCAAAAACGTTTTTGTAATTATAAATATTTAAAACTTCCAAAAACAATTATTTCGGAACTACGGAACTTCAATAATTCATAATAAATAGCTCTTTCATCAAAAAATTTGAATCTCGCATCTTTTTATAGGAAATTCAATTCTCTACAACTTCGCAGAAGAAAGGTTTTCCAAATTGAAATAGAAATTGACCAAATCCATAAGCAAGCGATTTTACAAATGCTATAATCAAATTTCGATCAAGACATAGGTCCACCAACATGTTTAACATGTTTTTAGTATTTATTGCAACAAAAAATACTCCTCCTCATTTACTCATATATCCCACATTCATTGTAAAAAATATCATCATTATTATATTATAATAATATAATAAAATATTATTTTATCGTAAAAAGATAAAATATCGATTTTTTAACAATTGTCACTTTAAAAATTTTCTCCATCTTTATCCACATAAAATCATTATTTTCCTCATCATATAAATCAATAATTAATTATTCACAAATAATATTCTGAGAATCACAAGATCTTTGGCAACCATGTCGCTCCCAAGAAAGAGGGGCTTTCAATAAGAATTTCTCCTTACTAAGCGCACAATTAGGTGACCAAACCTCTCCTTAGATAGAACTTTCTAGACATTGCCAATAATGTTTTCTAATAATATTATTCAGATAATATGAATTATTGTTCGATAAAGGAAAATACTGTGTAGTGACAATTATTGAAACAACAGTAATATAAAATATCAACGCAGCAATTATTTAATCAATAAAATAAAATAATGAACGGTAATTACTGTAACAATTATTGAGTAGTGCCTTCTTACGTAAGAATCAATAATTGGTGCAATACCGTAGTATATTCTTTGTCAACTAAGCGTATTCGTGTTTTAACCACCGGGTATTCCAACAAGATAATTGTGTAACAACTATACATAAGTTATTTATAAACAACTTATACTTGTCGCTTTTTCATGCAATCGCTTTCCGTTATGGGCCCATTAAAAGATCAAGTCCGTTGCATTTAATATTCCCCGACAAAGAAGAATATTCCACGACCAAACAAATATTCCCAAACAACAATGAATATTTTATAACCACCGCTTATTTTTAAAATATTCGCATTTTTTACCCATAACTAACAACATTAATCAATTCAACCTTACTATTTCAAAATAATAAATAGAGGAAATTAAATTTCATTTATAATAAGTTGGGGTCTTACAACCTCCCCTCCTTATGAAATTTCGTCCTCGAAATTGGCGTCACGCACTGTGTTTCAAAAGGCGAGGATACTTCACTTTCATTTCCGTTTCTAACTCCCAGGTCATTTCTTCAATAGCATGGTTCCTCCGCAAAACCTTAACTTGTGGTATAACTTTAGTGCGTAGGACATGCTCTTTCCTATCCAAGATCTTGATAGGTATCTCCTCGTACATTAAATCTTCGGCTATCTCGTCCGGTTCTAACTCAATAACGTGGTTCGGGTCCTTCACATATTTACGAAGCACAAATATGTGAAAAACGTTATGCACACGAGACATGCTTGGAGGTAACGCGAGTCTATAGGCCACCTTTCCTACTCGGTCAAGAATCTGAAATGGACCAATAAATTGTGGATTGAGCTTTCCTCTTTTCCCAAATCTTGTAACTCCCTTCCATGGAGCAACACGTAACAATGCATGATCCCCAACGTCAAATTCCACGTCTTTTCGATGAAGATCCGTGATAACTCTTTTTGTCGATCCAAAGGTCTGCTTTATATCGTTGTCAAATCGTTTGGATCTTTTCTCAGTAGTCATTCTTACCAACTCTTGCTCCCCAACAACGTTGCTTCACCCACCTCATCCCAACATATTGGAGAGCGACACTTTCGTCCATATAATTCTTCAAATGGAGCCACACCTATACTTGCCTGATAACTGTTGTTGTAGGAGAATTCCACCAATGGTAGGTACTTATCCCAACTCCCTTTGAAATCTAGGATAGAAAGTCTTAATAGATCTTCAAGGGTTTGAATAGTCCTCTCTGATTGTCTGTCCGTTTGAGGATGGTATGCCGAACTGAATCGTAAATCCGTGCCCATAGCTTTTTGCAAGCTAATCCAAAATCTTGAAGTGAATCTTGGGTCACGATCCGAAACTATGGATACTGGAATGCCATGCAATCTTACAATCTCATCTATGTACATATGAGCAAGACGTTCAAGGGAATAAGTCTCCCGTATCGGCAAGAAATGAGCAGATTTGGTTAATCTATCAACAATAACACAAATAGCATTTACGCCTTGAGAAACCGTGGGAAGACCCGTAACGAAATCCATGGTAATGTGTTCCCACTTCCATTTCGGAATCTCAAGTGGTTGTAATGGACCCTTTGGCACTTGATGCTCCGCCTATACACGTTGACAAGTTAAACACCTCGAGATAAACTTTGCAATCTCTCTCTTCATATTGTTCCACCAAAATGTATGTCGAAGATCACGATACATGTTCATCTTTGCACTACGGGCCAAAGATATTCATCAGAAATCATTCATCTAAACACCTGTTAATCTTTGCACTACGGGACAAAGATATTCATCAGAAATCATTCATCTTTGCACTACAAAAGCCAAAGATATTCAAATTATATCATCATTTAGGACCGAGGATGATGAAAATATTTTAAAAAAAAATCTAGTGAAACAAAAGAACAAATATTAAGGATTCGTACTTTACACAATCCAAGTTCAAAAATACTTTATAAATAATCAGAGTGGATTAAAATTCAAGAATGAAGACCAAAACATAGATCCAATCAAAGATAAGAATCATAATAGACAATCTTGGACATAGAAAAGAAAATTTAATTTTTCTATGAATAGTGTAAATATTCGTGAATAGTGTCAGATATCGTGAATGGTGCCGTATCGCTAATAGTAACTCCACACCAAAAGAGAAATTTCACAAAAAAGCATCATCATGCTTCGTGAATAGTAACTAGTGAATAGTAACTCGTGAATAGTAACTCATGAATAGTAACTCGTGAATAGTAACCCCGACATGAAAAAGTTCCAAATTTGATTAAAATTTCCAACCAATATTTCGGCATAATGATATTGAAGAAATAATATCATTTTCGAATAAAATAACATCCCTTACCTCAAAAGGATAGTACTTCTGACTGGATATAGTGCTGAAAGAACTTGCACCGTATAGCAATACTCAAAGTATTAAGATACTCACAAAAATACGCTCAATATATCGAGAGAGAAAGAGAGAGAAAACTTCAGTTTCTGGTGTGATTTTCAATTCTAACCTAAGCACCCTATTTATAGGAAATTGCTTAGAACACTAAAACAGAAAATTTAATAAAATATTATTATAATTACAAAATATTCAAGCCCACCTTTAGATACTTGAATTCAGCCATTAACATGTGCAAGTGAGGGCCACCAAAGTACAAAAAACGTTTTTCTAACAAAAATCATTTAAACTCCAAAAATCAATTCACACCTGATATACCGAAACTTCAATAATTCACAATAAATAGCCCTTTTGTCAGAAAATTCGAATTTTGCGGATCTTTATAGGAAATTCAATTCTACACAACTTTGTAGAAGAAAGTGTTTCCAAATTCCAAACAGAAATTAACCGAAATTCATAAACGGATGATTTTACAGTCTATAATCAAATTTTATTCAAGAAATGGGTCCACTAACATGTTTAACATATTTTAAACAACTTTTGCAACAAAAATACTCTTCCTCCTCATATACTCATATATCCCACATTCATTGTAAAAATATCACCATTATTATATTATAATAATATAATAAAAAAAAAATTATCAGAAAAGATAAAATATCGATTTTCAACAATTGTCACTTTAAAAATTTTCTCCATCTATATCCACATAAAATGAATATTTTCCTCATCATATAAATCAATATTTAATTATTCACAAAAATATTACGTAATCACAATAATCGACAACCGCATAGCTTCTCAAGAAAGAGGGGCTTTCCAATAAGAATTTCTCCTCATCGGCGCAAATTAATTAGGTGACCAAACCTCTCCTTAGATGTAACTTTCTAGACATTGCCAATAATGTTTTCTAATAATATTATTCAGATAATATGAATTATTTCTTCGATAATGGAAAATACGTGTAGTGATAATTATTGAAACAACAAGAATATAAAATATCAACGCAAATAATTATTGAATCAATAAAATAAAATACCGAATAGTAATTATCGTGACAATTATTGAGTAGTGCCTTCACGTAAGAATCAATAATTGGTGCAATACCGTGTCTTCTTGTAACAACGCCAGACATCGTGTTTTTAACCAACCGGTATTCCAACAAGATAATTCAGAATAACTACGCGTTATTTATAAACAACTTATACTTGTTGTTTTCTTCATCCAATCGCTTTCCGTTATAGGCCCACACAAGGCTGCGCCGTCGTACGAATATTCTCCGACATTAAGAATATTCCACGACCAAACGAATATTCTCCGACAACAATGAGTATTTTATAACCATTTGTTTATTTAAAATATTTGCGCATTTTACCCACAACTAACAACATTAATCAAATCAACCCTTACTATTTCAAAATAATAAATAGAGGAATTAAATTTCATTTATAAAAAGTTGGGGCCTTACATTATTATTATTCGGATGTTGTAACCCTTAAGGGGAAGATTTTTATTCTATCTATTGCATGGCTTGCATTTATTATGGGTAGATAGATAGATGATATTTGTACAGTGAACACCAAATCCCATGGAATTGAAGTACCCGGATTTGGGGGTGTCACATTCACCTTTTGTAAAGTCTCTGTATTTGGGAAAGGGTATGATTATGAGTTTGTATATGTGTTAAATGTTACCAAATCGTATTTGATTATATATATAATATGTAAACCATAGCATCAGTTTCATAATATTAACATGTGATATGGCCTCAAAAGTTACAGAGTTTAGAATATGGCCATATGGCCTTATACGTGATTTTAATATGTCAAACATAAATGTTTTTGTAAAATTCCCACTATTATTTGATTATGCATGTTAATACAAAGAGACCAAACTTTAAATGTATGGATTCGGTGTTATAACGAATCCGTAGTGTTAATTTTAATGATTTATTTTCAAAACCATCAAGAACATCAAGAACAGTGAAATTTACATATTTTAATTCAGTATTTATATGTTTTAATGGGTTAAAATCATTCTATAATTGTTGAGTAATGATTATGTATGAATTCTAGCATGTGGGTATGTTAATTTAGTGAAATTAATGATCATGGAGTGTCCATTTCGCTAAACAATATGTTCTTCGCGAATCGGGAATTAAAATCGGAGTTTCAGTTTATTTGCAGCTAACTCCAGAATCGAAATCTCAAATCTCATGTATGAATACCATGCTACCGCAATTCTAAGTCTTCTATCAGCAGTACATCAAAATACAAATAATGAAAGTATTTAGTATAAAAGTGAAATACAAATACCACTCTCTCTGAGAATGTCTAGAAACGCATTTTTTAAAAATGTTTAAGTCTAGCAATGTGGTATTAACCTAATGTAATAAACACATAAATATGTTAGAAGTATAATGAGATGTTAAAATAGATACTTAATATGTAAATAACATAAATGCATGTGGATTGAATTATTGAATACATAATTAGCTTGTTATTTGTAAAGTGTAAATTATGTGACAATTAATGTGATAAATTGACTAAGTATAGTCATAACCAAAGTTAGACAAAAAGAATGAAGTTGCTATGATTAGTTACGTTATAATTGATTGGTATTGTGAACATAAATGATATGTATGATTTAAATCAAGGAACGAGTTTAATTAACGTGTAATCTACGCACGAGGCAAGTTTTCTAACCCTACTTGTTATCATTATTCAAGTTATAAATCAAGTTCATTTGTTATGTTAAAGATTTATTATCTTTTCAAAGTAAGATTATGTTATACAATAATTGTTCTATTGTATACCTATTGAGATTATTATTCATTATAAATATCATTTATTGTTGAACCTTGTTAGACTAGCGAATCCTTATTGATTTAACTAGTCCATAGTTGATGAACGTTCTAAATTCAGAAACCTTATTGATTTATCCAAACCAAACTTCCTTTGAATGCGGACTCTAATGTCAAATTGAGAGATGAACAACCTCAGATAGGGGATTTCTTATGCGTTAGCGTTAAGATATTGTGCACAGTATGGTACTAAGGGTTGATCCCCCTAAGTACGAGTAGAAAGGTCCATAGTTTTATGACTGTTAAAGGTTTCAAGTATAACCATTGCTAACCTAGGACATAGTTCAAGGTCTTATGACCCTCAGAAATCTTTTGATTCTTGTTATTCATTCTTGATTTAAAAGTTGAGCTTTTATTTCAGAAGTCTTTGATTCACTCGCATGTTATTATACATTATTATTTCATTATTTTACTTGTGGGCAATAATGCTCATTCTTGCGTAATAATAACATTGCAGTTAAGAACGAAAGGTCCGACGAGCCTTCTATTACCAAAGGCAAGGGAAAGATTAACAAGTGATGAAGACTTGTTGTTTTATATGATGATGTATTTCTGTTTAAGACTTCAGTTAATGATGTTGTTTAAGACTTATTTGTTTATGTTTCCGCACAGATGTTTAAGGTTAGTATGACCTGGGATTATGTTTATTATTCAGATGTTGTAACCCCATATGGGGAAGATTTATTTCTATCTATTACATGGTTTGCATTTATTATGGGTAGATATATAGATGATATTTGTACAGTGAACACCAAATCCTATGGAATCGAAGTACCTGGATTTGGGGGTGTCACATCTTGAAATAATTTTTGCTGTATTTTATAATGCATTGTAATAATCTGAGTTTGGATATTGTCTACGAGACAATATTTGTGTTAAAACTCTCAGCATACGTTTTGTCGTATTGTATAAATGGAGTTTGTGACGCCCCCAAAATAGGTATACAACACCCATTCTGAGTCAATCAAAATACATGGTACAGAAACAACTACAACTTTATTAATACAACATAAAATTGTGAGTTTAAATACAAATATTGTCATCTACACAATATCCACACTCAAATAAGTCCTCATTACAATTATTGATACACTATTTTATAGAATAGTGAGGACTACTAGAACCACTTCTAGAACCATCATTCCACACCCCGACTAAGACTAGCTACATTCTCCTCCTCCCGAGAAGAAAAATGGAACAACAAGGAAAAGGGTGAGCTCAACTAGCCCAGTAAAGAATATTATGACTAAGATAACATAGAACAAATTATCGTTAGTCTTCAACAGGGAAAAATCTAATAGAATACAATAGACAACCAGTTTTAAATCAATCTTCACAGTGGAAATAATATTTCATTAGAAGAGTTAAGTAGAGAATGCAAACTACTATCTTCTATATATGAATTTAAAAGTTCGTCGTCGATATTTTATCCATATAACATCAATCAATATATATCTGGAATTAAATATTCATCTTTGCACTACAGGCCAAAGATATTCACCAGTTGGTCATGTTCATCTAAACACTTGTTCATCTTTGCACTACTGGCCAAAGATATTCATCAGAAATCATTCATCTTTGCACTACAGGCCAAAGATATTCAGTTATATCATCATTTAGGACTGAGGATGATGAAAAATATTTTAAAGAAAACGAATCTAGTGAAACAAAAGAATAAATATTAAAGATTCGTATTTCAGCTATTCCATGTCCAAAAATACCTCATAAATAATCATAGTGGAGTAAAATTCAAGAATGATCAAAATATGGATACAATCAAACCTAATATCCAGAATAGATATTTTGGACAAAAAGAAGAAAATTTCATTTTTCGATGAATAGTGTCGTATTCGTGAATAGTGTCAGATATCGTGAATAGTCAGATAATCGCTAATAGTAACTCTGACACTAAAAAGATAGAAATTTCACAAAAACAAATCATCATGCTTCGTGAATAGTACTCGTGAATAGTAACTCGTGAATAGTAACTTATGAATAGTAACTCGTGAATAGTAACCCCAACATGAAAAAGTTCCAAATTTGATAAAAAGTTCCAACCAATATTTCAATATAATGATATTGAAGAAATAATATCATTTTCAAATAAAATAACATCCCTTACCTTAGCTAGAATAGTACTTCTGGTTGGAATATCAGATATAGTGCTGAAGGAACTTGCACCGAATAGCAACACTCAAAGTATAAAAATACTCACAAAATACGCTCGATATTATAGAGATAAAAAGAGAGAGAAATCTGTAGTTTCTGGTGTGATTTTCAATTCTAACCTAAGCACCTTATTTATAGGAAAATGCTTAGAACACCAAAGCAGAAAATTGAATATAATAATAATATATATAACCAAATTTCTTACGCCCACTCTTAGATCTGAAATCAGCCATTTACATCACATGCAAGACCCAATTATATGACCAAAAACGTTTTTGTAATTATAAATATTTAAAACTTCCAAAAACAATTATTTCTAACTACTGAACTTCAATAATTCATAATAAATAGCTCTTTCATCAAAAATTTGAATCTCGATCTTTTATAGGAAATTCAATTCTCTACAACTTTGCGGTAAGAAAGGTTTTCCAAATTCGAAATAGAAATTGACCGAAATCCATAAACGGGCGATTTTACAGGCTATAATCAAATTTCAGTCAAGACATAGGTCCACCAACATGTTTAACATGTTTTTAGTATTTATTGCAACAAAAATACTCCTCCTCATTTACTCATATATCCCACATTCATTGTAAAAAAATATCATCATTATTATATTATAATAATATAATAAAATATTATTTTATCAGAAAAGATAAAATATCGATTTTTTTAACAATTGTCACTTTAAAAATTTTCTCCATCTTTATCCACATAAAATCATTATTTTCCTCATCATATAAATCAATAATTAATTATTCACAAATAATATTACAGAATCACAGTACTGGCAACCATGTCGTTCCCAAGAAAGAGGGGGCTTTCCAATAAGAATTTCTCCTTACTAGCGCACAATTAGGTGACCAAACCTCTCCTTAGACAGAACTTTCTAGACATTGCCAATAATGTTTTCTAATAATATTATTCAGATAATATGAATTATTGTTCGATAAAGGAAAATACTGTGTAGTGACAATTATTGAAACAACAGTAATATAAAATATCAACGCAGCAATTATTTAATCAATAAAATAAAATAATGAACGGTAATTACTGTAACAATTATTGAGTAGTGCCTTCTTACGTAAGAATCAATAATTGGTGCAATACCGTGTGTTACTGTGCAACTAAGCGTATTACTGTGTTTTAACCACCGGGTATTCCAACAATATAATCTCGTAATAATCTACCAAGTTATTTATAAACAACTTATACTTGTCGTTTTCTTCATGCAATCGCTTTCCGTTATGGGCCCACAAAAGACTGCGCCGTCGTACGAATATTCCCCGACAGCAAGAATATTCCACGACCAAACAAATATTCCCCGACAACAATGAATATTTTATAACCACCTGCTTATTTTTAAAATATTCGCACATTTTACCCATAACTAACAACATTAATCAATTCAACCCTTACTATTTCAAAATAATAAATAGAGGAAATTAAATTTCATTTATAATAAGTTGGGGTCTTACAACCTCCCCTCCTTATGAAATTTCGTCCTCGAAATTGACGTCGCGTGCACAGTGTTTCAAAAGGCGAGGATACCTCACTTTCATTTCCGTTTCTAACTCCCAGGTCATTTCTTCAATAGCATGGTTCCTCCGCAAAACCTTAACTTGTGGTATAACTTTAGTGCGTAGGACATGCTCTTTCCTATCCAAGATCTTGATAGGTATCTCCTCGTACATTAAATCTTCGGCTATCTCGTCCGGTTCTAACTCAATAACGTGGTTCGGGTCCTTCACATATTTACGAAGCACAAATATGTGAAAAACGTTATGCACACGAGACATGCTTGGAGGTAACGCGAGTCTATAGGCCACCTTTCCTACTCGGTCAAGAATCTGAAATGGACCAATAAATTGTGGATTGAGCTTTCCTCTTTTCCCAAATCTTGTAACTCCCTTCCATGGAGCAACACGTAACAATGCATGATCCCCAACGTCAAATTCCACGTCTTTTCGATGAAGATCCGCATAACTCTTTTGTCGATCCAGTGCCGTTTGTATACGTTGTCAAATCGTTTGGATCTTTTCTGTAGTCATTCTTACCAACTCTGCTCCCAACAACGCTGTTGCTTCACCCACCTCATCCCAACATATTGGAGAGCGACACTTTCGTCCATATAATTCTTCAAATGGAGCCACAACCTATACTTGCTGGATAACTGTTGTTGTAGGAGAATTCCACCAATGGTAGGTACTTATCCCAACTCCTTTGAAATCTAGGATAGAAAGTCTTAATAGATCTTCAAGGGTTTGAATAGTCCTCTCTCGATTGTCTCATCTGCTTGAGGATGGTATGCCGAATCAATCAGAACTCCGTGCCCATAGCTTTTTGCAAGCTAATCCAAAATCTTGAAGTGAATCTTGGGTCACGATCCGAAACTATGGATACTGGAATGCCATGCAATCTTACAATCTCATCTATGTACATATGAGCAAGACGTTCAAGGGAATAAGTCTCCCGTATCGTAAGAAATGAGCAGATTTGGTTAATCTATCAACAATAACACAAATAGCATTTACGCCTTGAGAAACCGTGGGAAGACCCGTAACGAAATCCATGGTAATGTGTTCCCACTTCCATTTCGAATCTCAAGTGGTTGTAATGGACCCTTTGGCACTTGATGCTCCGCCTATACACGTTGACAAGTTAAACACCTCGAGATAAACTTTGCAATCTCTCTCTTCATATTGTTCCACCAAAATGTATGTCGAAGATCACGATACATGTTCATCTTTGCACTACGGGCCAAAGATATTCATCAGAAATCATTCATCTAAACACCTGTTAATCTTTGCACTACGGGACAAAGATATTCATCAGAAATCATTCATCTTTGCACTACAGGCCAAAGATATTCAGTTATATCATCATTTAGGACTGAGGATGATGAAAAATATTTTAAAAAAAAAATCTAGTGAAACAAAAGAACAAATATTAAGGATTCGTACTTTACACAATCCAAGTTCAAAAATACTTTATAAATAATCAGAGTGGATTAAAATTCAAGAATGAAGACCAAAACATAGATCCAATCAAAGATAAGAATCATAATAGACAATCTTGGACATAGAAAAGAAAATTTAATTTTTCTATGAATAGTGTCGTATTCGTGAATAGTGCCGTATACGTGAATGGTGCCGTATACGTTAATAGTAACTCCCACACCAAAAGAGAAATTTCACAAAAAAGCATCATCATGCTTCGTGAATAGTAACTAGTGAATAGTAACTCGTGAATAGTAACTCATGAATAGTAACTCGTGAATAGTAACCCCGACATGAAAAAGTTCCAAATTTGATTAAAATTTCCAACCAATATTTCGGCATAATGATATTGAAGAAATAATATCATTTTCGAATAAAATAACATCCCTTACCTCAAAAGGATAGTACTTCTGACTGGATATAGTGCTGAAAGAACTTGCACAGTATAGCAATACTCAAAGTATTAAGATACTCACAAAAATACGCTCAATATATCGAGAGAGAAAGAGAGAGAAAACTTCAGTTTCTGGTGTGATTTTCAATTCTAACCTAAGCACCCTATTTATAGGAAATTGCTTAGAACACTAAAACAGAAAATTTAATAAAATATTATTATAATTACAAAATATTCAAGCCCACCTTTAGATACTTGAATTCAGCCATTAACATGTGCAAGTGAGGGCCACCAAAGTACAAAAAACGTTTTTCTAACAAAAATCATTTAAACTCCAAAAATCAATTCACACCTGATATACCGAAACTTCAATAATTCACAATAAATAGCCCTTTTGTCAGAAAATTCGAATTTTGCGGATCTTTATAGGAAATTCAATTCTACACAACTTTGTAGAAGAAAGTGTTTCCAAATTCCAAACAGAAATTAACCGAAATTCATAAACGGACGATTTTACAGTCTATAATCAAATTTTATTCAAGAAATGGGTCCACTAACATGTTTAACATATTTTAAACAACTTTTGCAACAAAAATACTCTTCCTCCTCATATACTCATATATCCCACATTCATTGTAAAAATATCACCATTATTATATTATAATAATATAATAAAAAAAAAATTATCAGAAAAGATAAAATATCGATTTTCAACAATTGTCACTTTAAAATTTTCTCCATCTATATCCACATAAAATGAATATTTTCCTCATCATATAAATCAATATTTAATTATTCACAAAAAATATTACGAATCACAATCATCGACAACCGATGGGACTCAAGAAAGAGGGGGCTTTCCAATAAGAATTTCTCCTTACTGGCGCGCAATTAGGTGACCAAACCTCTCCTTAGACAGAACTTTCTAGACATTGCCAATAATGTTTTCTAATAATATTATTCAGATAATATGAATTATTTCTTCGATAATGGAAAATACTGTAGTGACAATTATTGAAACAACAAAGAATATAAAATATCAACGCAGAATTATTGAATCAATAAAATAAAATCTTGAATAGGTAATTCTTGACAATTATTGAGTAGTGCCTTCTTACGTAAGAATCAATAATTGGTGCAATACTGTAATGCTATCTTGTGCAACAACGCCAGATTCGTGTGTTTTAACCACCGGGTATTCCAACAGTATTAACGGTAACAACTACGTCGTTATTTATAAACAACTTATACTTGTTGTTTTCTTCATCCAATCGCTTTCCGTTATAGGCCCACACAAGGCTGCGCCGTCGTACGAATATTCTCCGACATTAAGAATATTCCACGACCAAACGAATATTCTCCGACAACAATGAGTATTTTATAACCATTTGTTTATTTAAAATATTTGCGCATTTTACCCACAACTAACAACATTAATCAAATCAACCCTTACTATTTCAAAATAATAAATGGAGGAATTAAATTTCATTTATAAAAAGTTGGGGCCTTACATTATTATTATTCGGATGTTGTAACCCTTAAGGGGAAGATTTTTATTCTATCTATTGCATGGCTTGCATTTATTATGGGTAGATAGATAGATGATATTTGTACAGTGAACACCAAATCCCGTGGAATTGAAGTACCCGGATTTGGGGGTGTCACATTCACCTTTTGTAAAGTCTCTGTATTTGGGAAAGGGTATGATTATGAGTTTGTATATGTGTTAAATGTTACCAAATCGTATTTGATTATATATATAATATGTAAACCATAGCATCGGTTTATAATATTAACATGTGATATGGCCTCAAAAGTTACTGAGTTTAGAATATGGCCATATGGCCTTATACGTGATTTTAATATGTCAAACATAAATGTTTTTGTAAAATTCCCACTATTATTTGATTATGCATGTTAATACAAAGAGACCAAACTTTAAATGTATGGATTCGGTGTTATAACGAATCCGTAGTGTTAATTTTAATGATTTATTTTCAAAACCATCAAGAACATCAAGAACAGTGAAATTTACATATTTTAATTCAGTATTTATATGTTTTAATGGGTTAAAATCATTCTATAATTGTTGAGTAATGATTATGTATGAATTCTAGCATGTGGGTATGTTAATTTAGTGAAATTAATGATCATGGAGTGTCCATTTCGCTAAACAATATGTTCTTCGCGAACTGGGAATTAAAATCCGGAGTTTCAGCCATACTACAACTCCGAATCGAAAGTCTCATGTAATAAGCTACCACTGCTACTCTAGAAATCTAAGTCTTCTATCATAAGCCACATCAATACAAATACTGAAAGTATTTAGTATAAAGTGAAATGTGCTACCACTCTACAGAATGTCTAGAAACGAATTTTTAAAAATGTTTAAGTCTAGCAATGTGGTATTAACCTAATGTAATAAACACATAAATATGTTAGAAGTATAATGAGATGTTAAAATAGATACTTAATATGTAAATAACATAAATGCATGTGGATTGAATTATTGAATACATAATTAGCTTGTTATTTGTAAAGTGTAAATTATGTGACAATTAATGTGATAAATTGACTAAGTATAGTCATAACCAAAGTTAGACAAAAAGAATGAAGTTGCTATGATTAGTTACGTTATAATTGATTGGTATTGTGAACATAAATGATATGTATGATTTAAATCAAGGAACGAGTTTAATTAACGTGTAATCTACGCACGAGGCAAGTTTTCTAACCCTACTTGTTATCATTATTCAAGTTATAAATCAAGTTCATTTGTTATGTTAAAGATTTATTATCTTTTCAAAGTAAGATTATGTTATACAATAATTGTTCTATTGTATACCTATTGAGATTATTATTCATTATAAATATCATTTATTGTTGAACCTTGTTAGACTAGCGAATCCTTATTGATTTAACTAGTCCATAGTTGATGAACGTTCTAAATTCAGAAACCTTATTGATTTATCCAAACCAAACTTCCTTTGGTGCGGACTCTAATGTCAAATTGAGATGAACAACCCTGTATAGGGATTTCTTATGCGTTAGCGTTAAGATATTGTGCACAGTATGGTACTAAGGGTTGATCCCCCTAAGTACGAGTAGAAAGGTCCATAGTTTTATGACTGTTAAAGGTTTCAAGTATAACCATTGCTAACCTAGGACATAGTTCAAGGTCTTATGACCCTCAGAAATCTTTTGATTCTTGTTATTCATTCTTGATTTAAAAGTTGAGCTTTTATTTCAGAAGTCTTTGATTCACTCGCATGTTATTATACATTATTATTTCATTATTTTACTTGTGGGCAATAATGCTCATTCTTGCGTAATAATAACATTGCAGTTAAGAACGAAAGGTCCGACGAGCCTTCTATTACCAAAGGCAAGGGAAAGATTAACAAGTGATGAAGACTTGTTGTTTTATATGATGATGTATTTACATTTAAGACTTCATTAATGATGTTGTTTAAGACTTATTTGTTTATGTTTCCTTACGGATGTTTAAGGTTAGTATGACACGGGATTATGTTTATTATTCAGATGTTGTAACCCCATATGGGGAAGATTTATTTCTATCTATTACATGGTTTGCATTTATTATGGGTAGATATATAGATGATATTTGTACAGTGAACACCAAATCCTATGGAATCGAAGTACCTGGATTTGGGGGTGTCACATCTTGAAATAATTTTTGCTGTATTTTATAATGCATTGTAATAATCTGAGTTTGGATATTGTCTACGAGACAATATTTGTGTTAAAACTCTCAGCATACGTTTTGTCGTATTGTATAAATGGAGTTTGTGACGCCCCCAAAATAGGTATACAACACCCATTCTGAGTCGTCAAAATACATGGTACAGAAACAACTAC
This sequence comes from Panax quinquefolius, assembly GCA_020205615.1. Lineage (NCBI taxonomy): Eukaryota > Viridiplantae > Streptophyta > Magnoliopsida > Apiales > Araliaceae > Panax > Panax quinquefolius. The sequence continues at coordinate 637,399 of JAINUW010000591.1, read as the reverse complement.
AACTTTATTAATACAACATAAAAATTGTGAGTTTAAATACAAATATTGTCATCTACACAATATCCACACTCAAATAAGTCCTCATTACAATTATTGATACACTATTTTATAGAATAGTGAGGACTACTAGAACCACTTCTAGAACCATCATTCCACACCCCGACTAGTACTAGCTACATTCTCGCCTCCTGAGAAGAAAAATGGAACAACAAGGAAAAGGGTGAGCTCAACTAGCCCAGTAAAGAATATTATGACTAAGATAACATAGAACAAATTATCGTTAGTCTTCAACAGGGAAAAATCTAATAGAATACAATAGACAACCAGTTTTAAATCAATCTTCACAGTGGAAATAATATTTCATTAGAAGAGTTAAGTAGAGAATGCAAACTACTATCTTCTATATATGAATTTAAAAGTTAAATCAATCGATATTTTATCCATATAACATCAATCAATATATATCCGAATTAAATATTCATCTTTGCACTCACAGCCAAAGATATTCACCAAATAATCATGTTCATCTAAACACTTGTTCATCTTTGCACTCTTCGCCAAAGATATTCATCGAAAAATCATTCATCTTTTTGCACTACGGGCCAAAGATATTCGATTATATCATCATTTAGGACCGAGGATGATGAAAAATATTTTAAAGAAAACGAATCTAGTGAAACAAAAGAATAAATATTAAAGATTCGTATTTCAGCTATTCCATGTCCAAAAATACCTCATAAATAATCATAGTGGAGTAAAATTCAAGAATGATCAAAATATGGATACAATCAAACCTAATATCCAGAATAGATATTTTGGACAAAAAGAAGAAAATTTCATTTTTCGATGAATAGTGTCGTATTCGTGAATAGTGCCGTATACGTGAATAGTGCCGTATACATTAATAGTAACTCCGACACTAAAAGATAGAAATTTCACAAAAACAAATCATCATGCTTCGTGAATAGTACTCGTGAATAGTAACTCGTGAATAGTAACTTATGAATAGTAACTCGTGAATAGTAACCCCAACATGAAAAAGTTCCAAATTTGATAAAAAGTTCCAACCAATATTTCAATATAATGATATTGAAGAAATAATATCATTTTCAAATAAAATAACATCCCTTACCTTAGCTAGAATAGTACTTACGGTTGAATATCGATATATAGTCAAGGAACTCTTGCCTTAGAATAGAACACTCAAAGTATAAAAATACTCACAAAATACGCTCGATATTATAGAGATAAAAAGAGAGAGAAATCTGTAGTTTCTGGTGTGATTTTCAATTCTAACCTAAGCACCTTATTTATAGGAAAATGCTTAGAACACCAAAGTAGAAAATTGAATATAATAATAATATATATAACCAAATTTCTTACGCCCACTCTTAGATCTGAAATCAGCCATTTACATCACATGAAAGACCCAATTATATGACCAAAAACGTTTTTGTAATTATAAATATTTAAAACTTCCAAAAACAATTATTTCGGAACTACGGAACTTCAATAATTCATAATAAATAGCTCTTTCATCAAAAAATTTGAATCTCGCATCTTTTTATAGGAAATTCAATTCTCTACAACTTTGCAGAAGAAAGGTTTTCCAAATTCGAAATAGAAATTGACCGAAATCCATAAACGGGCGATTTTACAGGCTATAATCAAATTTCAGTCAAGACATAGGTCCACCAACATGTTTAACATGTTTTTAGTATTTATTGCAACAAAAATACTCCTCCTCATTTACTCATATATCCCACATTCATTGTAAAAAAATATCATCATTATTATATTATAATAATATAATAAAATATTATTTTATCAGAAAAGATAAAATATCGATTTTTTTAACAATTGTCGCTTTAAAAATTTTCTCCATCTTTATCCACATAAAATCATTATTTTCCTCATCATATAAATCAATAATTAATTATTCACAAATAATATTACAGAATCACAGTACTGGCAACCATGTCGTTCCCAAGAAAGAGGGGGCTTTCCAATAAGAATTTCTCCTTACTAACGCACAATTAGGTGACCAAACCTCTCCTTAAGCGAAACTTTCTAGACATTGCCAATAATGTTTTCTAATAATATTATTCGATAATATGAATTATTGTTCGATAAAGGAAAATACTGTAGTGACAATTATTGAAACAACAAAGAATATAAAATATCAACGCAGACAATTATTTAATCAATAAAATAAAATAATGAATTCAGTAATTACAGTAACAATTATTGAGTAGTGCCTTCTTACGTAAGAATCAATAATTGGTGCAATACCGCAATTATTCTTTAATCTTGCTAAGCGACATCGTGTTTTTTAACCACCGGTATTCCAACAAAGATAATTCAGTAATAATCAAGGCCGTTATTTATAAACAACTTATACTTATCGCTTTCTTCATGCAATCGCTTTCAGCATGGGCCCACAAAAGATTGCATACTGTCAATTTAATAATTTCCCCGACAAAGAAGAATATTCCACGACCAAACAAATATTCCCCGACAACAATGAATATTTTATAACCACCTGCTTATTTTTAAAATATTCGCACATTTTACCCATAACTAACAACATTAATCAATTCAACCCTTACTATTTCAAAATAATAAATAGAGGAAATTAAATTTCATTTATAATAAGTTGGGGTCTTACAACCTCCCCTCCTTATGAAATTTCGTCCTCGAAATTGACGTACGTACCTGGTGTTTCAAAAAGGCGAGGATACCTCACTTTCATTTCCGTTTCTAACTCCCAAGTCATTTCTTCAATAGCATGGTTCCTCCGCAAAACCTTAACTTGTGGTATAACTTTAGTGCGTAGGACATGCTCTTTCCTATCCAAGATCTTGACAGGTATCTCCTCGTACATTAAATCTTCTACTATCTCGTCCTGGTTCTAACTCAATAACGTGGTTCGGGTCCTTCACATATTTAATGAAGCACAAATATGTGAAAACGCGTTATGCACACGAGACATGCTTGGAGGTAACGCGAGTCTATAGGCCACCTTTCCTACTCGGTCAAGAATCTGAAATGGACCAATAAATTGTGGATTGAGCTTTCCTCTTTTCCCAAATCTTGTAACTCCCTTCCATGGAGCAACACGTAACAATGCATGATCCCCAACGTCAAATTCCACGTCTTTTCAATGAAGATCCGCATAACTCTTTTGTCGATCCAGTGCCGTTTGTATACGTTGTCAAATCGTTTGGATCTTTTCTGTAGTCATTCTTACCAACTCTGCTCCCAACAACGTTGCTTCACCCACCTCATCCCAACATATTGGAGAGCGACACTTTCGTCCATATAATTCTTCAAATGGAGCCACACCTATACTTGCCTGATAACTGTTGTTGTAGGAGAATTCCACCAATGGTAGGTACTTATCCCAACTCCCTTTGAAATCTAGGATAGAAAGTCTTAATAGATCTTCAAGGGTTTGAATAGTCCTCTCTGATTGTCTGTCCGTTTGAGGATGGTATGCCGAACTGAATCGTAAATCCGTGCCCATAGCTTTTTGCAAGCTAATCCAAAATCTTGAAGTGAATCTTGGGTCACGATCCGAAACTATGGATACTGGAATGCCATGCAATCTTACAATCTCATCTATGTACATATGAGCAAGACGTTCAAGGGAATAAGTCTCCCGTGACGGCAAGAAAAATGAGCGATTTGGTTAATCTATCAACAATAACACAAATAGCATTTACGCCTTGAGAAACCGTGGGAAGACCCGTAACAAAATCCATTGTAATGTGTTCCCTTTCCATTTCGGAATCTCAAGTGGTTGTAATGGACCCTTTGGCACTTGATGCTCACTTATACACGCTGACAAGTTAAACACCTCGAGATAAACTTTGCAATCTCTCTCTTCATATTGTTCCACCAAAATGTATGTCGAAGATCACGATACATTTTGGTACTTCCAGGATGGATTGCAAATGGTGTTTTGTGTGCCTCCATCATGATCTTGTACTTCAAATCAGGATCGTTAGGAACACAAAGTCTGGAGTGGACTCGAAGTATTCCTTCTTCATCGATTCTTGCTTCTGGAATAGCACCTTCTTGCACTTTCTTCTTCATACGCATCAGCTCCGGGTCTGTGGCATGAGCAACTTTAACTTTATCGATTAAAGTTGGTTCTATGCGTATACTTGCATCATCGCACTCGTTCCTATATATGATCTTCAACTCAACGCGTCAGCTACCACGTTTGCTTTTCCAAGATGGTATTAAATAGTGTGGTTGTAATCTTTCAACAACTCGAGCCAACGTCGTTGCCGCATGTTGAGTTCTTTTTGAGTGAAGAAATATTTGAGGCTTTTATGGTCTGAATATATCTCCACTTTCTCCCCATAAAGATAGTGCCTCCAGATCTTTAGCGCGAAAAGGACTGCTGCCAACTCTAGATCATGAGTAGGATAATTCCTCTCATATTCTTTAAGTTATCGCGAGGCATAGGCTATGACTTTCCCATGTTGCATGAGAACACACCCTAACCCTTTGCCTGAAGCATCGCTGTAGATAACAAATCCATCTGAACCAGATGGTATTGTCAAAACAGGTGCCGAAATGAGTCTCCTTTTGAGATCTTGGAAACTCTTCTCGCATTCCTCACTCCATACGAATTTGTATCTTTACGAGTCAGCTGAGTTAACGGAGTAGCGATTCGAGAGAATCCTTCCACAAATCTTCGATAATAACCAGCTAAGCCCAGAAAGCTACGTACTTCGGTCACCGTCTTTGGTTGCTCCCAACTTTGTATTGCTTCAATCTTCCCTGGGTTAACAGTGAAAGTAGTATGCACACAAGCCAATCATGTTTGATGATAAAGCATATACTTTGTAACAATCTTATTCATTTATTAATAAAAAGTATTAATTTATTAAAGGCTTTTAATTATCTACATGATGCTGTTTTATAATATGTGATAAACCCATAGTTTTAAGCAATGCTTTTAGAATAATGATGATGATCATTCTAATGAGATCTAAATTCTTAGAAAGCTTAAAACTAAAATAGTTCCCAATCATTGGATTACTAAATTGGGGATTAGTGAATCCTGATAGATTGGTACATACGCTGTTTGCTCATTGGATGAGGATGATTGATCTCATGATCATTTGTGTGGAGACACTAAAGCAAGTATGTAGGTGCTTATTAGAGAATAAGTACAATCGACGTGGCTCGCTAAGGAATACCTAATGGAGTTTTATTTGCTCATCAATAGGAATTCTCAGAGTGATAGTAGTACAAGTAATCCTTGACTTGAGATCATCATAGTATCTTGTGTATGATGAGTTATACTTTGACTTATTCCTTAAGACCCTTAGGGTATATCAAAGGGTATCCTTGGGTATAATAAGTTTTACATGGAGATAATGTATGATCAATAAAGAATCTACCACTTCTAATAAAAGAAGAGAAATATCCTATGTGATTCGATAAATGACAACCCAGTAGTCCTTGGCGGCGCAATGAAATTAGAAAGGAGTTTCTAATTTGCATTATTTGAGTTGTGCATTTAAGGATCGAAATACATATAATTAAATAAAATAAGACTTGACAAGAATTCCATGTCTTATATTTAATTGGGACATCAGATGGTGGAAGGATTGAATTGTACGGTAACTATTTACTCAAAGGTTCTTTAATGATTAATGTTGAAATCTATATTATCCGGAAAGTCGCTGATCGCTAGGGAGAGCTTATCCTTATTATAGAATAAATATTATTTAAATAAATTAATTGTTTAATTTATTTATTTAAATAAGATTAGAATTGTTCTAATTGATTTATTCACAACCGGTTTAATATGGAGAACCTAAAGGGTCACACCATAAAAGGAAGAATAATTATTTAAGAAGTTAATGGCATAATCGTAATAATATAGTTAAGTATATTTAATTTAATCTATGGTGATAGAATAAATTAAATAGCTTAATATTTATTATTTAATATTTTAGAAATATTAAATATAAATTAATAAGAGGAGTCTTATTAATGTTATTACAATTATTATTATTTTAATTTCTAAAAGAGTTTAGGAATTAATTTAATATAAGTACTCTCATTTATTCCTAATTGGATTAGGAAGGAAAATTAGTTAAAGGAGTTTAATTAATTATCCCTAATAAGATTAGGGAGCTTAATTAATTAAAAGAATTTAATTAATTAAATAAAACCCAATTCCTTAATTGTTAAGATGGGTTGCCCACATCTATAAATAAGAGGAGTCTTATTATGGGTGGGATGGGTTGTTGACTTAAACAACTACGTAATAATTCCAAGTTGTTGGGAGTACACCTTTTCTATAGAGATAGAAAACTAGGGTTTAGCCAACCAACCCTTCTTCTTGAATTTTCTTCTTCCTCGGTGGATCACCTCTGAGGCCAAACACATGGGTGGCTAACGTTGATCAAAGGAAGGAACCAAACCCTGTGGATTCAAGATTGAACGCGAAAGGATTTGGAGGTGAACTTGTACCTGAGGAAGCTCGATCTTCAAGGGTATGATTTTATTCTTTATCTTTTCGTTTAATTAATAATTATGCATAAAGGATGATCCGGGTATATGGTTTGTAAATTTTAAACTCTGATTTTTTCCACGCTTCCGCATTTTTTTTGCAATTTGATTGCGCACATGAATATTACAAACCTAATAGTGGCATCAGAGCCAAACCTTTATGCGAATTATTAATTGTTCAAATTTGATATGTATATTGATATGTGTTTAGAACAATTTAATTGGGCATAATTTTATTGTATAAAATTTATTAAATAAAAAAAAAAAAAAATGTTGTTCCAATTTCCATAGTTTTAATTAGTCGAATTAAGCAAGAAATTAACATGTGGGTGCCCACCCCATCGACCATTTCTCTCTGTTACTTAGGTTGGTTAGTACCGAAAGTAAAAACCGTCATTGTTTTTAAAAAAAAAAAAAAAAACCGTCATTCATACTTGGATTGTTTTTTATTAAAATGACGTCATTTTAAAAAAATAAAAATGTAATTGCATGACTTGCTTTAATTTCCGTGAGGAGTGCACTTATTAATTATTTGTTTTTATGAATCAATCATATAACTAAACTAAGGAGCAACATATATGGGCCATGTGAAAATCAAAAAGTGAAGCAACAGAATCTGCTTTTTATATATATATATATATATATATATATACTACAGTTTTATATATATATATATATATATATATATATATATATATATTATATATATATATATATATAGTTATATATATATATATATATATATATATATATATATATTCTTAATTATTTTATAATTAAAATAAAATGTTAATTTTAATTTTAAAATAAAAGGTTTATTTTAATATTAAAATATAAAGTTTATTTTAATTTTAAAATTAGAATTTCATGCTAACTAATTAGATTTGGAATTGGATTCCATAATAACTAATTGGAGTTGAAATTGGATTTTATCTTTCCTTAAATAAAGGAGTTTATTTAGATATGAAATATGATTTCATATTATTCAAAATAAAAGAGTTTATTTGTGAATAGGAAAGAGAATCCGTGTTTCCTTAAATAAAGGAGTTTATTTAGATATGAAATAGGATTTCATATTATTCAAAATAAAAGAGTTTATTTGTGAATAGGAAATATAATCTGTGTTTCCTTTAATATTTTTTTTTTACATGGAATTGATTTCCATAATTTAAAATAAAAGAGTTTATTTTAATTAAAGATTTTTTTTTATTACATGGAATTGGATTCCATAATTAATTAAAATAAAGGAGTTTATTTTGATTAAAGATTTTGATTAAAATAAAATAGTTTATTTTATTCAAAATAGGATAAATTAAAATAAAATAGTTTTATTTTAATTTTAATTTGGATTAAAAATAAAGGAGTTTATTTTGATTCAAAAATAGATTTTATACTAACTAAATTTGCCCATTAAATGATATCAATATATATATTAAATGTTTATTATTCATAAGATGAATGTTATTTATCGATGCATATGGTGATGTGTATGATAATAAATGGGATTGATTATGGACTATCACCAATGTGATTGGATTTTATTTTAGTTGGATGCATGAATGTATGGGTTTTATTAAATGGGGTCTCAGCATACTCGCCTTCTCTAATTTTCTTAATGTAAATTCTATCTCCTCCTATGTACTTCCCTCGATCACGATCAAGGTTTCTATTTATTTTAAATAGTTTTGTAATAGGAATATTTAGAATTATTTTGAAGAATTAGAGATCAAGGACAAGGAGCGCTGGAAGACCCGCTTGTAATGGAGCCCGGTTTAAATGTAATAGTTATATTTAAATATTATTTCTTGCACCCTAGGGTTTGACAATTTTTGGTTCACTTGGTGGCTCTAGTGAACCAAACTAGAATAAAAGTCCATAATCAATCCGGGTAGAATATAGTATTCTATATGTGCATGCTATATATATATATATATATATTATATATTATGCAAACATGCTTCGCATGTTAATTAATATATAATGCGTATTTTATATATATATATGTGCTGCGCTAAACAAGATGAGACAAAATTAATAACAAACCCCTCAATTTTTTATATTAAGTCCTAAACGTTCAAAGATATTTGGAATATCGAACGTCGCCTTCTAGCATGATAAAATTAATAGAGTATTAAATATTTAATATGAGTTTGTTGTGTCACCACAAGGCAAGTATTAAGTATTTAAGATGTTAATTTATCACATTTGATGCTTATAAAGAAAATTGAACAATATTGTTTTGTTGTGTCACCACAAGGATGATATTTTTCTTTTTGAATATATGGAGTGCTAGGTCGGACTTAACTTGGATAATTTTGATTCTTGATGTGCCACCACTCGATCAAAATAATCTAAGAGGCAAAATACAAGGAGTTGCATAGTTGATGTAATTGACAAAAGTTGTCTACCTATTTATTTATATATAGTTTGTTGTGTCACCACAAGGCTATATACATTTGAAATGGGATCCTTATTCTCACTAGCAAATCTTTAATTAGATTTTGCCGAACTATATAAGTGAGGGTAATATAGTTTGAAGAAAATAGTGGGAGATACCAATTTAAAACAAGACCTAAATTATTTTGGTAATTAATAAAAGAATGTATGTTAAAATGTTGTTAATTACAAATTCATTTACAGAATTTTACAATGTCTAAAATTACTATCACTGCGAAGCATATTAGATGCTAAATTAATCGAAACGAATTACTCGGATTGGTTAAGGAATTTGAGAATAGTTCTCATGGCTGAAAAGCTATCTTATGTCCTTAATACGCCTATCCCTGCAATGGTTGCAGACAATGCCTCTGAGGAAAGATTGCTACTTTTAGAAAGTGGCAAGATGATGCACAGTTGGCTCAATGCATCATGCTCGGATCCATGAGTAACGAGCTTCAGCGTCAGCATGAAACTATGGATGCTCCTACTATATTCCTGCACGTCAAGTAGTTGATGGTGAAGAAAGTAGGACTGATAGATATCAGATATCTAAGGAGCTCTTCCGATCTAGAATGGCCAATGGCACTATAGTACAGACAAAAAGTTCTTAACATAATCAATTTGATTGATCAATTAGGACAACTGGTTTTGTCATGGATGGAGAGTTGAGCCAAGATTTGATCTTGCACTCACTCCCTAACTCCTTTCACAATTGTTGTGAATTTTTCATATGAACAAGCCGGATATCGCCTTTGGCGATTTGCTTAACATGTTGAAAAATGTTGAGAGTCACTTTCCAACCAAGAAAGATCAAGTCTTACTTGGTAAGGGCCAAAGGATCTTCCGAAAAGAAGAAGAACGATTCAAAGAAGGTATATAGAAAGGCGAAAACAAAGGATAATAAGAACAAAACCGATCACGGATAGCAAAAGGAGTTTGCTTCCACTTCAATAAGCCCGACACCGGAAAGAAATCATGAGAAGCATCTTGCGAGAGGCTAACCAAAGAAGCTTAGTGAAGTTTCTATATATAATACAGTTTTTGTTCATGATTGAAATAAATTTTTCTTTAAGTCAAGGTTCTACTTGGGTATTGGATACCGACTTTGGTTATCATAAATATAGATTTATGAAGGGACCAAGCAGAAGTAGAAAGCTAAACAAATATAAGTAATCCTATGTGCGGAAAATGAAGCAAAGGTTGCTGCATTAGCTATAGAAACTTATAGTTTAGCACTGCCTACGGGCAAATCTATTAAGTCAATAAGTTGTTATTGTATTTTAGTTCTCGTTGAAAACATTATTTCCATTTTATTGTTGGACAATGAAATCTTTGGTATTATAATTAAGAACAATTGTTGTTCTATTTATAATAATAATGTTTTGTATAGAACTGGAATATTTCTTAATAAATTTTGTATACTTGACTTACGTAAAAAAAATATATTTTGCAAATTGAACAAACTAGTATAAGAAAAGGAGATGATCATTCAAAGAGTTGAATGTATGTATTTGCTGAAATACAAGTGTGAATTATTTGAAAGGTTCAAAGAATTCAGAAGTGAAACAAATTGGCAAAGTATTAAGATTCTTTGATTAGATCAAGGAATAAATACTTGTGCAATAAGTTTCTAGATCATCTCAAATGGTTTTCTCATAATGGACACATCCTGATACGCAATAATTGATTGATGTATCTGAATGAAAAATCTTACCTTGTTGGACATGGTGCGGTCCATAATGATTTTACCGACATTCCAAAGATCCTTCTGGGTTATGTCCTAGAAATGGTCGCATATCTACGAAAAATGGTAACCTCAAAATCCTATTTCAAGACTCCGTAAAAGTTATGGATGGGAGGATTCCTAATCTTAAGTATGTTAAGATAAGGGGTTGTCCAACTTATGTGAAAAAGGTTTCAAAGGATAAGCTTGGGACAAGATTTGACAAGTGTCGATTTGTGGGACATCCTAAAGTAAGTTTAGGGTATATGTTCTATAATCCTGCTTAACAAAAGGTGTTTATTGCGAAACACGCTGCCTTCTAAGATAAATGTGTTTATCATTGAAGGGGCTAGTGGGAGGATAATAGATCTTGAAGAGTTCAAGAACCACAAAACACTATAAGTCAAATAAGAGGAACCTGTAGATAGACCTATTGTACCACAACCGAATCATAAATCTGGAATAGTACCGAAGATACCTAGGAGGTATGGATTCATCATGGATGATGATGATGAGGTACGCATCATAGAAGATGATGATCCAGTTACATACGATGAGGTAAGAGTTCTAGTGTGTACAAAAGGGTCAGTGGGAGCGTCGTGAAATTTCTAGTATTATATGTTGATATACTACGGATGAGGAATTACATACCAATGCTACAATCAATAAAGATAAAGTTGTCTAAACATTCCTCCATGAATGATTTGGAAGAGTATCTTAATTGGGGATATAAATCTATATAGATAGATTTAAAAAGATGCTCGACTTAACCCAAGGAACGTATATTCATTTGATGCTAAAGTCGTTTAGCATGGCAAACTCCAAGAGATGTCTCATGTCGATGAGCTATGGAGTGTATTTCTCTTAAAAGTCCCCACGCACTCTCGAAAAGAGAGATCGCATGAGTAACTATCATGTATGCAATGAAATATACGAGACCGATGTTGATCACCATATTCGGAGAAGTTCACGTGAGTCGCTGAAAAACATCTTAAAGTTCTTAACCCAAGCACTAAAGATGTGAGCAAACATGGTGGGTCCGAATTAAAACTAGAGGGCTTAATGCACTCAAGTTTTTCGCACGCACTCAAGACGACAGATAAATCCACTTTAAGGTAAAGGGTTACCTTGAACAAGGGTGCGAGTGAATTGAAAGGTTCCAAATAGCAAAGAGTTGCCGGTTTAGTGATAAAGACAAAGTAAATAGCTATAAATGAAGTCGCAAGTTGATTGTTTGGATTAAAAGTTCATTACGTAACTAGAATAGTTCCTAAGTCTCATCTTGGATCTAAACATGTGTTGTGGCACTTTCATTTGATTATTAGAATAATTGAAAGATGGGAAATCACTATAGAGATAGTGGACTCTCATGAACAACATTACATATCCATTAACTAAAGCTTATCCAACAAAAGGATAATCGTCACTTAGAGAAGAAGAGTATAAGATACCATGACGATTGGCTTTAGTGCAAGTGGGAGATTGAAAGTAGTATGCACACAAGCCAATCATGTTTGATGATAAAGCATATACTTTGTAACAATCTTATTCATTTATTAATAAAAAGTATTAATTTATTAAAGGTTTTTAATTATCTACATGATGCTGTTTTATAATATGTGATAAACCCATAGTTTTAAGCAATGCTTTTAGAATAATGATGATGATCATTCTAATGAGATCTAAATTCTTAGAAAGCTTAAAACTAAAATAGTTCCCAATCATTGATTTACTAAATTGGGGATTAGTGAATCCTGGATAGATTGGTACATACGTTGCTTGCTCATTGGATGAGGATGATTGATCTCATGATCATTTGTGTGAGACACTAAAGCAAGTATGTAGGTGCTTATTAGAGAATAAGTTCAATTTGAACGTGGCTCGCTAAGGAATACCTAATGGAGTTTTATTTGCTCGTCAATAGGAATTCTCAGAGTGATAGTAGTACAAGTAATCCTTGGACTTGAGATCATCATAGTATCTTGATGAGTTATACTTTGACTTATTCCTTAAGACCCTTAGGGTATATCAAAGGGTATGCTTGGGTATAATAAGTTTTACATGGAGATAATGTATGATCAATAAAGAATCTACCACTTCTAATAAAAGAAGAGAAATGTCCTATGTGATTCGATAAATGACAACCCAAAGAGTCCTTGGCGGCAGCGTAATGAAATTAGAAAGGAGTTTCTAATTTGCATTATTTGAGTTGTGCATTTAAGGATCGAAATACATATAATTAAATAAAATAAGACTTGACAAAGAATTCCATGTCTTATATTTAATTGGGACATTGTATGGTGGAAGGATTGAATTGTGCGGTAACTATTTACTCAAAGGTTCTTTAATGATTAATGTTGAAATCTATATTATCCGGAAAGTCGTTGATCGCTAGGGAGGGCTTATCCTATTATAGAATAAATATTATTTAAATAAATTAATTGTTTAATTTATTTATTTAAATAAGATTAGAATTGTTCTAATTGATTTATTCACAACCTGCTTAATAATATGGAGAACCTAAAGGGTCACACCATAAAAGGAAGAATAATTATTTAAGAAGTTAATGGCATAATCGTAATAATATAATGTTAAGTATATTTAATTTAATCTATGGTGATAGAATAAATTAAATAGCTTAATATTTATTATTTAATATTTTAGAAATATTAAATATAAATTAATAAGAGGAGTCTTATTAATGTTATTACAATTATTATTATTTTAATTTCTAAAAGAGTTTAGGAATTAATTTAATATAAGTACTCTCATTTATTCCTAATTGGATTAGGAAGGAAAATTAGTTAAAGGAGTTTAATTAATTATCCCTAATAAGATTAGGGAGCTTAATTAATTAAAAGAATTTAATTAATTAAATAAAACCCAATTCCTTAATTGTTAAGATGGGTTGCCCACATCTATAAATAAGAGGAGTCTTATTATGGGTGGGATGGGTTGTTGACTTAAACAACTACGTAATAATTCCAAGTTGTTGGGAGTACACCTTTTCTATAGAGATAGAAAAACTAGGGTTTAGCCAACCAACCCCTTCTTCTTGAATTTTCTTCTTCCTTGGTGGATCACCTCTAGAGGCCAAACACATGGGTGGCTAACGTTGATTAAAGGAAGGAACCAAACCCGGTGGATTCAAGATTGAACGCGAAAGGATTTGGAGGTGAACTTGTACCTGAGGAAGCTCGATCTTCAAGGGTATGATTTTATTCTTTATCTTTTTGTTTAATTAATAATTATGCATAAAGGATGATCCGGGTATATGGTTTGTAAATTTTAAACTCTGATTTTTTCCACGCTTCCGCATTTTTTTTGCAATTTGATTGCGCACATGAATATTACAAACCTAACAAACAGATACTCCATGTTTTGACACCATGTGCCCAAGGAATGCTATTTCCTCAAGCCAGAACTTACATTTCTTCAGCTTGGCATATAGCTTGTTATCACGAAGCCTTTGCAGTACCAGTTTAAAATGGCGCTCATGATCTTCACGACTTTTGGAATAGATGTGGATGGCATTAATAAAGACAACAACGAAATGATCCAAATATTCCTTGAATATTCAGTTCATCATATCCATGAAAGTAGCAGGAGCATTAGTCAATCCAAAAGACATGACTAAAAATTCATAATGCATCTCATAGGAGTTACGAAAGCGATCTTTGGAATATCCTCAGTTTTAACCTTCAGCTGATGATATCCAGAACGAAGATCGATCTTTGAAAAGAATTGTGCTCCTTGTAACTGGTCAAACAGGTCATCAATACGAGGTAGCGGATACATATTCTTGATAGTGACAAGGTTTAATTCTCGGTAATCGATACAAAGTCGCATACTCCCGTCTTTCTTCTTTACAAATAAAACAGGAGCACCCCAAGGAGATGTACTAGGATGAATAAAACCGATGTCCAACAACTCTTGTAGTTGAACCTTTAACTCCTGAAGTTCAATAGGAACCATTCGGTATTGGGTTTTAGAAATGGGTTTTGTACCAGGTTCAAGATCAATAAAAAATTCAACTTCACGTTCCGGGGGTAGACCGGGAAGTTCTTCAAGAAATACGTTAGGAAAGTCAATAACAACAGGAATATTATTCAAATCTGACGTGTCTTTATTCAAATCCATAACATGGGCTAAGAAAGCTTGATGAGTAGTTAACCAATCAATCCCTAAAATCACATCAAAAGCAAGTATCTTTAAAGAGATAAGGTCAACAAGTAATATGATGGTGCCAACTTGGATCAAACAAGATTTATAAACAGTGGATGTGATGAAAGTTTCTCCTAACGGAGTTTCCACAGATAGGTCAAAGTCTAATTTCTCCGGAGTTAAGTTCAAACGTTGAGCACAAGCAGGAGAGATAAATGAATGGGTAGAACTGGTATCTAATAAGGTATAAACTTTGTAAGAGTTTATGATTAGCTTACCCGTGATCACCTCGTTTGGGTTCCTTGCACTTTGACCACTCACGACAAATGCTCTTCCAGGAACCGTTGACTTTGACTTTTTGGGACGACCTTTTGAGTCACCATCCCCAATCGGACTTGGTTTCGTTCTGCATACAATCTCGAGTGATATGTCCTTCCTTTCCACAATTATAGCATACCTTGAATCATTGTGGACGGTTTGGTGATATGTCCCTCTTTTCCATATTTATAAAGATACAACCGGTGGTGGTCGTTCTCCTCCCTTAAAACCGATTCTTCTTTGGTGTTGGCGTCTTCACAAAGTCATTGTTGAATCTCCTCTTTTAAAATCTCCCCACTCTAAACTTCTTCTATTTTTATTGCCACGAGTACCACCGAGTGGTTACCGCTTTTATCTGAATGTTTTCCTCCCCATTGGTTTCATTGCTCACGATCGCCGCCACCCCAGGTATGACCACAGTTGCGGTCCCTTGGTTGAACGTATTTCGCTATCTCGCTAAAATAATTGAGCCACATTGACAACATCTGAATATAAAAAAATTTATGAGAGATAAGATATTGCTTAGAATCTCGAGTTTTAAACCTCTCGAAAACATCCTCGTCATTCGTTCCTCATTCTCTACCAAATGAGGTGCAAACTCAAATAACTCTCTGAACTTACCCTCGTGTTGGGACACCGCCATGTTGTTTTGTTCTAGTCTAATAAACTCTACCTCCTTCATATACGCGAATACTTTCGGGAAAAGTATTTTTCGTTGAAAAGTTTCTCAAACGCTTCCCAAGACATGCTAAGTGCGTGGTGGGTCGGGTGATTCTGAGACTCCACCACGGAACATAAAGGTGGCGAATGGAACCTTCTGTTCCTCTGTGCATCCCAAGACATCGAATATCTTGGTAATTTGCTTGACCCACGTTTCTGCCATGATCGGATCCGGCTTTCCCTTAAATTCAGGTGCTCCCAACTCTTTAAACTGCTTAGGTGTGACAAGCCGCGCATTGCTAGCATTTCCACCCGTATTTTGTGCACGAGTCTCCCTCGTCTGGTTTTGCATAAACTTCAAAAAACTCCTAAACATTCCGTCGTTTATCGTCTGCTCAATGGTGTTGTTTACAGGAGGAATATTGCCTTCCTATTGCACGTTCCCTTGGGTAGTGATTAAAGGTGTTTCCATGGTCTCATTAACTCCACCGTTAATATTCTCAGCTGCCATTCTTAAACACTTCCATAAAACAAGGGTTAATTAAATAAATTAACATATCACATATTAACCATATACTTCAATTGACCAATAAATAAGCTTAGGTATGACACACTAGCGAAGGATTACTCGTCTCTCCCATACTAGTACTATTCCCCGATCTCCGCCAAAGACCATATCCCTAAGCTTTAATACCAACTGTGACGCCCCCAAAATAGGTATACAACACCCATTTTGAGTCGTCAAAATACATGGTACAGAAACAACTACAACTTTAGTAATACAACATAAAAACTGTGAGTTTAAATACAAATATTGTCATCTAGACAATATCCACACTCAAATAAGTCCTCATTACAATTATTGATACACTATTTTATAGAATAGTGAGGACTACTAGAACCATCATTCCACACCCCGACTAGTACTCGCTACATTCATGCCTCCTGAGAAGAAAAATGGAACAACAAGGAAAAGGGTGAGCTCAACTAGCCCAGTAAAGAATATTATGACTAAGATAACATAGAACAAATTATCGTTAGTCTTCAACAGGGAAAAATCTAATAGAATACAATAGACAACCAGTTTTAAATCAATCTTCGCAGCGTAAATAATAATTCATTAGAAGAGTTAAGTAGAGAATGCAAACAATTATCTTCTATATATGACTTTAACAGTTCGTCGTCGATATTTTATCCCTATAACATCAATCAATATATATCTGGAATTAAATATTCATCTTTGCACTACAGGCCAAATGTGACGCCCCCAAAATAGGTATACATCACCCATTCTGAGTTGTTAATACATGGTTCAGAAACAACTACAACTTTATTATTACAATAGTAAAACTGTGAGTTTAAATACAAATATTATCTTCTAGACAATATCAATACTCAAATAAATCCTCATCACATTTATTGATACATTATTTTACAAAAATGGTGAGGACTACTAAACAACTCTCTCTAGAACCTTCATTCCATACCCCCAGGCTAAATACTCGCTATATTCTCGCCTCCCGAGAAGAAAAATGGAACAAAAGGAAAAGGGTGAGCTCAACTAGCCCAAGAAAGAATATTATGACAAAGATAATATACAACAAATTATCATTAGTCTTCAACAGGGAAAAAAACTAATAGAATACAATAGACAACAAGTTTTTAAACCAATATTCGCAATGAAATAATAATTCATTAGAAGAGTTAAGTAGAGAATGCAAACTACTATCTTCTATGTATGAATTTAAAAGTTCGTCATCTATCTTTTATCCTGTAACATCAATCAACATACATCCGAATCAAATATTCATCTTTTGCACTATAGGCCAAAGATATTCATCGATTAGTCATGTTCATCTAAACAACCTGCTCATCTTTGCACTACGGCCAAAGATATTCATCGAAATCATTCATCTTTTGCACTACAAAGCCAAAGATATTCATCGAAATCATTCATCTTTGCACTACTGGCCAAAGATATTCAATAATATCATCATTTAAGGTAAGTATGATGAAAATATTTTTAAAGAAATGAATCCAATTGAAACAAAATGACAAGGATTAAGGATTAAGGATTCGTACTTTATTATGTCCAAAAATACCTCAAAAATAATCATAGTGGTGTAAAATTCAAGAATGATCAAAACATGGATACAATCAAATCTAGTATCCGTAATAGATATTTTGACAAAAAGAAGAAATTTCATTTTTGATGAATAGTCTTGTCGTATTCGTGAATAATAGTCGATATACGTGAATAAAGTCTTGCAGTATCGTGAATAGTAACTCGACACCAAAATTCCAAATTTGATAAAAACTTGGATCAATATTTCAAAGATAATGATATTGAAGAAATAATATCATTACGAAAAAAAAATATCCACTTACTCGAAAGATCAAGACTTAAATTTGAAACAGGATATAGGCTATAACTTGAACTTGCAATCAGTATAACAATACTCAAAGTATACTCAAAATACTCACAAGAATACGCTTTCGATAATATAGAGAGAAAACTTCGAGTTTACGTGTGATTTTCAATTCTAACCTAAGCACCTTATATTTATAGGAAAATGCTTAGAACACCAAAGCGAAAATTTAATATAATAATAATATATATAATCAAATTTCCTCGCTTTTACAAATCTGGTCCAAACTTCAGCCACACATGTGCCAAAAAACAATAAAACGTTTTTCTTAATAAAAATAATTAAAACTTCCAAAATCAATTATTTGAACTTGAACTTCAATAATTCATAATAAATAGTTCTTTTATCAAAAAATTCAATCTCGAGACTTTTATAGGAAATTCAATTCTCTACAACTTTGCGAAGAAAGTTTTTCCAAATTCCAAACAAAAATTGGCAAATCCACAAGCGGGCAATTTTACAATATATAATCAAATTTCGATCGATAAATGGGGTCCAATTAGACATATTTTAACATGTTTTAAATATTTATTGCAACAAAAATACTCTTCATCCTCGTATACTCATATATCCCACATTCGTTGTAAAAATATCACCATTATTATATTATTAAAATATAATAATATATTTAAATAAATTATTTTATCGAGAAAAAGATAAAATTTCAATTTTCAACAATTGTCACATTAAAAATTTTCTCCATCTATATCCACACAAAATCAATATTTTTCTTATCATATGAATCAATAATTGATTATTCACAAATAATATTACAGAATCACAATATTGACAACCAGGCAGTTCCCAAGAAAGATGGGGCTTTCCAATAAAGATTTCTCCTTCTTGGTAGCCAATTAGGTGACCAAACCTCTCCTTAGACGTAACTTTCTAGACATTGCCAATAATGTTATCCAATAATATTATTCAGATAATATGAATTATTGCTCGATAATAGAAAATACTATGTAATGACAAATTATAGAAACAACGAAGAATATAAAATATCAATACAAAATGATTATTGAATCAATAAAATCTTTGAGCGATAATTCTCGTAACCATTATTAAGTAGTGCCTTCTTACGTAAGAATCAATAATTGGTGCAATACCGTAGTGCTACTATGTTTTAACCAATTTAGTATTTTAACAAGATTAATCTGTAACAACTACTGCCAAGTTTTTAAACAACTTATATTTGTGCGTTTTCTTCATCCAATCGCTTTTCAGTTATGGGGCCCACACATGGGCTGGGCCAATCGTCACGAATATTCCCGACGATCATTTAATATTCCACGACCAAACGAATATTCCCCGACAACAATGAATATTTTATAACCACTTGCTTATTTTGAAATATTTACGTATTTTACCCCTAACTATCCACATTAATCAAATCAACCCTTACTATTTCAAAGTAATAAATAGAGAAAATTAAATTTCATTAATAATAAGTTGGGGTCTTACAACCTCCCCTCCTTATGAAATTTCGTCCTCGAAATTGACGCACGTACCTGGTATTTCGAAAAGGTGAGGATACCTCGCTTTCATTTCCGTTTCCAATTCCTAGGTCATTTCCTCTATAGCATGATTCCTCCACAGAACTTTAACTTGTGGTACGACCTTTGCGCATAGGACATGCTCCTTCCTATCCAAGATCTTGACAGGTACCTCCTCATACGTTAAGTCTTCGGCTATCTCGTCCGGGTTCTAACTCTATAACGTGGTTCGGGTCTTTCATATTTCTTTAAGTATAGATATGTGAAACACATTATGAACACGAGACATACTTTCGAGGTAACGCGAGTCTATAGGCTACATTTCCTACTCGTTTAAGAATTTGAAATGGACCAATAAATCGTGGATTGAGCTTTCCTCTCTTCCCAAATCTTGTAACTCCCTTCCATGGAGCAACTCATGAACAATACATGATCCCCACACTAAATTCCACGTCCTTTCGATGAAGATCCGCATAACTCTTTTGTCGATCTTGTCTTTGTTTGTATCGTTGTCGAATCATTTGGATCTTTTCTACGTGATCATACGTACATTCAACTCGGGTCCCAATAATGTTGCTTCACCCACCTCGTCCCAACATACTTTGAGAGCGACACTTTCGTCCATATAATGCTTCAAATGGAGCCACACCTATACTTGCTCGATAATCTGTTGTTGTAGGAGAATTCCACCAATGGTAAATACTTATCCCAACCGCCTGAAGTCTAGGACACGAGTCTTAATAAATCTTCAAGAGTTTGAATAGTCCTTTCTCGATTGTCCGTCTGCTTTGAGGATGGTATGCTGAATCAATCGTAAATCCGTGCCCATAGCTTTTTCCAAGCTAACCCAAAATCTTGAAGTGAATCTTGGGTCACGATCCAAACTATGGATACAGGCATGCCATGCAACCTCACAATCTCATTCATGTACATACTAGCAAGACGTTCAAGGAATAAGTCTCCGTATTGGCAAGAAATGAGCGGAACTTGGTTAATCTATCAACAATAACCCAAATAGCATTGATGCCTTGAGAAACCGTAGGAAGACCCACGTGAAATCCATGGTAATATGTTCCCACTTCCATTTCGAATCTCAAGTGGTTGCAACGGACCCTTAGGTACTAGATGCTCCGCTTTACATGTTGACAAGTTAAACACATCGAGATAAACTTTGTAATCTCTCTCTTCATATTGTTCCACCAAAATGTATGTCAAGATCACGATACTGCTTTAGTACTTTCAGGATGGATTGCAAATGGTGTATTGTGTGCCTCCATCATAATATTGTACTTCAAATCAGAGTCGTTAGGGACACAAAGTCTAGAGTGGACTCGAAGTATTCCTTCTTCATCAATTCTCGCTTCCGGAATAGCTCCTTCTTGTACTTTGTTCTTCATACGCATCGACTCAAGGGTGGTGGCTTGAGCAACCTTAAATTTTTCTATTAAAGTTGGCTCTATGCGTATACTTGACATCATCGCACTCATTCCCGCATATGATCTTCTACTCAACGCGTCAGCTACCACGTTCGCTTTTCCAGGATGGTATTGAATAGTGTGGTCGTAGTCTTTCAATAGCTCGAGCCAACGTCGCTACCGCATGTTGAGTTCTTTTTGAGTGAAGAAATATTTAAGGCTTTTATGATCTGAATATATCTCCACTTTCTCCCCATATAGATAGTGCCTCTATATCTTTAAGCGAAAAACGATCGCCGCTAACTCTAGATCATGAGTAGGATAATTCCTCTCATATTCTTTAAGTTGTCGCGAGGCATAAGCTATGACTTTCCCCCACGTTGCATGAGAACACATCCTAACCCTTTGCTTCAAGCATCATTTGAGATAACAAATCCATCCATACCGGATGGTATTGTTAGAACAGTCTTGAAATGAGTCTCCTCTTAAGCTCTTGAAACTCTTCTCGCATTCTTCGCTCCAAATGAATTTTGTATCCTTCCTAGTTCTTTGGGTTAATGGAGTAGCGATTCGAAAACCCTTCCACAAATCTCCGATAATAACCAATTAAGCCCAAGAAGCTACGTGCTTGATCAACACCTCCTCGGTTGCTACCAACTTTGTATTGCTTCAATCTTCGCCGGATCAACAAATACTCCATGTTTCGACACCACGCGCTCAAGGAATGCTACTTCCTCGCCGAACTCGCATTTCTTCAATTTGGCATATAGTTGGTTTTCACGAAGCCTTTGGAGTACCGACTTCAAATGGTGCTCATGATCTTCACGGCTTTTGGAATATATGAGGATGTCATCAATAAAGACAACAACGAATTGATCCAAATATTTCTTGAATACTCGATTCATCATATCCATGAAAGCCATAGGGAGCATTGGTCATCCGAAAGACACGACTAAGAATTCATAATGCCCGTCTTCGAGTTCTAAAGCGCGCTCTTTGGAATATCCTCGCCTCTAATCTTCATTGATGATATCCGAATCGAAGATCAATTTTTGAAAAGAATTGTGCCCCTTGCAATCGGTCAAACAAGTCATCAATACGAGGTAGAGGATACCTATTCTTGATGGTGACATGGTTCAATTCTCGATAGTCAATACAAAGTCGCATACTCCCGCCTTTCTTCTTTACGAATAAAAACAGAGCACCCCAAGGAGATGTACTTGGGACGAATGAAACTGATGTCCAATAATTCCTGTAGTTGGACCTTTAACTCCTGAAGTTCAATAGGAGCCATTCGATATGGGGTTTTAGAAATGGGCTTTGTACCAGGTTCAAGATCAATAAAGAATTTAACTTCACTATGAGACCCCATATTTTATCAATAAAGATTTAAATTTTGTCGAAATAATTTTTAATATTATGGTGTGAATTTGAGATAATATTATAGTTGTGGGTAGTATTTATAAATTTTGCAAAGTATGCAAGTTGTTATAAAATATTCGTTTGGTCTGGGAATATTCTTTTGTTAGGGAATATTCAGATAATCTACTCAATCATTGGTGGACCCCTAGCGAAATTATTGTCGGATTGAGAAAACGACAAAAATATTTTATAAAAATAACTACGGAGGTGTTACCGTTAAAAGCTGTTGAACTACCCGGTAGTAAAGTACGATGTCTGGCGTGGTTGCATAAGTAGCACACGGTATTGATTATTGATGCTTACGTGAGAAGTCACTCACCTATCCCGGATAAATTATATTATAAATGTTTAATATTTATCTTTTATCTCATTTGATTGATTCTTTATATTGTTATCCTCATGTTTATATTATGTTGAAAGTCATCATGTATTCAGTGGTGCATAGATGGACTTGGTATGATTATGACCGAGGATTGTTCGGGTATAATCATAACCGTAATTGAAAACACGATTATCTTTGGTAGTAGTGCATGGATAATTTGTGGTCGTGATACTAATGAATACACGATTATCTTTGGTAGTATTACATGGATAATTTGTGGTCGTGATACTAATGAATACACGATTATCTTTGGCCGTAGTGCATGGATAATTTGTGGTCGTGATACTAATGAATACACGATTATCTTTGGCCGTAGTGCATGGATAATTCGTGGTCGTGATACTAATGAATATCCTTGGCACGTAGAAAAGGGGATGATTCGATGATATGGATTAATTATTGAAATGAGTCTCAAAGAATGAAATATTAATTCATGGATGTGGTAAAAGTCATCTTTGGCCGTAGTAGACTTGGTATGATTATGACCAAGGATTATTCGGTATAATCATGACCGTAAATGAAAACACGAATATCCTTGGCCAGTGGTGCATGGATAATTCGTGGTCGTGATACTATTAAGTCGCATCTCAAAGATTATTGGTTTTATGATTTGTATATCTTTGGCCTGTAGTGCAAAGATGAATTGTTAATAAATATCTTTGGCCGGATTGCAAAGATGAATTTAATGTTTTCAACGATAAAGGTATTCAAGGTATCCTCACCTCTTTATCATACCAGGTACGTACCCTAATTTCGAGGGTGAAATTCCATAAGGAGGGAGATTGTGAGACCCCATATTTTATCAATAAAGATTTAAATTTTGTCGAAATAATTTTTAATATTATGGTGTGAATTTGAGATAATATTATAGTTGTGGGTAGTATTTATAAATTTTGCAAAGTATGCAAGTTGTTATAAAATATTCGTTTGGTCGGGAATATTCTTTTTTGTTAGGGAATATTCGCATAACTACTCAATCATTGATGGACCCCACAAATGTAATTATTGTCCGATTGAGAAAACGACAAAAATATTTTATAAAAATAACTACGAGGTGTTACCGTTAAAACCGTTGAACTACCCGGTGGTAAAAAAGTACAATGTACGCGGCGTCGTATGCATAGTAGCATACTGGTATTGATTATCGATGCTTACGTGAGAAGTCACTCATTATGCTCAATTATTACTACAAAGAAATTCTTTGCATCATATCTCTTATATTATTGATTCAATTATTGTCACAAGATCATCTCAGATAATATGTTATATTATTAATTGAGACGACAAGTTATAAATGATTAATAATTGTTGAAAGATTAAAAATGTGTTGATTAAAAATAAAATGATTTGTGGTAATATTTATTCAATCCTTAATGTATATAAAGAGTTTGTTATGAGACGTTTGTGGTAAGTTTGATTATTTTATGGGGGCCCATATGTATGCAATCTAAGAGTCTCTTGGTCAATAGTAATTACCTTTGTGAATAGTAATTACCTTCGTCAATAAGTATTTACCTTCCGTCAATAGTATTTACCTTCGTCGATAGTAATTACCTTCGTCGATAGTAATTACCTTTGTGAATAGTAATTACCTTCGTCGAATAGTATTTACCTTCGTCGATAGTAATTACCTTCGTCAATAGTAATTACCCTTGTGAATAGTAATTACCTTCACAATAGTAATTACCTTTACCGACGTCAAACCACTTGGCGTTTCACATTACAAAGGCCAAACCACTTCTTGCCGTTTCACATTACAAAGCGCCAAACCACTTGTCGTTTCACATTACTGAAAGCGCCGAACCACTTGTCGTTTCACATTACAGCGCCGAACCACTTTTCTTTTTACATCACCAATTAATCAAGCCACTTGCCTTTTCACATGGTAGGTGCTAAGCTAGAAATCTTCTATAAATAGAGGCCTAGTGCTTCATTATTTTCACGAATTCAATTCACCGAAACTCTAGAGAGAAACTATAGAGAGAAAGAAGAAAAGTATTATGTTACTTCACCTTGCCAATATTCAGTTCTTCTAAGGTAGGGAATATTATTTGTTGTATTCGTAAGGGGTGTTATTCTTTCTTATTCATGAAGAGAACTGTTGTTATTCCATTGCTTATTATTCATTGAATAACTCAGTAAAAGTGGTATACCCTATACATAACCTCAGTATACGCCAGCGTACCATATACTTGGTGAAATTCTTATATTATTCCATTCTTATTTATTCTCGTTGGAATAACTCAGTATCTGCTGGAATCTCCTATACTTGGTGATCTCCTTCATTATTCCATTCTTTATTATTCTCGTTGGAATATCCTCGCATGCGTGTTTTTACACCTTTACCGTTCCATTGTTTATTATTCAAAGATTTATTATTCTCATTGATCATCCTGTTGATTGTGAATTTCACCGACTGGTTCCGTTATTATTATTCTCATTGAATAACTCCTTTGTCATCTGCAATCTGCACCGCATGCGTGGTGATTTCTTTTGTTATTCCATTCTTTATTATACTCGGTTGGTTAAATCTTTGACTTCTATACTCCATGAAATTAGTGGAATATCCTTGATATTTGCGCTTCATCCAAAGATCTTTTCATGGAAATATTCTTCCGATCATTCTTGAATTTTACTTCTACAAAAAGATTATCATTTTGACAATTTGGACGTTAATAATTCTGGATAAAATAATTCTTGAACTTTTTTTATTGAATTATTATGTCATTGTCATAATCCTCATGTTATATTATGTTATCTTCTACTTACGTGTATAGATGAACTTAGTATGATTATGACCGTGGATCATTCTAAGATAATCATGGCTTGTTATAAATGATGTGATAAAAGTCCTCTCGGTGGCTCATAATGCGTTGATGGATAATTTTTGGTATGATTATGACCAGGGGTGATTCGGTATAGTCATGACCATTGATAATTTGATGAATATCCTTGGCCATATTGCAGGGGTGATTCGATAATGTGGATTATTTATTAAAGCTAAGTCTCAGCTATAACAGTGATGAAAAACCTTTTAAAACCTAAAAGATAGTTGACTTTATTCTCTACTTGACTCTTTTAATGGATTGTTTATTCCGCTGCAGTTAAACTTGTTGTCTATTGTATTTTATCAGTTTAACACTGTTGAAGGCTAATGATAAATTATTCTGCATTATCTTAGTCATAATATTTCTTACTGGGCTAGTTGAGCTCACCCTTTCTTTCATTGTTCTCTTCAGGAAATGAGAACATAGCTGGGACGAGTCGGGGAACGGAGTATGGTCCAGTGGATAGCATTAGCAGTCATCACTATTCTGTGAAATAGTGTGATAATAGTAGTAATGAGGACTCCTTTTGAGTTTGTATAATATCTAGTAGACAATATTTGTATTCAAACTCACAGTTTATGTCGTATTGTACACCTACGCTTATATTAGTAAGTTGTATTTGAATTTATGTACCATGTAAGTGGCGACCCAAGATGGTGATGTATACCTAATTTTGGGGCGCCACGGTTGAGTATCGAGCTTAGGGATATGATCCCCGGCTAAGATGTAAGAATAGTACTAGGAGGGAGAGACGGGAATACCTTCGCTAGTATGACCTACCTAAGTTTATTTGGTATTTGATTGGTCGGTCAGAGTATAGTGATAATATGTTGCATGTCAATTAACCCTTATTTTGTGGCAGTGTTTGGAAATGGCAGCTGAAAATATACACAATGGAGTGAATGTGACCGTTGTGACACCTTTAATCACTAATCAAAGTTAATGCAAAGGTCGACGAGGAACAAATTAGAGATATCCACGTAGTGAATGAAGAACTAATTGTTGCACTTGAGCTAGTTGCGAGGTAGCAAATGAGAGTGAGGAAGAAGAGGAAGAAGAGGAACCCGAGGAGAATTGGTTAGAAGAAGTTTATGATCAAAACTTAGAATTACAAAATCGTGTTCGTGAGCTAGAAGAACAAAAGTTGAAGAACGGCAAACTGGTCGTGGAACAAAGGGATACAACAATTCAAAATTGGGTTACCCGATATGTGATGCTCGAACAAAATCACGCTTTGGCGGTGTAAGATATTAAAGTTGGAATCGAGAATTTAAAAATCAAAGATCACCGAAAAGAAGAAACAACCGAACGAAGGAGAATAGGCGATGCATGGGTAAAAGTCGCACAACGCGTTGATAGTGTAGAAAAAGACGTCCGATCCAATAAAGCCAAAATAGATGAAATGGACTTTGCTTTTTGACAAAGAATTGGGAGAACCCAACATCGAATTCGAATTACCACATGCATAGCGGTCAACCCGAATTCGATATGGATTGGAGAATAATGATTCAAATCATGGATCGTGAATGTGAAGAAGCACTTAAGGGTGGAATGTACCCTATAGTAAAGTCAAACTCTAGAATTTAAGCGAGAGCGTTTATTTAGAAACCCGAACGAAGTTATTACGGGTAAATTAATTATAAATTTTTACTGAAGTCTATACTTTATTTAATACAAGTTCTACCCACTCTTTTATTCTACCTAGTTGTGTTCAATGTTTAAATTTGACTCGGAAAAATTAGACTTTGATTTTCTATTGAAACTTCGTTGGGAGAAACCTTCATACCTCCAATCGCTTATTAATCTTGTTGTTTCAAATAAACACTTTCACGATCTTATCTCTTTGAAAATACTTGCCTTTGAGGTAATTTTTGAAAATGATTGATTAACTACTCATTATTCTTTTTGTAAGGTTGTTAGCTTTCATATTCCTAACCAACCTCATTATACTGAATTCAAAGTAACCAAACCCTAAAGTTAATCAATGTTATTTCAAGCCATAAGTAAAGAGCCCCATCCTTTCGTTGTTGACTTCCTTGTGTGAAATGCACCAAGCCGACTTTACAGAGGCGACGCCGTGGATCAAGATGGCAAGTTGATAGGTATCATTGTGAGGTGCTATCCAGGTTAAGGGATAGAAGTCACAGTTGGTATTAATGTGACGTACTATCCAAGTCTTGGACGAGAGTAACAGTTTTGAATGATATTTCTATCATTAATAAATTTCTTGGCGTATTCTTGAAGTCTTCCTAGCCTACCCTAGAACGTGAAATCGAATTTTGTATTGACCCCAGTATAAAAACCCATTTCTTAAACCCTCAAATATTTCTTCAACTAAAAGGATCTGTTTACGTGGATTATGATGAAAGTCATAATAAAAGGATAGAACTGATGAAAATCATGGGTATATGAAGTGTTAGTAAATTTTAAGATGAGTTATGTTGGTTAGTATGTGAAAACATGAAAGTTTCTTAGAAATCACAAAGAGTTGAAAATCAGATTTTGGTGAAAAACGTAACATGAAATTCAATTGACCATATCTCCTATTATATTTTGAATTTTTGAGTGTGGTCAAGTCCTAGAGTTAGATCTATGAGTTACCTAACTAATCTAAGTGGAATTACTGGAAAAGGTGTTGTAGATTTTTGTGTGGACTGATTTTAGCAAAGGAGTGCAAAGCTGCAAAAACCAAAAAAAGCTACTGCCATAATTTTAGACGGGCTGTTTCGGCCACTTAAATTATGAGAAAAATTCTGGCCTTTTGGGACTTGAAGGTATATGGTATAAAGTACCTCCTGTCCAAAAATGAGCTCATTCTGAGTTAAAATGAGCAAGTTATGACTATTTCAATATTTAGGTTTTTCCGACGAAAAACGCTATAACCGGAGTTCTATAACTCCGATGACCATGAAATTTAAACTGGAAGCTCACGTTAACATGTGTAAGGTCCTGCCAAGATTTGGGAATTTTTGGAGTTAAACTTGAGGTAGCTAATTTCTTAAGGAATTAATTAGAAATTGATTTTTGAAAAATAGTAAATGAATTTTAAAAATTCGAGAAAATATATTTTCATTATGGGACTATATTATGCTAAAACCCAAAAAGAAATATTTTTGGGACTAATTTGGTATTTTCATGAAAATAGTTTAGTTATGAACATATGAGTTAAATATGTTATGTGAAGTAACAAAGTTGAAAATAGGATTTTATGGCTAGAGAATCCTATATAGAATATATGCATATTTTTTTGATGAGGGATTCGATAATTGGTGATGATATCTTATGAGTATGACATTTTGGATGATTAAATGCATTATATGGTAAAAGCGTAAACAATTGAGATAAATTGTTTATAAATTTAAGAAGTGATTAAAATATTGTTATAATATTAATGATATTAGATTATGAGATTATTAAGTGATTGATAACATGGGGATATTCTTGAATCCTGGATAAATTATATTATAAATGTTTAATATTTATCCTTTATCTCATTTGATTGATTCTTTATATCGTTATCCTCATGTTTATATTATGTTGAAAGTCATCTGTGGCCTGTAGTGCATAGATGGACTTGGTATGATTATGACCAGGGATTGTTCGGTATAATCATAACCGTAATTGAAAACACGATTATCTTTGGCCGTAGTGCATGGATAATTTGTGGTCGTGATACTAATGAATACACGATTATCTTTGGTCGTAGTGCATGGATAATTTGTGGTCGTGATACTAATGAATACACGATTATCTTTGGTCGTAGTGCATGGATAATTTGTGGTCGTGATACTAATGAATACACGATTATCTTTGGCCGTAGTGCATGGATAATTTGTGGTCGTGATACTAATGAATACACGATTATCTTTGGCCGTAGTGCATGGATAATTCGTGGTCGTGATACTAATGAATATCCTTGGCCTGTAAAGTGGGATGATTCGATGATATGGATTAATTATTGAGCTGAGTCTCAGCAATGAAATATTAATTCATGGATGTGGTAAAAGTCATCTTTGGTCAGTAGTAGACTTGGTATGATTATGACCAAGGATTATTCGGTATAATCACGATCAGAATGAAAACACGAATATCCTCGGCGTTGGTGCATGGATAATTCGTGGTCGTGATACTATTAAGTCGCGCCTCAAAGATTATTGGTTTTATACGATTTGTATATCTTTGGCCCGTAGTGCAAAGATGAATTGTGAATAAATATCTTTGGTAGGATTGCAAAGATGAATTTAATGTTTTCAACGATAAAGGTATTCAAGGTATCCTCACCTCTTTATCATACCAGTATCGCACCCTAATTTCGAGGGCAAAATTCCATAAGGAGGGAGATTGTGAGACCCCATATTTTATCAATAAAGATTTAAATTTTGTCGAAATAATTTTTAATATTATGGTGTGAATTTGAGATAATATTATAGTTGTGGGTAGTATTTATAAATTTTGCAAAGTATGCAAGTTGTTATAAAATATTCGTTTGGTCGGGGAATATTCTTTTTGTTAGGGAATATTCGTTCAACGGCTCAATCATTGATGGACCCCACAACATAATTATTGTTCGATTGAGAAAATGACAAAAATATTTTATAAAAATAACGGCGGAGGTGTTACCGTTAAAACTGTTGAACTACCCGGTGGTAAAAGTACAGTAATACGCGTGGTTGCATAGTAGCATACGGTATTGATTATTGATTCTTACATGAGAAGTCACTCAGCTATGCTCAATTATTGCTACAGTAATTGCTGCATCATATCTCTTATATTATTGATTCAATTATTGTCACAGTATCATCTGTATAATATGTTATATTATTAATTGAGACGACAAGTTATAAATGATTAATAATTGTTGAAAGATTAAAAAATGTGTTGATTAAAAATAAAATGATTTGTGGTAATATTTATTCAATCCTTAATGTATATAAAGAGTTTGTTATGAGACGTTTGTGGTAAGTTTGATTATTTTATGGGGGGCCCATATGTCATTATCTAAGAGTCTCTTCGTCAATAGTAATTACCTTTGTGAATAGTAATTACCTTCGTCAATAGTATTTACCTTCGTCAATAGTATTTACCTTCGTCAATAGTAATTACCTTCGTCAATAGTAATTACCTTTGTGAATAGTAATTACCTTCGTCAATAGTATTTACCTTCGTCAATAGTAATTACCTTCACAATAGTAATTACCCTAGTGAATAGTAATTACCTTCGTCAATAGTAATTACCTTTACCGTACGTCAAACCACTTGGCGCTTTCACATTACAAAGTCCAAACCACTTGCCGCTTCACATTACAAAAGCGCCAAACAACTTGTCATTTCACATTACAGGAGTCGAACCACTTGTCGTTTCACATTACAGGCGTCGAACCACTTTTATTTTTACATCACCAGTCGTCAAGCCACTTGCCTTTTCACATGGTAGGTGCTAAGCTAGAAATCTTCTATAAATAGAGGCCTAGTGCTTCATTATTTTCACTTAATTCACTTTGAAACTCTAGAGAGAGAAACTATAGAGAGAAAGAAGAAAAGTATTCTGCTACTTCACCTTGCCAATATTCAGTTCTTCTAAGGTAGGGAATATTATTTGTTATACCCGTAAGGGGTGTTATTCTTTCTTATTCATGAAGAGAACTATTGTTATTCCATTGCTTATTATTCTGTTGGAATAACCTGTAAAAGTGGTATACCCTATACATAACCTGTATACGCGGCATACCCTATACTTGGTGAAATCCTTATATTATTCCATTCTTATTTATTACATTGGAATAACTCAGTATATGCTGATCCCCTATACTTGGTGATCTTCTTCTCATTATTCCATTCTTTGTTATTCTCATTGGAATATCCTCGTCGTGTGTTTTACACCGGACCGGTTCCATTGTTTATTATTCAAATTTATTATTCTGTTGGATCATCCTCAGCTTGCGTGAATTTCACCGACCGGTTCCGTTATTATTATTCATTGGAATAACTCGTCTATCGCGGTACCGCATGCATGGTGATTTCTTTTGTTATTCCATTCTTTATTATACTCGGTTGGTTAAATCTTTGACTTCTATACTCCATGAAATTAGTGGAATATCCTTGATATTTGCGCTTCATCCAAGATATCTTTTCATGGAAATATTCTTCCGATCATTCTTGAATTTTACTCTACAAAAAACAAGATCATTTTTACAATTTGACGTTAATAATTCTCGGATAAAATAATTCTTGAACTTGTTTTATTGAATTATTATGTCATTGTCATCATCCTCATGTTATATTATGTTATCTTCTTGACTTACGTGTATAGATGAACTTAGTATGATTATGACCGTGGATCATTCGGTATTATCATGGCTTGTTATAAATGATGTGATAAAAGTCCTCGAAGGGGCTGTAATGCGTTGATGGATAATTTTGGTATGATTATGACCGGGGTGATTCGGTATAGTCATGACCATTGATAATTTGATGAATATCCTCGGTCAGTAGTAGTGGTGATTTGATGATGTGGATTATTTATTAAAGCTGAGTCTCAGCTATAACAGTGATGAAAAACCTTTTAAAACCTAAAAGATAGTAGACTTTATTCTCTACTTGACTCTTTTAATGGATTGCTTATTCCGCTGCAGTTAAACTTGTTGTCTATTGTATTTTATCAGTTTAACAATCGTTGAAGGCTAATGATAAATTATTACGCATTATCTTAGTCATAATATTTCTTCTTTGGGCTAGTTGAGCTCACCCTTTCTTTCACCGTTTCTCTTGAGAAATGAAAACATAGTTTGGGATGAGTCGGGGAACGGAGTAATGGTCAAGAGGATAGCATTAGTAGTCCTCACTATTCTGTGAAATAGTGTGATAATAGTAGTAATGAGGACTCCTTTTGAGTTTGTATAATATCTAGTAGACAATATTTGTATTCAAACTCACAGTTTATGTCGTATTGTACACGACAGTTATATTAGTAAGTTGTATTTGAATTTATGTACCACGTAAGTGGCGACCCAAGATGGGTGATGTATACCTAATTTTGGGGGCGTCACATTCACGTTCTGGGGGTAGACCGAAAAGTTCTTCAGGAAATACGTCAGGAAAGTCAATAACAACAGGAATATTATTCAAATTTGACGTGCCTTTATTCAAATCCATAACATGGACTAAGAACTTGACATCCGTAATAAACGAATGACTTCATGGCTTGATATGAAAATGTTTGACTACAATGGTTTGATTGCTTGAATTCGATTAACAGGTTGCTTAAGAATATGAAAACTAACAACCTTACGAAAGTAATCAATTTCGGCATGATGAGTAGTTAACCTTAAAATCACATCAAAAGAAAATATCTCTATAGAAATAAGGTTAACAGGTAATGTGATAGTGCCAACCTGAATCAAGCAAGATTTCTAAACAACGGATGTAATGAAAGTTTCTCCTAACGGAGTCTCCATAAATAGGTCAAAGTCTAATTTCTCCGTAGTCAAGTTCAAATGTTGAGTGCAAGCAAGAGAGATAAAAGAATGGGTAGAACTGGTATCTAGTAAGGTATAAACTTTGCAAGAATTTATAATTAACTAACCTGCGTATAACCGTTCGGGTTCCTCGCATTTTGACCGGCCACGACAAACGCTCTTCCGAGAACCGCCGATTGACTTTGACTTTTCTCGGGACATCCTTTTGAGTCACCATTCCATTGGATCTGGTTTTGATACTGCATAATCTCGAGCGATATGTCCTTCTTTTCCACAATTATAGCATACCTTAAACTGTTGTGGGCGCTTTGGGGTGATATGTCCCTCTTTCCGCATTTGTAACATACGACCGGTGGTCTTTCTCCTCCTTGGAACCATTATTACTGGCGCCGACATCTTCACATGGTCGTTGTTGAATCTCCTCTTTTAAAATCTCCTCCCGACTCGCTTCTTCTATTTTCATGGCCATGATTACCACCACGAGTGGTTACCGCCTTTGTCCGTATTCTTCTTTCTCCACCGGTTATCGTTATTCGATGATCGCTATCTTCGATGATGATCCTCGGTTATAGTCCCTCGGTTGAACGTACTCGTTATCTCGCTTCTAACAATGAGCCTCGCTGACAACATCTGAATAGAGAGAAATTTATGAGAAATGAGATAATCGACGTATCGCCGGTTTCAAATCTCTCGTAAACATCCGCGTCATACGTTCCTCATTCTCCACCAAATGAGGTGCAAACCTAGATAACTCTGCAAACTTTTCCTCGTCTTTGAGACACACCGCCATGTTGTTTTGTTCTAATCTGATGAACTCCACTTCCTTCATATGACGAACACTTTCGTGAAAGTATTTGTCATTAAATAGTTTCTAAAATGTCTCCCAAGACATGCTTGAGTCTGCCGGATGGGTACGCTTCACGACTCCACACCAAGAGTACGCCTCGCCACGGAACATAAAGGTGGCGAATGGAACCTTCTGTTCTCCGCATCCCAAGACATCGAATATCTTGGTAATTTGTTTGACCCATGTTTCCGCCATGATCGGATCCGGCTTTCCCTTAAATTCGTGGTCCTAACTCTTTGAACTGCTTGGTTGTGACAACCCGTGAATTGCTATCATTTCCTCCTCAGATTTTGAACACGAGTCTGCGCCTCGTTTGATTTTTGCATGAACCGTAAAAAGCTTCTAAATATCCCTCGTTCATCATCTCGCTTAGTGGTGTTATTCACGGGAGGTACATTGCCACTGTTGTTGCACGTTCTCCTCGTTGGTAAGTACAGCATCTCCACGGTCTCATTTACTCCTTATTAATATTCTTAGTCGACATTCTCAAATACTGTCATAAAACAAGGGTTAATTAAGGAAATCAATATATCACATAATATCCCTATATACTAACCAACTAACAAATAAGCTTAGGTAGGACACACTAGCGAAGGATTTACTCGTCTCTCCCCTCCTAGTTCTATTCCCCGATCTCCGCCAGAGATCATATCCCTAAGCTCTGATACCAACTGTGACGCCCCCAAAATTGGTAAACATCACTCCATACGAAATGAGTCTCCTTTTGAGATCATGGAAACTCTTCTCGCATTCCTCACTCCATACGAATTTGTATCTTTACGAGTCAGCTGAGTTAACGGAGTAGCGATTCGAGAGAATCCTTCCACAAATCTTCGATAATAACCAAATTTAAGCCCGAAAGCTACGTGCATTTGGCCACCGCTTTTGGTTGCTCCCAACTTTTTATTGCTTCAATCTTCGCCGGGTTAACAGATACTCCATGTTTTGACACCATGTGCCCAAGGAATGCTATTTCCTCAAGCCAGAACTTACATTTCTTCAGCTTGGCATATAGCTTGTTATCACGAAGCCTTTGCAGTACCAGTTTAAAATGGCGCTCATGATCTTCACGACTTTTGGAATAGATGAGGATGACATCAATAAAGACAACAACGAACTGATCCAAATATTCCTTGAATACTCAGTTCATCATATCCATGAAAGCAGCAGGAGTATTAGTCAATCCAAAAGACATGACTAAGAATTCATAATGCCCTGCATCGAAGTTCTCGAAAGCGCCTCTTTGAATATCCTCGCTTTTAACCTTGGTTGATGATATCCGAATCGAAGATCGATCTTTGAAAAGAATTGCGCTCCTTGTGGCGGGTCAAACAGTCATCAATACGAGGTAGCCGATACTATTCTTGATAGTGACATGGTTTAATTCCCGGTAATCGATACAAAGTCGCATACTCCCGTCTTTCTTCTTTACAAATAAAACAGGAGCACCCCAAGGAGATGTACTAGGATGAATAAAACTGATGTCCAACAACTCTTGTAGTTGAACCTTTAACTCCTGAAGTTCAATAGGAACCATTCGGTATTGGGTTTTAGAAATGGGTTTTGTACCAGGTTCAAGATCAATAAAAAATTCAACTTCACGTTCCGGGGGTAGACCGGGAAATTCTTCAGGAAATACGTCAGGAAAGTCAATAACAACAGGAATATTATTCAAATCTGACGTGTCTTTATTCAAATCTATAACATGGGCTAAGAATGCTTGACATCCGTTTTTCAATAAACGAATAGCTTTATGACTTGATATGACAATGATTGATTTTAATGGTTTAGTTGCTTGACTTCGAACAACAGGTTGTTTAGGAATATGAAAACTAACAACCTTACGAAAACAATCAATTTTGGCATGATGAGTAGTTAACCAATCAATCCCTAAAATCACATCAAAAGCAAGTATCTTTAAAGAGATAAGGTCAACAAGTAATATGATGGTGCCAACTTGGATCAAACAAGATTTATAAACAGTGGATGTGATGAAAGTTTCTCCTAACGGAGTTTCCACAGATAGGTCAAAGTCTAATTTCTCCAGAGTTAAGTTCAAACGTTGAGCACAAGCAGGAGAGATAAATGAATGGGTAGAACTGGTATCTAATAAGGTATAAACTTCGTAAGAGTTTATGATTAGCTTACCCGTGATCACCTCGTTTGGGTTCCTTGCACTTTGACCAGTCACGACAAATGCTCTTCCAGGAACCGTTGACTTTGACTTTTTTGGGACAGCCTTTTGAGTCACCATCCCCACTGGACTTGGTTTCGTTACCGTACAATCTCAAGCGATATGCCCTTCCTTTCCACAATTATAGCATACCTTAAACTGTTGTGGACAGTTTGGGCTGATATGCCCCTCTTTTCCATATTTATAGCATACAACCGGTGGTCGTTCTCCTCCCTTAAAACCAGTTGCTGCTGGTGTTGACGTCTTCACAGTGTCATTGTTGAATCTCTTCTTTTTAAAATCTCCCCCCGACTCGCTTCTTCTATTTTTATGGCCACGAGTACCACCAGAGTGGTTACCGCTTTTGTCTGAATGTTTTCCTCCCCGCTGGTTTTCATTGCTCGATGATCGCCGCCACCGGATGACCACAGTTGCGGTCCCTTGGTTGAACGTGATTTCATATCTCGCTCAAATAATTGAGCCTCACTGACAACATCCTAATATAAAGAAAATTTATGAGAGATAAGATATTGTCGAATCTCGAGTTTTAAACCTCTCGTAAACATCCTCGCTATTCGTTCCTCATTCTCTACCAAATGAGGTGCAACTGGATAACTCTGCGAACTTACCTCGTATTGGGACACCGCCATGTTGTTTTGTTCTAGTCTAATAAACTCTACCTCCTTCATACGGCGAATACTTTCGTGAAAGTATTTTTTGTTGAAAAGTTTACAAACGCTTCCCAAGACATGCTAAGTGCGGCAGTCGGGTCGGGCTTCTGAGACTCCCACCACGGAACATAAAGGTGGCGAATGGAACCTTTTGTTCCTCTGTGCATCCCAAGACATCGAATATCTTGGTAATTTGCTTGACCCACATTTCTGCCATGATCGGATCCGGCTTTCCCTTAAATTCAGGTGGTCCCAACTATTTAAACTGCTTGGCTGTGACAAGTCGCGCATTGCTAGCATTTCCACCCGTATTCTGTGCACGAGTCTCCTCGTCTGCGTTTTTATGAACTGCAAAAAAGCTCCTAAACATTCCGCTGCTTATCGTGCGCTTTCGGTGGTGTTGTTTACAGGAGGAATATTGCCTTCCTATTGCACGTTCCCTTGGGTAGTGATTAAAGGTGTTTCCATGGTCTCATTAACTCCACCGTTAATATTCTCAGCTGCCATTCTTAAACACTTCCATAAAACAAGGGTTAATTAAATAAATTAACATATCACATATTAACCATATACTTCAATCGACTATAAATAAGCTTAGGTATGACACACTAGCGAAGGATTACTCGTCTCTCCCCTACTAGTACTATTCCTCGATCTCCGCCAGAGACCATATCCCTAAGCTTTGATACCAACTGTGACACCCCCAAAATAGGTATACAACACCCATTCGAAGTCACAAAATACATGGTACGTAAACAACTACAACTTTAGTAATACAACATAAAAACTGTGAGTTTAAATACAAATATTGTCATCTAGACAATATCCACACTCAAATAAGTCCTCATTACAATTATTGATACACTATTTTATAGAATAGTGAGGACTACTAGAACCATCATTCCACACCCGACTAGTACTACGCTACATTCACGCCTCCCGAGAAGAAAAAAAATGGAACAACAAGGAAAAGGGTGAGCTCAACTAGCCCAAGAAAGAATATTATGACTAAGATAACATAGAACAAATTATCGTTAGTCTTCAATGTAGAAAAATCTAATAGAATACAATAGACAACCAGTTTTAAATCAATCTTCGCAGCAGAAATAATAATTCATTAGAAGAGTTAAGTAGAGAATGCAAACTATTATCTTCTATATATGAATTTAAAAGTTCGTCGTCGATATTTTATCCCTGTAACATCAATCAATATATATCTGGAATTAAATATTCATCTTTGCACTACAGGCCAAATGTGACGCCCCCAAAATAGGTATACATCACCCATTCTGAGTTGTCAATACATGGTACAGAAATAACTACAACTTTATTATTACAACAGTAAAACTCTGAGTTTGAATACAAATATTATCTTCTAGACAATATCTATACTCAAATAAATCCTCATCATATTTATTGATACATTATTTTACAAAAATGGTGAGGACTACTAAACAACTCTCTCTAGGACCTTCATTCCATACCCCGACTCGTACTCGCTATATTCTCGCCTCTTGAGAAGAAAAATGGAACAAAAAGGAAAAGGGTGAGCTCAACTAGCCCAGTAAAGAATATTATGACAAAGATAATATACAACAAATTATCATTAGTCTTCAACAGGGAAAAAAAAAACTAATAGAATACAATAGACAACATATTTTTAAACCAATATTCGCAGCGGAAATAATAATTCATTAGAAGAGTTAAGTAGAGAATGCAAACTACTATCTTCTATGTATGAATTTAAAAGTTCAATCATCTATCTTTTATCCCCAGAACATCAATCAACATACATCTGGAATCAAATATTCATCTTTTCACTACAGGCCAAAGATATTCATCAGTTGGTCATGTTCATCTAAACACATGTTCATCTTTGCACTACGGGCCAAAGATATTCATCAGAAATCATTCATCTTTGCACTACAGGCCAAAGATATTCATCAGAAATCATTCATCTTTGCACTACAGGCCAAAGATATTCAATAATATCATCATTTAAGACTGAGTATGATGAAAAATATTTTTAAAGAAATGAATCCAGTGAAACAAAATGACAAGGATTAAGGATTAAGGATTCGTACTTTGTTATGTCCAAAAATACCTCAAAAATAATCATAGTGGTGTAAAATTCAAGAATGATCAAAACATGGATACAATCAAAGCTAGTATCCAGAATAGATATTTTGGACAAAAAGAAGAAATTTCATTTTTCGATGAATAGTGCCGTATTCGTGAATAGTGTCAGATATCGTGAATAAGGCCGATCGTGAATAAGAACTCAGACACCAAAAATTCCAAATTTGATAAGAACTTCGGATCAATATTTCAAAGATAATGATATTGAAGAAATAATATCATTACAAAAAAAAAAAATATCCCTTACCTCGAAAAGATCAAGACTTCTAAATTTGAAACAGGATATAGGCTATAACTTGAACTTGCCTCAGTATAACAATACTCAAAGTATACTCAAAATACTCACAAGAATACGCCGATAATACATAGAGAAAACTTCAGCTTTTGGTGTGATTTTCAATTCTAACCTAAGCACCTATTTATAGGAAAATGCTTAGAACACCAAAGCGTAAAATTTAATATAATAATAATATATATAATTAAATTTCCTACGCACACAAATCTGGGTCAAACTTCACCACACATGTGCCAAAAACAATAAAAACGTTTTTCTTAATAAAATAATTAAAACTTCCAAAATCAATTATTTCGAGCTTGAACTTCAATAATTCATAATAAATAGCCCTTTTATCAAAAAATTGAATCTCGCAACTTGTTATAGGAAATTCAATTCTCTACAACTTTGCGTAAGAAAGTTTTTCCAAATTCCAAACAAATATTGAATCAAATCCACAAACCAGGCAATTTTACAAAGCTATAATCAAATTTCACCAATAAATGGGGTCCAATTGACATGTTTAACATGTTTTAAATATTTATTGCAACAAAAATACTCTTCCTCCTCAGATACTCATATATCCCACATTCGTTGTAAAATATCACCATTATTATATTATTAAAATATAATAATATATTTAAATGAATTATTTTATCGAAAAAGATAAAATTTTAATTTTCAACAATTGTCACATTAAAAATTTTCCATCTATATCCACATAAAATCAATATTTTTCTTATCATATGAATCAATAATTGATTATTCACAAATAATATTACGTAATCACAATATTGACAACCGTGCGCTTCAGGAAAGAGGGGCTTTCCAATAAAGATTTCTCCTCATCAAGCGTGCAATTAGGTGACCAAACCTCTCCTTAGATGTAACTTTCTAGACATTGCCAATAATGTTATCCAATAATATTATTCGGATAATATGAATTATTGTTCTGATAATGGAAAATACCGTGTAATGACAATTTATTGAAAAAAAAGCGGTAATATAAAATATCAATACAAGAATTATTGAATCAATAAAATACCGAACAAAGAATTACTCGTAACCATTATTAAGTAGTGCCATCTTACGTAAGAATCAATAATTGGTGCAATACCGGTATACTTCTCGTGTTTTAACCACCGAGTATTTTAACAAGATTAATCTGTAATAACTACTGTTGTTATTTTTAAACAACTTATATTTGTCGCTTTCTTCATCCAATCGCTTTCCGTTATGGGGCCCACACACGGTCGCTACCGTCGCATTTAATATTCCCTCGACAAAGATTTAATATTCCACGACCAAACGAATATTCCCCACAACAATGAATATTTTATAACCACTTGCTTATTTTAAAATATTTGCGTATTTTACCCCTAACTATCCACATTAATCAAATCAACCCTTACTATTTCAAAGTAATAAATAGAGAAAATTAAATTTCATTAATAATAAGTTGGGGTCTTACACCAAAGATATTCACATGTTGGTCATGTTCATCTAAACACCTGTTCATCTTTGCACTACTGGCCAAAGATATTCATCAGAAATCATTCATCTTTGCACTACAGGCCAAAGATATTCAGTTATATCATCATTTAGGACTGAGGATGATGAAAAATATTTTAAAGAAAACGAATCCAATTGAAACAAAAGAATAAATATTAAGGATTAGATTTCCTATTCCATGTCCAAAAATACCTCATAAATAATCATAGTGGAGTAAAATTCAAGAATGATCAAAACATGGATACAATCAAAGCTAGTATCCGGAATAGATATTTTGGACAAAAAGAAGAAAATTTCATTTTTCGGTGAATAGTGTTGTATTCGTGAATAGTGCCATATATGTGAATAGTGTCGTATACGTGAATAGTAACTCCGACACTAAAAGATAAAAATTTCACAAAAAAATCATCATGTTTCGTGAATAGTACTCGTGAATAGTAACTCATGAATAGGAACTCGTGAATAGTAACTCATGAATAGTAATCCCGACATGAAAAAGTTCCAAATTTGATAAAAAGTTCCAACCAATATTTCAGTATAATGATATTGAAGAAATAATATCATTTTCGAATAAAATAACATCCCTTACCTTAGCTTTAGAAACGAGATTTCCGGTTGAATATCGATATATAGTCTTTGAAGGAACTTGCATAAGATAGCAACACTCAAAGTATAAAAATACTCACAAAATACGCTCGATATTATAGAGAGAAAGAGAGAAAATCAGAAGTTTTACGTGTGATTTTTAATTCTAACATAAGCACCCTATTTATAGAAAATGCTTAGAACACCTAAGCGTAAAAATTGAATATAATAATAATATATATAACCAAATTTCTTACGCCTGATTCTTAGATCTGAAATCAGCCATTTACATCATATGCAAGACCCAATTATATGACCAAAAACGTTTTTGTAATTACAAATATTTAAAACTTCCAAAAATCAATTATTTCGGAACTACGGAACTTCAATAATTCATAATAAATAGCTCTTTCATCAGAAAATTCGAATCTCGCGAATTTTTATAGGAAATGCAATTCTCTACAACTTTGCAGAAGAATGTTTTTCCAAATTCTAAACAGAAATTGACCGAAATCCATAAACGGGCGATTTTACAGGCTATAATCAAATTTCAGTCAAGAAATGGGTCCACCAACAACATGTTTAACATGTTTTTAGTATTTATTGAAACAAAAATACTCCTCCTCATTTACTCATATATCCCACATTCATTGTAAAAAATATCATCATTATTATATTATAATAATATAATAAAATATTATTTTATCGTAAAAGATAAAATATCGATTTTTTAACAATTGTCACTTTAAAAATTTTCTCCATCTATATCAACATAAAATTAATATTTTCCTCATCATATAAATCAATAATTAATTATTCACAACTAATATTACAGAATCACAAGATCTTGGTGACTGTGCCGCTTCCTGTGAAAGAGGGGGCTTTCCAATAAGAATTTCTCCTTACTAAGCCACAAGCAATTAGGGGACCAAACCTCTCCTTGAGGCGAACTTTCTAGACATTGCCAATAATGTTTTCTAATAATATTATTCAGATAATATGAATTATTGCTTCGATAAAGGAAAATACGTGTAGTGACAATTATTGAAACAACGGTAATATAAAATATCAACGCAAAGATTTATCAATCAATAAAATAAAATCTTCGAATAGTAATTACCAGAATAATTATTGAGTAGTGCCTTCTTCTACGTAAGAATCAATAATTGGTGCAATACTGCAGTATCAGATTCTTGTCGCGGCGTGTATTCGTGTTTTTAACCACCGGGTATTCCAACAAGATAATCTGTGAATAACAAGCTACCAAGTTATTTATAAACAACTTATACTTGTCGCTTTCTTCATCCAATCGCTTTCAGTTATGGGCCCAAAAGAATGTATCGTCGTATTTAATATTCCATATTACAAAGCAAGAATATTCCACGACCAAACGAATATTCCCAAACAACAATGAATATTTTATAACCACCTGCTTATTTTTAAAATATTCGCGCATTTTACCCATAACTAACCACATTAATCAATTCAACCCTTACTATTTCAAAATAATAAATAGAGGAAATTAAATTTCATTTATAATAAGTTGGGGTCGTACAAAGTTTGTATTTGAATTCTGTATCGTGTATCTGGCGACTCAGAATGGGTTGTGTATACCTATTTTGGGGGCGTCACACTCTTGGCATAATATAATAGGAAACTGTTAAATCCACAACATAAAATGTTATTTCAATAACAAAAGTGTCGCTATAGATCCTATATCGACGGTTTTCAGCGTCACTATACATCTACAAAAATATTTTTGTTGTGGAAATAACAAAAAGTGTTGTGAATTTAATAATTCCCAATATAATATATTAATTAAGCTATCTCGTACATTAAATGTAATATATTTACCATAATCGGTTTAATTAACCCACTCATTACCATTTACATCAAGTACATACATTAAACCACTATTTTACTTAAGCTAACTAGTTATCTCATTTATGAGATTTAATTCTTCATTTATTACTTTTAAAAATTTCTATCATTCACATTTAATTTCTCTATATTCTTTCAAATATTAAACCATATAAATTTTTCTTAAATAAATTTAAAAAATCCTCTACTTTCAAATCTAGGTTTTATACTTTAACCTTTATTTTAATCATTCTAGATCTTATAAATTTTTGGGTTGTCAGATTAAGTATTCAAACATGTAATGACTGTGACACCCCGAAATTCGGGTACTTCAATCCTACAGATCTTGTGTTCACTATTCCACAAAATTACATCTATTTACCCATAAACAAAGGGCATAAATAAATCTCACAAGCATAATAGATAATCCTCCCATTAAACAGTTACATAATCTCAAATAAATCTCAGGTCATCTAACCTTTATTATTACAATCATCAGCGTAATATTAAAACTTAATCATTATCAAGTCTATTACATAAGCTTCATAAATAAAAGATAAATTAAATGTCATCTAATCAAGTATTTTTCCCTTGCTCTTGCTTGTAGAAAGCTCCTTAGATTTCTTGACCTCATCTACATTGTTTTGTGTAAGAGTGAGCAAATAATTACCCACAAGAAGAACAATATACAATAATAGTTTATGAATGACAATTGATTGAGCTTTCAATGGTAATGTACTCTTACCAGAACAATAAACTACAATTTAAAAGCTATGAATTCAAAGGAATAATAAACTTTTTAGTTAACAACATATATCAACATCAAAGGAATACACTGAGGGTCACAAGACCACGAACTATGTTCTAGGTTGTCAAGTATTTCTACTTTAACCTTTAACGGTCTAAAAGACCATAATCATCATCTATGTCCTAGGTTAACAAGTGTTTCTATTGTAACCTTTAATAGTCTAAACGACTATATGAACCATCGTCTCGTACTCCAAGTGATCAGCCCTTTGTACTATGTACTGCGCAAACATTTTAACGCTATCGTGTAGCTCTAAAATAATCCCCTTTAATAGGGTTATTCATCTCACCTTTAATCAATATGTTCCGTACCAAAGGAAGTTTGGTTTGGAATTAGCTTCAAAGGGATTCTAGATCTTTAGAATAC
The DNA here is from genome assembly GCA_020205615.1 of Panax quinquefolius. NCBI lineage: Eukaryota > Viridiplantae > Streptophyta > Magnoliopsida > Apiales > Araliaceae > Panax > Panax quinquefolius. Next base: position 592,873 of record JAINUW010000591.1, on the reverse strand, counting down.
TCATCAACCAAGTACTGGTTGAATCAAATAGGGATTAATAACTATTTAAGAGTTTGATTGCAATATCTTCATGACCAAGGTATATCAATGAATCAATAAGAGATAGAGTACCAATGGTTTCTAAATTGAACAAGTGTTAGTCATCGACTACATGCTTTCAAAACTATAGGAGTACATAAGCAAACCAAAGGAAGTTTGGTTTGGATTGACTTCAAGGGTGATTTAGTTTATAGAACATTCATCAGCTAAGGATTAGCTGAATCAGTAGAAAGGTCACTAGTCAACTAAAAGTTCGGTACAACAATATAAGATTGCACAATGAAATTGGTGATTTAAGAGCAAACAACATTTATTCGTAGTTGAATAAACTCCTTGCTTACAATAAAATTACAGACTTTGAATAACCAAAGAAATCTCGTTTAGAATGAAGAAGCACAAATTAATTAACTGGCTCAATAAAATGTAGAGTTTAGAAACTTCCTCAACAATAACTTGGGGTTAAAGAACTTGCATATCAATAACAAGTTAGGAATAGAAACTTGCATAATGAAGTATTAGGATTAGAGAACTTTCTCAATTAAATAATAGATTCAAGAAACTTGCATAACGTAAAAGTAGGGTTAAGAGACTTGCCTCTTGCGTAAGCTATACAATTATAACTCACGTACTCCAATATCCTACACATACCATTAGCATATCACATCAATTAGCTATATACACATTATCTTCATAGATTCAATTCTCATCTTAGTTAAGTTATAACATTTAGCTTAAGGTCTAACCATATTAATCAACCATATAATATGAATCTGAAAACTCACTAAAATATAATTTAAGACTTTTAGCATCCAAATCACATTCTTAACTGTTACAATGTCAAGTTTCAATCCTATATAACTTGTTAATCAATAACTTTCAATCTTCACATTTAGTATTATAGCATCACTACAATCTGTTATAACATCTTACTATAAACCTAACACATTTTCATGCCCATTAGACTAGGTTACATTAACATGCTATGTACTGAAATAAAAAAGAAAGCAAAATAGTCTATGTTCAGGTAACGACGCAGTTGCGTTGCCCAGGTTTATTAAATGAATAAAATAGAAAAGAGAAAACAAGTAAATAAATTGTTTATGAGTTTAATAAATGATTAAAATATTATTATTAGATTAAAATATTATTAAGTAATTAATAATATTTAGATTAAAATATTATTATATGATTAATAATATTAGATTAAAATGTTATTAAGTGATTAATAATATTAGAAGTTAATTAAAATATTATTATATTATTAATAATATTAGATAATGAGTTGAATATTATTAAATGATTAATAATATTAATAAGTGATTAAAATAGTATTAAATAATTACTAATATTAAGAAATAATTTGAATATTATTAAATGATTAATAATATTAGTAGTGATTAAAATATTATTAAAGGGTTAATAATATTTGTAAATGATTAAGATATTATTAATAATTAATAATATTAGTAAGAAATTAAAATATTATTAAAGGATTAATAATATTTGGAAATGATTAAGATGTTAGTAAATGATTAAAATATTATTAGAAGGTTAATAATATTTGTAAACGATTAAGATATTATGAAATGATTATTAAGAAATGAATAAAATATTATTAAGTGATTAATAATATTAAAAAGTTTTAAGATGATAATGAAGTGATTGTGATATTATCAAAGAACGAGTAACACTGATGGTTTAAAGAATTATCTGATGTTTGATTGTGTAGCTTAATGATAGATAATATATTTTATAAAGTAGTAGAATTATGATGTATGGTATATTATGCTAATTGAAAGATCAATCTTATTAATGATAGGTTTTTCATAAAAGATTAAGTTAGATTGCGTAAAAGTAATCGATGGATAAGGCAAGTTTCCTAACTCAATCTCGAGTTATTATGTTTCAAGCACGCTAGTGGATTAATTATTGACAATTATTCAACATCTATGATTATTGTTATTCGCACTTAGTGCAAGTCTCATATGTTTATTGGGTATGAAAGGCTGATCACCTTCATTGCTAAAGTATTTTGTTCATGGTCATTGTTGGCCACTCGGCGTTATTGATTCAATCATTCATGTATTGAAATTAGATTCATGCTCTTTCACAACCATTATATATTGTTGAAAATTTGAAAGCTTATTCTTTCTTTCAATCATGATATATCTTTATTGTATTTAAACATGTTAAGCGAAGTAGTTGCTCACCCTTTCTATATCATGATAACATTTCAGTTAAAGCCAAAGTGTTCCAAGAAGGATAAAGTCAAAGACAAAGTTGGAGAATAGTTCCATATGAATGTTTAACTACTACAATTACCTTTTGTAAAATGATTATGTGAACCTTTTGAATTATTAAGGTATGTAATGATTTAAGGTTGTAGACCTTGGGAAATATTGCAGAATCATTTGAAATAAAATAATGTATGTTTATATATTCCGCGTTAGCTTATAGAATGTGTAAGAAGATGATGTATCGTGACGCACCAGGTCCGAGGTTCAAGGGACTCAAATTTGGGGGTGTTACTCTTAAAACATCACTTTAATCCCGTATTATAGCTTAAGATATTAATATATACATGCTATTAATATACACATGCTTCAAGCTTTAGACCATAATTAGAACAAGTTGATAGTTCTGCAATGTAGCGCGGCTGCGCTACATTTTTACTTGAGAGTGGCGCGGTTGCGCTGCTCCCTGTCAAGTTCAGAGCTGAGTTTTCTATTAACCAAATTACTTCCTAGCATACTGGAAAACTAATACATATCATATACACATGAAAAATAGGTTTTGTGCTAGATTTAATTCCTATTGTGCTTACTTTAAGTTTATTTTCAAACTATATAGTTTTATGTTGAAGTTCTATTCAACAAAGCTTAAAGAATTCAATTCATAAAGGACCAACTATAACAATCTCTAACCCTCATTATTCTTCTAAGAAAACTTTTAATTCGCATGCTCAAATGTATTTAACTCATTTATTCATAGTTAGTATAGCTTTACACATGGAAACTTATTTTAAACTATGATAGGATAGTTCATATATGCCTAACTAGATGGATTAACATATCAGTCATATTTTGAAGCATAAAGGATCCTATATACCTGCTCAAAAGATCAGAATGCAAATATAGTTTTCCAATTCTACGAATCAACGCAGTCACACTGAGCTTGACTGGGGAAGTGGCGCGGCCACTTCGGGACAGACTCAGAATAGGCTCTATTTTTGTAGAAACTCATAACCCATTATGATTATACCTCCTAACCTACGTACTATAACCAATCACATTATTTCAAAACATTCTTACATCTCAGATATCCAAATGATATAAATTTCCAAACCAACTTCCAAGTAATTCATGTTAATTTCTATGAATTTATCTAATTCGTAGCTATTACAAGGGTATACATTTTATCATGCCTTTGATATTCTTTAACTGATTCAAATTTAAAGAAACAAAGAGGTTTAGAGTAATGCACCTTTGATGATCTCTTCTATTTAGCAAGAAGAATGATAAGTGCATAATATTCTTAGATTTTTATTCCTTTATTTTTAGTTTTATTGCATGTTTTATTGTTAACATGTGCTTATTAAGGTGTTTTCTTGATTTAAGGTTGAAAAGGAGCTTAAGTGATGATATGGGAGGATTTAGAGCTAAGTAAAGGTAAAAAGAAGAAAATTTAGAAAACAACAATATCCCCCCCCCCCCCGGCGGATTTGTTTGCCCATGAAACTTCGCCCCTGCGGATGTCACTTTAGAGCTCAAGAAAAAGGAAGTTCACCCCGGCAGGCTCGTGAAGAACAAAATATCCGCCCCGGCGGAGTCGGCAAAAATTCTATGCAATCTAGGATTTTTGGAAAGTTTCTTAAAGCAGATTTTGGTAGACTTCTACATGGAATAGAATTGATGTTTCTAATGGATTTAGGATATCTTTAGACTAAGATTTTATTTCCAAATTAGATTCTATTTCTTTATGGAAACTAGTTCTAATTTGTAATTCCTTTTATTATTTGGGTTTCTAGTTCTCATAGGATTTTGGACTTTATCTAGCACTATAAATACATGTAATAGACAGGGTTTTATTCATTAATTCTATCATCTATAACATTGGAGTGCAGACTTGGAAGACATGAGCTAAGTTCGTTATTCAGTTCTAAGGGATGTTGAACATTATTTATAATTAATGATTAATTAAGTATTCATTATTTATTTCTTCTCATATGAAATTCATTCTTGATAATCTGATTTAATTTTTGAATGCCATTTGTCTTAACTAATTTGATTTCTACGGGATTGAATTTGTTAGCAATATCATATGCTAGAGCAAGGAATAGTATTACATGTAATTGATATTGTTCCTAATCACAATTAGTAATTAGTAATACCTAATTGTGGACAAGATTTTGAGCATTGCTATTATTATCAGAAGACAAGTTAAATAATCTAAGCTTATGTGTTTGTTTCTTGGAATACTCTAATTCCCTAGTTCTTAATGTTGTTGTTATATTAAATCTAGAGAGCTTGTTCTAGGTTGTATAATGGTTAGAATCTTGTGAAGAGCTTATTTCATTGAGTGATAATCTAAGGGGAATTTCGGGAAGCAGAGCTTGTTGTTACCTAGGGATATTAGTTTAATTGAAAAATAAATAATGTTACACTTGATTAATCTATTGTTGTAAAAATATGATACTGAACTGAAGAACTAAAGCTTTTTATTATTAATTCTTATAAGTTTATTCTTGTTAATTTAGTTTAATCAGTTCAAAAACCCCTTCTTATTGGAAATAATTCAATAAATATAAAAAAAATTACTCTTTGTGGGATCGATCCTTGCTTACTACTACTCTAATTGTTTGACTTTGTAAAGTAAAAAGTGAAGTTAATTTAGGAGTGTAATCGGCAGCACCCAAATTTTGGCGCCATTATTGGGGAATGTTATTTGTTTTTGTTTATTTTTTTTTTCATTTATTTATTCTTTATTTTATTTTATTTTTAGTATAGAACTTGATCATCTCACTCTCTTGAATTGAAATTTGATCTAGAGATAGAGAATATTGCAGGAAGAGATGGCTGCTCTCAACAAAAACAAAACTTTGAAAGAACTTGCTACTCCTGATCTGAATCAACCATCCTTGTGTATTGAATATCCTACTTTAGATGCTTCTTTTGAACTTAACTTTGGAATAATTCATCTTTTGCCTATTTTTCGTGGTCTTACAGGTGAAAATCCATATAAGCATCTAAAGGAGTTCCATGTGCTGTGTTCCACAATGAAATCATAAGGAGTGATAGAGGAGTAGATCAAGCTTAGACTTTTTCCATTCTCATTAGCAGATTTGGCTAAAGACTGCTTATACGATCTTCCTTCATGATCAATATGATCATTGACTGATATGCAAAGGCTATTCTTGGATAGGTATTTCCTACATAAAGAGTTGCCAACATAAAGAAGGAAATATGTGGAATCATACAGTTCAATGGAGAGACTCTCTATGAGTATTGGGAAAGGTTTAAGAAGTTGTGTTCCAGCTGTCCACTTCACGGAATTGATGATCATTACTAGATACAGTACTTCTATGAAGGGTTGCTACCAATGGATAGAAGCATGATTCATGCAGCAAGTGGAGGAGCACTGGTAGACAAGACTCCAGAATCTGCGAAGAACGTAATTGTAAACATGGCAGCTAACTCATAGCAGTATGGGATCAGGAATGATCATGTACCAACAAGAATAAATGGGGTAAACACCAATAATATTGAGCAATAAATTTCTGATTTGATTGCTTTGGTTCGAAAAATGGTTACAGAGAATATACAAGTTGCAAAGGAGTGTGGAATTTGCTCAATGTCTAGGCATACCAGTGATGCTTGTATAATATTGCAAAAGGATGAAACTGTGCAACAAGTCAATGTTGTGGGGACATTCTTAGGACATCATCGGCATCAATAAGATCCTTCGGCAGACACTCACAATGCAGGATGGAGAGATCATCCCGACTTAAGCTATGAAGGTATTAGGCCACCAATGCAACCTGTTTTTTCAAGTATGCAGCAAGATTTTCAACAGACGCAACCTCAAGTAGTAACTGCCAATTCTGGACCATCTGTTGAGGATATGTTCAAAGAATTCATGGGGAAATCATAGCAATTCATGAATCAGACACAACTATTTCAACAAGAGATAAGATCTTCCATCCACAGTTTGGAAAGTCAGATGAGTCAACTTGTTACTACAGTGGAACGATTGGACTCTCAAGGTTCAGGGAAGCTACTTTCTCAGACTGTTGTTACACCAAGAGAGAACGTGAGTGAAATTACCCTGGGATGTGATGAGGAGGAGCTAGAAGATTCAATGCTTACTTCAGAAACATATAACAATGTTATATGTGACAATGTAGAGCCTAAAGCCATTGCAGAATTTAATGGGGAGGAGGAATAAAAGAAGAGGAGAATAATTTGATAAGTTATGTAGATCTTTACAAAGAGGATATAGATGATACATCTGTGCAAACAGCCACAATAGTGAGTGATACACACCATTGGACGTTAACCATGGAATTGGATGATGCACGTGTCCAGTTTGTTATATATGAATTTAAAAGGTATCTTAGTAATATTAATTTTGTTTTTGCTACTAATGTTGTTGACTCGATAGTACATGAATCTCTTGAGAAAATATACAAGATGGATTTGAGGGCTGGAATGGAGCAAAATCATAATCAAAAGGATGCTCCTAATGAGTTAAAATTGTTATCAGTCCACTTGAAGTTCACAATTCCGATTACATAGAATGAGAAGGATGATGTCAAGCCAATGACAATAAACAAGGGCAGACGATCTTGAATGGGGAAATGGCACGATCGCGCCACTTCGGGACAGACTCATAATAGGCTCTATTTTTGCAGAAACTCAGAACTCATTATGATTATACCTCTACTATGACCAACCTTATTGTTTCAAAACATTCTTACATCTCATCTATCCAAATGATACAAATTTACAAACCAAATTCTAAGTAATTCATGTTAATTTCTAGGAATTTATTTTATTCGTAGCTATTACAAGGATATACATTTTATCATGCCTTTACTATTCTCTAACTGATTCAAACTTAAAGAAACATAGAGGTTTAGTGTTATGCACCTTTGATGATCTCTTTTATTTAGCAAAGAGAATTAAGATACTTCTTTTTCTTAGACTGCCTTACTGAAATGCAAAATCTCTCACTTGATCTTTCTTTTTCTCACTCAAGCTTACTCTTACTGTAAGACCCCAACTTTTTATGAATAAAAATATAATTTTCTCTAAATATTATTTTGAATAATATGGTGTTGATTTGATATAATGTTATAGTTATGGGTGATATGTGCAAATTTTGCAAAGTAAGCAAGTTGTCATAAAATATTCGTTTGGTCGGGGAAAATTCTTTTTATTGGGAAATATTCGTATGACGGCTCAATCATTATTGGACCCCACAACGGAATAATTGTCAGATATAAAAAGCGACAAAAATAACCTTTTCATAAAATAATGGTAAATTTTTTACCGTTAAACTATTGATAAAAGTACAGTAATACACATTGTTGCACAGTAGCACACGTATTGCACAGTATCTCTGATTATTGATGCTTACGTAAGAAGTCACTCAGTTTCATTCAATAATTGCAACAGTAGTTGCTGCATAGTATCTCATATTATTGGTTCAATTATTGTCACAGTATCATCTGCACAATATTTTATATTATTCAATCAATAATTGAGACGACACAAGTATTCATATTATTATTTTCATTATTGCCAATGTCAAGAAAGTTCTGTCGAGAAAAGGGGTTATGTTATTTAATTGCGCGCCAATAAGGAGAAATCCTTATCTGAAAGCCCCCCTCTTTCCTGGGAATGATCTGGTTATCAATATTGAGAGTTATAATATTATTGATGAAGAATTGTTGAATGATTAAAAATATGTTGATTGAAGATAAAGTGATTGTGGTAAATATTTATTCAATCTTTGATATAAATAAGAGGTTTGTTATGAGACGTTTGTTGTAAGTTTGGTTTATTCTATGGGACCCATAGGTCATCATCTAAGAGTCACTTTCGCCAATAGTACTTTCCTTTACCAGACGTCAAACCACTTGCCGTTTCACATTACAGGCGTCAAACCACTTTCCTTTTCACATTACAGGCGTCTAACCACTTGCGTTTTTGCATTACCAGTTGTCAAGCCACTTGCCTCTTCACATTACAAGGGCTAAGCTATAAATATTCTAAAATAGAAGCTTATTTCTTCTTTCATTCTTACCAATTCACTAAGATTCACAAGAGAAAACTATAGAGAGAGAATAAGAGAGAAAGAAGAAGAGTATTCTGATACTACACTATTGCAGTATCCAATCTCCTACTAAGGTAAATGATATTATTTTTCGTATCCGTAAGGGGTATTATTTCTTTCGTATTCGTAAAGGATGTTATTTTCTTCATACTCATAAGGGTTGTCATTCCATTCCTTATTAATCCGTGGGAATAACATGTCTACGCAGATTACCGCATGCCATGTGAATAACCCTTTTTATTCATTCTTTATTAATCTATGGGAATAACTAGTCTACGCGGATTACAGCATGCATGGTGAACAACCCTTTGTATTCATTCTTTATTAAGTTGTGGAAATGATCTGTCTACGCGGATTACCGCATGATGGTTGAAAATCCATTTGCAGTTTCGTATATCATTTCATTTCATATTCCTAAATCTAAACTTACTATGGTAAGTATTACTTCTATAATACTTGAAATGATTAGAAGTTCCTTGAGGTTTGCGCTTCATCTATTATCATTTCATTGGAATATTGGTCTGAACTCTCTTATTGAAATTTTAATATTTTCATTCGGGGTGCTATTCACTGAGTACTATACATTCGGGGTACTATTCACTCGGGGTACTATTCACAGGGTACTATTCACGATAAAATTGGTTTCTTTTATGTCCAAATTATTTTTGATACATGAATATCATTCTTGAACTTTACTCCACAATTAGTTATCATGTTGACAATTTGGACATTCTTGAACTCTGGATAAATTAAATTATAAATCTCTAATATTTATCTTTGATCTCACTTGATTGATTCTTTATATCATTGTCATCATCCTCATGCTTATATTGTGCTAAAAGTTATCTTTGGCCCGTAGTGCAAAGATGGAATGTTGATTGGTATAATTATGATCAGGGAATTGTGTATTGGTATAATCATGAACTTTAATGTTACAGATAAAGGTTTGTGGTGAAAGTCCTCTTTGGTCCGTAGTGCATAGATGGACAGGTGTTTGGCATGATCATGACCACTGGTGATGCAAATGATTATGATCATGACCACTGGTGATGCAAATGATTATCTTTGGCCCTTAGTGCATAGATAATTCGTTGATTGGAGATAATTATTGATTGGTGTTACAGAGATAAAATATTGATGATGGACATTTAAATCATAGAAGATAGTAGATATCATGATCTACTTGACTCTTCTAATGGATTATTGTTTTCGCTGCAGTTGTTGATCAAAAACTTGTTGTCTATTGTATTCTATCAGATTTTTACCTGTTGAGTACTAAGGATAATTTGTTCTACATTATCTTAGTCATAATATTCTTTACTGGGATAGTTGAGCTCACCCCTTTTTCTTTTGGTTTTTATTGTTCTTCTGAAGAGGCGAAAATGTAACTAGGACTAGTCGGGTAGTGGAGTAATGGTCAAAGATGGTTATTTTAGTAATCCTCACTATTTTGTAAAATAGTGTGACAATAATGGTAATGAGAATTTTATTTGAGTTTGGATATTGTCTACTAGACGATATTTGTATTAAAACTCAAAACATATGTTTCGTCGTATTTTACACGACAATTAATAGTTGTATAAATGAAGTTGTATTTGATTTTTGTACTATGTATTTGGTGACTCAGAATGGGTTGTGTGGACCTATTTTGTGGGCATCACACTTACTCTCTCTATTTGAACTTCAGTAGAAATTAGCAACCTTGACATGGGTGTGAGGAGCTCCTATTTATAAGAAAACTAATAACCAATAACCTAGTCATTAAACAAAGGAAAAAGTGAAGTTGGTGGACAGAATTACCAACCCTTACAAAACCTAGTACTTCACCATCATTTAACCCACATGGCTTAACTTGTTAGCATAATTAAGTTCAAAATTTTCAGCCCTTTTACAAAGGGGAGGGGGCTTGGACGGTTGGGAGGGAGTATATATATATATATATATATATATATATATATATATATATATACTAGCTAATTCATGCATGCACACACAATATATATGCATATATACCTATATATATACATATGTCTACATTTCTTATACTACCATTACACATTGGGCTAGTCCCAAGTTAAATTAAAGTTGGGCTAAGTGCAATTACTTATACACATTGGGATCAAACATTAATCTACCACATCAATTATTTGGACCAAATTCCTTAACACTTGAAACCATCTCTCAATTAATCCAATTAAGTAATTAATTATGCCACATAAGGCTTAACACTTAAGCTTGATTACTTATAACCAAGATTATCATTATCATTACTATTCTTTTTAATTATCTCATACTCAATTCAATTCAATTTGAATTATTAAGTTACATGACACATATATATACATGCACTCAAATTATTTGTAAACATCCTTATTTTCATTACTAATATTATTTATAAAATTCACGGGTTTTAGAGACATGACTTCAATTTTGCACTCCAATGTTGTAGATGTGAGATGATTTAAAACCCTGACTATTATAATGTATTTATAGTGCTAGACAAAGTCCTAAATCTTATGAGAACTAGAAATCCAAATCCTAAAAGGAATTACAAATCATAACTCTAGTTTCCATAAAGAAATAGAAACCAATTTGGAAATAAATCTCAGTCTAAAAGAAATCCTAAGTCCAATAGAAATATCAATCTCATTCCATGTAAAAGTCTGTCAAAATTTTCTTTGAGAAGTTTCCAAAAATCTGGGATTTCCAAGATTTCCCGCTTAATCCGTCGTGGCAGATTCATTGTACTTTTTGAATTCTCCGGGGCGGATTAGAGTGTCTTGAGATACAAAGAGCAATTCGCCGTGGTGGATTCATTCCTTTGTTTGGATTCGCTGGGGCAAATTTATATTTTTCTTGACAGAGAGGTATCCGCCGGAGGGATTCATGTAAGGCTTTGAATTTGTTTGGGTGAATTCATACATTGCCTAATTTTGCTTCTTTTTCCATGTATCAGCTCCAAATTGTCCCATTTCAACACTTAAGCTCCATTTTAATCCTAAACAATATAAATCTTCATCAATTAAGATAAAGTATGAAATCCTACGCTTGATCTTCCTTGTTAATATTCGATCCGATGGTAAGATCCCATCACTAAGGTAATCCATATACGGAGTGAGCCAACAATTTGACCGCTCAATCACAAAAACTTCTATCCTCTAAACACTCAGAGTATAAAGAACTTCCATGTATATCGAACCCTCAAAATAAGACACCTCAGTTGTGGCCAATTTAGACAATGCATCAGCCACTATGTTGTCAGACAAATCCACCCCTTGAAAAGAATAAGAACCAAAATAGTGGAGTCGATCCTTGACTTTGGCTAGGTACTTAGTGAACCTTGCCCCCTAGGCCTCACATTCCCCTTAAATTTATTTAATCACCAGTTGAGAGTCTTTGAAGATAACCAAGCACATGACTTCCAAGCTTTGGGCCAATCGCAACCCGATCAATATCGCCTTGTACTCTGCTTCGTTGTTGGTCGCCTTAAACCAAAAGAGAATTTCATGTTGAACATTAAACTATTCTGGACTTGTCAGAATTATATTATCCCCACTAACGTTTGAAGTTAAAGACCCGTCAATATAAAGAGTCCACGAAGTCAGTACTGGTTGAACAAATATGATTGAGCTGATAACTACATTTGGCTAATATAAAAAATTTGAGGGTGGTATTCCAAAACAAACTGATTTAACTCCATTGCCCGCGTAGCGAGTTGACCCGAGATATTTGTCTTATGCATAACCTTCTTTAGGGGTTAATCCATATATAACACTACCATTCTACCTTGGAAATAGTATAGAAGCTTCAGACTAGCCACTATCAATGCATAGGCAAAACTTTTTAGGTTCGGATACCGAGTCTCTGCATCCCGAAGTGCATGACTGATGTAATAGATGGGGAACTACTTTCTTCCCGATTCTCTCACCAGAACTGGCCCAACTGCCAATGAACTAGTTGCCGGATAAAGGAAAAGTGGCTTTGAAGGTATCAGCTTCATTAGAAACGGTGTCAAAGACAAATACTTCTTAATCCTCAAAAAGTCATCCTCACACTCTGAAGTCCACTGAAATGTTTATTTCATTTGTTGGCCCTTCGGAGTATCAAAGAAAAGAAGACATTATTCTATTGATCTAAACATACACCTCCGAAGCATCGCTGTGATAACTCGAATTTTCAAAAATTATTAAAACAAGAATTTAGTAAATAAGATTCTTATTATGGCATGTGTCGGGTTCAAATAAGAATATATATGTGTTGTATATTTTAAATTATATGGTTTGGTGAATAGAAATTATATATATATATATATAAGATTTTATAGTTGATTAACTATTAAATAAAGTAGAGTTTGAAGTTGAAGTTTAATCTCTAAATTATTGAAGAAGGTATTGATTGATGTTGTAAAATCAAAGAGAATATTGATTTTTTGGTTAACTGGTATAAAACGTTAGCATGTTCAAAGGATTTGTGAGTTAAGTTTTTGTTTCTTCTGAAGCAGAACATGTCTGCATATGAACTTGAGGTGGCGTGATCGACCCACTTCCAAGTCTAAGACCAGCGCGGTTGCGCTGGTCTGCAGATATTTCTAGATAAGTTTGTGTAATCTAAACTTTAGGATATGTATATTAGTGGCTAATTTGTTGTAATATGGGTCATATTTGGTGTTCAAACTGTCTATGAATGGATTGAGATAGTAAAGCATGAATTGAATGAGAGTTAGTTATGGAAATTAACTAAACAAGAATAAATATTAGTTAATTTGAATTAAGTTGAAAGTTATATTATGGAATAATATAATTTGAATATTAAAGCCTTAATTGGTAGTGGTGTTATAGTAAATTGAATGAAAGGGTTAATTGTGAAGCCCCCAAAATAGGTATACATCACTTATCTTGAGTCGCCAAATACATTGTACATAATTTAAATAGAAACTTCTTTGATACAGTACAACAAAATGTAGCTGAGAGTTTCAACACAAATAATGTCTCGTAGAGAGTATACAAACTCAAATAAAGTCCACATTACAATTATTATCACACTATTTCACATAATAGTGATGACTATTATAGCCACCTATCTGGACCGTCACTCCGTTCCCCGACTAGTCCCAGCTATATTCTCATTTCCTGAAGAGAACAGTGAAAGCAAAGGGTGAGCTCAACTAGCCCAATAAATAATATTATGACTAAGATAATGCAGAATAAATTATTGTTAACCTTCAATAGTGTTAAACAGATAAAATATAATAGACAATAAGTTTAACTGCAGTGGAACAAACAATCCATTAGAAGAGTTAAGTAGAGCATGATATCTACTATTTTCTATGATTTAAAAGTTTATCATCAATTTTATCGTTGAGACTCAGCTTAACAAATAATCCACATCACTGAATTATCCATGCACTACGGGCCAAGGATATTCATTATTATCACCAATGGCCATGATCGTGCCAACAACTATCCATCAATGCACTACGGGCCAATGAACACTTTTACCACATCACTTGTAACATTACGGGTCATGATTATACCGAATGATCCCTGACCATAATCATACAAATCAACAGTCCATCTATGCACTACGGGCCAAAGATGACTTTCATAACAATATAAACACGAGGATGATGACAATGATATAAGAATTCAATTAAATGCAAGCAAAGGATAAATTCTAAAGATTTATAATTTAATTTATCCAGAATTCAATAATGTCCAAATTGTCAACATGATACTTGATTTGTGGAGTAAAATTCAAGAATAATATTATATCAAAAATGATTTAGACCGAAAAGAAATTAATTTTTATCATGAATAGTACCACGGGTGAATAGTAGCCGAGTGAATAGTACCCCGTGAATAGTACTCCGACATGAAAAGGTTAAAACTTATCAAGAATGCTCAGAATAATATTTTTATGAAAAGATACTGGATTTAACACAAATATCAAGGATATTTGTGACGCCCCCAAAATTAGGTATACATCACCCATCTTGAGTCGCCAGATACATGGTACAGAATTCAAATACAACTTACTAATACAACTGTCGTGTACAATACGACAAAACATAAACTGTGAGTTTGAATACAAATATTGTCTACTAGAGATTATACAAACTCAAAAGGAGTCCTCATTACAAATATTATCACACTATTTCATAGAATAGTGAGGACTACTAATGCTATCCTCTAGACCATCACTCCGTTCCCTGACTTGTCCCAATTATATTCTCATTGCTTGAAGAGAAAAATGAAAGGAAGGGTGAGCTCAACTAGCCTAGTAAGAAATATTATGACTAAGATAATGCAGAATAAATTATCATTAGTCTCCAACAATGTTAAACTGATAAAATATAATAGACATCAAGTTTAATCATGCGGTGAACAAGCAATCCATTAAAAGAGTAAAGTAGAAAATAAAATCTACTATCTTTTATGATTTAAAAGGTTTTTCATCATCATTATCGGCGAGACTCGACAATAAATATTTCACATCATCGAATCACCCTGCACTACTGGCCAAGGATATTCTTTAGTATCACGACCACAATTATCCATGCACTACTGGGCAAGAATATTTGTGTATTCATTTATGGTCATGATCATGCTAACAATCGTCCCATCATTACTACGGGCCAATGAGGACTTTTACCACATCATTTGTAACATTACGGTTATGATTACACCGAATAATCCCTGGTCATAATCATACCAAGTCCATCTATGCACTACAGGCCACAAATGACTTTCAAAAAATATAAATATGAGGATGATGACAATGATATAAGAATTCAATAAAACAAGTTCAAGAATTAATTTGTCCAATAACCAATAACATCCAAATTGTCAACATGATACTGCTTTGTAGAGTAAAATTCAAGAATGCTCAGAAGAATATTTCCATGAAAAGATATTTGGATGAAGCGCTTGATTATCAAGGATATTCCACTAATTTCATGGAGTGTAGAAGTCAAAACTTTAACCAACCGAGTGTAATAAAGAATGGAATAACAAAAGAAATCACCATGCATGCGGTACCCAGCATAGACAAAGTTATTCAATGAGAATACTAAATAATCGGAACCGTGTCGGTGAAATTACGCGCATCGGACGGGATGTTCCAATGAAATAATAAAAATGTAATAACAATGAAATCACCATGCATGCGGTATGCCCGATAGAGAGGTTATTCAACGAATGTACTAATAAGGACTGGAATCGGTCCAACAGTAAAATGCATGCATGTGATATTCCAATGTAATAATAATAAAGATTTTAACCAAGTCCCAAGCATAAAACGCATGACGTGATATTCCAACAGAATAATAAAGACGGAATCAGGTCCGACGTAAAACCCACAGACAAGATATTCCAACAAAATAGTAAATACGAAATAAGCGAAGAATGTCACCAAGTATAGGGTAGCCTGCGTATACAGGTTAATCCAACATAATAATAAAGAATGGAATAACAGAAGTTCTCTTCATGAATAAGAAAGAAATAATACTCCCTACGAGTACAACAAATAATATTCCCTACCTTAAGAAGAAGAGTACTGGATATATAAGTAGTGAAGTAGTGAAGTAGCAGAATACTTTCTTCTTTCTCTCTATAGTTTATCTCTCTAGAGTTTCAGTAAATTCGTAAGAAAACAATGAAGGAATGAGCTTCTATTTATAGAAAAATGGACTGCATAGTAACTAACTCATGAACGGTCCAGATTGATTTACTTTAATCTGAATGTACATATTTAAAGCAAAATATTTTAAATAAAATATTATATATTCTATTTATAATCTAATAAAACGAATAACTTTATAAAAGATTTTATAAAACAAACACTATGCAGGCACTATGCAAATACTATGCATAATAAAATATAATATATTCTAATTATTGTCTAATAAAAATGTAGATAACTTTATAAAAGTATTACTTTTTATATTAAAAGATTTTACTATGCAAAACACTATGCGCAGACACTATGCAATACTATGCATAATAGAATATAATATATTCTATTTATAGAATAACTTTATAAAAGTATTACATTTTATATAAATGATTTTCTATTATTACATTAATAATACCAACAAAACCCGAGTGACTTATCATGTAAGCATCAATAATTAATACCGTGTGCTACTATACGCAACCATGCGTATTCAGATTTTTTTAACACCTAATTTGTTTCAACAGCTAACGATAAAAAACTTCCATAGTTATTTTCATAAAGTATTTTTGTCGTTTTCTCAATCCGACAATAATTCTGTTGTGGGGTCTACCAATGATTATGACGTTGTACGAATATTCCCTGTTAAAACAAATATTCCCCGACCAATCGAATATTATATAACAACTTGCGTACTTTGCAAAGTTTATAAATATTACCCACAACTATAACATTATATCAATTTCACTCCATAATATTTAAAAATAATATTTATAGAAAATTCATCTTTATTCAAAAAGATGGGGTTTTACAATATTCTACTAATTTCAAGAATTATAGAAGCAATACTTACCATAATAAGTTTAAGTTTAGGAATATGAAATGAAATAATATCCCTTCCATACTATGGAGTATGAAAGAAAATAATATTTCTTACGATTATTGAAATAAAATAATATCCTTTATCTTAGTAGAAACTGGATTTGACTGGAATATCGGATATTATTCTGAGAAAATCTTGCAGAAAAACTACACTCAAAGTATCCTTATACTCAAGAAAAATACTCACAATATTATAGAATAAAAATTTTTGATATTGAAGTGGTGTGTTTTAGGAAGGATGGGTTACCTCCTATTTATAGCAACGAAGGGAGAGATAAATGAATCTGCCTAATTTTTCTCCTGCCAAACTTTTGCCTAACTCTTCTTATTTTTCCATAGTTTAGGGCCCACTCTTTGAAAGAAAGTTTTGCAAATTAAGTCTTTGTTGGAGCACATTTCAATGCCTAACTTCACAATTATCAATATAGGTGAGGGTCCACAAAATTTAGGAAAACAAATGCTTTGCAGACAATATTCTCCACCAACCACTTCCACTAATCAAATAGCTTAACAATTTCAAAACCAATTATCTAACCTCCACCCATTAATTCACATGCTGCAATTAATGAATTATAATATTATTCCCACCAACACCTGCATAATGCTAAGGCAAATTAGGCACCGAATTTTTTTGTCAAAAAGGTGGGCTATTCAAAAAGTTATTTATATTATCACATTATACTATTATAATGTAATATTATAATAATATATTTAACTGAATATTTTATCGAGGAAGATAATATATCAAACTTTCAACAAATATTTCATGCTAAATTCCTTCATTTATATCAAAATTGAACCAATATCCACCAAATAATAATTAATATTATAAGCTCACAATATCAACAACCAGATCATTCCCAAGAAAGAGGGGGCTTTTCGATAAGGATTTATCCTTATTGGCGCACAATTAGATGACTAAACCTCTTTCCTCGACGGAATTTTCTAGACATTGTCAATAATGCTAACTAATAATATGAATAATTGTGTCGCGTCAATTATTGATTTAATAATGTAAAATATTGTGCAGATGATATTATGACAATAATTTAATCAATAATATAATAGACTGTGCAACAATTACTGTGGCAATTATTGAATAAAATTGAGTGGCTTCTCACATAAACATCAATAATCAAAGACACTGTACAATACCATGTGCTGCTATGCAACCACACATATTACTGTACTTTTATCAACAGGTATTTCAACAGTTAACGGTAAAACATTCGTCGTTATTTTTATAAAAAACCATTTTTGTCGTTTTCTAACTCCGACAATAATTCTGTTGTGGGGTCCACCAATGATTGTGCCGTCATACAAATATTCCCTGATAAAACGAATATTCTCTGATCAATCGAATATTTTATGACAACTTGCTTACTTTGCAAAATTTGTAAATATTACCCACAACTATAACATTATATCAAATTCACTACATAATATTTAAAAAAATATATTTAGAAAAAAATTCATCTTTATTCATAAAAGTTGGGGTCTTACATTAATTCACTTAAGTAAAATGGTGAATTAATATATGTAATGTTGCATAAAGAAAATAAAATGATTATGTTAATTGAATTGGTATTTTTAATATATTACATAGCATGGTAATATATGAAAGGGTCTAATATTTTGAAAGATGTTAATAAAAAATAAGTGGTTGATGAGAGAAGAAAATTAATATATCTATAAATAAATATTGTTTAGAGATTTATAAATTTAATTAATATTTGAGATATGGCTAAATGTATAGATTGAAGAAATTGTCTTGGGACAATTTATAGAAGAAAGGAAATTAAACTATTATATTATATAATTGTGTAAATTATTAAAATAATTAGTGGAGTAAATATTAATTATTCTAAGAGAAGTGGTTATTTTAAATAGAAGTATTATGAGTATAATCTCATAAAGTATAGTGAAATAGTTATACATATTATAGTTGTATAATTATTCAATGTAGCTAAATAATTTAACATTAAGGTAAAGTGTGTCACACAAACCTTATTAGCATAATATTAAAATAAAATAAAATTGGGGAAAAGCCAAACATGACCTAGACCCCTGATATTTTCTAACTGCTGAGACTATAATAAGCTTTAGCTATGTAATTCTAATAAAGCTTGAATAATGAGCCTTGTGCAACATAAATATTAATGTTGGACCAACTGAAGGTTTAACAGAAATTATTAAAATAGAATTAACGGTAAAGGAATAAATGATTGATATTAATTAATCATTGGAGTATTTATGTGTGATTAGAATAATAAGTGCTATGAAAAATAATGGGTTATTAGTTCCCAACTAAATTATATTATTTGGATTAATCAAATGAAATATAAGTGCACAAATCTGATTATAATGTAAGATGGTAAATATTGTGAGTTTTATGAATTTTTAGAGATTTCATGAATTTCTTGATAAATTGATTTGTAAATTGATGTTGTCTAAGGTATATGTCAATGTAATTGGTCTAAGCATGCTGAATTAAAGTTGGTTATGATATGTTGTATGGATTCTACAAAAAAAAACAGAGCATAGTTTGAGTTTGCCCCGAAGTGGGGCGACCGCGCTGGTTGTCAGTTGTGACACCCCCAAAACAGGTCCATTCCATCCAACCCATTCTGAGTCGCCAAATACATGGTACAGAAACAACTACAACTTCATTAATACAATTGTCGTGCAAAATACGACAACACATAAACTGTGAGTTTAAATATAAATATTGTCTTCTAGACAATATCCACACTCAAATAAGTCCTCATTACAATTATTGATGCACTATTTTACAAAATAGCGAGGACTACTAAAACAACTGTCTTGAACCATTACTCCACACCCCGACTAGTTCCCGCTATATTCTCGTCTCCTGAGAAGAAAAATGGAACAAAAATGAAAAGGGTGAGCTCAATTAGCCCAGTAAAGAATATTATGACTAAGATAATGTACAACAAATTATGCTTAGTCTTCAACAGGGAAAAATCTGATAGAATACAATAGACAACAAGTTTTAGATCAACAACTGCAGCGGAAATAATAATTCATTAGAAGAGTTAAGTAGAGAATCAAAAATACTATCATCTATTAATTTAAAAGTCCATCATCGATATTTTATCCCTGTAATATCAATCAATATGCATCATAAATCAAATATTCATCTTTGCACTACAGGCCAAAGATATTCACCAGTTGGTCATGTTCATCTAAACACCTATTCATCTTCGCACAACGGGCCAAAGATATTTATCATAAAATCATTCATCTTTGCACTACGGCCCAAAGATATTCAGTTATATCATCATTTAGGACTGAGGATGATGAAAAATATTTTAAAGAAAACGAATCCAGTGAAACAAAAGAACAAATATTAAGGATTCGTACTTTAAACAATCCAAGTTCAAAAATATTTCATAAATAACCAGAGTGGAGTAAAATTCAAGAATGATCAAAACATGGATACAATCAAAGCAAGTATCCATAATAGATATTTTAGACGAAAAATAAAAATTTAATTTTTTTGTGAATAGTGTCGTATTCGTGAATAGTGCCGTATACGTGAATAGTGCCGTATACGTGAATAGTAACTCTGACACCAAAAGATAGAAATTTCACAAAAATATCATCATGCTTCGTGAATAGTACTTGTGAATAGTAACTCATGAATAGTAACCCCGACATGAAAAAGTTCCAAATTAGATAAAAAGTTCCAACCAATATTTCGGCATAATGATATTGAAGAAATAATATCATTTGAGAAGAAAATAACATCCCTTACCTCGCAAAAAACAAAGATTTCCGACTAGGATAATCGATATAGTTCTCGAAAGAACTTGCACCAATATAATAATACTCAAAGTACTAAAATACTCACAAAATACGCTTTCGATATTATAGAGAGAAAGAGAGAAAATCTTTAGTTTCGGTGTGATTTTCAACTCTAACCTAAGCACCCTATTTATAGGAAATTGCTTAGAACACCAAAGCAGAAAATTTAATAAAATATTAATATTTTAAAAAAAATTCCTACGCCTACTTTGAAAATCTAATTTCAGCCATTTGCAACACATGGGGGGCCAACCAAAATAATAAAAACGTTTTTCTAACTATAAATATTTTAAACTTCTAAAAATCAATTATTCTAGAACCTCGGAATTTCAATAATTCATAATAAATAGCCCTTTATCAGAAAATTCGAATCTCGCATTTTTTTATAGGAAATTCAATTCTCTACAACTTTACAGAAGAAAGTTTTTCAAAATTCCAAACAGAAATTGACCGAAATCCACATACGGACAATTTTACAGACTATAATCAAATTTCAGTCAAGAAATGGGGTCCACCGACACAAAAACATGTGTTAATCATTTAATGCAACAAAAATACTCTTCCTCCTCATATACTCATATATCCCACATTTATTGTAAAAATATCATCAATAATATATTATTAAAATAATATATTTAAATAAATTATTTTATCAGAAAAAGATAAAATATTAATTTTTAACAATTGTCACATTAAAAATTTATCCATCTATAGCCACATAAACTCAATATTTTCCTCATCATATAAATCAATAATTAATTATTCATAAATAATATTACAGAATCACAATACTGGCAATCAGGCCATTCCCAGGAAAGAGGGGGCTTTCTAATAAGAATTTCTCCTTATTGGCGCGCAATTAGGTGACCAAACCTCTCCTTAGACAGAACTTTCTAGACATTTTCAATAATGTTTTCTAATAATATTATTCAGATAATGTGAATTATTGCTTTGATAATGGAAAATACTGTGTAGTGACAATTTTTGAAACAACAGTAATATAAAAAAATCAACGCAGCAATTATTAAATCAATAAAATAAAATACTGAACAGTAATTACTGTAACAATTATTGAGTAGTGCCTTCTTATGTAAGAATCAATAATTGGTGTAATACTGCAGTGTCTTCTTGTCAACAACGCCAGACATTCGTGTGTTTAACCACCGAGTATTCCAATAATATTAACGGTAACAACTACGCCGTTATTTATAAACAACTTTTACTTGTCATTTTCTTCATCCAATCACTTTCCGTTATGGGGCCCACACAAGGTCAAGGCAAGTCATGCATTTAATATTCCCTCGACAAAGTAAGAATATTCCACGACCAAACGAATATTCTCAAACAATAATGAGTATTTTATAACCACTTGCTTATTTAAAATATTTAGCATTTTACCCATAACTAACCACATTAATCAAATCAACCCCTTACTATTTCAAAATAATAATTAGAGAAATTAAATCTTTATTTATAAAAAGTTGGGGCCTTACAACCTCCCCTCCTTTTGAAATTTTGTCCTTGAAATTGACGTACGTAGGACATGCTCTTTCCTATCCAAGATCTTGACTGGTACCTCCTCATACGTTAAATCTTATGTTATCTCGTCTGGTTCTAACGCAATAACGTGGTTCGGGTTGTCCACATATTTATGTAACATCGATACGCGAAAAACATTATGAACACGCGTCATACTTGGCGGTAAAATGTGTCTGTAGGCCATAGTTCTTACTTGATCGAGAATCTCAAATGGACTAATAAATTGAAGGTTTGAGCTTACCTCACATTATCATTTCTCGCTTTTGGAATAACGACTTCTTGCATCTTCTTCTACATATTCATCAACTCCAAGTCTGTAGCTTGAGCAGCTTTAAATTTATCGATTAAAGTCGATTCTAATCGTATATTCGTTATCTTCACGCAAGTTCTTGGAATCTTTAACTCTATCTCCATCTTTTGTAAGTCGTACGAAATGGGTATTTGTGTTAAAAATATTGCACTCGTAACCACATACGATTTTCTACTCAAAACGTCAGCTACCACGTTCATTTTTTCCAAGATGGTATTGAATGGTATAGTCGTAATCTTTGAATAGCTCGAGCCAACGCCGTTGCCGCATGTTAAGTTCTACATTCCTCGCTCCATTCGAATTTTGTATCTCTACGAGTCAGTTGTGTTAATGGAATAGCGATTCGAGAATATCCTTCAACGAATCTCCGTTAATAACCAACTAAGCCAAGAAAGCTATGTATTTCGATTACTGACTTAGGTTGCTCTCAACTGTGACACATATCCCAACCTTGGATAACACGTCACAATGACACCTATCAGTTTACTATTGCACGAATATGGCATCCCCTACGGAGAGTCTGGCTTCAGTGTATTCCACAAAGGAAGTCACCAGATAAAGGCTCAGGAACAAACTTCTATAGTTGAATTTTTAACTCCTGAAGTTCAATAGGATCCATGAGATTTTAGAAATGGATTTTGTACCGGGTTCAAAGTCGATACAAAATTCAATATCACACTTTGGGAGTAGGCCAGGAAATTTTTCAGGAAATACACGTCAGGAAATTTGTCAGGAAATTTACTAACAACAAAAATATCATTCAAATCTGACGTATTTTTGTTCAAGTCCATAACATGGCTAAGAAATCTTGACATCCGTTTTTCAATAAACGAATGACTTTACATTTTGATATAAAAGAGTTTGACTTCAATGGTTTGGTTGCTTAAATTCGAATAACAGGTTGCTTAGGAATATGAAAACTAACAACCTTACAAAAATAATCAATTTTAGCATGATGAGTGGTTAACCAATCAATCCCTAAGGTCACATCAAATGCAAGAATTTTTAAAGAAATAAGGTCAGCAGGTAATGTGATGGTGCCAACTTAGATCAAACAAGATTTATAAACAGCGGATGTAACGAAAGTTTCTCCTAACGGTTTTTCAACAAATAAGTCAAAGTCTAATTTTCTCCAGAGTCAAGTTTAAACGTTGAGTATAAGAAGGAGAGATAAATTAATGGGTAGAACTGGTATCTAATAAGGTATAACTTCGCAAAAATTTATAATTAACTAACCCGTGCTAACTTCGTTCGGGTTACTCACTTTTTGAGAAGTCACAAAAAACTCTCTTCCAAGAACCGATGACTTTGACTTGTCCGGGACAGCCTTTTGAGTCACATCCCTGCTGGACTGAGTTTTACTACCGTACAATCTCGAGCGATATGACCTTCTTTTCCACAATTAAAACATACCTTGGAAGGTTATGAACAGTTTGGACTTATGTGTCCCTCTTCTCCGCATCTCAGAAATCTAGTCAAGGCCTTTCTCCTCCTCTAAAATTCATTCTGGTGTTGGTGCCGACGTCTTCCCGTCATTGTTAAATCTTCTCTTCTTGAAATTTCCACTTGAGTTATTTCTTCTATTACCTTGGCCATGATTACCACTGAAGTGGTTACCATTTCTGGCATGATAATTTCCTCCACGATGGTTATCATTGTTCCGATGACCGTCGCCACCGGTACGATTATCATTGAGTTGTTGGTCATTATTCTTCAGTTGAGCCGACTCATTATCGCGCTCCAATAACTGAGCCCTATTTACAACATCCGAATATAAACAAAGTTTGTGAGAAATGAGGTATTGACGTATTTTGGGTTTCAAACCTCACAGAAACATTCGTGTCATTCTCTCCTCATTATCAACCAAATGGGATGCAAATCGGGACAACTCGGCAAACTTAGCTTCGTCTTCGCGACACGCGTTCATATTGTTTTGCTCCAGCTTGATGAACTCTACCTCCTTCATGTGACGAATACTTTCGGAAAGTACTTGTCGTTGAACAATTCTTGGAACTTCTCCCAAGACATCTTCATCAGGCCAGGTCGAGTACGCTTTACTGATTCCCACCAATAATCGCCTCTCCTCATTAATATGATGAGGTGGCAAAATGAACCTTTTGCTCCTCTGAGCATCCCAAGACATCAAATATTTTAGTGATCTGCTTTATCCACGTCTCTACCGTAAGTGGTTCTGGCTTTCCCAAAAACTCTGGCGGTCCTAACTCCTTGAACTGCTTAGCGGTGACCATCCGTGAGTTGCCAGTGTTTCCACCTGCATTTTGAACAGTAGTCGTTCTCGTTTGGTTTTGCATGAATTCTAGAAAGTTCCTAAACATACCATCGTTCATCATCTGCTCATTGGTGTTGTTCACAGGAGGAACATTGCCAGCATGTAGCACGTTCTCCTCGTTGGTGAGCAAAGGTGTCTCCACGGTCTCATTTACTCCACTGTTAACATTCTCAGTTGACATTCTTAAATACTGCCATAAAACAAGGGTTAATTAAAAAAATTAACAAATCACATAATACCCCTATATTATGACCGACCAACAAATAAGCTTAGGTTGGACACACTAGCGAAGGATTTACTCGTCTCTCCCCTCCTAGTACTATTCCCGATCTCCGCCGGAGATCATATCCCTAAGCTCGATACCAACCGTGGCGCCCCAAAATAGGTCCATTCCATCCAACCCATTCTCGAGTCGCCAAATACATGGTACGTGCGAACAACTACAACTTCATTAATACAATTGTCGTGCAAAATACGACAACACATAAACTGTGAGTTTAAATACAAATATTGTCTTCTAGACAATATCCACACTCAAATAAGTCCTCATTACAATTATTGATACACTATTTTACAAAATAGCGAGGACTACTAAAACAACTGTCTTGAACCATTACTCCACACCCCGACTAGTTCCCGCTATATTCTCATCTCCTAAGAAGAAAAATGGAACAAAAAGGAAAAAGGTGAGCTCAACTAGACCAGTAAAGAATATTATGACTAAGATAATGTACAAAAAATTATCCTTAGTCTTCAACAGGGAAAAATCTGATAGAATACAATAGACAACAAGTTTTAGATCAACAACTGCAGCGGAAACAACAATTCATTAGAAGAGTTAAGTAGAGAATCAAAAATACTATCATCTATTAATTTAAAAGTCCATCATTGATATTTTATCCCTGTAACATCAATCAATATACATCATAAAACAAATATTCATCTTTTGCACTACTGAATTAAAGATATTCACCATTAATCATGTTCATCTAAACACTGCTCATCTTTTACACAACGGGCCAAAGATATTCATCATAAAATCATTCATCTTTGCACTACTACCCAAGATATTCAATTATATCATCATTTAGGGATGAGGATGATGAAAAATATTTTAAAGAAAACGAATCCAGTGAAACAAAAGAACAAATATTAAGGATTCGTACTTTAAACAATCCAAGTTCAAAAATATTTCATAAATAACCAGAGTGGAGTAAAATTCAAGAATGATTAAAACATGGATACAATCAAAGCTAGTATCCATAATAGATATTTTAGACGAAAAATGAAATTTTAATTTTTCTGTGAATAGTGCCGTATACGTGAATAGTAACTCCGACACCAAAAGATAGAAATTTCACAAAAAACATCATCATGCTTCGTGAATAGTACTTGTGAATAGTAACTCATGAATAGTAACCCCGACATGAAAAAGTTCTAAATTTGATAAAAAGTACCAACCAATATTTCGGCATAATGATATTGAAGAAATAATATCATTTGAGAAGAAAATAACATCCCTTACCTCGCAAAAATAGTACTTACATCGAATATCGGATATAGTTACGAAAGAACTTGCAATCAGATATAGCAATACTCAAAGTACTAAAATACTCACAAAATACGCCGATATTATAGAGAGAAAGAGAGAGAAATTTTAGTTTCTGGTGTGATTTTCAATTCTAACCTAAGCACCCTATTTATAGGAAATTGCTTAGAACACCAAAGCAGAAAATTTAATAAAATATTAATATTTAAAAAAAAAATCCTACGCCTACTTTGAATATCTAATTTCAACCATTTGCAACACATGGGGGGCCAACCAAAACAATAAAAACGTTTTTCTAACTATAAATATTTTAAACTTCCAAAAATCAATTATTCTAGAACCTGAGAATTTCAATAATTCATAATAAATAGCTCTTTTATCAGAAAATTCAAATCGCGTGACTTTTTATAGGAAATTCAATTCTCTACAACTTTACAGAAGAAAGTTTTTCCAAATTTCAAACAAAAAATGACTGAAATCCACATACGGATGATTTTACGAGCTATAATCAAATTTCAGTCAAGAAATGGGGTCCACCAACACAAAAACATGTGTTAATCATTTAATGCAACAAAAATACTCTTCCTCCTCATATACTCATATATCCCACATTCATTGTAAAAATATCATCAATAATATATTATTAAAATAATATATTTCAATGAATTATTTTATCAGAAAAAGATAAAATATTAATTTTTAACAATTGTCACATGAAAATATTTCTCCATCTATATCCACATAAACTCAATATTTTCCTCATCATATAAATCAATAATTAATTATTCACAAATAATATTACGTAATCACGATCTTGACAACTGGTAGCTCCCGGGAAAGAGGGGGCTTTCCAATAAGAATTTCTCCTTTACTGGCGTGCAATTAGGTGACCAAACCTCTCCTTAGACAGAACTTTTTAGACATTTCCAATAATGTTTTCTAATAATATTATTCAGATAATATGAATTATTGCTTCGATAATGGAAAATACTGTGTAGTGACAATTTTTGAAACAACAGTAATATAAAAAAAATCAACGCAGCAATTATTGAATCAATAAAATAAAATACTGAACAGTAATTACTGTAACAATTATTGAGTAGTGCCTTCTTACGTAAGAATCAATAATTGGTGCAATACCGTGTCCTAATGTGCAATAACGCGTATTACTATGTTTTAACCACCGAGTATTCCAACAGTATTAACGGTAACAACTATGCCGTTATTTATAAACAACTTATACTTGTCGTTTTCTTCATCCAATCGCTTTTCGTTATGGGGCCCACGTAAGGCTACGCCGTCGTACGAATATTCCCCGACAGTAAGAATATTCCACGTCCAAACGAATATTCTCCGACAACAATGAGTATTTTATAACCACTTGCTTATTTAAAATATTTGCGCATTTTACCCATAACTAACCACATTAATCAAATCAACCCCTTACTATTTCAAAATAATAATTAGAGAAATTAAATCTTTATTTATAAAAAGTTGGGGCCTTACATCAGTGGTTAAGAAATTTTTCTGGCATGCTAGACAAGTGTGCTTAGATTTGTTAAGCATAAAAATAAGTCTGATATGATGTTCAAGTTGTCTTGCATGCAATGTATTACGTTAACATGATTTAATATCAATTTTTCAAAGAAAACATATGAGTTTTTAAAAACAAACCTTGATGAATCTTGTGACCTCTAATCATGAATGATATGTGCACTCAACTAGTTAGGCATGGTATAAACTATTCAAGCATATTTTAAAGTAACTTTTCAAAAGAGGGACTATACTAACTATGTGTAAATGAGTTTGATACATATGAGCATACGTATTAAGAGTCATTTAGCATCCTTATGTGGTTTAATGGTTAAAATAGCTAGTCCCTTGATAAATGAACCTATTTAGTCTTGACTAAAGAGTTTTGAAAAGGAAGTTTTAAACCCGATTTGAGTATTACCCCAAAGTCTATTTTAGATGCCTAAGATGGTTTTCAACTTGGTCAGTAAATTTTTGAACATATTAATCCTAGTTGAGCAAACGAATTCAAAAGAAAATTAAAAGTTTTAGAAGTTAACCTCAACGTAAACAAATGAGGGAAAACAAAATTTGGTCTAAAACCTGTCTTTATGTGCATATATCATGTTTAAAGATATTATTGTACTAACAAGAGAACTAGACCTTTAAAAAATCTCGATTACGTTACGGTGGGGAGTAAGCGGCACATGCGCCAACTCAAGCTTATTATCGATTATTAAGCGGTGGCGTCTTTGCGAGAGTTAGCGAAATAGTTTGTTAATTGTCTAGACCTTATAGCATTTCTATATATTTTCCGTAAAGATTGCAAGGTATGAAACAAGATTATTTTAAAAGAATAAACATGAGGGTGTAATGGGTTAACAATAGATGAAGTGAAATGAATGTTTTAAAAACCAAGTTAGGAGACAATGTAAATTTTTTTTATTACATTGAGAATGTATGAATGTAAATGACTGATGGGTATAAATTCGTGATTATACAATTGTGTGGGAATACATGAAGTGCAGATTGCTATAAGTAGTTAAGTTATAGTTGATAATCTACGAGCCATGCAAGTCTTTCAGTTCCTATTTGCTATATGAATATGATAACTGTTAGTTGAATTATATTATGCTATGAGAATGTGGAATTACGTATGAAATGTATATGAAATTTGAAATTTAATCTATGACTATATGTTTAAGAAGTTAATCTATAAACTTGTTATGTGAGAAGCAACATGCGGAATGAATTTAAATGGTTATGATTGTGTAAACTAAGCATTATATTATGTGTTATGATGCATGAAAACTGTTAGATTTGTTGAGTTGTCGAGCTCATCCTTGTAAATAACCATTTTTGCAGGTTAAGGATTCAAGGTAATGTTATGTGCTGCTTCAATGATAGAGATCAATAGTAACACAAGAAGATTAATTATTTAGCTGAAGTTATTACTTTGAACCATGTTTAAAGTTCTAGAAGATGTACATGATAATAGTTCACGATGTTTAATACATGGTGAGTTGTAAAGTTGTACTATTTTATATATAAAGGATATCGAATTGAGATGTAAAATTTTATACAGTAATTCGGATGAAGCGAATCATAACATAAATTTGATTCAAAGATATGTAATTGGTAAAGATTGTGATTCAGAGAAAATAAAGAAAGAAGATTGAAAATTTTTAAGTATTCCACATTTTTAATAAGATTAACATCAAATACGATGTAAAGTGAGGAATAGTTAACAACCGAGGTTGATTTATCTTATTGAAATTTTGGGGTCGTTATACAGATCCTAGAAATGGAAGGAATTAATATACTAATTGGTATCAAAGGGAAGTTGTACTTATTAATTTATGAATAAAAGTTATAAATAAACAAATGAAGGTTGGATCGTAATGCACTAGGTCCATGGTAACAGGTACCTGGATTTGGGGGCGTTACAGTCGCGATCTAAACTTTCAGTTGTTACACATCTTTGAATGTCTGAGCAGACTTCATATCCAGAACGACCATAAATTTTTTTCGGGTTAGCTTCAATTCCCCACTTGCTTACTAGATACCCAAGGAACTTCCCCGAATCGAGACCGAATATGCATTTTGTTGTGTTTAGTCAAATGTTGTGTTCACAAATAGTCTGTAAACAATCCTTTAAGTCGTCTAGATGATCCCGAAAAGATACACTTTTAACAATTATTTTGTCAACATAAACTTCCATACTTCGGCCTAACTGCTTCCTGAAGATGTGGTTCATCATCCTCTAATAAATGGCCCCAGTATTTAGCAACCCAAAGTCATCTTCTTCTATGGGTAGATGGCCTGATGAGTAATGAAGTCAGTCTTTAGGATGTCCTCTTTGCACATTGAGATCTAGTTTTATCCCAAAAAACATCTCAGCAAAATAAACCCCGAAGTAACATCAATCAATTGGTTAATATGTGGAAGGGGGTAAAAGTCCTTCGGGCATGTCTTATTCAGGTTTGTGTAGTTGATTCAGATCCTCCACTTTTCATTCTGCTTTCGGACTATCACCATGTTTGCCAACCACTCCAGGTAATCGATCATGAAAATGAAGTCAACCGCTAACAACTTGGCCACTTCTTCATCAACGATCTTCTGCCGCTCCGAGGTAAAGATCCTTTTCTTCTACTGAATAGATTTCCTGGCAATATCCACACACAGCCTATGTACAACTACTGACTCATCTATCCCAGGAATATCACTAGGCACCTATGCGAAGATGTTTATGTACATCCATAACAGCTCAATCAATCATGTCCAAAGTGACTTCTCTAAACCTAAACAGATCTTGATAGTCTTCTCTATTTTCCCTGATATTAGCTTTATGCTAGCAAAGCGATGGGTTCGGTATTGCCTTCAATAAATGGTTCCACCTCGATCGACATCATCTGTCTCTACTTGCCGACCTCGATTCTTGATGAGATTAGAGTGCTCTGCTAACACCTTTGAGCGATATCCAAATCCCTTTTCACTTCGCCAACCCCATTCGGTGTGGGAAACTTTAGTTTGAAGTGGGGTATGAAAGTCAACGCCTGCAAATATGCTAACATCGGGCGGCCTAAAATGGCATTATATGTCGAATCTACTTGCACTAAAAAGAACCTAATGTCCACATCAACCTGCTAAGGAGCTTTACCAAAGATAACAGTGTTAGGTTTGTAAGATTTATGAACACAATCAAATTGTACAAAATAAGTGGAAACATGGTAAAATAGAGTTTTAAAATTTTACAAACCATATTCCCAGATCATCCTTTATACACAATTATTATTGAAACGAAAAGATGAAGAATAAGAATTATACCCTTGAAGATTCGAGCTTCCACAGGTACAAGTTCACCTCTAATCCTTTTCGCGTTCAACTTGAATCCACTGGGTTTGATTCCTTCCTCTGATCAACGTTAGCCACCCAAGTGTTTGGCCTCTAGAGGTGATCCACCAAGGAAGATGAAAGATTCAAGAAGATGGATATTTGGCAAAACTCTAGTTTTTATATCTCTCATAGAAAAAGGTGTACTCTCCCAACTATTGAAATTACGTCTATCTCACACACTGATATCTGATATAAGACTCCTCTTATAAAAATATTAGGTAACCCTTCTAATCTAATTAGTAATTGGGGTATTATTTAATTAATTAAATTTCTTTAATTAATTAAGCTCCCTAATCTTATTAGGGATAATTAATTAAACTTTTAATTAATTAGCCTCCTAATCTTATTAGGAATAAATGAGAGTACTTATATTAAATTAATTCTCAAACTCCTTTAGAAAGTATAATAATAATAATTTTAATAATATTAATAAGACTCTCTTATTAATTAATATTTAATATTTTCAAAATATTAAATAATAAATATTAAGCTATTTAATTTATTCTATCACCATAGATTAAATTAAATACATTAACATATTATTACGATTATGACATTAACTTCTTAAATAATTTTTCTTCCTTTTATGGTGTGACCCTTTAGGTTCTCCATATTAAACCGAGTTCTTGAATAAATCAATTAGAACAATTCTAATCTTATTTAAATAAATAAATTAAACTATTAATTTATTTAAATAAATAATATTTATTCTACAATAGGGATAAGTCTCCCTAGCGATTAACGAATTTCCAGATAATATAGATTTCAACATTAATCATAAAAGAACCTTTGAGTAAATAGTTATCGTACAATTCAATCATTTCACCATACAATGTCCTAATTAAATATAAGACATTGAATTACTGTCAAGTCTTATTTTATTTAATTATATGTATTTTGATTCTTAAATACACAACTCCAAATAATGCAAATTAAAAACTCCTTTCTAATTTCATTCTGCCTTGCCCAAGGACTACTGAGTTGTCATTTATCGAATCACATAGGACAATTCTCTTCTTTTACTAGAACGGTAGATTTTTTGTTGATCATACATTATCTCCATGTACAACTTATTATACCCAAGCATACCCTTTGATATACCCTAAGAGTCTTAAGGAATAAGTCAAAGTATAACTCATCATACACAAGATACAATGATGATCTCAAGTCCAAGGATCACTTGTACTACTATCACTACATGAATTCCTATTGACATGCAAGTAACTCTCTATTAGGTATTCCTTAGCTAGCCACGTTCAGTGTAATTATTCTCCAATAAGCACCTACATACTTGCTTTAGTGTCTCCACACAAATGATCATGAGATCAATCATCCTTATCTAATGATCAAGCAACGTATGTACTAATCTATCCGGTATCATTAATCCCCTTTTTAGTAATCCATCGATTGGGAACTATTTTAGTTTTAAGCTTTCTAAGAATTTAGATCTCATTAGAATGATCATCATCATTATTCTAAAAGCATTGCTTAAAACTATGAGTTTATCACATATTATAAAGCAGCATCATGTAGATAATTAAAAGCTTTTAATAATTTAATACTTTTTATTAATAAATGAATAAGATTGTTACAAAGTATATGCTTTATCATTAAACATGATTGGCTTGTGTGCATACTACTTTCAATCTCCCACTTGCACTAAAATAAATCATCATGGTATCTCATACCCTTCTTCTCTAAGTGATGATTATCCTGCCATTGGATAAGCTTCAGTAAATGGATATGTAATGTTGTTCTTGATAGTCCACTATCTCTATAGTGATTTCCCATCTTTCAATGATTCTTGTAATCAAATGAAAGTGCCCCAACACATGTTTAGATCCAAGATGAGACTTAGGAACTATTCCTAGTTCCGTAATGAACTTTTCATCCAAATAATCAACTTGCAGCTTCATTTATAGCTATATACTTTGTCTTTATCACTAAACCAGCAACTCTTTGTTGTTTGGAACCTTTTCAATTCACTGCACCACCGTTCATAGTAACACCTTACCCTAAAGTGGATTTACTGTTGTCTTGATCAGTCCGAAAAACTTGAGTCTATTAAGCCCTCCTGTTTTAATTCAGACCCATCATGAATATGATCATATACTTAGTGTCGGTTAAGTACTTTAAGATATTTTTCAATGTCCTACAGTGATCTTCTACAGAATATGACTGATCAACAACAGGTGTCATATATTTCATTGCATACATGATAGTTACTCATGCGATCTCTCTTTTAGGAGTCTATGGGGATTATTAAGAGATATACATTCCAGGGCTTATCAACATGAAACAACTCTTGGAGTTTGCCATGCTAAACAACTTTAGCATCAAATGAATATAAGTTCTTTGGGTTAAGCCGAGCATCCTTTAAAATCTATCTATATAGATTTGTATCCCCAATTAAGATACTCTTCCCAAATCATTCATGGAGGAATGTTTAGACAACTTAATCTTTACTGATTATAGCATTGGTATGTCATTCCATATCCGTAGTATATCAACAAATAATACTATGAATATCACGACGCTCCCACTGGCCTTTTTGTACACACTAGGTACATTCTTGTTTTTGATAAAATCAAACTCTTTTGATTATCTCATCAAAACGAATGCTCCATTTTTTAGAAGCTTCCTTCAATCCATTTCTCCGAGTGTCTACAACTCTTTCATCATCGTATATAACTGGATCATCATCTTAATTCATGATGTGTACCTCATCATCATCATCTATGTTGAATCCATTTCCCCCAGGTATCTTTGGTACTATTCCAGATTTTATGATTTGTTTGTGTTATAATAGGTCTATCTACAGGTTCCTCTTATTTGATTTATAGTGCTTTGTGGTTCTTGAACTCTTCAAGATTCTATTATCCTCCCAATAGCCCCTTCAATGATAAACACATTTATCTTAGAAGATAGCGTGGTTCGCAACAAACACATTTTGTTAAGTAGGATTATATAACATATGTGACGCCCCCAAAATAGGTATACACAACCCATTTTGAGTCGCCAAATATATGGTATAAAATTTAAATACAACTTCATTTATACAATACGATAAAAACGTAGCTGAGAGTTTTAACACGAATATTGTCTCATAGACAATATCCAAAATTAAATAGAGTCCTCATTACAATTATTATCACACTATTTCATAGAATAGTGAGGACTACTACAGCCACCATCTCGGATCGCCACTCCATTCCTCGACTAGACGAATATTTTATGACAACTTGCATACTTTGCAAAATTTGTAAATGTTGCCCACAACTATAACATTATATCAAATTCACACCATAATATTCAAAATGATATTTAGAGAAAAGTAATCTTTATTCATAAAAGTTTGGGTCTTACAACCTCCCCTTCTTATGAAATTTTGTCCTCGAAATTGGTGTACGTACCTGGTATGTCGAAGAGGCGAGGATACCTTAATTTCATTTCTGATTCTAACTCCCAGGTCATTTGTAAGACCCCAACTTTTATGAATAAAGATGAATTTTTTTTCTAAATATTATTTTTAAATATTATGGTGTGAATTTGATATAATGTTACAGTTGTGGGTAATATTTACAAATTTTGCAAAATAAGCAAGTTGTCATAAAATATTTGATTAGTCAGGGAATATTCGTTTTATCAGGGAATATTCGTACAACGACACAATCATTGGTGGATCCCAAAACGGAATTATTGTCGGAGTTAGAAAACGACAGAAATATCTTTTCATAAAAATAACGGCGAATGTTTTACCGCTAACTATTGAAATACCGTTGATAAAAGTACAGTAATACGCGTGGTTGCATGGTAGCACACGGTATTGTGCAGTGCCTTTGATTATTGATGCTTACGTGAGAAGCCACTCAGTTTTATTCAATAATTGCCATAGTAATTGTTGCACAGTCTCTTATATTATTGATTCAATTATTGTCACAGTATCATCTGCACTATATTTTATATTATTAAATCAATAATTGACGCAACACAATTATTCATATTATTAGTTAGCATTATTGACAATGTCTAGAAAATTCTGTCGAGGAAAGGGGTTTGGTCATCTAATTGCGTGCCAATAAGGATAAATCCTTATCGGAAAGCCCCCTCTTTCCTAAGAATAATCTGGTTGTTGATATTGTGAGCTTACAATATTAATTATTATGTGGTAGATATTGGTTCAATTTTGATATAAATGAAGGAATTTAGCATGAAATATTTGTTGAAAGTTTAATATATTATCTTCCCCGATAAAATATTTTGTTAAATATATTATTATAATATTACATTATAATTGTATAATGTGATAATATAAATAACTTTGTGAATAGCCCACCTTTTTGACAAACAAATTCGGTGCCTAATTTGCCTTAGCATTATGCAGGGGTTGGTGGGAATAATATTGTAATTCATTAATTGCAGCATGTGAATTAATGGGTGGAGGTTAGATAATTGGTTTTGAATTCTCTGCATGCATCTTTTCAAAATTGTTAAGCTATTTGATTGGTGGAAGTGGTTGGTGGAGAATATTGTATGCAAAGCATTTGGCTTCCTAAATTTTGTGTACCCTCACCTATATTGATAATTGTGAAGTTAGGCATTGAAATATGCTCCAGCAAAGACTTAATTTGCAAAACTTGCTTTCAAAGAGTGGGCCCTAAACTATGGAAAAATAAGAAGAGTTAGGAAACAGTTTGGCAGGAGAAAAATTAGGCAGATTCGTTTATCTCTCCCTCCGTTGCTATAAATAGGAGGTAACCCCTCCTTCCTAAAACACACTACTTCAATATCAAAAATTCTTATTCTATAATATTGTGAGTATTTTTCTTGAGTATAAGGATACTTTGAGTGTAATTTTTCTGCAAGATTTTCTCATAATAATATCTGATATTCCAGTCAAATCTAGTTTCTACTAAGGTAAAGGATATTATTTTATTTCAATACTCGTAAGAAACATTATTTTCTTTCATACTCCATAGTATGGAAGGGATATTATCTCATTTCATATTCCTAAATTTTAAACTTATTATGGTAAGTATTGCTTCTATAATTCCTGAAATTAGTAGAATATCCTTGATATTTGCGTTTCATCTAGTATCTTTTCATAAAAATATTATTTTGAGCATTCTTGATTAGTTTTAACCTTTTCATGCCGGAGTACTATTCACGGGGTACTATTTCCAAAGTATTATTCATGGGGTACAATTCACCTGGGGTACTATTCATGATAAAAATTGATTTCTTTTCGTTCCAAATCATTTTTGATATAATATTATTCTTGAATATTACTCCACAAAGCAGTATCATGTTGACAATTTGGACATTATTGAATTCTGGATAAATTAAATTATAAATCTTTAGAATTTATCCTTTTCTTGCATTTAATTGAATTCTTATATTATTGTCATCATCCTTATGTTTATATTTCTATGAAAGTCATCTTTGGCTTGTAGTGCATAGATGGACTGTTGATTGGTATGATTATGACCAGGGATCATTCGGTATAATCATGACACGTAATGTTACAAGTGATGTGATAAAAGTCCTCATTGGCCCGTAGTGCATTGATGGACAGTTGTTGGCACGATCATTGCCATTGGTGGTAATAATGAATATCCTTGGCCCGTAGTGCATGGATAATTCAATGATGTGGATTATTTGTTAAACTGAGTCTCAGCGATAAAATTGATGATAAACTTTTAAATCATAGAAGATAGTAAATATCATGCTCTACTTAACTCTTCTAATGGATTGTTTGTTCCGCTGCAGTTAAACTTGTTGTCTATTATATTCAATTAGTTTAACACTGTTGAAGGCTAACGATAATTTATTCTGCATTATCTTAGTCATAATATTCTTTACTGGGCTAGTTGAGCTCACCCTTTGCTTTCATTGTTCTCTTCAGGAAATGAGAATATAGTTGGGACTAGTCAGGGAACGGAGTAACAGTCTAAATAGGTGGCTATAGTAGTCCTCACTATTATGTGAAATAGTATGACAATAATTGTAATGAGGACTTTATTTGAGTTTGTATACTCTCTATGAGACATTATCTGTGTTGAAACTCTCAGCTACGTTTTGTTGTACTGTATCAAAGAAGTTTATATTTAAATTATGTACCATGTATTTGGCAACTCAAGATGGGTGATGTATACCTATTTTGGGGGCGTCACAATTGGTATCAAAGCTTAGGGATATGATCCCTAGCTGAGATGTGAGACTAAAACTAGGAGGGGAGAGTCGGGTAATTCTTTCACTAGTATAACTTACCTAAGTTTATTTATTATTTAATTGGTCGGTCAAAATATAGGGATAATATATGGCGTGTCAATTAACCCTTGTTTTGTGGCAGTGTTTGAAAATGCCATCCGAGAATAATGAGAATATAAATGGAGCACAGGAGACCATTGGGTCACCAAAGATCAATAACCAGGATAATGTGCATCAAGAAGGTAATAATCCTCAGGAAAACAACAACACCGACCAAACAATGAACGATGGGATGTTCAGAGGCTTTATGCAATTCATGCAACAACAGGCGAGAACGACTCCTGTTCAAAATGCAGGTGGAAATATTGGCAACTCTCGGACGGTCACCGCTAAACAATTCAAGGAGCTGGGACCACCGGAGTTTATTGGAGAGCCAAAACCACTTAAGACAGAGACGTGGATAAAGCAGATCACCAAGATATTTGATGTCTTAGGATGCTCCGAGGAGCAAAAGGTTTCCTTTGCCGCCTTCATGTTGCGAGGAGGCGATTCTTTGGTGGGAATCAGAAAAAGCGTACTCAACTGCGGCGCTTTCAAGATGTCTTGGGAAAAGTTCCAACAACTATTCAACGACAAGTACTTTCCCGAAAGTATTCGTCACATGAAAGAAGTGGAGTTCATCAAGCTAGAGCAAAATAATATGACCGTGTCACAGTACGAAGCTAAGTTCGCCGAGTTATCCCAGTTTGCATCCCACTTGGCTGATACTAGGGAGAGAATGACACGGATGTTTCTAAGAGGTTTGAAACATGAGATACGTCAATACCTAATTTCTCATAAACTGTGTTTGTATTCAGATGTTGTACATAGTGCTCAGTTATTGGAGCATGATAATGAATTAACCCAACCAAGAGAGAGCAGTCGGCAAATCGATAATACCGGTGGTAGTAGTCATCGAAGCAGTGACAACAAACGAGGAGGGAATCAACATGCCAGAAATAGTAACCACTTCGGTGGTAATCATGGCCAAGATAATAGAAGTGGAACTTTCAAGAAGAGGAAATTCAATAATAATAGAAAGACGTCAGTACCAGCACCTGTTGTTAAGGAAGGAAAACGACCGTCGGTCGTATGTTACAAATGCGGAGGGGAGGGACACATCAGTCCAAACTGTACGTAGTAACCCAAAGCATGTTATAATTATGGAAGAGAAGGACACCTAGCTCAATTTTTTTGTGCACCAAAGTCAAGTTCAGCTGGGATGGAGGCATCAAAGACCATCCCAGATAAGACAAAACAGGTAGTTCAAGGGAGAGCATTTTTCGTAACCTCCCAAAAAGCGAGGAATCCGAACGAAGTGATCACGGGTAAGCTAATCATAAACTCTAGCGAAGTCTATACCTTATTTGATACTAGTTATACCTATTCTTTTATTTCTCCTACTTGTACTCAACGTTTAAATTTAACTCCGTAGAAATTAGACTTTGATTTATCTGTTGAAACTCCGTTGGGAGAAACCTTCATTACATCCACTGTTTATAAGTCTTGTTTGATTCAAATCGGTAACCGTACGTTACCTATCGATCTTATCTCTTTGAAAATACTTGTATTTGAAGTGATTTTAGGGATTGATTGGTTAACTATTCATCATGCAAAAATTGATTGTTTTCGTAAGGTTGTTACCTTTCATATTCCTAACCAACCTATTATGCGAATTAATGCAACCAAACCACTAAAGTCAATCACTGTCATATCAAGCCATAAAGCAATTCATTTATTGAAAAATGGATGTCAAGCTTTCTTAGCCCATGTCACGGATTTAAACAAAAATACATCAGATTTGAATGATATTTCTATTGTTAATAAATTTCATGACGTATTCCCTGAAGAACTTTCTGGCCTACCCCCAGAGCGTGAAATTGAATTTTGTATCGACCTTGAATCCGATACAAAACCCATTTCCAAAGCCCCATATCGAATGGCTCCTATTAAACTTCAAGAATTAAAAACCCAACAACAGGAATTGTTAGACATCGGTTTCATTCGTCCTAGTACATCTCATTGGGGTGCTCATGTTCTATTCGTGAAGAAGAAAGATGGAAGTGTGCGAATTAGTATTGATTATAGGGAGTTAAATCATGTCACCATCAAAAATAGGTACCCGTTACCTCGTATTGATGATCTGTTTGACCAGTTGCAAGGCGCCAAATTCTTTTCAAAGATCAATCTTCATTCTGGATATCATCAATTAAAGGTTAAAACTGATGACATTCCAAAGACTACTTTCAAAACTCGGTACGGGCATTACGAATTCCTAGTCATGTCTTTTGGATTGACTAATGCTCAAGCTGCCTTCTTGGATATGATGAACCGAGTATTCAAAGAATATTTAGATCACTTTGTGGTCGTCTTTATTGATGACATCCTCATTTACTCCAAAAGTCGCGAAGATCATGAGCAACACTTGAGGCTGATACTCCAAAAGCTTCGTGAGAACAAGCTATATGCCAAATAGAAGAAATACTAGTTCTGGCTTGAGGAAGTAGCATTCCTTGGGCACGTGATATCAAATCATGGAATATCTGTTAACTCGGCAAAGATTGAAGCAATTCAAAGCTGGGAGCAACCTAAGTCAGTGACCGAAGTACGTAGCTTTCTCGACTTAGCTGGTTATTATCGGAGATTCGTAGAAGGGTTTTCTCGAATCGCTACACCATTAACTCAGATGACACGGAAAGATACAAAATTCGATTGGAGCGAGGAATGTGAGAAGAGTTTTCAAGAACTCAAGAGGAGACTCATTTTAGCAGTTGTTCTGACAATACCATCGGGTTTGAAGGGATTTGTCATCTACAGTGATGCTTCTGGCAAAGGTTTAGGATGTGTTCTTATGCCACATGGGAAAGTCATAGCCTATGCCTCACGATAACTCAAAGAAGATGAGAGGAATTATCCTACTCATGATCTAGAGTTGGCAGGTGTCGTTTTTGCACTTGAAATCTGGAGGCATTATGTAATACCCAATAATAATAATAATAATAATAATATTCCTAAAACATATTGTTTGGACTTTGTCTTTTATTTGAGTCAAACTTGTTATTTAATTTGTGATGGATAAATTAACTTAGTAAAATTGGACTTTTCTTATGTTTGGCAGTTTTGGTCAAATTGTAGTTATTTATGTTAACTATAATAAGTATGTGGTTACATTAATTTGGGTATTTAAACTAATTGGGACAAACTAATTTTGAAGTAAAAGTTTGGGCTTGTTAAACTATTTGAGCCCAAATTAAGGTGATGGGTTTAAAACCAAATTGGAATAGGAGTAATATATTAAGTTAAATTCCTTTCTGATATATATACTGACATAATTGACTAAAGAGGGATTCTAACGAAGCGAGAAATGAAGAGGAGGCGGAAGAAAGACTTTGGGATAAAAGAAAATTTGAGAACAGGATTGTGAGACTATATTCAACATAAGTGTATCTCCAAAAGGTAATTATTGATTTATTTTTTAATATAAAATAATTAATTTCATTAATACGATTACAATTTGTTTTGGAGAATCGACTAGATCGCTTGTTAATTCAATGTTATGTAACTTAGAATATTTGATAATTTATATATTAAATAAGAAATTAATTTGTTAGTATGGGTTTGGTTCGTAAACCATATGTGTGTATATATATAAAGTATGGTGTCGTTAATTCGACAAAGTTGAATCTTAATTTGTTCATATATGTTGATAATAGAAAGCTGATTTTAGAAGTGCCAAGTCAGGCTTGCTACTTTAAAAAAAAAAATAATAAATGAATGATGGCTTTTGAATTGTAATTTCGTAAAGGAGAGCATGGTCATTCTGGTGCATATTTCAAAGGGATGATTAATTGTAATATAGTCTTCCTCAAATTCTTGTTGTATATATTTTATAATATGGTGGTTAGAAAGTTAGAAATCAGTGAGTTAATAAACTTAGCATCAGGAGGTTCAATCGAATTAATAAAGAATGAATCTATATTATATTATATATATTATTTTTGGAACAGAAGTTAATATGAATTTTGGTGTACTTTGTATATAACAAACATTAAGCTAATATTATTTTATAATAGTAATATTAATAATAATAATAGTAATAACAAATCATGGAAAAGGGAAATTATTAATTATGAATTTAATATCTTGTTATTAATTTTTTATGTTAATTTGTGTAATTAGCTTGACTGGAAGAAACTTAACGAGTTATATTTGGAATATAAATTTTGGAGTATTAATAATTGATATAAAGCGATGATTAAAGGCATATTAAATAGATTATGAATTATTCTGGAATTATTAGTTTGGATTATTTTTAATTTGAGGTGAATATGTTTAGGTTGTGAATAACGTTTCGTATTTGATATCGTTGGCATTTGAGGATAAGATTTTGTGGAGTGTGCTATAAATGGTTTGGAAGTATCAGGTACAGATTCTGTACTCTTTCAACGATTCTCTTGTTAAATTTGATTTGTTCGTTTGTTTCCTTGTTTCGAATTCTGTTATGATTTCACATAATTGTTTCCTATGAAATAAATATATTAGTTTCATTTTGGAGTTAATACATATGACTCGTATTTGTACTCTTTGAATTAGGATATCATGTTTAGTATTTATTTTTGATAATTATAGAGCGGTA
The DNA here is from genome assembly GCA_020205615.1 of Panax quinquefolius. Lineage (NCBI taxonomy): Eukaryota > Viridiplantae > Streptophyta > Magnoliopsida > Apiales > Araliaceae > Panax > Panax quinquefolius. The sequence goes on along the minus strand of JAINUW010000591.1, from coordinate 550,635 downwards.
CATGTTGCTACCTTCTTTTTGAGACCTTGTGACTATAATTTAATTTGGTTCAACATTTACATATAGAACCTTTTTGTTTGTATTTTGTCGCATGTGTTATGACATAGTATTTTTGTTAGAATATACCATAGGGTATACCTGAGCTATAACCACCTGTGGGGGTACCACAAGCATGTCGTCTTGGCACGAGAGGCATGACACTTTCCGTGGCGGTGTTATTAGTCCACGGCGTGTCCATTTTTGGCTCTGGAGTACGTGGGTTATTTGGTGTTTTGTTGTGGGAGGCGTATGGGTTAATCCTAATTTTCTGTTCTGCGGATTTGTGATGTTGTGCCAAACACACCTATCCGATTTGCATACATTTTGATTTGTGATCCAATGTGTGATTTGCCTGTGTGGCACTTTTTTGGTTGCCTGTGTGGGATCATTTGACTTTCCTGTGCATTATTTTGACTTGTGTATGTGGCATTGTTTTGACTTGCCTGTGTGGTTATGTATATTTCTGGGCTTACTCGGTATGAAATAAAACTCAACCATTTAATTCAGCCTATTTTTTCATTGTATTAGTTTTGTTTGTTTCTGTTAAGTTCAATTCATTGAGTTAGTTACTTCTGTTCGTTATTTCTTTATTCTTGTATTGGTTTTATCAATTCTATTGATTCAGATATATTCCATTCAGATCTTTGGAGATTATATTTTCGTCAGTATTTACACTTGAGGCTTTGTTCAGTATTTTGTCTCTGTTGTTTTCGTATATTAGTTGTATATCTTTTGTATATCTGTATCCGTACTGGGCAATTGGCTCATGCTGTATTTTTTTTCTTCCGTCAGGTTTGCAGAGGTGATTCAGGGCTAGTGTGATGAGAGAGATGCCTTTGACCATCTAGGTTGCTTAAATTTTTGGTTTTGATTATTTCAACTCTATGTGGAGAATTGCATGTAATACTTTATTGATGGATATCATTATTATATATGTGAAGTCATTAGTGTTATGACTTATTTTGAGGTTTGTTTTGCTTTGCACGTGACCTCCCTTTCCTATTCGAGAAGGGGGTGTTACAGAGATGGTATCAAAGCTTAGGTTCTTTCTTGTAGAAAACCTATCTAGGTTTGACCTGTGAGTTATGGGTAAACCATGGGGTAGACGTAGGAGTTTGATTCGATTTTGTTCTTTGTTTGGTTTGTCTCTATTTTGACCAACTGTCTATCTCTTTTCGATTTGTAGTTTGTTTGAGGACAGTCGAATAATTTGTCAAGGTGATTGAGAAATGATATTAGTTAAGAATTGTGATTTAATCATTGAGGTGAATAAAGTTATACTTTGTGCAGATAAGAAATGATCTTATATGAGATGCGATTATGATGCGAGTATTTGTATCGACGAGAATTTGATTTTGGAAAAATTATTTATTAGAGTTGTTTTTTTTTGTGACAATCATTATGATCATTGAATTGAGGATTTGATTTTAGTTAGGTTTTGATTTATGTTAAGCTTTTGGATAATTTGAGATTTGTGTATTGATGGGATACTATGATAAAGTGAAGATTATTAAGTATAGAGGATTTCTTGTAATTTGAGTTGTTGATATTCGAGGTAATTAGATTAATCATTTGGAGTTAATGATCAATTTTGTGGCTATTTTCTAGTAGGACATTGGAGTTATGTTCAATGAACTTTCTTTGTGATAGAATGGGGAGATATTGAAATTTATTGGATTAAGGTTTGTAATAAGGGATGATTGATTTATTATATGATTAGATATTAAGTGATGAAATTCAATTAATTTTGAGAGATCTTGAATATTTATAGTTTGCTTATGTAGATAGTAGAATATTTGACTTAGAGTTGATATGATGATGAAGAGATCTTAGTAGTACTATATTTTTGGTGTAATATTATTTGAGAACTAATTTAATTTGAGGTTATGATATTTTGAAACTCTTGAGGACTTAGTGAGAGTTGGTGATATAATTTAAGATTATTTCGTTTATCTGGTTCCCTTAGAGTTTTGCATGGATTTATGTAAAATTAAATAAAAATAATTTGTTAAATCTTTGTCATGTGTGGAACATAAATGTTTTACGAATTAAAAATATTTTTTAAATATTTTGGGTATTCGAATCGTATTTAGATGAAGAATTTTTTTTGTGATTTCGAATTATGTTCCGAAGGGTACGTTTACAAGAATTAAACTCAAAGATATTAGCAACAACCCGCACCAACGGTGGATCATGTGATCTAATTTGATGCAACGCGAAGAACCTTACCAAGGCTTGACACGATAGCTGAAGAATCTTTTACAAGTTCATGGATAATTGTGTGAAACGATGGACTTACCAGACTTGATAATTACAAATGGCGGCGCTACATCTTAATTAAAGTTTATGAATAATTATGTAATTTAAATAAAAACTAAAATAAAACTTTATGTAACTTATTTGAATTCCGAGGACGGAATTATTTTTAAGGAGGGAAAAATGTAATAATTTGAATTTTTGTTAATAATTAAATATTAATTTTATTTTTTCTAAAATTATTCGGAGCAGGAAGATACTTGGGAGATAAAGGAGCCTATTCGAGCGGAGTATCCGCATATTTTGATAATTAGGTACGTTCATTCTCTTGATTCCAGGGACGGAATCCTTTTTAAATGGGAGGTAATGTAGTACCCGAAAATAATAATAATAATAAAATTCTTAAAACATATTGTTTGGACTTTGTCTTTTATTTGAGTCAAACTTGTTATTTAATTAGTGATGGATAAATTAACTTAGTACAATTGGACTTTTCTTATGTTTGGCAGTTTTGGTCAAATTGTAGTTATTTATGTTGACTATAATAAGTATGTGGTTACATTAATTTGGGTATTTAACCTAATTGGGACAAACTAATTTTGAAGTAAAAGTTTGGGCTTGTTAAACTATTTGAGCCCAAATTAAGGTGATGGGTTTAAAAACCAAATTGGAATATGAGTAATATATTAGGTTAAATTCCTTCCTAATATATATACTGACATGATCGACTAAAGAGGGATTCTAAGAAGCGAGAAATGAAGAGGAGACGGAAGAAAGACTTTGGGATAAAAGAAAATTTGAGAACAGGATTGTGAGACTATATTTGTGAGACCCCAGATTTTATGAATAAAGATTTTATTTTCTCAAAATAATTTTTTTTTGAATATTACGGTGTGGATTTGATATAATGTTATAGTTGTGGGTAGTATTTATAAATTTTGCCAAGTATGCAAGTTGTCATATTATATTCGATTGGTCGGGGAATATTTGTTTTATCAGGGAATATTCGTGCAACGGCACAATCATTGGTGGACCCATAACGGAATTATTTATCATTTGAATGAGAAAACGACAAAAATATTTTATTAAAAATAACGGTGGAAGTTTTACCGTTAATACTGTTGAACTACTCGGTAGTAAAAGTACAGTAATACGTGTGGTTGCATAGTAGCACACGGTATTGATTATTGATGCTTATGTGATAAGTCACTCATTTTTGTTTTATTGGTATTATTAATGTAATAAAATAGAATACTTTTATAAAGTTATTCTATAAATAGAATATATTATATTCTATTATGCATAGTGCTGCATAGTGTTTTGTTTAGTAAAATCTTTTTATATAAAATGTATTACTTTTATAAAGTTATTCTATAAATAGAATATATTATATTTTATTATGCATAGTGTTGCATAGTGTTTGCATAGTATATTAAGTATAGTAAAATCTTTTTATATAAAACAAAATACTTTTATAAAGTTATTTGTTTTATTAGACAATAATTAGAATATATTATATTTTATTATGCATAGTATTTGCATAGTGCCTGCATAGTGTTTGCATAGTAAAATCTTTTATAAAGTTATTCGTTTTATTAGATTATAAATAGAATATATTATATTTTATTTAAAAGATTTTGCTTTAAATATGGACCGTCAGATTAAAGTAAATCAATCTTTACCGTTCATGAGTTGGTTACTATGCAGTCCATTTTTCTATAAATGGAAGCTCATTCATTCATTATTTCTTACGAATTCACTGAAACTCTAGAGAGAGAAACTATAGAGAGAAAGAAGAAAAGTGTTCTGCTACTTCACTACTTCTATATCCAGTACTCTTCTTTCTAAGGTATGGAATATTATTTGTTGTACTCGTAAGGGGTATTATTTCTTTTGTATTCATGAAGAGAACTTCTGTTATTCCATTATTTATTATTCTGTTGGAATAACCGGTATACGTGGGCTACCCTATACTTGGTGAAATTCTTACATTATTCCATTCTCAGATTATTACGTTTGAATATCCTATCTCAAATGCGTTTATCTTTTAATTAGTTCCATTATTTATTATTCGTCGAATATCCTATTTGTGCATTTACGTGGGACTGGTTCCATTATTTATTATTCGTCGGAATATCCTGTTTTGACGTTCTGTAGGACACAGTTCCATTATTTATTATTCTATTGGAATAACTTGTCTATGTGAAGTACCGCATGCATGGTGATTTCTGTTGTTATTCTATTCTTTATTATTCTGTTGGAACATCCTGTCTGTGCTTTACGCATGACCTGGTTCCGTTAATTATTATTCTGTTGGAATAACCTGTCTATGCGAAGTACCGCATACATGGTGATTTCTTTTGTTATTCCATTCTTTATTATACTCAGTTGGTTAAAGTTTTGACATCTATACTCCATGAAATTAGTGGAATATCCTTGATATTTGTGCTTCATCCAGTATCTTTTCATGGAAATATTCTTCTGAGCATTCTTGAATTTTACTCTACAAAGAAGTATCACGTTGACAATTTAGACATTATTGATTCCTGGATAAATTAATTCTTGAACTTGTTTTTATTGAATTCTTATATCATTGTCATCATCCTTATGTTTATATTATGTTGAAAGTCCATCTGTGGCATGTGGTGCATAGATGGACTTGGTATGATTATGACCAGAGATTATTCGGTATAATCATGACCGTAATGTTACAAATGATGTGGAAAAAGTCCTCATTGGCCCGTAATGCATTGATGGATAATTTTTGGTATGATTATGGCTATGGATTCTCTTTGACCGTAGTGCAAAGATGAATTGTTTTATGGCATGATCAGGACCGTTGATGAAAGCACAATTATCTTAAGCCGTAGTGCATGGATAATTCGTGGTCGTGATACTATAGAATATCCTTGGATAGTGCAGGGGTGATTCGATGATGTGGATTATTTATTAAGCTGAGTCCCAGCGATAAAAGTCGTGAAAAATCTTTTAAATCATAGAAGATAATAGATTTTATTCTCTACTTGACTCTTCTAATGGGTTTCTTGTTCCGCTGCAGTTAAACTTGATAGTTATTATATTTTATCAGTTTAACACTGTTGAAGGCTAGCGATAAATTATTTTGCATTATCTTAGTCATAATATTTCTTACAGAGCTAGTTGAGCTCATCCTTTCTTTCACTGTTCTCTTCAAGAAATGAGACGTAGCAGGGACTAGTCGGGGAACGGAGTGACGGTCCAGAGAATAGCATTAGTAGTCCTCACTATTCTGTGAAATAGTTTGTTAATAATTGTAATGAGGACTCCTTTTGAGTTTGTATACTCTCTAGTAGACAATATTTGTATTCAAACTCACATATTATGTTTTGTCGTATTGTACACGACAGTTGTATTATTAAGTTGTATTTGAATTCTGTACCATGTATCTGGCGACTCAAGATGGGTGATGTATACCTAATTTTGGGGGCGTCACAATATTCAACATAATTGTATCTCCAAAAGGTAATTATTGATTTTATTTTTGAATATAAAATAATTAATTTCATTAATATGATTACATTTTGTTTTGGAGAATCAACTAGATCGATTGTTAATTCAATGATATTTAACTTGGAATATTTGATAATTTATTTATTAAATAAGAAATTAATTTGTTAGTGTGGGGTTGGTTCGTAAACCATATGTGTGTATATGTAAAATATGGTGCCGTTAATTCGATAAAGAATCTTAATTTGTTCATGTATGTTGATAATAGAAAGCTGATTTTAGAAGTGTCAAGTCAAGCTTGCTACTTTAAAAAAATAATAATAATAATAAAAATGAATGACGACTTTTGAATTATAATTTCTAAAAGGAGAGCATGGTCATTCTGGTGCATATTTCAATGGGATGATTAATTATAATATAGTCTTTGTGACGCCCCCAAAATTAGGTATACATCACCCATCTTGAGTCGCCAGATACATGGTACAGAATTCAAATACAACTTAATAATACAATTGTCGTGTACAATACGACAAAACATAAATTGTGAGTTTGAATATAAATATTGTCTACTAGAGAGTATACAAACTCAAAAGGAGTCCTCATTACAATTATTATCACACAATATCACAGAATAGTGAGGACTACTAATGCACCATCTAGGACCATCACTTCGTTCCCCGACTCGTCCCAGCTATATTCTCATTTCCTGAAGAGAACAGTGAAAGAAAGGGTGAGCTCAACTAGCCCAGTAAGAAATATTATGACTAAGATAATGCAGAGTAATTTATCATTAGCCTTCAATAGTGTTAAAGTGATAAAATATAACAAACATCAAGTTTAACTGCAGTGGAACAAGCAATCCATTAGAAGAGTCAAGTAGAGAATAAAATCTACTATCTTCTATGATTTAAAAGGTTTTTCATCACTTTTATAGCTGGGACTCAGCTTAATTAATAATCCACATCATCGAATCACCCCCGCACTACAGGCCAAGGATATTTTTTTAGTATCACGACCAGAACTTATCCATGCACTACGACCAAAGATAATTGTATTTTCATCAACGGTCCTGATTATGCCACAAAACAATTCATCTTTTCACTACGGCCAAAGAGAATCCATAGCCATAATCATACCAAAAACTGTCCATCAATGCACTACGCGCCAATGAGGACTTTTTCTACATCATTTGTAACATTACGGTTATGATTATAATGAATAATCCCTGGTTATAATCATACCAAGTCCATCTATGCACTACAGGCCACAGATGACTTTCAACAAAATAAAAACATGAGGATGATGACAATGATATAAGAATTCAATAAAACAAGTTCAAGAATTAATCTATCCAGGAACAAACAACGTCCAAACTGTCAACATGTTACTACATTGTAGAGTAAAATTCAAGAATGCTCAGAAGAATATTTCGATGAAAAGATACTGGATGAAGTGCAAATATCAAGGATATTCCACTAATTTCATGGATTATAGAAGTTAAAGTTTTAACCAACTGAGTATAATAAAGAATGGAATAACAAAAGAAATCACCATGCATGCGATAAACCGCATGCAAAAGTTATTCCAATGTAATAATAAATAAAGGAACCCGTCCTGTAAAACACACGCATGTGATATTCCAATGTAATAATAAAGACTGAACCAGTCCCACGTAAAACGCATGCATGTGATATTCCAATGTAATAATAAATCTTTTGAACCAGTCCCACAGAAAATGCATGTATGTGATATTCCAACAGAATAATAAAGAATAGAATAACATGAGAATTTCACCAAGTATAGGGTAGTCCGCGTATACATGTTATTCCAACAGAATAATAAATAATGGAATAACATAAGTTCTCTTCATGAATACAAAAGAAATAACACCCCTTACATTAGTAGGAGATTGAATATTGTAGTAGTGTAGTAACAGAATACTCTTCTTCTTTCTCTCTTATTCTCTCTAAACTTTCTCTCTCTATAGCTTGAATGAATTCGTGAAAAATAATGAAGAACTAGACCTCTATTTATAGAAGATTTCTAGCTTAGCAATTGCAATGTGAAAAGGCAAGCGGCTTGACGACTGGTGATGTGAAAAGAAAAGTGGTTTGACGCTTGTAATGTGAAACACCAAGTGGTTTGACGCCTGTAATGTGAAACACCAAGTGGTTTGACGCCTGTAATGTGAAACGACAATTGGTTCGACGCTTGTAATATGAAACGGCAAGTGGTTTGACGTCTGGTAAAGGTAAATACTATTTGCGAAAGAGACTCTTAGATGATGACATATGGGCCCCCATAGAATAACCAAATTTACCACAAACGTCTCATAATAGACTCTTTATATACATCAAGGATTGAGTAAATATTACCATAAATCATTTTATTTTTAATCAACACATATTTAATCTTTCAACAATTATTAATCATTAATATTATAACTTGTCGTCTCAATTATTGATTTAATAATATAACATATTATATGATGATAATCTTGTGACAATAATTGAATCAATAATATAAAAGATATGTTGCAGCAATTACTGTAGCAATAATTGAGTATAACTGAGTGACTTCTCACGTAAGCATCATAATTAACACGTGTGCTACTATACAATCACGCGTATTACTGTACTTTTACTACCGGGTAGTTCAACAGTTTTAACGGTAACACCTCCGCTGTTATTTTTATAAAAATATTTTTGTCGTTTTCTCAATCCAACAATAATTCCGTTGTGGGGCCACCAATGATTGTACCGTCGTACGGATATTCCCCGACAAAAAGAATATTCCTCGACCAATCGAATATTATACAACAACTTGCATACTTTGCAAAATTTATAAATATTACCCACAGCTATAACATTATATCAAATCCACACCATAATATTTAAAAAATATTTCGAGAAATTTAAATCTTTATTCATAAAATTTGGGGTCTCGCAGTCTTCCATCAAATTCTTGTTGCATATATTTTATAATATGGTGGTTAGAAAGTTAGAAATTAGTGAGTTAATAAACTTAGCATCAGGAGGTTCAACCGAATTAATAAAGAATGAATCTATATTATATTATATATATTATTTTTGGAACAGAAGTTAGTATGAATCTTGGTGTACTTTGTATATAACGAACATGAAGCTACTATTATTTTATAATAGTAATATTAATAGTAATAATAGTAATAATAAATCATGGAAAAGGGGAAATTATTAATTATGAATTTAATACACTGTTATTAATTTATTTATGTTAATTTGTGTAATTAGCTCGGACGGATGCAACTTAACGAGTTATATTTGGAATATAAATTTTGGAATATTAATAATTGATATAAAGCGATGATTAAAGGCATATTAAATAGATTATGAATTATTTTGGAATTATTAGTTTGGATTATTTTTAATTTGAGGTGAATATGTTTAGGTTGTGAATAACGTTTCGTATTTGATATCGTTGACATTTGAGGGTAAGATTTTGTGGAGTGTGCTATAAATGGTTTGGAAGTATTAGGTACGGATTCCGTACTCTTTTAGCGATACTCTTGTTAAATTTGATTTGTTCGTTTGTTTCCTTCTTTCGAATTCTGTTATGATTTCACATAATTGTTTCCTGTGAAATAAATATATTAGTTTCATTTTGGAGTTGATACATACGACTCGTATTTGTACTCCTTGAATCAGGATATCATGTTTAGTATTTATTTTTGATAATTATAGAGCGGTACGTGTTGCTACCTTCTTTTTGAGACCTTGTGACTATAATTTGATTTGGTTCAACATGTACATATAGAACCCTTTTGTTGGTATTATGTCGCATGTGTTGTGACATAGTATTTTTTGTTAGAATATACCGTAGGGTATACCTGAGCTATAACCATCTGTGGGGGTACCACAAGCATGTCGTCTTGGCACGAGAGGCATGAAACTTTCCGTTGCGGTGTGATTAGTCCACGACGTCTCCGTTTTGGGCTCCGGAGTAAGTGGGTCATTTGGTGTTTTGTTGTGGGAGGCGTATGGGTTAACCCTAGTTTTCTGTTATGTGGATTTGTGATGTTGTGCCAAACACACCTATCTGATTTGCATACATTTGGATTCGCGGTCCAATGTGTGATTTGCCTGTGTGACACTATTTTGGTTGCCTGTGTGGCATCATTTGACTTGCATGTGCATTATTTTGACTTACCTGTGTGGCATTGTTTTGACTTGCCTGTGTGGAAATGTATATTTCTGAGCTCACTCAGTATGAAATAAAACTCAACTATTTGATTCAGCCTATTATTTCATTGTATTAGTTTTGTTTGTTTTTTTTAAGTCCAATTCGTTGAGTTAGTTACTTAAGTTCGTTTCTTTATTCTTTTATTGGTTTTGTCAATTCTGTTGATTCAGATATATTCCATTCAGATCTTTGGAGATTATATTTTCGTTAGTATTTACACTTGAGGCTTTGTTCAGTATTTTGTCTAAGTTGTTTTCGTATATTAGTTGTATATCTTTTGTATATCTGTATCCGTACTGGGCAATTGGCTCATGTTGTGTTTTTTTTCTTCCGACAGGTTTGTAGGGATGATTCAGGGCTAGTGTGATGAAAGAGTTGCCTTTGACCATCTAGGTTGATTAAATTTTAGGTTTTGATTATTTCGACTCTATGTGGAGAATTGCATTTAATACTTTATTGATGGATATCATTATTATATATGTGAAGTCATTAGTGCTCTGTTTACTTATTTTGAGGTTTGTTGTGCTTTGCATGTGACCTCCCTTTCCTATTCGGGAAGGAGGTGTTACACATTACCTATATGGGGAGAAGGTGGAGATCTTTACAGATCATAAAAGTCTCAAATATTTCTTCACTCAAAAGGAACTCAACATGCGGCAATGAAGTTGGCTTGAACTGTTGAAAGATTATGATCATATTATTCAATACCATCATGGTAAAGCGAACGTGGTAGCTGACGCGTTGAGTAGAAGATCATATACAGGTACGAGTGCAATATTGTCAACACAAAGGCCCATTTTGTATGACTTGCAAAGGATGGAGATAGAGATAAAGACTCCAGGGACCCACATAATTATGGCAAATATACGAGTAGAACCGACTTTAATCGATAAAGTTAAAGCCGCTCAAGCTACATACCTAGAGCTTATGTGTATGAAGAAGAAAGTGCAAGAAGGTGTTATCCCGGAAGAAAGGATCGATGAAGAAGGAATACTTCGAGTCAACTCCAGACTTTGTGTTCCTAACGACCCTAATGTAAAATATAAAATCATGATGGAGGCGCACAACACACCATTTGTAATCTATCCTGGGAGTACCAAAATGTATAATGATCTTCGAGATATATTTTGGTGGAGCAATATGAAGAGGGAGATCGCAGAGTTTATCTCAAGGTGTCTAACTTGTCAACGAGTCAAGGCGGAGCATTAAGTGCCAAAAGGTCCATTGCAACCACTTGAAATTCCAGAATGGAAGTGGCAGCACATTACCATGGATTTCATTACCGGTCTTCCCAAGGTTTCTCAAGGCATAGATGCAATTTGGGTCATTGTTGATAGATTAACCAAGTCTGCTCATTTCTTACCTATACGAGAAACTTATTCACTTGAAAGTCTTGCTCGTATGTACATAAATGAGATTGTAAGACAACATGGTATGCCAGTATCCATAGTTTTTGATCGAGACCCAAGATTCAGTTCACGGTTTTGGGTCAGTTTGCAGAAAGCTATGGGCACGGATTTGCGATTCAGTTCGGCATATCATCCTCAAACGGACGGGCAGTCGGAGAGGACTATTCAAACTCTGGAAGATTTATTAAGACTCTGCGTCCTTGACTTCAAAGGAAGTTAGGACAAGTTCTTGCCATTGGTGGAATTCTCCTACAACAACAGTTATCTAGCAAGTATCGACATGGCTCCATTCGAGGCGTTGTATGGACGCAAGTGTCGTTCTCCAGTATGCTGGGACGAGGTGGGTGAAACAACGTTGTTGGGACCGAAATTGGTACGTATGACTACGAAAAATATTTAAATGATCCGGCAACGTATAAAGACCTCAAAAGATCGACAAAAGAGTAATGTTGATCTTCATCGAAAGGACGTGGAATTCAATGTTGGAGAACATGTGTTGTTACGTGTTTCTGTGACAACCCGAGAATTTAAAAAATTTTAAAATCATAATTGATTGATTTAAGGTTCAATATTAGAACCTAGGCAAAAAATTAGTGTATACGTTTGATATTTTTGAGAAGTAATTTTGTGGATTTCAAAATTCTGTGAAGGATTTAGGTGAATTATTCAGGATTAAGTGTATAAGTGAATATGTTCTGTGTATATGGTCAAATATGTGTACAGTATGTGGTTAAGGGTCAAGGGTTGACTAGATAAATTTTATCAGTGTCAAACCCTAGTATTATATTAAGAACGTCAACGTTCTGTTAGAAAATCCTAACGTCTGATAAGAAACCCTAGAAACCAGTTCTGGAAACCCAAATTTCAGTTCTGAGAATCCGAAACACTAATTTGGAAATTGAAAACCCTAATCTAGGAACTTAAATGATAATTATTATGCTCAAGTGCTATTAATTATAATATTAATTAGAGTAAAGCTTAATTAATTAACAAACCCTAATTTCAAATTTTTAAACCCTAGTTGTTCCGTCAGAAACCCTAATGTACAATAGTGGATTTAATTGCTAAATTAACATTTTTAATTAGGAAATATTAATCCTAATTAGCAAACTTGAATTATGATTAGGAAATCTAAGTATAATTAGAGAATCCTAATTATAATTTTAAAAATCTTAATTTTTCCATTTTTAAAACCTAATTTAGAAATCCTTAATGTTATTTTTGAAAACCTTAGGGTTAAACCCTAAGGGTTGGATCAAATGACAACTTTAGAATTAAAATTGGAAAGCAAATGACTATTTTGTCCTTTTTGTATTTTTTTAATAAGTTGGTATGTAGGTTTTGACTTTAGGTGAGTTGCTCACCAAAACCTAACCCTAGCCATGTGCATTATATCTCAGCTAAATCTGATCTGTGAGGAAACCTAGCAACATTAGGTTCAATAGATCAAGAAATAAGAGATTTAAAGTAAGAAAATACTTACTTTATTTCTCATTATTGTCAAGCCCATTCTCTCTCTATATTTTGGGAATGGGGAGTGAGAGAGAGTGATAAGATAAGCCATGACCATATCCCTGTTAGGTTTGTAATATTCAAGAACGCAATCAAATTGCAAAAATAAGCGGAAACGTGTAAAATCAGAGTTTAAAAATTTTATACAAACCATATACCCGGATCACCCTTTATGCACAATTATTAATTAAACGAAAAAGATAACGAATAAGAATCATACCCTTGAAGATCGAGCTTCCTCATGTACAAGTTCACCTCCAATCCTTTTCGCGTTCAACTTGAATCCACCAGGTTTGGTTCCTTCCTTTGATCAATGTTAGCCACCCAAGTGTTTGGCCTCTAGAGGTGATCCACCAAGGAAGAAGAAGGATTTAAGAAGATGGGTGGTTGTGGCTAAACCCTAGTTTTCTATCTCTATAGAAAAGGCGTACTCTCCCAACTATTGGAATTATTACGTATTTTTGATATCTGATATAAGACTCATCTTATAAAGATATCAGGTAACCTTATTTAATAAAATAAGGTATTATTTAATTAAACTCTTTTAATTAAATGGGCTCCCTAATCTTATTAGGGATAATTAATTAAACTCCTTTAACTAATTTTCCTTCCTAATCCAATTAGGAATAAATGAGAGTACTTATATTAAATTAATTCCTAAACTCTTTTAGAAATTAAAATAACAATAATAATTGTAATAATATTAATAAGACTCCTCTTATTAATTTATATTTAATATTTTAAAATATTAAATAATAAATATTAAGCTATTTAATTTATTCTATCACCATAGATTAAATTAAATATACATAACATATTATTACGATTATGCCATTAACTTCTTAAATAATTAATCTTCCTTTTATGGTGTGACCCTTTAGGTTCTCCATATTAAACCTAGGTTGTGAATAAATCAATTAGAACAATTCTAATCTTATTTAAATAAATAAATTAAACAATTAATTTATTTAAATAAATAATATTTATTCTACAATAGGGATAAGCCTCCCTAGCGATCAACGACTTTCCGGATAATATAGATTTCAACATTAATCATAAAAGAACCTTTGAGTAAATAGTTACCAGACAATTCAATCCTTCCACCATACAATGTCCCAATTAAATATAAGACATGGAATTCTTCACAAAGTCTTATTTTATTTAATTATATGTATTTCGATCCTTAAATGCTCAACTCCAAATAATGCAAATTAGAAACTCCTTTCTAATTTCATTACGCTTTAACCCCAAGGACTACTGGGTTGTCATTTATCGAATCACATAGGACATTTCTCTTCTTTAATAAGTGGTAGATTCTTTATTGATCATACATTATCTCCATGTACAACTTATTATACCCAAGCATACCCTTTGATATACCCTAAGGGTCTTAAGGAATAAGTCAAAGTATAACTCATCATACACAAGATACTATGATGATCTCAAGTCCAAGGATCACTTGTACTACTATCACTACATGAATTCCTATTGACAGTAAGTAAAACTCCATTAGGTATTCCTTAGCGAGCCACGTTCAATTGAACTTATTCTCTAATAAGCACCTACATACTTGCTTTAGTGTCTCCACACAAAATGATCATGAGATCAATCATCCTCATCCAATGAAAGCAAGCAACGTATGTACCAATCTATCCTGATTCACTAATCCCCAATTTAGTAATCCAATGATTGGGAACTATTTTAGTTTTAAAGCTTTCTAAGAATTTAGATCTCATTAGAATGATCATCATTATTATTCTAAAAGCATTGCTTAAAACTATGGGTTTATCACATATTATAAAACAGCATCATGTAGATAATTAAAAGCCTTTAATAAATTAATACTTTTTATTAATAAATGAATAAGATTGTTACAAAGTATATGCTTTATCATCAAACATGATTGGCTTGTGTGCATACTACTTTCAATCTCCCACTTTTACTAAAGCCAATCGTCATGGTATCTCATACTCTTCTTCTCTAAGTGACGATTATCCTCTTTGTTGGATAAGCTTTAGTTAATGGATATGTAATGTTGTTCATGAGAGTCCACTATCTCTATAGTGATTTCCCATCTTTCAATTATTCTAATAATCAAATGAAAGTGCCACAACACATGTTTAGATCTAAGATGAGACTTAGGAACTATTCCTAGTTCTGTAATGAACTTTTAATCCAAACAATCAATTTGCAGTTTCATTTATAGCTATATACTTTGTCTTTATCACTAAACCAGCAACTCTTTGCTGTTTGGAACCTTTCCAATTCACTGCACCAATGTTCAAGATAACGCTTTACCTTAAAGTGGATTTTTTCATCATCTTGGTGCATGCTGAAAAACTTGAGTCATTAAAGCCCTCTAGTTTTAATTTAGACCCACCATGAATACGATCACATCCTTAGTGCCTAAGTAAGCACTTTAAGATGTTTTCACCGACTCATAGTGAACTTCTCCATAATATGACCGATCAACATCGGTCTCGTACATTTCATTGCATACATGATTGTCACTCATGCGACTTCTCTTTTCGAGAGTGCATGGGGACTATTAAGAGATACACTCCATAGCTCATCGACATGAGACATCTCTTGGAGTTTGCCATGCTAAACGACTTTAGCATCAAATGAATATACGTTCCTTGGGTTAAGTCGAGCATCCTCTTGTATCTATCTATATAGATTTTATCCCCAATTAAGATACTCTTCCCAAACTATTCATGGAGGAATGTTTAGACAACTTTATCATTACTGATTGTAGCATTAGTATGTCATTCCTTATCCGTAGTATATCAACATATAATATTAGGAATGTCACGACACTCCCACTGTCCCTTTTGCACACACTAGAACTCTTACCTCATTGTATGTAACTGGATCATCATCTTCTATGATGTGTACCTCATCATCATCATCTATGATGAATCCATACCTTCCAGGTATCTTCGGTACTATTCCAGATTTACGATTCGGTTGTGGTACAATAGAATTCATCTGCGGAGTTTCCTCTTATTTGACTTATAGTGTTTTGTGGTTCTTGAACTCTTCAAGATCTATTATCCTCCCACTAGCCTCTTCAATGATAAACATCTTTATCTTAGAAGGCAACATGTTTCTCAATAAACATCTTTTGCTAGGTAGGATTATAGAACATATGCCCTAAACTTACTTTAAGATGTCCCACAAATCTGTACTTGTCAAATTTTGTCCCAAGCTTATCCTTTGAAACCTTTTTCACATAAGTTGGACAACCTCTTATCTTAACATACTTAAGATTAGGAATCCTCCCTGTCCATAACTTTTATAGAGTCTTGGGGCTGGATTTTGAGGTTACCTTTTCCGTAGATATGTAGCCATTTCTAGGACATGACCCTAGAGGGATACTGGAATGTCGGTAAAATCATTATGGACCGCACCATGTCCAACAAGGTACGATTTTTCCTTTCAGATACATCAATCAATTATTGTGTATCAGGATGTTTCCATTATGAGAAAACTATTTGAGATGATCTAGAAACTTATTTCACATGTATTTATTCCTTGATCTAATCAAAGAATCTTAATACTTTGTCAATTTATTTCACTTCTGAATTCTTTGAACCTTTCAAATAATTTACACTTGTATTTCATCAAATACACACATTCAACTCTTTGAATGATCATCTCCTTTTCTTATACTAATTTGTTCAATATGCAAAATTATTTTCATGTAAGTCAAGTATACAAAATTTATTAAGTAATATTCCAGTTCTATACAAAACATTATTATTATAAATAGAACAACAATTGTTCTTAATTATAATACCAAAGATTTCATTGTCCAACAATAAAATGGAAATAATATTTTTAACAAGAACTGGAATACAATAACAACTTATTGACTTAATAGATTTGCCGTAGAAGCATTGCTAAACTATAAGTTTCTATGGCTAATATGGCAACCTTTGCTACATTTGCCGCATTATAGGATTACTTATATTTGTTTAGCTTTCTACTTCTTTTGGTCCTTAATAAATCTATATTTATGATAACCAAAGTCGGTATCCAATACCCAAGTAGAACCTTGACTTAAAAGAAAATTTATTTTAAATTATGAACAAAATTGTATTATATAATGAAACTTCACTAAGCTTCTTTTGGTTAGCCTCTCGCAAGATGCTTCTCGCAGCTTTCTTTCGGTGTCGTGGCTTATTGCGGTGGAAGCAAACTCCTTTGCTATCCATATCGGTTTTGTTCTTATTATCCTTTGTTTTTGCCTTTCTATTTACCTTCTTTGAATCGTTCTTCTTTTAGGAAGATCTTTTGGCCCCTACTGAGAGTAAGACATGATCTTTCTTGGTTGGAAAGTCACTCTCAACATTTTCAACATGTTAAGCAAATCAGCGAGGCTGATATCTAGCTTGTTCATATGAAAAAATCACAACAATTGTAAAAGGAGTCTGGGAGTGAGTGCAAGATCAAATCTTGGCTCAACTCTCCATCCATGACAAAACCCGTTGTCCTAATTGATCAATCAAATTGATAATGTTAAGGACTTTTATCCGCATCAGAGTGTCATCTCATCATTCTAGATCTAAGAGCTCCTTAGATATCCGATATCTATCGGTTCTACTTTCCTCACCATCAACTACTTGATGTGCGGAATATAGTAGAAGCATCTATAGTTTCTTCTTGTGACGCAAGCTCAAGTACTTTCATAGATGCGAGCATGATGCATTGAGCCAATTGTGCATCATCTTGGCACTTTCTAAAAGTAGCAATGTCTTCCTCGGAGGCATTATGCGCAACCATTGCAGGATAGGCGTTATTAAGGACATAAGATAACTTTTCACCCATGAGAACTATTCTCAAATTCCTTAACCAATCCGCTTAATATACGGTCCGCTTAAATAACATCTAATATGTTTCGCAGTGATAGTAATTAAGACATTGTAAAATTTTGTAAATGAATTTGTATTTAACAACATTTTAACATACATTCTTTTATTAATTACCAAAATAAATTAGGTCTTGTTTTAAATTGGCATCTCCCACTATTTTCTTCAAACTATATTACCTCACTTATATAGTTCGGCAAAATCTAATTAAAGATCTCGCTAGTGAGAATAAAGATCCCATTTCAAATGTATATAGCCTTGTGGTGACACAACAAACTATATATAAATAAATAGGTAGACAACTTTTGTCAATTACATCAACTATGCAACTCCTTTTCTTTTGCCTCTTAGACTATTTTGATCAAGTGGTGGCACATCCGAATCAAAATTATCCAAGTTAAGTCCGACCTAGCGCTCCATATATTCAAAAAGAAAAATATCATCCTTGTGGTGACACAACAAAACAATATTGTTCAATTTTCTTTATAAGCATCAAATGTGATAAATTAACATCTTAAATACTTAATACTTGCCTTGTGGTGACACAACAAACTCATATTAAATATTTAATACTCTATTAATTTTATCATGCTAGAAGGCTGACGCTCGATATTCCAAATATCTTTGAACGCTTAGGACTTAATATAAAAATTGAGGGATTTGTTATTAATTTGTCTCATCTTGTTTAACGCAGCATTTACATATATATATAAAATACGTCATATTAATTAACATGCTGAAGCATGTTTGCATAATATATAATATATATAGTATAAGCATGCACATATCGAATATTATATTCTACCTGCATCGATTATGGACTTTTATTCTAGTTTGGTTCACTAGAGCCACCAAGTGAACCAAAAGGTCAAACCCTAGGGGTGCAAGAAATAATATTTAAATATAACTACTACATTTAAACCCGGGCTCCATTACAAACGGGTCTTCAAGTGCTCCTTGCTCCTTGATCTCCAATTTTTCAAAATTAATTCTAACTATTCCTATTACAAAACTAATTAAAATAAATAGAAACCTTGATCAGCAGTCAAGGGGAAGTACATAGGAGAGAGATAGAATTTACATTAAGAAAAAATTAGAAAAGACGAGGTACGCAGACCCCATTTAATAAAACTCATACATTCATGCATCCAACTAAAATAAAATCCAATCACATTTAATCAATAATGATAATCAATCCCATTTATTATCATACACATCATCATATGCATCAATAAATAACATTCATCATATGAATAATAAACATTTAATATATATATTGATATCATTTAATGGGCAAATTTAATTAGTATAAAATCTAATTTGAATCAAAATAAACTCCTTTATTTTAATCCAAATTTAAATCAAAATAAAACTATTTTATTTTAATTTGTCCAATTTTGAATAAAATAAACTATTTTATTTTAATCAAAATCTTTAATCAAAATAAACTCCTTTATTTTAATTAATTATGGAATCCAATTCCAAGTAAAAAAAAATTATTAAAGGAAACACGAATTCTTTTTTCCATTCACAAATAAACTCCTTTATTTTGAATAATATGAAATCTTATTTCATATTTAAATAAACTCCTTTATTTAAGGAAACATGGATTCTCTTTCCTATTCACAAATAAACTCTTTTATTTTGAATAATATGAAATCTTATTTCATATCTAAATAAACTCCTTTATTTAAGGAAATTATGATTCTCTTTCCTATTCACAAATAAACTCCTTTATTTTGAATAATATGAAATCTTATTTCATATCTAAATAAACTCCTTTATTTAAGGAAATTAGGCAATCCAATTTCAACTCCAATTAGTTATCATGGAATCAAATTCCAACTCTAATTAGTTAGCATGAAATTTAATTTTAAAATTAAAATAAACCTATTATTTTAAAATTAAAATAAACTTTTATTTTAAAATTAAAATAAACCTTTTATTTTAATTATAAAATTATTGAGAATAATATATTATATATATAATATATTATAAAATAATCGAATATATATATAGTATATATAGTTATTAACGTGACTATTATTGTATATATATAATATATATTAATTAAAGGACTCATGCCAAGAATCTTGGAAGACATAAGCACGTGAAGGAATCAGGTTTACCATATATATCTGTTTGACCTTTTGAAAAACAACAGCCGTGATTTCCGTGGATCCCATGAACCAATTCCGTGCATGATTAGATCGACTTTTCTTATTATTATTATTTTTTTTAAAAAATAAATTTTATACAATAAAATTATGCCCAATTAAATTGTTCTAAACACATATCAATATACATATTAAATTAAAATAATTAATAATTTCCATAAAGGTTTGGCTCTGATGCCACTGTTAGGTTTGTAATATTCAAGAACGCAATCAAATTGCAAAAATAAGCGAAAACGTGTAAAATCAGAGTTTAAAAATTTTATACAAACCATATACCCGGATCACCCTTTATGCACAATTATTAATTAAACAAAAAAGATAACGAATAAGAATCATACCCTTGAAGATCGAGCTTCCTCAGGTACAAGTTCACCTCCTATCCTTTTCGCGTTCAACTTGAATCCACTAGGTTTCGTTCCTTCCTTTGATCAACGTTAGCCACCCAAGTGTTTGGCCTCTAGAGGTGATCCACCAAGGAAGAAGAATGATTTAAGAAGATGGGTGGTTGCGGCTAAACCCTAGTTTTCTATCTCTATAGAAAAGGCGTACTCTCCCAACTATTGGAATTATTACGTATTTTTGATATCTGATATAAGACTCATCTTATAAAGATATCAGGTAACCTTATTTAATAAAATAAGGTATTATTTAATTAAACTCTTTTAATTAAATGGGCTCCCTAATCTTATTAGGGATAATTAATTAAACTTCTTTAACTAATTTTCCTTCCTAATCCAATTAGGAATAAATGAGAGTACTTATATTAAATTAATTCCTAAACTCTTTTAGAAATTAAAATAACAATAATAATTATAATAATATTAATAAGACTCCTCTTATTAATTTATATTTAATATTTCTAAAATATTAAATAATAAATATTAAGCTATTTAATTTATTCTATCACCATTGATTAAATTAAATATACATAACATATTATTACGATTATGCCATTAACTTCTTAAATAATTATTCTTCCTTTTATGGTGTGACCCTTTAGGTTCTCCATATTAAACCGGTTGTGAATAAATCAATTAGAACAATTCTAATCTTATATATTTAAATAAATAAATTAAACAATTAATTTATTTAAATAAATAATATTTATTCTACAATATGGATAAGCCTCCCTAGCGATCAATGACTTTCCAGATAATATAGATTTAAACATTAATCATAAAAGAACCTTTGAGTAAATAGTTACCGTACAATTCAATCCTTCCACCATACAATGTCCCAATTAAATATAAGACATGGAATTACTGTCAAGTCTTATTTTATTTAATTATATGTATTTCGATCCTTAAATGCACAACTCCAAATAATGCAAATTAGAAACTCCTTTCTAATTTCATTACGCCTTAACCCAAGGACTCTTTGGGTTGTCATTTATCGAATCACATAGGACATTTCTCTTCTTTTAATAAAGTGGTAGATTCTTTATTGATCATACATTATCTCCATATACAACTTATTGTACCCAAGCATACCTTTGATATACCCTAAGGGTCTTAAGGAATAAGTCAAAGTATAACTCATCATACACAAGATACTATGATGATCTCAAGTCCAAGGATCACTTGTACTACTATCACTACAGAGAATTCCTATTGACGGATAAGTAAAACTCCATTAGGTATTCCTTAGCGAGCCACGTTCAAATGAACTTATTCTCTAATAAGCACCTACATACTTACTTTAGTGTCTCCACACAAATGATCATGAGATCAATCATCCTCTTCCAATGAAAGCAAGCAAACGTATGTACCAATCTATCCTGGATTCACTAATCCCCAATTTAGTAATCCAATGATTGGGAACTATTTTAGTTTTAAGCTTTCTAAGAATTTAGATCTCATTAGAATGATCATCATCATTATTCTAAAAGCATTGCTTAAAACTATGGGTTTATCACATATTATAAAACAACATCATGTAGATAATTAAAAGCCTTTAATAAATTAATACTTTTTATTAATAAATGAATAAGATTGTTACAAAGTATATGCTTTATCATCAAACATGATTGGCTTGTGTGCATACTACTTTCAATCCCAACTTTCCAAGAATAGATCATCAAGATCAGAATCCAAGAATCAAAGTTTTAAAGGTATAAAAAAACCGTAAATTTGAAATCCATGTGTTCTATGTTAGATGTTGTAATTTGTTGTTATAAGTTATGTTAGAGGGTGTCATTTGATGATCTGGATTGCTAAAACTTAGATCCATATCATTTTGATGCTCTTAATTAAAGTTTTTAGAACTGATCTATGAACCCTAAATTTTGGTCTGACAACCGAATGGCAGGGCTCATAGATCTCTTTGTGTTAGATGTTAGTGGTGTTTAATGTTATAGATCTATTCTTTGTAGTAATGGTTTTAATTTGGAACTTAAAACAAGCTCATATCATGTTTATATTGATAGATATGATCGGTCAAAGTGTGTTGATTGAGCACAAAAATTTGAATCTGGGCAACTCAGAATTTTTCCAGGTGGTCTGACATGATTTTTGATGTCCTTAATCGTGTTGTATGTTAATGTTTTCGCCAAGTTATTGTGTTGTTGTTGTAGCTTAACATGAAAACTACATGTTAAAGGCTATAGATCTCCCAGATCCTGAACATAATAGTAGATAATCATGGTCAAACTAAGTTGACCGATCTGCCTGAAGAACAATCTGGAAAACCCAGATTGCTCATGAACACGTACCTGACAGGTACTTTGACCAGCCATGATCTCTTTTATATATTGTTGTTAGCCTATATTGGTGATATATTATCGTACCCTGGCATGACTACTACACGATTAAACCTTAATATTACACTGACAAATTCCAGAACGCTAGATTCAAGGCTTGCAAACTTGATACCTTGGTTGTTCTTCATTTTTGGGAAACCCAGAAAATGAAGAACATGCCTGACAAGGATTTCAAAGGCCAATAACTTTCTGTGGTGTGATAGGATTATTAGGAAACAAGTTCTTGATTGTAGTACTACATTAGTATTACAATTCTAATCAAATTACAAGTCCAGAAACATATTGATCAAAGATTTATCACTGGTCAAACATAGCCTCTCGGTAGTCTGATATGAAGGCTCAAGACCACTCAAGAACCACCTATAGTGACGGTTCTGTCGCTATAGGGCCCCTTAGTGAGACTTAATTTCAAAAAATGATTTATTTTAATAAATAAATAGAAAAAAATGGTTTTTAATTATTAAAAATATAAAATAAATTCCTAAAGATTATTTGAAAGTCTGAAATTAATTATTTTGAGTATATTTCATAAATATTTAGTATTTTTAGAATATAAATGGTATTTAATTTATTTAATTATAATATTAAATAAATTATTTAAAAATGATTTTAATACTTGAAAAATCATGAAAAATTATTTTATGGTGTTAGAAAATATTTTAAGTTACTTTTTAATAACTTTTGATATTTTGTGATGAATTTCATTAATAAATTTATATTAATGATAATTAATTTATTTAATAAATATATTAAATAAATTATGGAAAAATAAATTAATGTTTTAAAAATCATATAAAAATGATTTAAGTGTTATACAAATATTTTAAGTTATAAAATATAACTTTTGATATTTTGTCATGAAAATATTAATATTTTAATATTAAAAGTAATTATCTGGATAATGGATTTAAGTGTTTAAAAATCATATAAATATGATTTTAAAGTATTAAAAATACTTTGATATAATATAAATATATTATAATATTATATTATGATTTTCATTAATATTTGATATTAAATAAATATTAATAATAAAGAGAATAATGTGGTATTTATATTAATAACGATTATTGAATAATGTTTTTAATTACTTTAAAAATATTTAAAGGAAATAATAAATTATTAAAAATACTACGTAATATTATAAATATGTTATAATATTATGACATGATTTTCATTAGTATTAAATAAATATTAATGATATTAGAATATTGTGGTATTTAAATCATATAAATACGATTTTTATGATTGATAAATCAAGATAAATGATAATAATTATTTAAAAATTAGTACGAGCTATAGAAAAATGTTTTGACTAATAATATAATTATCTAAGATAATTATTAAGTGTTAAGACAGAGTTTAATTGAACTTAGACTCAAGATTTGTCCGACTAGACCATCGGGATGTTAAAATTTTAATCGAGCTCAAGTCAGACTGAAATAGTTTGACATGATACTAAATCGTATGTGTGTTGTAGACTAATAGGGTTATGTGTTATGTGTTTATGTTATTCTATGTATATATATATATATATATATATATATAGTATTATATTGTGATGATATTATTCTAATATTGGAGATCTATATTAGTAATATTAGGTCTTCGGATAAAGCGTTATAAATTGCGTAGCAGTAATCAACCAAACATGCAAGTTTTTCTTAACTCTACTTAGAGTTGTTTCATTCAAATATGCTTATAGTTAATCATTGTTGATTGCCATGTCTAAGAATTGTAGAATTGTACTCTGTACATATTGCATGTATAAGACAGGTATGAAAGACTGATCACCTTCATTACCATTCGGTTAAGATATATTTGTTCATGTTCAATACTTGTTTAGTCAAAAGTTAGTTCGTGCTAATTCACAATTATATTATTGAATCATAGCCAGCCTATTATTCAGACTCTTTCAATCATGATATATCCTCAAATAAATTTATACTTGCTGGGCAAACTTATGCTCACCCTTGCTATATCATGATAAATATTGTAGATTAAGGTGAATACGTCGGATACAAGGAAAGGTTAAAGACAGTTTCAGCGTTAGTTTATGTGTGCAGCTAAATTTATAACCGTAATGTATGATAAAATCTTTGTATGTCATATAGGATAATGAATTGTGTAAAAGTTAAGGTTACTCGACCTTGGGGAATAGTGTGTAATGTTTAATGTATAAACAATTTATGTTTATATCTTCTGCAATAGTTATAGAATGATTGTACCAGATCCATGGTGATTTGGGACCCGAATTTGGGGCTGTCACAGTTGGTATCAAAGCTGTTGGTTATAAACTTAAGGTAGTGATACCTTAGACTAATAACTGCAGTGATTATGATAAGATCTAACTCACGTAGAGTTAGTTGGTCGGTAAGATTCAAAGACGAATCTCGACGAGTTATAAAAGATACGGAGTTCCCTGACTCTGATAATAAAGTTGAACAATAGTGGTGAATAGATAGAGTCTAAAAGACTAAAAGAATCGGGATAAGAGATCGTAAAACAAAACGTTCAAGATATAGAAATGAATCATAATATATTCGATGAGATCACCCCGTAATCTGATAAGGTGATAGCAGGGAGAAGATTCAATCTAATGATTGAAAAGTTACAACAAAGATTGATGTGTGTCAGTTGTACTATGAATTAGTATAGATTTAAGAAAGGATTATGAATACTAGTTGAATGAAATTTGTATTGAGAAGGGAGTTAAGATTAGGTGGGGATTTCAATTGAGGACTCATGTCAGCAGCTGAGTTGTATGATTCTTCGTATGGGAGTTGAATTGTACTTGGTGTAACAACCACTTAGTTTCTGACACTGATAATCATTGAAATGTTTGTGTCACGCTATTTGCTATATGCATGTTAAGAGGGTGATTCCTTTCTCATGTGTATAACAGATAGATAGGATATAGGTAGAGAATATAAGGTTAAGTACGAGTTCTTAAAACTCATACTTATGTGACATTCTTTATTCATAGTTATATAAAATATTTATGAACCCCTCAGCGAATGGACGCCAAAGGTCTGTCTAGAAAAGTTCTTAAAGTCATGTGATTGTGGCAAGTTCATGAACTCATAAGTGTGGTTTGACGAACTGGCAATAGTCATGTGTGAATTGAGTATTGAGGATAATAGGAATAGATAGATGACTTATAATCATGACTTGTAATGTTATAAGTAATGTGGTAAAAGTTCTCATTGGCCCGTAGTGCATTGATGGATAGTTGTTTGCACGATCATGGCCATTGGTGATAATAATGAATATCCTTGGCCCGTAGTGCATGGATAATTCAGTGATGTGGATTATTTGTTAAGCTGAGTCTCAACGATAAAATTAATGATAAACTTTTAAATCATAGAAGATAGTAGATATCATGTTGTACTTGACTCTTCTAATGGATTATTTGTTCCGCTGCAGTTCAACTTGTTGTCTATTATATTCTATCAATTTAACACTGTTGAAGGCTAACGATAATTTATTTTGCATTATCTTAGTCATAATATTCTTTACTAGGCTAGTTGAGCTCACCATTTTCTTTCATTATTATCTTCAGGAAATGAGAATATAGCTGGGACTAGTCGGGGAATGGAGTGACGGTCCAGATAGGTGGCTATAGTAGTCCTCACTATTATGTGAAATAGTGTGATAATAATTATAATGAGGACTTTATTTGAGTTTGTATACTCTCTACGAGACATTATCTGTGTTGAAACTCTCAGCTACGTTTTGTTGTACTGTATCAAAGAAGTTTGTATTTAAATTATGTACCATGTATTTGGCGACTCAAGATGGGTGATGTATACATATTTTTGGGGTGTCACATCATTTCCTCAAAATCGCGGTTTCTCCACAAAACTTTGACTTGAGGTATAACCTTGGAGCGTATAATATGTTCCTTCTTATCCAAGATTTTAACAGGTAACTCCTCATACGTTAAATCTTCCGCTATCTCGTCTGGTTCTAATTCAATAATGTGGTTGGGTCTTCCAAATATCTACGTAACATGGATATGTGAAAAATGTTATGACCACGAGACATACTTGGCGGTAAGGCGATTCTATAGGCCACAGTTCCTACTCGATCAAGGATTTCAAATGGACCAATGAATCGAGGATTGAGCTTTCCTCTCTTTCCAAATCTCGTAACTCCTATCCATGGAGCAACACATAATAATACATGATCCCAAATATTAAATTCCACATCCTTTCGATGAAGATCCACATAACTCTTTTGTCGATCATGTGCCATTTGTATACGTTGTCAGATCATTTGGATCTTCTCTATAGTCATAATACCAATTCCGGTCCCAACAATGTTGCTTCACCCACCTCATCCCAGCAGACTGGAGAACAACACTTTCATCCATACAACGCCTCGAATGGAGCCATGCATATACTTGCTTGATAACTGTTGTTGTACGAAAATTCCACTAATGGCAAGAACTTGTCCCAACTTCCTTTGAAGTCAAGGACACAGAGTCTTAATAGATCTTCAAGAGTTTGAATAGTCCTCTCCGACTGTCTGTCCATCTGAGGATAATATGCCAAACTGAATCGTAAATCTGTGCCCAAAGCTTTTTGCAAACTAACCCAAAATCGTGAATTGAATCTTGGGTCTCTATCAGAAAATATGGATGCTGGCATACCATGCAGTTTTACAATCTCATTTATTTACATACGAGCAAGACGTTCAAGTGAATAAGTTTCTCGTATAGGTAAGAAATGAGCAGACTTGGTTAATCTATCAATAATGACCCAAATTGCATCTATGCCTTGAGGAACCTTGGGAAGACCAGTAGCAAAGTCCATGGTAATGTGCTCCCACTTCCATTTTGGAATTTCAAGTGGTTGCAATGGACCTTTTGGCACTTGATGCTCCGCCTTGACACGTTGACAAGTAAGACACCTTGAGATAAACACTACGATCTCTCTTTTCATATTACTCCACCAAAATATATGTCGAAGATCATGATACATTTTGGTACTTCCGGGATGGATTGCAAACGGTGTGTTGTGCGCCTCCATCATAATTTTATACTTCAAATCAGAGTCCTTAGGAACACAAAGTCTGGAGTTGACTCGAAGTATTCCTTCTTCATCTATTCTTGCTTTCGGAATAGCACTTTCATGTACTTTCTTCCTCATACACATTAGCTCCAGGTCCGTAAGTTGAGCAACTTTAACTTTATCGATTAAAATCGGTTTTACTCGTATATTTGACATCATCACATGGGTCCCTGGATACTTTAAATCTATCTCCATCCTTTGTAAGTCATACCAAATGGTCCTTTGTGTTGACAATATCGCACCCGTACCCGCAAATGATCTTCTACTTAATGCATTAGCTACCACGTTCGCTTTTCCAGGATGGTATTGAATGGTATGATTGTAATCTTTCAACAGCTCGAGCCAACGTCGTTGCCACATGTTGAGTTCCTTTTGGGCGAAGAAATATTTGAGGCTTTTATGATCTGTATAGATCTCCACCTTCTCTCCATACAGGTAATGTCTCCAGATCTTAAGCGCAAAAATGACTACTGCCAACTCTAGATCATGTGTTGGATAATTCCTCTCATATTCTTTGAGTTGTCGGAAGGCATAGGCTATGACTTTCCCATGTTGCATGAGAACACATCCTAACCCTCTGCCTGAAGTATCGATGTAGATGATAAATCCCTCTGAACCAGATGGTATTGTCAGAACAGGTGCTGAAATGAGTCTCCTCTTGAGTTCTTAAAAACTCTTCTCACATTCCTCGCTTCAATCGAATTTTGTATCTTTTCGAGTCAGCTGAGTTAATGGAATAGCGATTCAAGAAAATCCTTCCACGAATCTCCGATAATAACTAGCTAAGCCCAGAAAGCTACGTACTTTGGTTACTGACTTAGGTTGCTCCCAGCTTTGAATTGCTTCAATCTTTGAAGGTTCAATGGATATTCTGTGATTCAATATCACATGTGTAACGCCCCAAAAATAGGTCCTCGTAACCCATTCTGAGTCGCCAAATACATAGTACAAAAAATAACTACAACTTTATTATTACAATTGTCGTGCAAAATACGACAAAACATATGTTGTGAGTTTAAATACAAATATTGTCTTCTAGACAATATCCAAACTCAAATAAGTCCTCATTATAATTATTGATACACTGTTTTACAAAATAGTGAGGATTGCTAAAACAACTGTCTAGAACCATCATTCCATACCCCGACTAGTTCCCGCTATTTTATCGCCTCCTGAGAAGAAAAATGGAACAAAAAGGAAAAGGGTGAGCTCAACTAACCCAGTAAAGAATATTATGACTAAGATAATGTACAATAAATTATCGTTAGCCTTCAATAAATTAGATAAAATATAATGGACAACAAGTTTTTGATCAATATTCGCAGCATAAATAACAATTCATTAGAAGAGTTAAGTAGAGAATGAAATCCAATATCTTCTATGATTTAAAAGTCCATCATCAATATTTTATCCCTGTAACATCAATCAATACACATCTTGAATCAAATATTCATCTTTGTACTACTGGCCAAAGATATTAATTCATATCACCAGTTAGTCGTGTTCATCTCAACACTTGTTCATCTTTGCACTACGACCAAAGATATTCATCAGGTAATCATTCATCTTTGCACTACAGGCCAAAGAAATAAAGTTATATCATCATTTAAGACTGTGGATGATGAAAAATATTTTTAAGAAACGAATTCAGTGAGATTAACGGACAAAGATTAGGGATTCGTACATTGTTTTATCCAAGTTCAAAAATACTCCATAATAATCAATTGTGGAGCAAAATCCAAGAATGAAGATCAAAACATGGATACAATCAAAGATAGTAACCATAATAGACATCTTGGACAAAGAATTGAAAATTTTATTTTTCTGTGAATAGTATCATATGTTAGGTTTGTAATATTCATGAACGCAATCAAATTGCAAAAATAAGCGGAAACGTGTAAAATCAGAGTTTAAAAATTTTACAAACCATATACCCGGATCACCCTTTATGCACAATTATTAATTAAACGAAAAAGATGAATAAGAAACATACCCTTGAAGATCTGAGCTTCCTCAGGTACAAGTTCACCTCCAATCATTTTCGCGTTCAACTTGAATCCACTGGGTTTGGTTCCTTCCTTTGATCAACGTTAGCCACCCAAGTGTTTGGCCTCTAGAGGTGATCCACCAAGGAAGAAGAAGAATTCAAGAAGATAGGTGTTTTACAAAACCCTAGTTTTCTATCTCTATAGAAAAAAGCGTACTCTCCCAACTATTGGAATTACGTCTGTTGTTAAAAAAAAAGTCAACAACAACTTCACACCCATAATAAGACTCCTCTTATTTATAGATGTGGGCAACCCTCCTTAACAATTAAGAAATTGGGTTTTATTTAATTAATTAAATTCTTTGAATTAATTAAGCTCCTTAATCTTATTAGGGATAATTAATTAAACTCTTTTAATTAATTTGTCTCCTAATCCTATTAGGATATTTGAGAGTACTTTTATTAATTAATTCTCAAACTATTTAGGAATTAAATAATAATAATAGTAATAATAATAATAATAAGACTCCTCTTATTAATTTATACTTAATATTTCTAAAATATTAAATAATAAATATTAAGCTATTTAATTTATTCTATCACCATAGATTAAATTAAATATACTTAACTTATTATTACGATTATGCCATTAACTTCTTAAATAATTATTCTTCCTTTTATGGTGTGACCCTTTAGGTTCTCCATATTAAACCGGTTGTGAATAAATCAATTAGAACAATTCTAATCTTATTTAAATAAATAAATTAAACTAATAATTTATTTAAATAAATAATATTCATTCTACAATAGGGATAAGCCTCCCTAGAGATCAACGACTTTCCAGATAATATAGATTTCAACATTAATCGTAAAAGAACCTTTGAGTAAATAGTTACCGTACAATTCAATCCTTCCACCATACAATGTCCCAATTAAATATAAGATAAGGAATTTCTGTCAAGTCTTATTTTATTTAATCATATGTATTTCGACTCTTAAATGCACAACAACAAATAATGCAAATTAGAAACTCCTTTCTAATTTCATTCTGCCTTGGCCAAGGACTCCTGGGTTGTCATTTATCAAATCACATAGGACATTTCTCTTCTTTTATTAGAAGTGGTAGATTCTTTATTAATCATACATTATCTCCATGTACAACTTATTATACCCAAGCATACCCTTTGATATACCCTAAGGGTCTTAAGGAATAAGTCAAAGTATAACTCATCATACACAAGATACTATGATGATCTCAAGTCCAAGGATTACTTATACTACTATCACTACAAGAATTCCTATTGACAGGAAAGTAAAACTCCATTAGGTATTCCTTAGCGAGCCACGTTCAGTGAACTTATTCTCCAATAAGCACCTACATACTTGCTTTAGTGTCTCCACACAAATGATCATGAGATCAATCATCCTCATCCAATGAGCAAGCAACGTATGTACCAATCTATCCGAATTCACTAATCCCAATTTAGTAATCCAACGATTGGGAACTATTTTAGTTTTAAGCTTTCTAAGAATTTAGATCTCATTAGAATGATCATCATCATTATTCTAAAAGCATTGCTTAAAACTATGGGTTTATCATATATTATAAAATAGCATCATGTAGATAATTAAAAGCCTTTAATAAATTAATACTCTTTATTTAATAAATGAATAAGATTGTTACAAAGTATATGCTTTATCATCAAACATGATTGGCTTGTGTGTACTACTACTTTCAATCTCCCACTTGCACTAAAGTCAATCGTCATGGTATCTCATACTACTTTCTTCTCTAAGTGACGATTATCCATTTGTTGGATAAGCTTTAGTTAATGGATATGTAATGTTGTTTTGAGAGTTCACTATCTCTATAGTGATTTCCCATCTTTCAATGATTCCTATAATCAAATGAAAGTGCTACAACACATGTTTAGATCCAAGATGAGACTTAGGAACTATTCCTAGTTACGTAATGAAATTATCATCCAAACAATCAACTTGCGACTTCATTTACGACTATATACTTTGTCTTTATCATTAAACCAAAGAACTCTTTCTTTGTTTGGAACCTTTCGATTCAACGCACTCACCGATTAAGGTAACACTTTACCTTAAAGTGGATTTTCTGTCGTCTTGGTCTGTCTGAAAAACTTGAGTCTGTTAAGCCCTCTAATTTTAATTCAGACCCACCATGAATATGATCACATCCTTAGTGCCGGTTAAGTACTTTAAGATGTTTTTCACTGTCTCACAGTGAACTTCTCCAGAATATAACTGATCAACATCAGGTCTCGTACATTTCATTGCATATATGATAGTTACTCATGTGATCTCTCTTTTTGGAGTCTATGGGGACTATTAAGAGAGATACACTCTATGGCTCATCAACATGAGACATCCCATGGAGTTTGCTATGCTAAACGACTTTAGCATCAAATGAATATACGTTCCTTGGGTTAAGCCGAGCATCCTTTTAAATCTATCTATATAGATTTGTATCCCCAATAACAATGCTCTTCCCAAATCATTCGTGGAGGAATGTTTAGACAACTATATCTTTACTGATTATAGCATTAGTATGTCATTCTTTATCCATAATATATCAACATATAATACTAAAAATTTCACGACGCTCCCACTGACCATTTTGTACACACTAGGTTCATTCTTGTTTTTTGATAAAATCAAACTCTTTTGATTATTTCATCAAAATGAATGTTCCATTTTTGAGAGTGTCTATAACTCTTACCTCATCGTATGTAACTGGATCATCATCTTCTATGATACGTACCTCATCATCATCATCCGTGATGAATCCATACCTCCCAGGTATCTTCGATAATATTCCAGATTTACGATTCAGTTGTGGTACAATAGGTCCATCTACAGGTTCCTCTTATTTGACTTATAGTGTTTTGTGGTTCTTGAACTTTTCAAGATCTATTATCCTCCCACTAGCCCCTTCAATGATAAACACATTTATCTAAGAAGGCAGCGTGTTTCGCAATAAACACCTTTTGCTAAGCAGGATTATAGAACATATACCCTAAACTTACTTTAGGATGTCCCACAAATCGACACTTGTCAAATCTTGTCCCAAGCTTATCCATTGAAACCTTTTCACATA
The DNA here is from genome assembly GCA_020205615.1 of Panax quinquefolius. Lineage (NCBI taxonomy): Eukaryota > Viridiplantae > Streptophyta > Magnoliopsida > Apiales > Araliaceae > Panax > Panax quinquefolius. The sequence continues at coordinate 517,714 of JAINUW010000591.1, read as the reverse complement.
AGTTGGACAACCACTTATCTTAACATACTTAAGATTAGGAATCCTCCATGTCCATAACTTTTATGGAGTCTTGGAGCTGGATTTTGAGGTTACCTTTTTCGTAGATATGCAGCCATTTCTAGGACATGACCCTAGAAGGATACTGGAATATCGGTAAAATCATTATGGACCGCACCATGTCCAACAAGGTACGATTTTTCATTCAGATACATCAATCAATTATTGCGTATCAGGATGTGTCCATTATGAGAAAACCATTTGAGATGATCTAGAAACTTATTTCACAAGTATTTATTCCTTGATCTAATCAAAGAATCTTAATACATTGCCAATTTATTTCACTTCTGAATTCTTTGAACCTTTCAAATAATTCACACTTGTATTTCATCAAATACACACATTTAACTCTTTGAATGATCAACTCCTTTTCTTATACTAGTTTGTTCAATTTGTAAAATTATTTTCACGTAAGTCAAGTATACAAAATCCATTAAGTGATATTCCAGTCCTATACAAAACATTATTATTATAAATAGAACAACAATTGTTCTTAAATATAATACCAAAGATGTCATTGTCCAACAATAAAATGGAAATAATGTTTCCAACGAGAACTGGAATACAATAACAACTTATTGACTTAATAGACTTGCTCGTAAGCATTGCTAAACTATAAGTTTTTATGGCTAATGTAGCAACCTTTTCTTTATTTCCCACACATAAGATTATTTATCTTTGTTTAGCTTTCTACTTCTTCTTGGTCCCTTCATAAATCTATATTTATGATAACCAAAGTCGATATCCAATATCCAAGTAGAACCTTGACTTAAAGAAAAATTTATTTTAAATCTTGAACAAAATTGTATTTGTAACCGAAACTTCATGAAGCTTCTTTAGTTAGCCCCTGTAAGGTGCTTCTCGCAGTTTCTTTCCAGTGTCCATGCTTATTGCAGTGGAAGCAAACTCCTTTGCTATCCGTATCAGTTTTTTTCTTATTATCCTTTGTTTTTGCCTTTTTATATACCTTCTTTGAATCGTTCTTCTTTTCAGAAGATCCTTTGGCCCCTACCAGTAAGACATGGTCTTTCTTGGTTGGAAAGTGACTCTCATCATTTTTCAACATGTTAAGCAAATCAACGAAGCTGATATCTAGCTTGTTTATATGAAAAATTCACAACAATTGTGAAAGGAGTCCGGGAGTGAGTGCAAGATCAAATCTTGGCTCAACTCTCCATCCATGAAAAAACCAGTTGTCCTAATTGATCAATCAAATTGATTATGTTAAGAACTTTTTCTGTACTATAGTGCCATTGGCCATTCTAGATCGGAAGAGCTCCTTAGATATCTGATATCTATCAGTCCTACTTTCCTCACCATCAACTACTTGATGTGCAGGAATATAGTAGGAGCATCCATAGTTTCATCTTGACGGCGAAGCTCGTTACATGGATGGATGCATGAGCATGATGCATTGAAACCAATGTGCATCATCTTGCCACTTTCTAAAAGTAGCAATCTCTTCCTCAGAGGCATTATGCGCAACCATTGCGAGGATAGGCGTATTAAGACATAAGATAGCTTTTTCACTATGAGAACTATTCTCAAATTCCTTAACCAATCCATTTAATTCGATTCGGTTAATTTAGCATCTAATATGCTTCGCAGAGTGATAGTAATTTTAGACATTGTAAAAATTACAGAAATGAATTTGTAATTAACAACATTTTAACATAAATTCTTTTATTAATTACAAAAATAAATTAGGTCTTGTTTTAAATTGGTATCTCCCACTATTTTCTTCAAACTATATTACACTCAATATATATAGTTCGGCAAAATCTAATTAAAGATCTGCTAGTGAGAATAAGGATCCCATTTCAAATGTATATAGCCTTGTGGTGACACAACAAACTATATATAAATAAATAGGTAGACAACTCTTGTCAATTACATCAACTATGCAACTCCTTGTATTTTTTTCCTCTTAGATTATTTTGATCAAGTGGTGGCACATCCGAATCAAAGTTATCCAAGTTAAGTCCAACCTAGTACTCCATATATTCAAAAAAGAAAAATATCATCCTTGTGGTGACACAACAAAACAATATTGTTCAATTTTCTTTATAAGCATCAAATGTGATAAATTAACATCTTAAATACTTAATATTTGCCTTGTGGTGACACAACAAACTCATATTAAATATTTAATACTCTATTAATTTTATCATGCTAGAAGGCGACGTTCGATATTCCAAATATCTTTGAACGCTTAGGACTTAATATAAAAAAAATTTGAGGGATTTATTATTAAATGTCTCATCTTGTTTAGCGCACATGCATATATACATATATAAAATACGCGTCATATTAATTAACATGCGAAGCATGTTTGCATAATATATAATATATATAGTTCAAGCATGCACATATAGAATATTATATTCTACCCGGATTGATTATGGACTTTTATTCTAGTTTGGTTCACTAGAGCCACCAAGTGAACCAAAAGGTCAAACCCTAGGGGTGCAAGAAATAATATTTAAATATAACTATTACATTTAAACCCTGGGCTCCATTACAAACCTGGGTCTTCAAGCGCCTTGCTCCTTGATCTCCAATTTTTCAAAATTAATTCTAACTATTCCTATTACAAAACTAATTAAAATAAATAGAAACCTTGATCGTGATCGAGGGAAGTACATAGGAAGGAGATAGAATTTACATTCAAAAAATTAGAGAAGAGGAGGTACGTGAATTCCCATTTAATAAAACTCATACATTCATGCATCCAACTAAAATAAAATCCAATCACATTGGTCAATTGTCCATAATCAATCTCATTTATTATCATACATATCACCATATGCATCAATACATAACATTCATCCGATGAATAATAAACATTCAATATATATATTGATATCATTTAATGGGCAAATTTAGTTAGTATAAAATCTAATTTTGAATCAAAATAAACTCCTTTGTTTTAATCCAAATTTAAATCAAAATAAAACTATTTTATTTTAATTTATCCAATTTTGAATAAAATAAACTATTATATTTTAATCAAAATCTTTAATCAAAATAAACTCCTTTATTTTAATTAATTATGGAATCCAATTTCAAGTAAATAAAAACTCATTTATTAAAGGAAACACGGATTCTCTTTCCTATTCACAAATAAATTCTTTTATTTTGAATAATATGAAATCTTATTTCATATCTAAATAAACTCCTTTATTTAAGAAAATTTGGATTCTCTTTTCTATTCACAAATAAACTCTTTTATTTTGAATAATATGAAATCTTATTTCATATCTAAATAAACTCCTTTATTTAAGGAAACATGAAATCCAATTTCAACTCCAATTAGTTATCATGGAATCCAATTCCAACTCTAATTAGTTAGCATGAAATTCAATTTTAAAATTAAAATAAACGTTTATTTTAAAATTAAAATAAATTTTTATTTTAATAATAAAATAATTAAGATTAATATATATATATATAATATATAATAAAGTTTCCTTCCTGTACAAAAGTAATCACCCATGTGGCCCACGGTAAAAACCGTGCAAATTAGCTGGAATCAACAAAGTAGCAGGAACCAAATATCATGTTTTTCAAAACAAATCAAATCACCACTTTGCTATTACTTATATATATAGTAATATATTATCTGTACATTGGATTATAGCTTTTAAACAATTCGTGAATCCCTTGTCCAGCTTTTAAAAAAAAAAAAAAAGAATTGATCCCATGCAAGGCCACGTGAGCTAGAATGATTAACTAATAATAGGATCGATTTTTGAAGAAAAAAAAATAGCGAATTACGGCTTCTTTTTTTTTTTAAAATAAATTTTATATAACAAAATTATGCCCAAAAAAATTTGTCTATACACATATCAATATACATATCAAATTTAAAACAATTAATAATTCGCATAAAGGTTTGGCTCTGATGCAACTGTTAGGTTTGTAATATTCATGAACGCAATCAAATTGCAAAAATAAGCGGAAACGTGTAAAATCAGAGTTTAAAAATTTTACAAACCATATACCCGGATCACCCTTTATGCACAATTATTAATTAAACGAAAAAGATGAATAAGAAACATACCCTTGAAGATCCGAAGCCTCGTGTACAAGTTCACCTCCAATCCTTTTCGCGTTCAACTTGAATCCACCGGGTTTGGTTCCTTCCTTTGATCAACGTTAGCCACCCAAGTGTTTGGCCTCTAGAGGTGATCCACCAAGGAAGAAGAAGAATTCAAGAAGATGGGTGTTTTACAAAACCCTAGTTTTCTATCTTTATAGAAAAAGGCGTACTCTCCCAACTATTGGAATTACGCCCATTGTTAAAAAAAAAAAATCAACAACAACTTCATACCCATAATAAGACTCTCTCTTATTTATAGATGTGGGCAACCCTCCTTAACAATTAAGAAATTGGGTTTTATTTAATTAATTAAATTCTTTGAATTAATTAAGCTCCTTAATCTTATTAGGGATAATTAATTAAACTCTTTTAATTAATTTGTCTCCTAATCCTATTAGGATATTTGAGAGTACTTTTATTAATTAATTCTCAAACTATTTAGGAATTAAATAATAATAATAGTAATAATAATAATAATAAGACTCCTCTTATTAATTTATACTTAATATTTCTAAAATATTAAATAATAAATATTAAGCTATTTAATTTATTCTATCAACATAGATTAAATTAAATATACTTAACTTATTATTACGATTATGCCATTAACTTCTTAAATAATTATTCTTCCTTTTATGGTGTGACCCTTTAGGTTCTCCATATTAAACCGGTTGTGAATAAATCAATTAGAACAATTCTAATCTTATTTAAATAAATAAATTAAACTAATAATTTATTTAAATAAATAATATTCATTCTACAATAGGGATAAGCCTCCCTAGAGATCAACAACTTTCCAGATAATATAGATTTCAACATTAATCGTAAAAGAACCTTTGAGTAAATAGTTACCGTACAATTCAATCCTTCCACCATACAATGTCCCAATTAAATATAAGATAAGGAATTTCTGTCAAGTCTTATTTTATTTAATCATATGTATTTCGACTCTTAAATGCACAACAACAAATAATGCAAATTAGAAACTCCTTTCTAATTTCATTCTTATAACCAAGGACTCTCAGGTTGTCATTTATCAAATCACATAGGACATTTCTCTTTTTTATTAGAAGTGGTAGATTCTTTATTGATCATACATTATCTCCATGTACAACTTATTATACCCAAGCATACCCTTTGATATACCCTAAGGGTCTTAAGGAATAAGTCAAAGTATAACTCATCATACACAAGATACTATGATGATCTCAAGTCCAAGGATTACTTGTCTACTATCACTACAGAATTCCTATTGATAGCAAGTAAAACTCCATTAGGTATTCCTTAGCGAGCCACGTTCAGTGAACTTATTCTCCAATAAGCACCTACATACTTGCTTTAGTGTCTTCACACAAATGATCATGAGATCAATCATCCTCATCCAATGAGCAAGCTACGTATGTACCAATCTATCCGAATTCACTAATCCCAATTTAGTAATCCAACGATTGGGAACTATTTTAGTTTTAAGCTTTCTAAGAATTTAGATCTCATTAGAATGATCATCATCATTATTCTAAAAACATTGCATAAAACTATAGGTTTATCACATATTATAAAACAGCATCATGTAGATAATTAAAAGCCTTTAATAAATTAATACTCTTTATTTAATAAATGAATAAGATTGTTACAAAGTATATGCTTTATCATCAAACATGATTGGCTTGTGTGCATACTACTTTCATCATATACGTGAATAGTAACCCCGACACAAAAGATAACAATTTCATAAGAAAAATCATAATTTGTGAATAGTATCATATTCGTAAATAGTGTCGTATACGTGAATAGTGTCGTATACGTGAATAGTAACCTCGACATAAAATGATAAAATTTTCATAATAAAATTCATACCAATATTTTGACATAATGATATTGAACAAAATAATATCATTTACGAAGAAAATAACATCCCTTACCTCAAAAGAATAGTACTTCTGACTGAAATATCGGATATAATGTTGAAGGAAACTTGCACTGAATAGCAACTCTCAAAGTATCTAAATACTCACAAAAATACGCTCGATATTATAGAGAGAAAACTTCTGATTCTAGTATGATTTTCAATTCTAACTAAGCACCCTATTTATAGGAAAATACTTAGAACGCCAAAGCACACTATTAAATAAAATATTAATATTTTTAAAAAATTTCTACGCACACCTCATTGACCAATTCATCAGCACTCCACAAGTGAGGCCCACCAAAATCAGTAAATTCCACAACAACCAAAAGTGGGGCCCACTCATATTTTTTTAAAAATATATATTTCTAAAACTTCAATATATCATAATAAATAGCTAATTTATCAGAAAAATTCAAATTTTATGTCCATTTCATAGGAAATTTATTTCTCTACAACTTTGTAGAAGAATGTTTTTTCAAATTCCAAACAGAAAATGACTGAAATCCACATACGGATGATTTTTAATACCTCCATTCCGACAAAATACTGATAAAACACCTTAACATTAAATCCTTCATTTATATCCACATAAAATAAATATTTTCTTATCATATAAATCAATAATTAATTATTCACAAATAATATTACAGAACCACAATAATGACAACTATGTCGTTCTTAAGAAAGAAGGGACTTTCCGCTAAGGATTTCTCCTTACTGGCGTGCAATTAGGTGACCAAATCCCTTTCCTAGACAGAACTTTCTTAGACATTGTCAATAATGCTATCTAATAATATTATTCAAATAATATGAATTATTGATCTGATAATGAGTAATATTGTGCAGTGACAATTAGTGAAACAAATATAATACGTAACAATTATTGAATCAATAAAATAAAATATTGAACAGTAATTATTGTAACAATTATTGAGTAGTGCCTTCTTACGTAAGAATCAATAATCTAAAAAATATTATGCAATACCGTGTGCTACTATGCAACCACGTGTATTACTGTATTTTAACCACCGGGTATTCCAACAGTGTTAACGGTAACAATAACGCCGTTATTTAAAAACTCAAACTTATCGTTTTCTTTATTCGACCGTTTTTCGTTATGGGGCCCATAAATGGCTGCGCCATCATACAAATATTCCCCGATAATAATGAATATTTTATAACCACTTGGTTATTTTGCAAAATTTGCGAATTTCACCCATAACCAAAGCATTATATCAAATTAACACTTTATTATTCACAATAATAATTAAAGGAGATTCAATTTTATTAATAAAAAGTTGGGGTCTTACAACCTGCCATCATAAATTTTGTCCTCGAAATTGACGTACGTACCCGGTGTTTCGAAAAGGTGAGGATACCTCGATTTCATTTCCGATTCCAACTCCCATGTCATTTCCTCAATAGCATGGTTCCTCCACAAAACTTTCACTTGTGGTATAACATTTGTGCGTAGGACATGTTCCTTCCTATCCAAGATCTTGACAGGTACCTCCTCGAACGTTACATCTTTTGTTATCTCGTCTAGTTCTAACTCAATAATGTGGTTTGGGTCTTTCACATATTTACAAAGCATAGATATGTGAAACCCATTATGAACATGAGACATGCTTAGAGGTAATGCAAGTCTATAGGCCACATTTCCTATTCGGTCAAAAATCTCAAATGGACCAACAAATCGTGGATTGAGCTTTCCTCACTTCCCGAATCTTGTAAATCCCTTCTATGGAGCAACACGTAATAATACATGATCCCCAATATTAAATTCCACGTCCTTTCGATGAAGATCCACATAACTCTTTTGTCGATCCTGTGCCGTTTGTATACGTTGTCGGATCATTTGAATATTCTCTATAGTCATTAATACCAATTTTGGTCACAACAACATTGCTTCTCCCAACTCATCCCAACATACTGGAGAGCGACACTTTCGTCCATACAATGCTTGGAATGGAGCCACACCTATACTTGCCTGATAACTATAGTTGTAGGAGAATTCCACGAATGGCAAGTACTTATCCCAACTTCCTTTGAAATCTAGAACACAGAGTCTTAATAGATCTTCAAGAGTTTGAATAGTCCTTCTTGATTGTCCGTCCGTTTGAGGATGGTATGCCGAACTGAATTGTAAATCCGTGCCCACAGCTTTCTACAAACTAACCCAAAATTGTGAAGTGAATCTTGGGTCACGATATGAAACTATGGATACTGGCATGCCATGCAATCTCATTCACGTATATACGAGCAAGACGTTCAAGGGAATAAGTCTCCTGTATCGGCAAGAAATGAGCAGACTTGGTTAATCTATCAACAATAACCCAAATAACATCTATGCCTTGAGAAACCTTGGGAAGACCCGTAATGAAATCCATTGTAATGTGTTCCCACTTCTATTTCAAAATCTCAAGTGGTTGCAATGGACCCTTTGGCACTTGATGTTCCGCCTTTACACGTTGACAAGTTAAACACATCGAGATAAACTCCACGATCTCTTTCTTCATATTGTTCCACCAAAATGTATGTTGAAGATCATGATACATTTTGGTACTCTCAGGATGGATTGTAAATGGTGTGTTGTGCACCTCCATCATGATTCTATGCTTTAAGTCAGAATCGTTAGGAATGCAAATTATGGAGTTGACTCGAAGTATTCATTCTTCATCGATTCTTGCTTCTGGAATAACACCTTCTTACACTTTCTTCTTTATACGCATCAGCTCTAGGTCCGTAGCTTGAGCAGTTTTAACTTTATCGATTAAAGTCAGTTCTACCGTATGTTTGATATCATCACATGGGTACTTGGAGCTTGATAGGTATTATTTTATTTTATATTTTGATGATAACAATTATGTTTTTAGATAAATATTTAATTATTTATTTATTTTATTATTTTCTATTTTTAACTTGAATTAATTTTTATTAACCTTCATAAAACTATATGTCAAGTGTTAAATAAATTAATTCATATATTATTCAAGGCAAGGAAACCCTATTTCATTTCTAAAACCAAAGTTGGGCAAAAATATTATATATTTATACATATATACCTAATAAGTATATATAAACAATATAGGATATAATATGTACTTATTACAATACCATGTATATATATATATATATATATATATATATATATATATATATATATATATATATGAGTATCAATTAATGCATGCATAATAGTGTCATTCAAATTGGGACTTAATGGAAGTATGTGTGCTGGCAACTTTTTCTTGTCTCAAAATGAAAGTTGTGCTGGCAAGTTAATGAAACATATGGTCAAACTTGAAATAAATGCTCAGGAGATGAAAAATGGCCTGGGCGGTTTCTAATCTACTACCGCGTAAAGAATTGTTTTGATCTGGACCATCCATTCAAAAATGTTTGATCATAATCGTTCTTTCAAAAATTAGTTTTTGAAATTACTATTTTGCCCCAACTTCAAAAAATCTATAAATAGGGAGTATTTCATTCATTTGGTTTTTACCAATTTAGTGAAAAGAAAATCATACTCTCCTTGCCTACATTCTCTCTAAGTTTTATATCTCTTCATACAAAAGTTCTGATAACTTTTTGAAGAGAAAAATTGGTCCAAGTATTGAGATAAGTTTAATTTCAGTTGAATTATTTCTTACTTGCATTATATCTATAGATATACAAATACATATTGTTCTACACAATTTTATATATTCATATTTCAACCATTTTTCAAATAAAAGAATACTTGGGCAAGTAAGAACTCTGAGAGATACACCTACTTGAGAGAGAATTCGAACTGCATTTATTTCTTATAGTGTTTAGTAACCTTTTATCGACATTATTTATATAAATATCATAAAGTAGATACGACACTTGATAGCTCAAACCGACACTGAGATACTGCTCCACAAAGAGTAGTCATCCGAACTAGATTTGAGAATCGTAGTGATCTACTGAAAATATTTATATAAATATCAATTGTGAAATTATAAATTTTGTCATACTTAGACGCCATAAGGCTACGGTGATACACCTCTACCAAGAGAAATTTGAACCGTACGATTCCTTATAGTACTAAGTGACATTATCTATAAAAGTTCACATAATAGATAAAATATTCTTATATATTATTTGAGTTAAATAAATAATATTTGTTATATCAATTTGTGCTTAATTGAGATTATACTAACTGTTTGATTTGATTTATTCTTTTATACAAATATTGATTCATAAAAATAATTCATATAATACTTGGTAAAAACTAACCAAGAAACAATTCTATTTTAATCCATAGAAAAACACTCTTTATTTTATAGAATTGTTAATTCTTTATAAAGTGCTTTAATATCATATACTTCCTTAATCAGAAGCATACGTGGATCTAAACAAAATTTCTATCTGCTTTAAAGAAGCTTAGTACTAAATAAAAGTCCTTGAACTTTTATATTGGAATATTTGTTCTTAACCTTCTACCTGCTTAATTGAGAAGCACTACTCTGTACTTAACTTGTATCAACATATTCAAGAAGCAATTTATTGTAAACTCATTTGTAAACAAAGAAAGGTTTAGAGTTAGTTTATTTTATGTATATGTGAGAAAGACGAGTAAATCTTCGACCAAGACCAGAGTCTAAGAAAGGTCAGTGGGAAGTTGGGCTTCTAGTGTACTTGTGAGGTGAAAAAAAGATTGTTGTTTCAAGACCAGCTCATAGAATAGAACTGAACTCAAAAGTTGGTACAACTAGACTTGAGGAATGAGCGGGGAGCTTGCTGTCTAAGATAGAACAGTTGAATAGTTGGAAGTTTGTCTATAAAACTTTGTAAAGGCTTCTCCGCCTACTGAAGCGGTTTTTATTACTGATAGTAATAGGATCTCAAGTTCCAGGTAGGGACTTGAGATTGGACGTAGCAACATACCAAGGGGTGTATGTTGTGAACCAGATAAATCTGTGTGCATTGTGATTGAATTTTTATTATCTTGAATGCTAATTGCTAAAATTGCTAATTAATAACTAAAAATTAAAAAAGGCTTAAATATAATTTTTTAACTGGTAATAATCTATTCAACCCCCCTTCTAGATTATTGTTGACCTTTCAATTAGTATCAGAGCGGTGCTCTTTAACTTGTTTGTTGAGTATATACATGCATACTTAAGAGTAGATCCATGGCCTACAATGCTACTGGTTGTAGGGAAGGACTGTCTATGTCTAGACCTCCATTATTTGATGGTACCAATTTTGCCACCTGAAAAAACATATTCAAAATCTATGCCAAATCTCAAGGAATCAAAATTTGGTGTGCCATTGAACGAGGTGTGCAAATTCCAACCAAAATTGAAGGAGAAAAGACTGTCGAGAAATACATATATGAATTCACCACTGAAGAAAAAGAGATCATGAATATTGCATCCCGAGCAGAACAAGTGCTGACCAGTGCTTTGATTGAAAAAGAATACAAAAGAGTTAGTAACTGCAAAAATGTAAAAGAAATCTGGGAAAAATTGATTGTAACCTATGAAGGTACCAATCACATCAAAGAAACCAGAAAAGATGCTCTAATTCAAGAGTATGAAAGTTTCAAGCTTGAAGAAGGAGAAAAGATCATTGATATGGAAACTCGATTTTCCAGAATCATTGATGAGCTAGAGCAATTGGGAAAAGCATACACTACAAATGAGAAAAACAGAAGAATTCTCAAAGCTCTTCCCTCCATCTGGAAAATGAAAGTCACTGCAATAAAAGAAATGCAAGATCTAACTACATATCCTATGGATAATCTCATCGGAAATCTTTGTGCCCACGAAGTTGATATGTTCATTGAAAAAGCTAGATCGGACACAGATCTCAAAAAGAAAGGAATCGCCTTCAAAGCTCTTTTGGTGGATCAAGAAAGTGACGATGAAGAATTAAATAAAGAACTTCTCAGTCTAGACAACAATGAAGTTGCTTTACTGTCTAGACAACTTAGAAGAGTAATTCAAAGCAAAGCAAGAAAATATGGCAAAGGCTTCATGAAAACAAACAACAACTTCAATAGCTTCAAAGGCAAACAATTTTTCAAACCAAAGACGCAAGGAGGAAATTTCAAAGCAAGTAACAACAACTTTAGAAGTACCAATTCAAATGAAAATTCAAACACATGTTTCGAATGTAAACAACATGGACACTTCAAGAAGGACTGTCCAAAACTAGTCAACAACAAAGTTATTGTAGCTGAAGAAGGATGGGATCTAAGTGACGAGGAAGAAACTGATGAGCAAATCAAAGAAATTGTAAATCTCTGGTAAATGGCAGATAATGACTCATCACCAAGATCTGAGATAAATTCTGAACACCAACGGCCTAGCACTTCATTCTCTTCATACACACTAAAAAATATAAATGAAGAACAATATGAATTACAAGAAGCTTATAGTCATTTATATTGAAGTAATGAACTGTTAAAAGAAGAATTAGAAAGATTAAGAAAAATAAACACAAGTCTTGAAATTGAAAATGCTAATTTAATTGTCACTAATGAATGTTTAAATGAAATAAACTTAGAAAATAAAGAAGAATTAGAACAACTTAAGAAAATTAATAAAAATCTTGAAATAGAAAATTCCTCACTTATTATCTCAATTGAAAATCTTGAAATTAAAATTTCAACACTTGTCGTAATCAATGAAGATAATCAAGTACATAATCAAGCAGTAATTGAAGAAATTAAAAATGAAAATTCAAATTTAAAGTCAAAAATAGAAAACCATAATTGCAAAATTGAAAACTTAACCAAAGAACATGAAGATTTAAATAATTTAATTTATAAATTTACAAATGGAAAGGAAAATCTTGATGTCATGTTGAATCAACAAAAATGTAGCTTTAATAAAGAAGGTTTAGGATATACAGGTGAAACAAGTTAATCAAAAGATAAAGGATTGTATCACGTTCAAATTAAAGAAAATAAAAACCATACATCTCCCTTCACAAAATGTTCCTATTATAACAGAAATGGTCATTCCTTTTATATGTGCAATGCTAGAAATGGAAACTATAAAGGAAAAATGATTTAGGTTACCAAAGGAACATATACTGCACCAACCATCACAAGAAGAGAATTTCACAAACAACATTATCATACTTCTCACAATCCAGTTACTCATAGAATGCTTGTCTCAACTAAAATTGATTATCCTATGCCAAGTTTTGTAAAGGAAACATCAAATACAAAATGGAAAACTCACCCTAAGGACCCTTCAATTTAAAGGGTACCAACTTGTGAAATTAGTACATATAGTGCAGGTATGTCTTGCAGCTGCTATGAATAAAAGCAAGTGGTATCTTAATAGTGGATGTTCTAGACATATGACTGGAGACAAATTCAAATTAAGAAATCTTTAAGCTACAGACTTTGGTGAGGTAACTTTCGGTGATAACAATAAAGGTAAAATAATTGGAGTTGGATGTGTTAGTAAGAAACACATAACCATTTCCAATGTTTAGTTAGTTACTGGACTCAGGTATAATCTTTTGTCTATCAGTCAACTATGTGATAGTGGTTTTAAAATATCCTTTAGTACACATAACTGCTCTATTTTTGATCAAACTGGTAAATTAATCTTAGATTGTCGTAGATATCAAAACGTGTATACTTGTGACTTAGACGCATACTTTCACTTAGATAACATATGTCTTGTTTCTGCAAATGAGGATCCTTGGCTATGGCATCGCAGACTAGGACACATTAATATGAAACATATAAATAACATTTCTTCTAAAGAACATGTCTGTGGTCTTCCTAAATTAAATTTTTTTAAAGACCACATATGTGAAGCTTGCGAATTAGGTAAACAAATTCATGCATCCCATAAACCTAAACTCACTGTGTCAACCTCTCGACCCTTAGAATTGATACACATGGACCTTGTTGGACCTATCCCTAAACACATCATGGGTGGTGTTGTATATATTCTAGTTTTGGTTGATGATTATTCACGATATACATGGGTTGATTTTCTAAAGTTTTAAAATAAGGCTATTAATTCTTTTTCTACTATGTGTAAAAAGATTCAAAATCAACAGGGGAGTTCTATTGTTTATATTCGATCTGATCACGGAAGAGAATTTGACAATTCTAATTTCATTATGTTATGTGATGAGAACGGTATAAGTCATAACTTCTCTGCTCCTTATACACCGCAGTCAAATGGTGTTGTTGAAAGAAAAAATCATTCTTTGCAAGAAATGGTGAATACCATGTTAAACGAATACCGTCTTCCAAAGTATTTCTGGGCTGAAGTAGTGGTAACATCATGTTACATATTAAAAAGAGTTTTATTAAGACTCATTTTGCTCAAAACTCCCTATGAGCTCTACTATAAAAGAACTCCAAAAATAAACTATTTTCGTGTTTTTGGGAGAAAATGTTTTATTCTAAACACCAAAGGACACTTATTGAAATTTGATCCTAAATCTGATGAAGGAATATTTCTTGGATACTCTCTTAATAGTTAAGCATACAGAGTTTTCAACAAAAGAAGTCTAGTTGTGGAAGAATTAATGAGTGTAACTTTTGATGAAACTCGGCCTCCTCCAAAATATCAAGAACTAACTGATAATGATGTTGTCATTGAAGATATTCTCAGAAATATGGAAGAACCAAAACTAGATAATGCATCTCCACCTATTATTGAGAATCCTCTTGAAAATCCAAATCCTCAATTGAATGATTTGCCCAAGGAATCTTATGTTATTAAGAATTATCCTATAGAAAATGTTATTGGTAATATTGAAAAAGGAGTTATCACTAGATCACAAGCACATAATCTAGCTGGTCATTTGTCTTTCTTGTCTCAGATTGAACCTAAATTAATAAGAGATGCCTTACTAGATGAAGACTGGATAATGGCTATGGAAGAAGAACTTGAATAATTCACTAGAAACAAAGTATGGGAATTAGTCCCACAACCCGAGGATGTTTCAATCATTGGAACTCAATGGGTATTTCGTAATAAACTTGATGAAAATGGAATTGTTATTTGTAATAAAGCAAGATTAGTTACACAAGGATATAATCAAATGGAAGGAATTGACTATGATGAAACATATGTTCCTGTTGCTAGAATTGAATCTATTCGTATGTTATTAGCATTTGCATGCCATAAGAATTTTAAACTATTTCAAATGGATGTGAAATCTGCATTCTTAAATGGTGTTATAGAAGAGGAAGTTTAAGTTAAACAACCTCCTGGATTTGAAGATTTTAGTCATCCTAAATATGTTTATAAATTACATAAAGCTCTATATGGTTTGAAATAGGCTCCCAGAGCTTGGTATGAAAGGTTGAGTAAATTTTTGTTGAAAAATGGATTTAAACGAGGAACTGTTGATACTACTTTATTTACTAAAAATAAAAATGATGACATTTTGGTAATTCAAATATATGTTGATGATATTATTTTTGGTTCTACTGATATTACTATGTGCAATGATTTTTCTAAAAGTATGAGTAAAGAATTTGAAATTAGTATGATGGGAGAATTAAACTTCTTCCTCGGACTGCAAATCAAACAAGGAGAAAAAGGTATTCATATATCTCAGTCTAAATATTATAAAGAAATGATCAAGAAATTTGGCTTAGAAACAGCAAAACCTCTTAACACTCCTATGTCAACTACGGATAAATTAATTACTAACGAAAAAGGAAAATCTATTGACTCAAAGAAATATAGAGGAATGATCGAAAGTGTATTATATATAACTGCTAGTAGACCTGACAATATGTTTAGTGTTTGTAAATGTGTCAGGTTTCAAGCTGATCCTAAAGAATCTCACCTGACTGCAGTGAAAAGAATTTTTTGATATCTTAAAGGAACCACTGAATTAGGTCTATGGTATCCTAAGGATCAACCATTTAATCTAGTATGTTTTTCAGACTCTGACTATGCAGGTCATCATGTCGATCAAAAAAGTACTAGTGGTACCTGTCAATTCCTAGGTGGATGTTTGATTTCTTGGTTCTCTAAAAAGCAGAGCTCGGTCTCTATTTCAACCACCAAAGCAGAATACATTGCAGCAACACGATGCTGTGCTCAAATATTGTGGATAAAATAGACCCTTGCTGATTATAACTTAAAATTTGATTATGTTTCGATTTTATGTGATAATACCAGTACAATAAATCTTAGTAAAAATACAGTCTTGCATGCTAGGTCAAAACATATAAACATTAGGCATAATTTTTTACATGATAATGTTAATAACGGAAATATTAAATTGGAACATATTGACACTGAATTAAATATAGCTGATATATTTACTAAACCACTAAGTTCAAAGAGATTCTGCAAATTAAGAATCCAGTTAGGAATGCTAGATATTATTTCCTAACTATTTTAAACAGATTTTAATTTATCTTCTAATTCATTTTTTTAAAAAAATAAAAATATTTTTATATATATTATATATGTATTATGTATTCCTGATTTTTTTTAATATATAAGTATGTTTTTATTTTTCTAATTTTTTTTGGTATTTTACAATATATATATAAATATTAAATCTGATCCATCAGATTTTTATATATCCAATGGTCCACATCATCCAGGTCACGTCTCACCGATTCATCCAATAAAATTCAAGCATTCAAAGCACACGGATCGCTCTCCCAAATCGTCATATCACAACTAAGCACTGATCTTAGCCATTGGATAATGTTTTTGAAAGAAACATAACTCAGATTAAGTTATGGTCGTTGATCAAGATCTACTCACTCTTCTCCACCATTAGATCATCTAGTAAACCAAACTATATATATAAATTTTTATTTTTTTATTTCATTTTCTTTAATACCTTTTATCTCTCTCTCTCTCTCTCTCGTCTATCAGATCGTAATCTCCGATTACTCTCTATTGTCTTCGATTTCTGTCTCAGGTGTCATTCTATCTCGACTACTCTTCTTCCTAATCATGATTTCCTGCTAAATTCTATTCCGAAGATTTTGCTCAACAAAATCTTATATTTCTTATTCTTCAAAATCTATATATATCTTTAGTTGTGTTATCCTACCTATGAAAACACCGATAACTATTTCATTTCTTTTGTCTTAGTTAGGTTTTCTTCGTTCAACAATTATTTTTAAACATTTTGTGTATCTGCCAAAATGATTTTCTAAGATCTGAAAATACTTGCTCAAATTTTTGCATATGTTCTTTTGTTACGGATCTTACGTTCTTGATAAAATCGTCTTTGTTTTAAATGTTTAGGGTGTAAGCTAAATCGTCTCTGTTCTTGCATGTGTTCCACTTTGATTCAATTTCTTTAGAACCTCTAAAAAATTAACTATATGAAATTTTTAAGAGTTAAGATTTCCATTAGGGTTTCTCTGTCGAACAATTTGTTTTCTCAGTGATGAAATCTTCTCTGTTTATTCTTCAAAATCCATATATATATTTTTTCAAAATCTTCTTTGGGTTTTCTGATTGTTAACAAATATTTTTCTTTGCAAAATAAATTTTATTTAAATCGTGTTGATTTTGTTTAGGGCTTCTACTCAAAATCATCTATTGTTCATTTTTTTTACCATTGTTATCAAACAACTTAGTCTACCTTATCACAGTCTATGTCATTACTGGTACATTTTGGTAAGATCTGTTCGCACTCTTTTATTTTTTGAACATTTTTCAGCGCATTTTTAAATATGAACATAAACATATATTTTTATTAATAATATACTTTTTACTAAAATATTTATATCTACATATATCTTTAATCTAAAATATTTTATCATTATACATATATATATCTCTATATTTTTGTTGAGCTCTCTGCGGCCTTCACTGAGAAATATAAACGACGAAGCGCTTAGCATACTGAAACTGGTATATGGTTGATACCACCTCAGGTATGACCTTTCTATCTCTCTCTATCTTCTTATTTGTGTTGATACTGATGTCTACTGAATTACTTTCTGCATCTTATATAATGTGTGAATACTGGTATTCACCGGGTTGTTCATTGCATTTACTGTTATATCTCCATCTAAGATTTGCTATAAATGTTGAAATCTTGCATTTTACCTGCTTCTTTGAAAAATTGATGTCTGAAATAATAATTTCTTGTCGTGATCACAATTTTTTTTGCTTCAGTAATCATTCTTATATTTGACTAAAAGTTTATTCTCTAAGTTCTTCAAATGCCATGTGGAGTTTTTTTTTACTGTTTACTAATTCACTTAAATTTTGTTACTGTTTTCAGTTTTAAATTCATCCCAACTCAGTTTATTAAATGCTTCTTCTATCTGATTACTTGAGTATATATTACATGCCGCACTGCATATCCTTTTTCTCTACCTATATATATATATACAAGCCTTTCAAAAATGTCCCATTTTTATATATCCTCAATCTTCCACTTAATATTTTCACCTATCTTTTCTGCATCTATACTTATCATGACTAACTTATTTTCTTCAAAAAGGAAAGCTTTGTCTCTTAACTCTGAACTACATTTTTCAAATGATGTTCCTACTCTTACCACTCCATCTGCCCAGTCCAAATATCGGTCTATGAGACACAACCTGTGTCTAGGAAATGTAATCACATTTCACCGTTTTCCAAAACTGTTTGATATTTTAAAAAATGTTGGGTGGGATTGTTTGATCTCCTTTAATGATAAGTCTATTTTTCCCAATCTTGTGGCCAAATTTTATACTCGCAAGGAGTTTTCACATGACTCCTCTGGCTTATTGAAGACCATTACTACATGTATTCAAGGACAGACTTACGTAATAGATGAATTATTTCTTGTTCATGCTCTTTAGTTGCATCCATCTACTCTTGAATTATCTCGAATTAATTCATATCTTCATTCATCTGACATATCTGTCGAAGAATGCATGCTATTTAAGTTCAATTTGTCTGTGGTAACTGATCAACTCGTACCAGCTATGTTATTTGACTTTCCATGCAAAGTTGGGTTGGAGTTTTTAACTGCTGAGTGTCAATTTCTAGGCAAAATCTTAAGAAACAATTTTATGCATGTTCGAGATGATAGAAAAATGTTGCCTTTTGATCTAGAACTCATCAAAGGACTGTTAAATGAATATATGCCCTATAATCTTGCCTATTTCTTACTGTCTTCATTCAAATACTGTTTTTACCACAAATACCTTGGATTCGGTCTCCTTCTTACACGTATTTTCCACCATTTAAATCTTCCTTTATCCACTATTCAGTCTCAATCAATTCCTACCAACAATATAGTAACTCATCTAAACTTGTCACCACAACCTCTCATCATCTTTAAACACCTTGATCATGAAATTTTTGAAGAAAACATCATTCTGGCTACCAAAATCAATTCTCTAAATAAAATGAATCAACTGTTGTTGCATAATCAGTCTCTCATGTTGGCAAAATTAGAAGATGTTCAATTATCTTTGCATACAATTAAATATGTGGTTTGCTTACTCCTGGAGCACAATAACATCTTCATGGATCCCTTAAACGTCAGTACCACTACTGACGTCACAGTTCCCCCACAAGCTGATCATGTTCCTGTTCCCTCACCAGCTGATCCTTAAGGAAATATTCCTGATCTGTTGCATTTCTCTCCTCTCAATCTTGA
This sequence comes from Panax quinquefolius, assembly GCA_020205615.1. Lineage (NCBI taxonomy): Eukaryota > Viridiplantae > Streptophyta > Magnoliopsida > Apiales > Araliaceae > Panax > Panax quinquefolius. Next base: position 498,041 of record JAINUW010000591.1, on the reverse strand, counting down.
GGAAATCTAACTTTATACTAACTCAACTAACTATTTGGCTACTGTAATCGTTAAATCCATCTCTCTTCTATTTGGTTGTCTGTAATCCTTAATCCCTCTCCCCTCTATTACTACTTCTAACCATTACTACTACTACGTACTATTACTCGGCTTATATATATTTTACCTAACTCTCTTTGTAGGATTTCTAACAGTCTTTACTGCAGGTTTATTTTTTTACCCCGTCATTTTTTAAGATGACAAAGGGGGAGAAAGAAAAATATGATTATATAACTGTTATATATGAACTGCCATGAATGAACTTTATTAACTGCTATGATTGAATCCAAACTATTATAAAGGGTTCACAGTTTAAGGGGGAGTTTTCTTAAAAACTAAAAATATTTTTATATATATAATTGTCATCATCAAAAAGGGGGAGATTGATATGTATTATTTTATTTTATATTTTGATGTAACAATTATGTTTTTAAATAAATATTTAATTATTTATTTATTTAATTATTTTTGTTTTTAACTTGAATTAATTTTATTAACCTTGATAAAACTACATGTCAAGTGTTAAATAAATTAATTCATATATTATTCAAGGCAAGGAAAAACCTATTTCATTTCTAAAACCAAAGTTGGGCAAAAGTATTATATATTTATACATATATATCGAATAAGTATATATAACAATATAGGATATAATACATACTTATTACAATACCGTATATATATATATATATATATATATATATATATATATATATATATATAGTATCTATTAATGCATGCATAATCGTGTCATTCAAATTGGGACTTAATGGAAGTATGTGTGCTGGTAACTTTTTCTTGTCTCAAAACGTAAGTTGTGCTGGCAAGTAAATGAAGCATATGGTCAAACTTGAAATAATTGCTCAGGAGATGAAAAATGGCCTGGGCGGTTTCTAAGTTACTACCGCGTAAAGAATTGTTTTGATCTAGACCATCCATTCAAAAATGCTTAATCATAACCGTTCTTTCAAAAATTATTTTTTAAAATTACTATTTTTCCCCAACTTCAAAAATTCTATAAATAGGGAGTATTTCATTCATTTGGTTTTTACCAATTTAGTGAAAAGAAAATCATACTCTCTTTGCCTACATTCTCTCTAAGTTTTATATCTCTTCATACAAAAGTTCTGATAAATTTTTGAATAGAAAAATTGGTCCAAGTATTGAGATAAGTTTACTTTCAGTTGAATTATTTCTTACTTGCATTATATCTATAGATATACAAATACATATTGTTCTACACAATTTTATATATTCATATTTCATCTATTTGTCAAATAAAAGAATACTTGGGCGCCGCAAGGCTACGGAGATACACCTCTATAGAGAGGAATTCGAACCATACGATTCCTTATAGTCTTTAGTAACCTTTTATCGACATTATTTATATAAATACTATAAAGTAGATACGACACTTGATAGCTCAAACCGACACTGAGATACTGCTCAAAAAAGAGTAGTCATCCGAACTGGATTTGAGAATTGTAGTGATCTATTGAAAATATTTATATAACTATCAATTGTGAAATTATAAATTTTGTCATACTAAGACGCCGCAAGGCTACGGAGATACACCTCTACCAAGAGGAATTCGAACCGTACGATTCCTTATAGTACTAAGTGACATTATCTATAAAAGTTCACATAATAGATAAAATATTCTTATATATTATTTGAGTTAAATAAATAATATTTGTTATATCAATTTGTGCTTAATTGAGATTATACTAACTGTTTGATTTGATTTATTATTTTCTACAAATATTGATTCATAAAAATAATTCATATAATACTTGGTAAAAACTAACCAAGAAACAATTCTATTTTAATCCATAGAAAAACACTCTTTATTTTATAGAATTGTTAATTCTTTATAAAGTGCTTTAATATCATATACTTGCTTAATCAGAAGCATAAGTGGATCTAAACAAAATTTCTATCTGCTTTAATGAAGCTTAGTACTAAATAAAAGTCCTTGAACTTTTTTTATTGGAATATTTGTTCTTAACCTTCTACCTGCTTAATTGAGAAGCATTACTCTATACTTAAATTGTATCAGCTTATTCAAGAAGCAATTTGTTGTAAATTCATTTGTAAACAAAGAAAGGTTTAGAGTTAGTTTATTTTATGTATCTGTGAGAAAGACGAGTAAATCTTCGACCAAGACTAGAGTCTTAGAAAGGTCAGCGGGAAGTTGGGCTTCTAGTGTACTTGTGAGGTGAAAAAGAGACTGTTGTTTCAAGACCAGATCATAGAATAGAACTGAACTCAAAAGTTGGTACAACTAGACTTGAGGAGGGAGCTGGGAGCTTGCTGTCCAAGATAGAATAGTTGAATAGTTGGAAGTTTGTCTATAAAACTTTGTAAAGGCTTCTCCGCCTACTGAAGGAGTTTTTATTAGTGATAGTAATAGGATCTCAAGTTCCAGGTAGGGACTTGAGACTGGACGTAGCAACATACCAAGGGGTGTATGTTGTGAACCAGATAAATCTGAGTGCATTGTGATTGAATTTTTATTATCTTGAATGCTAATTGCTAAAATTGCTAATTAATAACTAAAAATTCAAAAAGGCTTAAATATAATTTTTTAACTAGTAATAATCTATTCAACCCCCCTTCAAGATTATTATTGACCTTTCAGAGCTTTTACCTCTATCTCCATCATTTGCAAGTCATACAAAATAGGCCTTTGTGTTAACAACATTGCACTCGTACCCGCATATGATCTTCTACTCAATGCGTCAGCTACCACGTTTGCTTTCCCAGGATGATATTGGATGGTATGGTCGTAATCTTTCAACAACTTGAGCCAACGTCGTTGTTGCATATTGAGTTCCTTTTGGGTGAAGAGGTATTTGAGGCTTTTATGATCCGTATAGATCTTCGTTTTCTCCCCATATAGGTACTGTCTCCAGATCTTCAACGCGAAAACGACTGCTGCCAACTCCAGATCGTGAGTAGGCATAGGCTATGACTTTCCCATGTTGCATGAGAACACATCTTAACCCTTTGCCTCAAGCATCGATGTAGATAAAAAATCCATCTGAACCAGATGGTATTGTCAGAACAGGTGCCGAAATGAGTCTCCTCTTGAGCTCTTGGAAACTCTTCTCGCATTCCTCCCTCCATACGAATTTTATATCTTTCCGAGTCAGCTGAGTTAACGGAGTAGCAATTCTAGAAAATCCTTCCATGAATCTCCAAAAATAACCAGCTAAGCCCAGAAAGCTACGTACTTCAGTTACTGACTTCGGTTGTTCCCAACTTTGTAATGCTTCAATCTTCGTTGGGTCAACAGATACTCCATGTTTTGACACCACGTGCCCAAGGAATGCTACTTCCTCAAGCCAGAACTCGCATTTCTTCAGCTTGGCTTATAGCTTATTGTCACGAAGCTTTTGAAGTACCAGCTTCAAATGGTGCTCATGATCTTCACGGCTTTTGGAATAGACGAGGATGTCATAAATAAAGACAACAACGAACTGATCTAAATATTCCTTGAACACACGATTCATCATATCCATGAAAGCAGTAGGAGCATTAGTCAATCCAAATGACATGACTATAAATTCATAATGCTCGTACCGAGTTCTGAAAGCAGTCTTCGGAATATCCTCAATTTTAATCTTCAGCCGATGATATCCAGAATGAAAATCGATCTTTGTAAAGAATTGTGCTCCTTACAATTGGTCGAACAGGTCATCAATGCGAGGTAGCAGATACCTATTCTTGATGGTGACATGGTTCAACTCCTGGTAGTCAATAAAAAGTCGCATACTCCCATCTTTTTTCTTTACGAATAAAACAGGAGCACCCCAAGGAGATGTACTAGGACAAATGAAATCGATGTCCAACAACTCCTGTAGTTGGACCTTTAACTCCTAAAGTTCAATAGGAGCCATTCGATATGGGGTTTTAGAAATGGGCTTTGTACCAGGTTCAAGATCAATAAAGAATTCAACTTCACGTTCTGGGGGTAGACCCGAAAGTTCTTCAGGAAATACGTTTGGAAATTCACTAACAATAGAAATATTATTCAAATCTGACGTGTTTTTGTTCAAGTCCATGACATGGGATAAGAAAGCTTGACATCCGTTTTTCAATAAATGAATGGCTTTATGCCTTGATATGATAGTGATTGACTTTAGAGGTTTGGTTGCTTGAATTCGCATAACAGGTTGGTTAGGAATATGAAAACTAACAACTTTACGAAAATAATCAATTTTAGCATGATGAGTGGTTAGCCAATCAATCCCTAAAATCACATCAAATACAAGTATTTTCAACGAAATAAGATCGGCAGGTAATGTGATGGTTCCAACTTGAATCAAGCAAGATTTATAAACAGTAGATGTAATGAAAGTGTCTCCTAACGGAGTCTCAACAGATAAGTCAAAGTCTAATTTCTCCGGAGTCAAGTTCAAACGTTATGCACAAGTAGGAGAGATAAAAGAATGGGTAGAATGTGACGCCCCCAAAACAGGTATACATAACCCATCTTGAGTGGCCAGATACAAGGTACTGAATACAAATACAACTTCATTATACAACAATCGCGTAAAATACAACAAAACATAGGCTGTGAGTTTTAATACAAATTTTGTCATCTAGACAATATCCACACTCAATGGAGTCCTCATTATATTTATTATCACACTATTTCATAGAATAGTAAGGACTACTAATGCACCATCTAGGACCATCACTCTGTTCCCCGACTAGTCCCAGCTACATTCTCATTTCCTGAAGAGAACAGTGAAAGAAAGGGTGAGCTCAACTAGCCCAGTAAGAAATATTATGACTAAGATAATGCAGAATAAATTATCATTAGCCTTCAATAATGTTAAACCGATATGATATAATTGACAACAAATTTAACTGCAGCGGATCAAGCAATCCATTAGAAGAGTTAAGTAAGGTATAAAATCTACTATCTTCTATGATTTAAAAAGTTTTTCGTCAACTTTATCGCTGAGACTCATCTTAATAAATAAAATTGAATCATCCCTACCCCACGACCAAGGATATTCATGTAATCATCAATGGTCATGACTATACCGAATAATCCCTGGTCATAATCATACCAACAACTATCCACCAATGAACTACAGGCCAATGAGGACTTTTACCACATCATTCGTCACATTACAGTCATGATTATACCGAATAATCCATGGTCGTAATTATACCAAGTCCATCTATGCATGTAAGCCAAAGATGACTTTCATCACAATATAAGCATGATGATGATGACAATGACATAATAATTCAATAAAACAAGTTCAAGAATAAATTTTAAAGATTTATAAATTAATTTATCCGAGAACCAATAACGTCCAAATTGTCAACATGATACTGCTTTGTTGAGTAAAATTCAAGAATGCTCAGAAGAATATTTCTATGAAAAGAAACTAGATGAAACGCAAATATCAAGAATATTCCACTAATTTCATGGAGTAAAGAAGCCAAAGCTTTAACCAACTGAGTATAATAGAATATATGAAACTGTAAATGGATTTTTGCCAGCTATGCGATAATCCACGTAGACAGATCATTTTCACAATTTAATAAGGAATGAATACGAAGGATCATTCACCATGCATGTGGTAATCCACATGACAAAGTTATTCCAACATAATAATAAAGAATGGAATAATGTAAGATTCACCATGCGTGCGATAGATCGCATGATGACATGTGTTATTCCCAATGTAATAATAAATAATGGAAGCGTGTCCCAGAAACGCATGTATGCAGGATATTCCGGCGTAATAATAAATAATGGAACCAGTCCCAAACGTAGAACGCACAAATATGATATTCCGGCGTAATAATAAATAATGGAACTAGGTCCCAGATAAACGCATGTATAGGATATTCTACGTAATAATAAAGAAATGAATATTAGAAGAATTTCATCATGTATGCAGATTTCAGATAAATAGGTTATTCCAATGTAATAATAAGAATGGAATAACAACAGAATTCACTGTGCATGCGATAGACCGCATGCATAAAGTTATTCCAATGTAATAATAAAGAATTGAATAATGTAAGAATTTCACCATGTATGCAAGATTAGATAAACAAAGTTATTCCAACATAATAATAATGAATGGAATAACAGAAGTTCTCTTCATGAATACGAAAGAAATAATATCCTTTACGAGTACAACAAATAATATCCCTTACCTTAGAAGAAACTGGATATTGGAGTAGTGAAGTAGCAGAATACTTTTCTTCTTTCTCTCAATAGTTTCTCTCTCTAGAGTTTCAGTGAATTCGTAAGAAATAATGAAGGAATGAGCTTCTATTTATAGGAGAATGGACTGAATAGTAACTAATTCATGAACGGTCCAGATTGATTTACTATTATATCTTCAACCAACGATCTATATTGATTTACTATTATAACTTCAACCAACGGTCTGAAAAATTATCACATCTCCTCATGGAATAATATTATACCCAAAAATGATTTGGACCGAAAAGAAATATATATTACAGGTGAATAGTACCCCGTGAATAGTAACTCATGAATAGAAACTCGTGAATAGTACTCTGACACAAAAAGTGCCCCGAATACCCGATTGAACAATATAACCTCCAGACATCAATTATTATCGAAACAAATGTCGATTTCCACTAACACAATTAATTCCAACACAATGGAACTATAAAATTCATCTTTAATCAACACGAACTTATTCATCATTAATATTATAATTCACAATATTTAACAACCAGGTCGTTCTCAGGAAAGATGGGGCTTTCTGATAAGGATTTCTCCTAATTGGCGTGCAATTAGGTGACCAATCATCTCCTTAACAGAACTTCTAGACATTGTCAATATTGCAAATAATAATATGAATAAATTTGTCGTCTCAATTATTGATTTAATAATATATCATATTATGCAGATGATACTGTAACAATAATTGAATCAATAATATGAGAGATATGATGCATCAATTACTATAGCAATAATTGAGTATAACTGAGTGACTTCTCACGTAAACATCAATAATCAATACCGTGTGCTACTATGCAACCACGCCAGACATCGTACTTTTTACTACTTGGGTAGTTCAACGGCTTTAACGGTAACACCTCCGCCGTTATTTTTATAGAAAGATAATTTTATCGCTTTCTAACTACGATAATACTTCCGTTGTGGGGTCCACTAATGATTGTGCCATCGCATTTAATATTCCCCGTTAAAACGAATATTCCCCACCAATCGAATATTATATAACCACTTGCTTACTTTGCAAAATTTATAAATATTACCCACAACTATAACATTATATCATCCACGCCATAATATTCAAAAATATATTTCGAGAAAATTATTCTTTATTCATAAAAGTTGGGGTCTTACAACCTCCCCTTCTTATGAAATTTCATCCTCAAAATTAGGGTACATACCTAGTATGTCGAAGAGACGAGGATACATTGACTTCATCTCAGATTCTAACTCCCAAGTCATTTCCTCCACGTCGTGGTTTCTCCACAAAACTTTGACTTGAGGTATAACCTTGGAGCGCAGAACATGTTCCTTCTTATCCTAGATTTTAACAGGTAACTCTTCATATGTTAAATCTTCCTCTATCTAGTCTGGTTCTAACTCAATAATGTGGTTCGGGTTTTTCACATATTTACGTAACATAGATATATGAAAAACATTATGAACACGAGACATACTTGACGGTAAGGCGAGTCTATATGCTACAGTTCCTACTCGCTCGAGAATTAAAAATGGGCCAATGAATCGAGGATTGAGCTTTCCTCTCTTTCCATGGAGCAACACGTAACAACACATGATCTCCAATATCGAATTCTACGTCCTTTTAATGAAGATCAGCATAACTCTTTTGTCGATCTTGTGAAGTTTTTATACGTTGTCGGATCATTTTAATATTTTCTGTAGTCATACGTACCAACTCTGGTCCCAACAACATTGCTTCACCCACCTCATCCCAATATACTGGAGAACAACACTTTCTCCCATACAACGCCTCAAATGGAGCCATGCCAATACTTGCTTGATAACTATTGTTGTAGGAAAACTCCACCAACGGTAAGAACTTGTTCCACCTTCCGTTGAAGTCAAGGACACAAAGTCTTAATAGATCTTCAACAGTTTGAATAGTCCCCTCCGATCGCCTCATTCTGGTCTCGAGGATGATATGCCGAACAGATCAGAATCATGCCCATAGGTTTCTGCAAACTAACCCAAAATCGTGAAGTGAATCTTGGGTCTCAATCAGAAACAATGGATACTAGAATACCGTGCAGTCTTACAATCTCATTTATGTACATACGAGCAAGACGTTCAAGTGTATAAGTTTCTCGTATAGGTAAGAAGTGAGCAGACTTAGTCAATCTATCAACAATGACCCAAATTGCATCTATGCCTTGAGAAACCTTGAGATGACCAGTAACAAAATCCATGGTAATGTGCTCCCACTTCCATTCTGGAATTTCAAGTGGTTGCAATGGACCTTTTAGTACTTGATGCTCCGCCTTGACTCATTGACAAGTTAAACACCTTGAGATAAACTTCGCTATCTCTCTCTTCATATTGCTCCACCAAAATGTATGTCGAAGATGATGATACATTTTGGTACTCCCAGGATGGATTACAAACGGTGTGTTGTGCGCCTCCATCATGATTTTATACTTTAAATCGTATTCGTTAGAACACAAAGTCTGGAGTTGACTCGAAGTATTCCTTCTTCATCGATTCTTATTTCCGGAATAGCACCTTCTTGCACTTTCTTCCTCATACTTATCAGCTCTAGGTCTGTAGCTTGAGCAACTTTAACTTTATCGATTAAAGTCGGCTCTACTCGTATATTCGCCATCATCACATGGGTCCCTGGAGTCTTTAACTCTATCTCTATCCTTTGTAAGTTATACAAAATGGGCCTTTGTGTTGACAATATTGCACTCGTACCCGCATATGATCTTCTACTCAATGTGTTAGCTACTACGTTCGCTTTACCAGGATGGTATTGAATGGTATGATCATAATCTTTCAAAAGTTCAAGCCAATGTCGTTGCCGCATGTTGAGTTCCTTTTGGGTGAAGAAATATTTGAGGCTTTTATGATCCGTATAGATCTCCACCTTCTCTCCGTACAGGTAATGCCTCCAAATCTTAAGTGCAAAGACAACAGCTGCCAACTCTAGATCATGAGTAGGATAATTCCTCTCATATTCTTTGAGTTTCCGAGAGGCATATGCTATGACTTTCCCATGTTGTATGAGAACACATCCTAACCCTTTGCCCGAAGCATCACTGTAGATGACAAATCCCTCTAAGCTAGATGGTATTGTCAGAACAGGTGTTGAAATGAGTCTTCCCTTGAGTTCTTGAAAACTCTTCTCACATTCCTCCCTCTAACCGAACTTTGTATCTTTTTGAGTCAGCTGAGTTAATGGAGTAGCGATTCGAGAAAATCCTTCAATGAATCTCTGATAATAACCAGCTAAGTCGAGAAAGCTACGTACTTCGGTCACTGACTTTGGTTGTTCCCAGCTTTGAATTTCTTCAATCTTCACTGGGTCAACAGATATTCCATGATTTGATATCACATGCCCAAGGAATGCAACTTCCTCAAGCCAGAATTCACATTTCTTCAACTTGGCATAAAGCTTGTTTTCACGAAGCTTTTGGAGTATCAGCCTCAAGTGTTGCTTATGATCTTCACGGCTTTTGGAATATATGAGAATGTCATCAATAAAGACAACCAAAAAGTGATCCAAATATTCCTTGAATACTCGGTTCATCATATCCATGAAGGCAGCAGGAGCATTAGTCAATCCAAAAGACATGACTAAGAATTCATAATGCCCGCATCGAAGTTCTCAAGCGCGCTTTGGAATATCCTCAGTTTTAACCTTTAGCTGATGATATCCAGAACGAAGATCGATCTTTGAAAAGAATTGTGCTCCTTGCAACTTGTCAAACAGGTCATCAATGCTAGGTAACGGATACCTATTCTTGATGGTGACATGGTTCAATTCTCGGTATTCAATACAAAGTCACATACTCCCATCTTTCTTCTTCACGAATAGAACAGGAGCTCCCCAAGGAGACGTACTAGGATGAATGAAACCAATGTCTAACAATTCCTGTATTTGGGTCTTTAACTCCTGAAGTTCAATAGGAGCCATTCGATATATGGCTTTGGAAATGGGTTTTGTACTAGGTTCAAGGTCGATACAAAATTCAATTTCACGCCTGGGGTAGGCCGTAAGTTCTTCGTGAATACGTCAGGAAATTTATTAACAATAGAAATATCATTCAAAACTGATGTATTTTTGTTTAAATCTGTGACATGAGCTAAGAAAGCTTGACATCCATTTTTCAATAAACGAATAGCTTTATGGCTTGAAATGACCATGATTGATTTTAATTGTTTGGTCGCTTGAATTCGCATAATAGGTTGATTAGGAATATGAAAACTAGCAACCTTACGAAAACAATCAATTTTTGCATGATGAGTAGTTAACCAATCAATCCCTAGAATTACGTCAAACATAAGTATTTTTAAAGAAATAAGATCGACAGGTAATGTGCGGTTACCGATTTGAATCAAACAAGACTTATAAATCGTGGATGTAATGAAGGTTTCTCCCAACGGAGTTTCAACCGATAAGTCAAATTCCAATTTCTCCGGAGTCAAATTTAAACGTTGAGCACAAGTAGGAGAAATAAAAGAATGGGTAGAGCCGGTATCAAATAAGGTATATACTTCACTAGATTTTATGATAAGCTTACCCGTGATGACCTCGTTCGGGTTCCTTGCTTTCTGGGAGGTTACAACAAACGCTCTCCCTTGAACTACCAATTTTGTCTTGTATGGGACGGACTTTGATACCTCCATCCCAGCTGAACTTGACTTCGGTGCATGACATAATCGAGCTAGGTGACCTTCTCTTCCACAATTGTAACATGCTTTGGACAGCTGCGTACAGTTTGGATTGATGTGTCCGTCCCCTCCGCATTTATAACATACGACCGACGGTCGTTCTCCTTCCTTAACAACAGGAGCTGGTGCTGACGTCCTTCCATCATTATTAAATCTCCTCTTCTTGAAACTCCCACTTTTATTGTCTTGGCCATGATTATCACCAAAGTGGTTACCATTTCGCATGTTGATTCCTCCACGCTTGTTGTCACCGCTTCATGATCATTACTACTCGGTATTTTCATTCTCACGCCGCTTTCTTTCTGGTTACGTTGACCGTTATTATCGCGCTCCAATAATCGAGCCATATTTACAACATCCGAATACAAACACGATTACATGAGAAATAAGATATTGACGATCTCCTGCTTTCAAACCTCTTAAAAACATCCGCTATTCTCTCCTCATTATCAACCAAGTGGGATGCAAACCGATAACTCGGCAAACTTAGCTTCGTCATCGCGCCACGGCCATATTGTTCGCCTCCAACTTGATGAACTCTACCTCTTTAATGTGACGAATACTTTCGGGAAAGTACTTTCGGGAAATACAAAGTCGTATACTCCCATCTTTCTTCTTTACGAATAAAATAGGAGCACCCCAAGGAGACATACTAGGACGAATGAAACCGATGTCTAACAATTCCTGCAGTTAGGTTTTTGACTCCTGAAGTTCAATAGGAGCCATTCGATATGGGTCTTTGGAAATGGGTTTTGTACCGGGTTCAAGGTCAATACAAAACTCGATTTCACGCTCTAGGAGTAGACCAGGAAGTTCTTCAGGGAATACGTCAAGTAATTTATTAACAATAGAAATATCATTCAAATTTAACGTATTTTTGTTTAAATCCGTGACATGGGCTAAGAAACTTGACATCTATTTTTCAATAAACGAATGGCTTTATTGCTTGATATGACAGTGATTGACTTTAATGGTTTGGTTGCTTGAATTCACATAATAGGTTGATTATAAATATGAAAGCTAACAACCTTATGAAAATAATCAATTTTAGCATGATGAGTAGTTAAGTAATCAATCCCTAAAATCACATCAAATGCAAGTATTTTCAAAGAGATAAGATCGACAGGTAATGTGAGGGTGCCGATTAAAATCAAACAAGATTTATAAACAGTGGATGTAATGAAGGTTTCTCCCAACGGAGTTTCAACAGATAAGTCAAAGTCTGATTCTCCGAAGTTAAATTTAAACGTTGAGCGCAAGTAGGAGAAATAAAAGAATGGGTAGAACCTATATCAAATAAGGTATAGACTTCGCAAGAGTTTATGATTAGCTTACCATTTTTGGCATGTTGATTTCCTCCATGTTTTTTATCACCGCTTCAATAACTGCTACCACTAGTATTATCATTTTGTCGGCTGCTATCTCTTGGTTGGGCTGATTCATTATCGCGCTCCAATAACTGAGCCATATTCACAACATCGGAATAGAAGACCTCTTAGAAGCATTTGCATCATACGATCCTCATTATCTAACAAATGGGATGCAAACCGGGATAACTCGACAAACTCAGCCTTGTACTGCGATACGGTCATATTGTTTTGCTCCAACTTGATGAATTCTACATCCTTCATGTGACGAATACTTTTAGGAAAGTACTTATCAATGAACTATTCTTGAAACTTCTCCCAAGACATCTTCAGTGCGGCAGGCTGAGTACGTTTTACTGATTCCCACTAATGATCTGCCTATCCTCGCAACACGAAGGTGGAAAATGTAACCTTTTGCTCCTCGGAGCATCCCAAGACATCAAATATCTTGGTGATCTGCTTAATCCACGTCTTTACCTTAAGTGGTTCTTGATTTCCCAAAAACTTCGGTGGTCCTAGCTCCTTGAATTGCTTAGCGATGACCATCCGTGAGTTGCCAATGATTCCACCAGCATTTTGCACAGAAGTCTATCTCGCCTGATGTTGCATGAAGTACAGAAAGCCTCTGAACATCCCATCGTTCATCATTTGGTCGGTGTTGTTGTTTACCTGAGGATTATTGCCTTCCTAATGCACATTATCCTAGTTATTGCTCGTCGGTGACTCAATGGTCTCATGTGCTCCATTGCTTATCTTAACATTTTCAGATGTCATTTTAAAACACTGTCACAAAAACAAGGGTTAATTGACATGCCACATATTATCCTTATATTCTGACCGACCAATTAAATAACAAATAAGCTTAGGTAGGTCATACTAGCGAATTATTTACCCATCTCTCCCCTCCTAGTTCTAGCCTCAAATCTTAGCCAGGGATCATATCCATAAGCTTTGATACCAACTGTGACACCCCTAAAATAGGTATACATAACCCATTCTGAGTCACCAAATATATGGTACAGAATTTAAATATAACTTTATTTATACAATACGATAAAAACGTAGCTGAGAGTTTTAACACGAATATTGTCTCATAGACAATATTCAAACTCAAATAGAGTCCTCATTGCAATTATTATCACACTATTTCATAGAATAGTGAGGACTACTACAGTCACCATCTCGGACAGTCACTCTATTTCCCGACTAGATGAATATTTTATGACAACTTGCATACTTTGCAAAATTTAAAAATATTACCCACAACTATAACACTATATCAAATCCACACCATAATATTCAAAATGATATTTAGAGAAAATTAATCTTTATTCATAAAAGTTGGGGTCTTACAACATATACCCTAAACTAACTTTAGGATGTCCCATAAATCTGCACTTATCAAATCTTGTCCCAAACTTATCATTTGAAACCTTTTCATATAAGTTGGACAACCCCTTATCTTAACATACTTAAGAATAGGAATCCTCCCTGTCCATAACTCTTATAGAGTCTTGGGGCTGGATTTGGAGGTTACCTTTTCCATAGATATGCAGCCAATTCTAGGGCATGACCCTAAATGTAACGACCGAGAAAATCAGATTATTTGTAAAATAATTTTATTTAAATAAATAATGAATAAAATTATAATATATGTTATTACGTTGAGTAAGCAAGATGAAGGTTGTTCTATAACCTAAAAGTGGCGTAATATCGTAGTATTTTGGCTATGTGACAGAATTAAAGTGTTTGAATTTCTAAGACAAAAATAAAAGCTTTCCGAGAAATCCATTTCTGCTCGGGAATTATTTTTGAACTTCCAGGAAATGCGTAATGATAGAATAATAAGGAAGGATGGATTATGTAATAATATTTCAGTTATGACAAACGCAGTTTTTTACCTGCGTACTAAGTTCGAGATGGTTAAGGAAAATAAAGATTGAATAAATGATAATCGTATAATAAACAAGTATTATACGTAGCAATGAATACGAGTATGATACGAAGTATTGTACAAGTATATATGAATGATAGTATGATGTAAATGGTAAATGATTATACGAACTTGTATACGTAAAGAATACGAGAATTATACGTTAAACACTTTAATCCTATTGCAATGGACTTGTAGGATTTGTGTAGGAATTGGGCAAGCCCAAGTGCAATCTTGTTAAGGCCCAAAGATTAATAATGCAAGCCCAACGTTAGGCCCAAAGTAATTAAACTTAAAGCCCAAACCAAGAACCGGACCCGTGGATCGAACTGATGGGTCACTGGGTTAGAAAAAACCCATGGGGCAACCCATGTGGGCCCCCATAGGATAAGTGTTGTGGGGAACAAGAAATGAATAGTAAGGAGGTGGAAGTATGGAGGTGGGATGGCCTAAAGACCCTTATGCCTTCACCTTGGGAAATCTATAAAAAGAAGGCAAGGATTTTCATTTTGTGCCTTGTTCATTTCACCAACATCTTAACAAATATATTGAGAGAGAAGTAAGAGCTAGACTTTGATAATTCAAGAAGAAGAAGAAAGAAAGCTTGAACTTCAAAGGTAATGAACCTCTAGACCATTAATCTTCATCTCTTCATTGTTATTCGATAGAGAAGTGATTATTGGTGGAGCATGTTTCATAAGGAGTAATAAGGATAATTATTAGTGGACTTAAACATTAATAAACCATGTTGCAAGTGAATCATAATTATAAAAATTATGAACTAATGAAGAACATTTGAAGAATTGTAATTTTGTTGCTGATGGACAAGTTTAAAACCATCGTGTATAAGATTAGATGAAATATGTTTGGTTAGGTTGATAGAATTATGGAATGAATCCACTTTGTAACAGTGTAAAAATCTTAAGTAACGAAGTTATGGCGAAATATACGAGATTAGACGATAATCGTCGAAATCGTGAAATTCTCGGATTGAAAGTCAAAAGTCACCATTTAACTTGAAAACATTGGTTTTTTATGGAGAATAGTCTAAGTGTACATTTTAGAGTTGCGGACTTGAAAATGGTCAAATTCCGACTTAGAACGAAGAAACGAGCTTTGAACGTTCACGAACGTTTAACAAACGTGTAATAAAGAACTTAATAGGTGAATTCCGTGTTAATGGATTCAAAAATATAAGATTTTCTAATGAAATCATAGTACATGTGATATGTGAGCTAATGGCTTTTGAACGAGCCAATTCTGACTTATAATGAATAAGCTATAAGCCCGAAAAAGTTGCAGAAGAAAAGAACTGTGAAATTTTTACGAGGTTTCAGCCAGGCCGCAATACAGACCGAAAACCCAACCAACTATAAAGTATGCAGCAGTCATGCCTTTAGTATAGAACTTTAGCCAGCAGTCACGAGGCCGAAATCATAGACACTATGAACTTCAAGGCCGTAGCGAGCCTTATAAGAAAGTCAAGCCAAAACACCATCACTAGAGAAGGGACTATGAGAAATGAACATGAATGTAATGCATATGGAAGTTGATTAAAAGTAAATTATAACTTCAATTAACTTGAAGTAACATCCTTAAGGATGAATATAACCTTAAGAATTACAACTAAAGGTTGACGAAGATTACTTGAACGTAAATACAAAGTAATACGATAAACCGTAACGAATATTAACCAATCTAAGGAATGATTAGATTGAGAAGAAGGGTAAGATAAATTAGTGACCATACATGATTGTTTATGACCTAATATGGTATGTTATGTGATCATGTATTGTAGAATCCTTAAAGACTTAAAGGAAAAGTATATTAACTGTTGAAGACGCTGAAGGCAAGTGTTCTGAACCCTTGTCTATGTTCTTTTGGACAAGGTTTATAATTCATGTATCTTACGCAGGAATTGATGTATAATAAAGTCGAAGCCAATTCCTTCGGCTAGACTTAATGTGTTTTGTGGATTTCCTTATAATCTATCAAAATATTATCAATGTTGTTATCTTTTGCCAACTGTTTTGGTATGGATTTCAAAGAAAAACTGAGTATGATAAACAAATGTTTTGTCGTCAAACGACAGGCACGTGAGGTTGCCAAAACTTAAACGTAGATACGTTTAAAGAAGTAGTATTGTACAACATAGAGTACTATAAGTTGATCACCTAGACGTGCTTGTAAGATATACCAGAGTTACAGACTTGGTGTCGGGTTGTCCTTTTTAAAGAAAGAATGAAATTCTCAAGGTCTTGGACCGAAATTGATGTTTAACGTATATTGTGCATGGTTAAACATTTTAAAGAAAAGAGAATTGCTATTTTGAATTATCTATAGTACTTCATAAATATTGATTCAGTTATATAAGATATACGATTTATATGATTCAAACCTATTGCTTAATGAAATTGTCATACTTGCTGAGCCAGTTATGCTCACTTTTGCTTGAACCATATGAATGCAGCTAAGATCGAACGGACCGAAGGATCTGGTAAAGATAATGGGAAGGCTAAATTCTCAAGTACCTTACCAATCCGTTAAATTCGGGTTGGTTAATTTAATATCTAATATGCTACGCAATGATAGTAATTTAGACATTCTAAAATTTTGTAAATAAATTTGTAATTAACAACATTTTAGCATACATTCTTTTATTAATTACAAATTTTAATTTGGTCTTGTTTTAAATTGGTATCTCCCACTATTTTCTTCAGACTATATTACCCTCAATATATATAGTTCGGCAATATCTAATTAAAGATATTCTAGTGAGAATAAGGATCCCATTACAAATGTATATAGCCTTGTGTGTGTACAACAAATTATATATAAATAAATAGGTAGATAACTCTTGTCAATTACATCAACTATGCAACTTCTTTTATTTTGCCTCTTAAATCATAATGGTCAAGTGTGTGCACATCCGAACTAAAATGATTTAAGTTAAGTCAGACACAACATTTCCATATAAGTTAAGAGAAAACTACAACCCTTGTGTGTGCACAACAAAGAAGTAATGTTCAATTCCTTATAAACATCATATGTAATAAAAATAACATCTCAAATATTTAATACTTGTCTTGTATGTGCACAACAAACTCTTATTAAATATTCAATACTATATTGTTTCTATCATGCTAGAAGGCGACGTTCGATATTCCAAATATATTTGAACGTTACAACTTAATATAAAATATTTGAGGGGTTTGTTATTAATTTGTCTCATCTTGTTTAGCACGCATGCACACACACACACACACACGCGCGCACACACAAACACACACACACACACACACACACACATATATATATAGTATAAGCATGCACATATAGAATACTATATTCTAACCGGGTTGATTATGGACTTTATTCTATTTTGGTTCACTATAGCCACCAAGTGAACCAAGAGGTCAAACCTAGGGTGCAAGAATTAAATATTAATATAACTATTACATTTAAACTCGGGCTCCATTACAAACGGGTCTTCAAACGCTCCTTGCTCCTTGATCTCCAATTTTTCAAAATTAATTCTAACTATTCCTATTACAAAACTATTTAAAATAAATAGAAACAATGATCAGCAGTCAAGGGGAAGTACATAGGAGGGAAATAGAATTTACATTATTAAAAATTAGAGAAGACGAGTTACGCAGACCCCATTTAATAAAACTCATACATTCTTGCATCCAACTAAAATAAAATCCAATCACATTAGTCAATAGTCCATAATCAATCCCATTTATTATCATACACATCTACATATGCATCAATAAATAAATTCATCTCATAAATAATAAACATTCAATTTATACAATGATATCGATTTAATGGGCAAATTAAGTTTGCATAAAATCTAATTTTAAATCAAAATAAACTCCTTTATTTTAATCAAAATCATAATAAATTTCTTAATTTTATTTTATCCAATTTTGAATAAAAATAAACTCTTTTTAATTTTATTCAAATTCCCAATCAAAATAAACTCCTTTGTTTTAATTAACAAGGAATCCAATTTCATGTACAAAATAAAACCTTTTTTATTTTAACTTAAAATTACTAGAAAAATAAAATTAGTGAAATCCTATTCCTTATTAAAATTAAACACCTTTAATTTTAGGAAACATGGAATCATATTATATATGTGAATAAACTCATTTATTCTAGGAAACATGAAATTCAATTCCATATGTGAATAAACTCTTTTATTCAGACAAACATGGAATCCAATTCTAAGTTAGTATAAAACTTTTGAATAAACTCTTTTATTCAAACAAACGTGGAATCCAATTCCAATTAAAATAAACAACTTTATTTTAATCAAATTCCAAATCAAAATAAACTCATTTATTTTTAATTTAGAACACTGAAAAACAGTGTATCTAATTTTAATTTAAAATAAAAAGTTTATTTTAATTTGAAATCAGATAAATTAAATAAAACAAATTTTTATTTAATTGGTACCAAATATTGTAGCGCCAGCTTGTAAACCTGCTTTTCCAAATATAATTCAAAGCAGCTTTTTCTCCAAAAACTCAATTATGTGCTAATAATTATGACAAAAAATGTTCTAAACACATATCAACATACATATCGAATCTAAACATTTAATAATTTGCGTAAAGGTTTGGCTTTGATACCACTGTTAGGTTTGTAAGATCCATGAATGCAATTAAATTGTACAAAATAAGCGGAAACGTGGTAAAATAGAGTTTTAAAATTTTACAAACCATATACCCGGATCATCCTTTATGCACAATTATTAATGAAACAAAAAGATGAAGAACAATAATTATACCCTTGAAGATTTGAGCTTCCTCAGGTACAAGTTCACCTCCAATCCTTTTCGTGTTCAACTTGAATCCACCGGTTTGATTCCTTCCTTTGATCAACATTAGCCACTCAAGTGTTTGGCCTCTAGAGGTGATCCACCAAGGAAGAAGAAAGATTCAAGAAGATGGGTATTTGGAAAAATCTTAGTTTTTCTATCTCTCATAGAAAAAGGTGTACTCTCCCAACTATTGAAATTACGTCTATCTCACACACTGATATCTGATATAAGACTCCTCTTATAAAGATATCAGTTAACCCTTCTAGTCTAATTAGAAATCAGGGTATTATTTAATTAATTAAATTCCTTTAATTAATTAAGCTCCCTAATCTTATTAGGGATAATTAATTAAACTCTTTAAATTAATTAGCCTCCTAATCTTATTAGGAATATATAACGCCCCCAAAATAGGTATACACAACCCATTCTGAGTTGCCAAATACATGGTACATAACTCAAATACAAACTTAATTTATACAACTGTCGTGCAGAATACGACAAAACATATGCTGAGAGTTTTAACACGAATATTATCTCGTAGATAATATCCAAACTCAAATAAAGTCCTTATTATAATTATTTTCACACTATTTTATAGAATAATGAGGACTAATATAGCAACCATCTTGGGTCGTCACTCCATTCCACGACTAGTTTCAACTATATTCTCATTTTCCTGAATAGATCAATGAAAGATAAGGGTGAGCTCAACTAACCTAGTAAAGAATATTATGACTAAGATAAAGCAGAATAAATTATCCTCAGCCTTCAACATTGTAAAACTGATAGAATACAATAGACAACCAGTTTAACTACTGCGGAATAAGCAATCCATTAGAACATCATTTGTAACATTACAGGTCATGATTATACCGATACATAATTCCTGGTCATAATCATACCAATCAACAGTCCATCTATGCACTACAGGCCAAAGATGACTTTCATCACAATATAAGCATGAGGATGATGACAATGATATAAGAATTCAATTAAGTGAGATTAAGGACAAATTTTAAAGATTTATAATTCAATTTATCCAAAGTTCAAGAATGTCCAAATTGTCAACATGATAACTGCTTTGTGGAGTAAAATTCAAGAATAATATTCATATATCAAAAATAATTTGGACTGAAAAGAAATCAAGTAAATAGTACCCCGGGCGAATAGTACTCGAGTGAATAGTACCCCGTGAATAGTATCCCATGAATAGTACCCGATATGGAAAGATTAAAACTTAATAAGAATGTTTAGAAAAATATTTATATGAAACGATACTAGATGAAGCACAAATTTCAAGGATATTTTACTAATTTCAAGGAGTATAGAAGTAATACTTATCAAAATAAGTGTAGAATTAGGAATATTAAACGAAATAATATTTCTTAAATACTACAAAGTATAGAAGAAAATATTATTTCTTACGAATATTGAACAAAAATAATATCCCTTACCTTAGTAGGAAATTGGATACTGCAATAGTGTAGTAACAGAATACTCTTCTTATTTCTCTCTGATTCTCTCTCTATAGTATTCTCTTGTGAGTCTTAGTGAATTGGTGAGAATGAAAGAAGAAATAAGCTTCTATTTATAGAAAATTTCTAGCTTAGCCTTTGCAATGTGAAGATGCAAGTGGTTTGACGACTGGTAATGTGAAAAGAAAAGTGGTTTGGCGTATGTAATGTGAAAAGGCAAGTGGTTTGACACCTGTAATGTGAAACAGAAAGTGGTTTGACGTGTGGTAAAGGTAAGTACTATTGGCGAAAGTGACTCTTAGATGATGACATATGGGTCCCATAGAATAAACCAAACTTACAACAAATGTCTCATAACAGACTTCTTATTTATATCATAGATTGAATAAATATTTATCACAAATCACTTTATCTTCAATTAACAAATTTTTAATCTTTCAACAATTATTCATCATTAATATTATAACTCACAATATTGACAACTAGATCATTCCCAGGAAAGTGGGGGGGGGGGGGGGTTTCGATAAGGACTTCTCCTTATTAGCGCGCAATTAGATGACCAAGCCCCTTTTCTTGACAGAACTTTCTAGACATTGTCAATAATGCAAATAATAATATGAATAACTGTGTCGTCTCAATTATTGATTTAATAAAATAAGTATTATACAGATGATATTGTGACAATAATTGAATCAATAATATGAGATATTATACATCAACTACTGTTATAAGAATTGAATAAAACTAAGTGACTTCTCATGTAAGAATTAATAATCAGAGATATTGTACAATACCGTGTGCTACTATGTAACCGCGCGTATTACTGTACTTTTATCACCAGGTATTTCAACAGTTTACGGAAAAAGTTTTGTCGTTATTTTTATAAAAAGGTTATTTCTATCGTTTTCTAAATCCGATAGTAATTCTGTTGTGGGATCCACCAGTGATTGTGTCGTCGCACGAATATTCCCTGATAAAACGAATATTCCACGACCAAACAAATATTTTATGACAACTTGCTTACTTTGCAAAATTTGTAAATATTACCCATAACTATAATATTATATCAAATCCACATCAAATTATTCACAATAACATTTAGAGAAAATTAAATCTTTATTCATAAAAGTTGGGGTCTTACAACTGCTCCTTCTTATTAAATTTCGTCCTCGAAATTGGTGTACGTACCTGGCATGTCAAAGAGGTGAGGGTACCTTGTTTTCATTTTAGATTCTAACTCCTAGGTCATTTCCTCAATATCGTGGTTTCTCCACAAAAGATTGACTTGAGGTATAACCTTTGAGCATATAATATGTTCTTTCTTATCCAAGATTTTAACAGGTACCTCTTCATATGTTAAATCTTCTGCTATCTCGTCTAGTTCTAATTCAATAATGGGATTTGGGTCTTCCACATATTTACGTAACATAGATATGTGAAAAACGTTATGATCACGAGAATCTCCGCCAGGGATCATATCCCTAAGCTTTGATACCAACTGTGACGCCCCCAAAATAGGTATACACAACCCATTCTGAGTCGCCAAATACATGGTACATAACTCAAATACAAACTTAATTTATACAACTATTGTGCAGAATACGACAAAATATATGCTGAGAATTTTAACACGAATAATGTCTCGTAGACAATATCCAAACTCAAATAAAGTCCTCATTACAATTATTTTCACACTATTTTATAGAATAGTGAGGACTACTATAGCAACCATCTTGGACCGTCACTCCATTCCCCGACTAGTCCCAGCTATATTCTCATTTCCTGAAGAGAACAATGAAAGAAAAGGGTTAGCTCAACTAGCCCAGTAAAGAATATTATTACTAGATAAAGCAGAATAAACTATCCTTAGCCTTCAACAGTGTAAAACTGATAGAAAACAATAGACAACAAGTTTAACTACAGCGGAACAAGCAATCTATTAGAAGAGTCAAGTAGAGCATGATATCTACTATCTTCTATGATTTAAAAGTTCATCATCAATATTTTATCTCTGTAACACATCTCAATAAATAATCCTCATCACCGAATTATCCATGCACTACGGGCCAAGAATATTCATTAGTATCACATCCACGAATTATCCATGCACTACGGGCCAAGGATATTTGTTATTATCACCAGTGGTCATGATCATGCCAAAAAACTGTCCATCAATGCACTACGGGCCAATGAGGACTTTTACTACATCATTTGTAACATTAGAGGTCATGATTATACCAATACATAATTCCTGGTCATAATCATACCAATCAACAATCCATCTATGCACTACGCGCTAATACTTCGTGAATAGTACCCCGTGAATAGTACCCCAACATGAAAAGATTAAAACTTAACAAGAATGTTCAGAAAAATATTTCTGTGAAACAATACTAGATGAAGCACAAATTTCAAGGATATTTTACTAATTTCAAGGAGTATAGAAGTAATACTTATCAAAATAAGTGTAGAATTAGGAATATGAAACGAAATAATATTACTTACATACTACAGAGTATGAAAGAAATGTTAGGTTTGTAATATTCATGAACGCAATCAAATTGCATAAATAATGCGGAAGCATAGAAAATCAGAGTTTAAAAAATTTACAAACCATATACCCGGATCATCCTTTATGCACAATTATTAATTAAACAAAAAGATAAAGAATAAAATCATACCCTTGAAGATCGAGCTTCCTCAGGTACAAGTTCACCTCCAAATCCTTTCGCGTTCAATCTTGAATCCACCGGGGTTTTGTTCCTTCCTTTGATCAACGTTAGCCACCCATATGTTTGGCCTCTAGAGGTGATCCACCAAGGAAGAATAGGAATTCAAGAAGAAGGGTGGTTGGCTAAACCCTAGTTTTCTATCTCTATAGAAAAGGTGTACTCTCCCAACAAATTGGAATTATGTCGTTGTTGAAAAATCAACAACCCTTACTACCCATAATAAGACTCCTCTTATTTATAGATGTGGGCAACCCACCTTAACAATTAAGGAATTGGGATTTATTTAATTAATTAAATTCTTTTAATTAATTAAGCTCCCTAATCTTATTAGGGATAATTAATTAAACTCTTTTAATTAATTTAACCTCCTAATCTTATTAGGAATAAATGAGAGTACTTATATTAAATTAATTCCTAAACTCTTTTAGAAATTAAAATAATAATAATTGTAATAATATTAATAAGACTCTCTTATTAATTTATATTTAATATTTCTAAAATATTAAATAATAATATTAAGCTATTTAATTTATTCTATCACCATAGATTAAATTAAATATACATAACATATTATTACGATTATGCCATTAACTTCTTAAATAATTATTCTTCCTTTTATGGTGTGACCCTTTGGGTTCTCCATATTAAACCAAATAGAATAAATCAATTAGAATAATTCTAATCTTATTTAAATAAATAAATTAAACAAATAATTTATTTAAATAAATAATATTTATTCTACAATAGGATAAGCCTCCCTATGATTAACGACTTTCCCAGATAATATAGATTTCAACATTAATCATAAAAGAACCTTTGAGTAAATAGTTACCGTACAATTCAATCCTTCCACCATACAATGTCCCAATTAAATATAAGACATGGAATTACCTGTCAAGTCTTATTTTATTTAATTATATGTATTTCGATCCTTAAATGCATGACTCAAATTATGCAAATTAGAAACTCCTTTCTAATTTCATTCGCCTTTCGCCAAGGACTACCGGTTGTCATTTATCGAATCACATAGGACATTTCTCTTCTTTTATTAGAAGTGGTAGATTCTTTATTGATCATACATTATCTCCATGTATAACTTATTATACCCAAGCATACCTTTGATATACCCTAAGGGTCTTAAGGAATAAGTCAAAGTATAACTCATCATACACAAGATACTATGATGATCTCAAGTCCAAGGATTACTTGACTACTATCACTACAGAATTCCTATTGACAGCAAATAAAACTCCATTAGGTATTCCTTAGCGAGCCAATGCTCAAATGAACTTATTCTCTAATAAGCACCTACATACTTGCTTTAGTGTCTCCACACAAATGATCATGAGATCAATCATCCTCATCCAATGAAGCAAGCAACGATGTACCAATCTATCCTGGATTCACTAATCCCCAATTTAGTAATCCAATGATTGGGAACTATTTTAGTTTTAAGCTTTCTAAGAATTTAGATCTCATTAGAATGATCATCATCATTATTCTAAAAGCATTGCTTAAAACTATGGGTTTATCACATATTATAAAACAGCATCATGTAGATAATTAAAAGCCTTTAATAAATTAATACTTTTTATTAATAAATGAATAAGATTGTTACAAAGTATATGCTTTATCATCAAACATGATTGGCTTGTGTGCATACTACTTTCAAGAAAATATTATTTCTTACGAATATTGAACAAAAATAATATCCCTTACCTTAGTAGGAAATTGGATACTGCAATAGTGTAGTAACAGAATACTCTTCTTCTTTCTCTCTGATTCTCTCTCTATAGTATTCTCTTGTGAGTCTTAGTGAATTGGTGAGAATGAAAGAAGAAATAAGCTTCTATTTATAGAAAATTTCTAGCTTAGCCTTTGCAATGTGAAGATGCAAGTGTTTTGACGACTGGTAATGTGAAAAGAAAAGTGGTTTGGCGTATGTAATGTGAAAAGGCAAGTGGTTTGACGCCTGTAATGTGAAACGGAAAGTGGTTTGACGTGTGGTAAAGGTAAGTACTATTGGCGAAAGTGACTCTTAGATGATGACATATGGGTCCCATAGAATAAACCAAACTTACAACAAATGTCTCATAACAGACTTCTTATTTATATCAAAGATTGAATAAATATGTACCACAAATCACTTTATCTTCAATTAACACATTTTTAATCTTTCAACAATTATTCATCATTAATATTATAACTCACAATATTGACAACTAGATCATTCTAAGGAAAGAGGGGGCTTTTCGATAAGGACTTCTCCTTATTGGTGCACAAATAGATGACCAAGCCTCTTTCCTCGACAGAACTTTCTTGACATTGTCAATAATGTAAATAATAATATGAATAATTATTTTGTATCAATTATTGATTTAATAATATAAAATATTATGCAGATGATACTGTGAGAATAATTGAATCAATAATATGAGATACTATGCATCAACTACTGTTGAAATAATTGAAAAAAACTAAGTGACTTCTCATGTAAGCATCAATAATCAAACATATTGTACAACATCAGTGCTATCACAACAACCACAGTAGACATCAGTACATTTATCATGTGGCACCCCCAAATCCGGGTACTTCAATTCTCACGTGATTTGGTGTTCACTATACCAACATCATATGTCTATCTACCTATAATAAATGAAACCATAAAATAGAGAGAAATAAATCATCTCCTTAAGGAGTTACAACATCCAAAATTAAATACATTAATCCCAGGTCATACTAACCTTTAATCTCAAATGCGGAAACATAAACAAATGTTAAGTAATAAAAAACAAGTCTTCATCACTTGTTAATCTTGCCCTTGCCTTTGCTAGTAGAAGGCTCGTCGGACTTTTCGTTCTTAATTGGAATGTTATTATTATGCAAGAGTGAGCACGACTGCCCACAAGTATAATAATGTAACAACGATATAATAATGTGCGAGTGAATCAAAGACTTTTGAAATAAGAAACATGACTTTTAAATCAAGAATGAATAACAAGAATCAAAAGAACTTCTGAGGGTCATAAGACCTTGAAGTATGTCCTAGGTTATCAAGTGTTATACCTGAAACCTTTAACAATCATAAGATTATGGCCTCTTCTACTCGTACTTAGAGGGATCAGCCCTTAGTACCATATTGTGCACAATATCTTAACGCTAATGCATAAGTAATCCCCTATAATAGGGTTGTTAGTCTCAGTTTGACATTAGAGTCCGCACCAAAGGAAGTTTAGTTTGGATAAATTCAACAAGGGTTCTAAAATTTAGAACGTTCATCAACTATGGACTAGTCGAATCAATAAGGGTTCACTAGTCTTATATGGTTCAACAATAAATGATATTCAATTGAATAAAAATTCTAAAAAGGTATACAATCGAAATAAGTATTGTATGACTGAATTCATGTTTAAAAGAATTATAACATCTAATATGAAGTCTTGAACTTGAACAATTAAGAGCAAGAGCTTACTCGATATAAAATACAATTCTAAGACTTGATCAATGAGTAATTTAGAGTTTAAAGAACTTGCTTAACAACAATAATTTAGAAATAGAATATTTGCTCAATATAAAAGTAAGGTTTAGAAACTTGCCTCTTTCACAAGCTATGATTAATTCACTTTCTTTATTAAATCCTACATATCAATACATTCACAATACCCATTAATCAATAGTTTGATATACCTATCGAATCCCAACATTGGTCTTTGAATATGTTATTGGACTTTTAAGTTTTATTAATTAATCATATAACGTAAGTTAATTAACATATTATTATATGCTTGACATATATTCATGTTCATTACATTAGTTTTTAAAAATACATTTTCAAAACATGAACACTTAGAAAAATTTCTGAAGTTCTCGGTAGTAGGCGCGGCACGCTTATATTTGTTCTCTCAAAGCGCATGCAAGCCGCTTTATTCATTTTTTAGAGTGGCACTACCAAGGCTACTACGACGCGATACCTGCATTCTCCATTCATGAAGAACACATGTAACAACCCAATAAATACCAAATTAAGCTAACACGATGAATTTTAATGCTACCCATGAATTATTGACTTCACAAAAACATCACATAAAGTCTTTAGCATGATTCTAACACTTTAATTCACGTAATTACACAATTTACAACATTTAATCTCACTATTTTTCATGTTTTGTAGAGTTTTGAAGAAAAACATGAATTTTAACATTACAAATTCGTTAATTCACCGAATCCATCCATTTAATTTCTGTTTTGTTCGTTTCAACATACATAAGCATATACGAGTGTAAATTTTTTATACAACTTATGATTAAAACATTTAATTTGTACATAAGGGTCATATGGCCATATATACAACTTTTATACTCTGTAACTTAAAAATATCTAATTACTACATATTTATATGGATTTAATGTTATGAAAGCATAAGTATATGGTAACAAACATATTATGATACTATATTATCACCTATATACACATAATCAATACTCTTTCCAATTATAGAGACTTACAGTAACTTTTCATAGAGAGTATAAACAACGTAATTTGAAGTTGGGTTGAAGAGATTACCCAGCAATGTAGATTAATAAGAGATGAAATCCTTCTCAGATACTTCTTCAGTCACACAACTCACAATTTTTTTTCTCAATGTTTCTCTCTAAACTCAATCTGAAAATCTCCAAGTTAAGACTAACAATGAAATACGTAAAAGAAAAACTGATGAAGGCGCACATATAACCGGTGATGTTGAGGTCAGTTAATCCATACGTGGTTAACTACTCTCAACTCCTCTTAAGGCCCTGTTTGGTTAGCCAATAAGAGGTTTTTTCCCATTTAATTTAATTAACATCTTATAATATAATTTAATAATGTTACACCCAAATAAACAATAAATTAAATATCTTATTTAATTTAAATATGATAATTTCTCATTAATTCATATAGTCACATAATTAATTTTCTCCTTTATTACTTATGTCAAATTATTAAATCTCTAATTAATTATTAAATTAATTAAAATAACATTTATGCTTATTAAATAATTCATTTAATTCAATAAGCTCACTTAAATACATACTTTGAATAATAAAATTCTACATTAATTTAATCAATATAACACATATAATTGAATTAATCTACCACAAATTCATCAATTAATTATTTAATCCAATAATTAAATCATCAAAAAAATATTTATTTAATTCAATAAATTTTCTAATTAAATTACAAAATCTCGCTCAATCACATCTTTTCCCCTTAAAAGGATTCTCATCCCCGTAATCACGACTCAATCAATTCATCCCGCTACATTCTCCCCCCCCCCATTTACAAAGATTTTGTCCCTAGAATCGCTTACACAAAAATTAAGTAAATAAATGAGGATAATTCTTCATCATTTTTTCTTTGAGTTCTCATGTAGCTTCTTCAACGTTGTGGTTCCTCCAGATTACCTTAACAGAAGGTATTACTTTATTTATGTGAACTTGTTCTTTCCTGTCGACAATCTGAACAGGAATTTCTTCGAATGATAAATCTTTCTCAAAATGTAGGGGTTCATATTCAATCACATGCTTGTATTCGAGTTTGTAGGGTTGTAAAACTGAAGCATAGAAAACGTTGTGGACATTCTTGAGAGCTGGAGGTAAGGCTACCTCATATGCAACTTCTCCAATCCTTCATAGTACTTCAAAGGATCCAATGAACCTTGGGCTTAATTTCCTCTTCTTTCTGAATCTGATCCTTTCTATCCAGGGATAGACTTTCAAAAATACATAACTACCCGATTCAAACTCAACATTTTTACGGTGTGGATCGACGTATTTCTTCTGCCTATCTTGAGCTGCTACCAGTCTTGTTCGGATCACTTTGATTATCTCTGTTGTCTGCTGTACCACTTTTGGACCTAGTAATTGTCTCTCGCCAACTTCATCCCAATATAGCGGAGTTCTGCACTTTCCACCGTATAATGCTTCATAAGGCGGCATCCCAATACTAGCGTGGTAACTGTTGTTGTAGCTGAACTCTACGATCGGTAGATGATCATCCCAATTTCCTTTAAAGTCCATTATACAAGCTCTTAACATATCTTCTAATGTCTAAATCTTTCTTTCACTCTGCCCGTTTGTTTGAGGGTGATAAGCTGTACTCATTCTTAACTGTGTAGCCATGCATTCCTATAGTCATTTCCAGAAGTTTGATGTAAAGCGCGGATCCCTATCGAAAATAATTGAGATCGGAACTCCATGCCTCGAAACAATCTCTTTGATATATAATTTTGCCAACTGGTCTAAGTTAAATTTGATCCTGATCAGAAGGAAATGTACGGATTTTGTCAGTCAGTTAACGATAACCCATACTGCGCCATAGCCTTTCTGAGTTATCGGCCAACCATGAAATCCATCAAAATGTGTTCCTATTTCCATTCTTGGATCTCCAATGGTTGTAGCAACCCACTCGGCCTCTGATGCTCTGCTTTCACTTTTTGACATGTCAAACACTTGGCAACACACTCTGCAACATCTCGTTTCAAATTTGGCCACCAAAAATGTTGTCGAAGATCTTGGTACATCTTGGTACTACCAGGGTTAATCGAATATCGTGAGCTGTGAGCCTCACTCAAAATGTCTTCCTTAATCTCTGGTACTGGCGGTACCCAAATTTTGCTCTCAAATCTCAGTATTCCTTCATTGTCCATTTTAAATCTCGGTTCAGTTCCTTCGGATATCTTCTTTTTCACCTTTTTACATTCTTCGTTCTGAAGTTGAGCCTCCTTAACTTTATCCAGTAAGTTTGTACCAGATTGCATCTGGAACAACTTCTCATCAAGTTCCGTAGGATACTTCACTTCCAATTCCAGCTTCTCTATTGCTGAAATTAGCTCCTCCTGAGCAGTCAACGTCGTTAATTTCTCCCGACCCTTTCCACTTAAGGCGTCGGTAACCACATTGACTTTACCCGGATGGTACAAAATTTCGCAGTCATAATCCTTAATTAACTCCAACCAACTTCTCTGGCGTATATTCAAGTCTTTTTGTGTAAAAATATATTTCAGACTTCTCCCCATAGAGATAGTGTCTCCAGATTTTTAAATCAAAAACCATGGCAGCTAACTCCAAATCGTGGGTTGGATACCCCTTCTCATAGTCCTTCAAATGTCATGACGCATACGCAATGACCTTGCCATTTTGCATAAGCACACAACTCAGTCCTTTATGTGACGCGTCACTATAAACCACTAAATTTCCTGTGTCATCTAGGAGAGATAACACAGGTGTTGTACTCAACCTCTTCATAAGTTCTTGAAAGATTTCATCACACTTCTCCGTCCAAATGAATTTTATAGCTTTTCTAGTCAAATTCGTCAACGAAGTTGCAATCTTGGAAAAGTCTTGAAAGAATCTTCTATAATCACCTGCCAATCCAAGAAAACCTCTTACTTCTGACGGCGTTTTCTGCTGATCCCAGTTCATCATAGCTTCGACTTTGGAGGGATCTACCGCAATTATGTCCTTATCAATCACATGTCCGAGAAATTATACCCGCTCAATCCAAAATTCACATTTTGAAAACTTGGAATAAAACTTTTCCCTTCACAACGCTTCTAACGTTACCTTCAAATGCTCTTCATGTTCTTTCTTGGATTTTGAGTATACCAAAATGTTATCGATGAACACCACCACAAATTTATCCAAAATTGGTTTAAACACCATGTTCATCAAGTCCATAAACGCTGCAAGAGCATTTGTTAGACTGAATGACATCACCAGGAATTCCTAGTTTCCATATCGAGTCCTAAATGCTGTCTTCAGAACATCCTATGGTCTCACCTTCAATTGATGATAACCACTCCTCAAGTCTATTTTGGAAAAGTATCTCGCTCCCTTCAATTGATCAAATAGATCGTCGATCCTCGGTAATGGATATCGATTCTTAATCGTGTCCTTATTCAGTTCTCTATAATCGATGCAAAGACGCATCGTTTCGTCCTTCTTTTTTACAAATAACACCGGTGCTCCCCACGGCGATACACTCGGTTGAATGTACTTCTTGTCCAGTAACTCTTGCAGTTGTACCATTAATTCTTTCATCTCTACCGGAGCCATCCAATACGGTGCCTTTGATATTGGAGCCATTCCTGGCGCTAAATCGATCACAAACTCAACCTCTCTGTCTGGCAGAAGTCTGGGAAGATCATCTGTAAATATGTCTGCGAAGTTCCTCACTACTTGTATCTCCTCTATTTTTGGGTTCTCTTTACAACTGTCGACTATGTAAGATAGATATCTGACACAACCTTATCTTAACAACTTCCTGGCTTGAATCATCGTCAGACAACTCGCTTGTCTAGGCGACTTGCTGCCATAGAATATAACCTTTGACAGAGTTATAAGGTTAATACGCTTCTTCTGACAATCAATTACAGCCCTGTAATTGAATAACCAGTCCATTCCCAAGATAACGTCAAATTCCCCAAGTCTTATAGGGATGAGATCTACGTTCATAATATTACCCTTAATATACACCCTACAGTTCTTATGTACGTGCTTAACAAGGATTATTTCTATATTCGCAATTTCTATGTTCATGGGGTATTCTAACTCATCTTTAGGGAATTCTAAGTTCTTAGCAAAGTCATCAGATATAAATGAACAAGTAGCACCCGAATCAAATAATACATAAGCATTAACTTTATTGATCGGATTGATACCTGACACCACATCATGAGACTGCACAGCATCCTGTACTGTCATGTTGAAAGTTCTGGCTGTTGGTTTGTTGGTTGCAGTTGGTCCTGCGATAGTTAAAGCACTTCCACTGCTGTTTCCCCTATTTCCTCCTGATCCTGCCCCTCCAGATCCCTTTTTAGGACAATCTCTTGTCAGATGGTCTTTTGAGCCAGAAGTGAAGCAGGCGCCCTACTTTAGGTTAGGACAGTTAGGTGCTATGTGGCCTTTCTAACCACAATTGTAGCACACTCGTTTTCCTTTCATGCAAACTCCCAGATGAGCTTTCCCGCAGGTCGGGCATGCTTCAATCCTCTTCTTCTGACCTCCTTGCTAATTTCCAGATGATGAGTTATCTGACCACCTTCTCTTTTGATTGTTACTTCCTCCCGTGCTACTTCCAATAGCCTTAATAATTCCCTCATTTTCACTCTTCTTCTTTTTTTGATCCTGATTATACTTAGTCACCGCATCGCTCCCACCTTCACTTAGTATGGCCTTCTCTAATACTCCAGCAAACATCTTCAACTGAAACATCGACACTTTACTATACAACTAGGGCTTCAGTCCTTGTTCAAACCTTCTTGCTTTTCTCTCAACCGTGTGCACTTGATATGTGGCGAACCTAGCCAACTCATTGAATCTTGCTGCATAGTCTGGCATAGACATATTTCCTTGCTTCAATTCCAAAAATTGTACCTCCATTTGGTTCTGCTTAAACCTCTCCCACGTGATCACACCTTCTCCTTAAACCTCTCCCACGTGATCACACCTTCTCCTCCACAAACCTTATTTACTTGCCACTAATAACTGGCTTCGAATTTCAACAAGAACGTTGTGTAGGCAGTTTTCTGGTCGTCTCTGACTCTGGCGACATCAAAAACTTTCTCCATCTCCATAACCCAAGTTTGAGCTTCAATTGGGTTCATGGAGCCTTTAAACTCTGGTGGTCCCACCGCCTTGAAGTCCTTGAACGTCGTATTGGGTGGAGCTTGAGGTTGATTATTAATCACTCCAGCTAATAAGTTCACCAATTGCTGAACGGGGTTAGCATTGGCATTGTTGTTGTTCGTCGATTCTTTTTGAGCTGGTTGACGGTTTGGTCTTCTTCTCGGTGGCATATTTCTATTAAAATATATGCTTATTAGATCTTTATCCAATTCTCTAAATATTTAAGACTTAACTCAAACAATTTAACATAATCACTTAAACACATTTTCTCAAACAACTTGATATAATTATTTAATCAAAAGTTTTAACAAACTACGATAGCATCACTGCTATTTACATCAACTATTCCGAGATAAAGAATCTACAGGATTTAAAACATCAAAATATTCCTCTATTTATAAACACATCGGAATTTACATTTTTAACTACCAGATAGGTTTTCACATAATTAAATTATTCCTATCACTGCCTGTTAAGGCATTGAATAGCCTTGCTACGCTCTTCTTCCATAATGCGGAACATCGTCCTGAGATCTAGCATGTACGATGGTAGTCCTTCAAACTGAATTGGGTATCTCATAACTCGATCCTAGGCCTCATCCATTGCATTTTGAAGCGCAGAGTCCATCTCCTCAAGCTTAGCCTTCTTCGCCCGACAACTCTCTTCTGCATGATCAGCACGACATGATTCTCTTACCCAGGCCTCCTCTGCTATGGTCAGCCTTGCTGAGTTCTCTTTCAGTTCATTCTTCAACTTCTCTATTTCCTTGGACTTCTCCTCGGTTTGACCCTTCTCATGAACAAAATCCCACTCTACGTTTCCTAGACATGTGTGAAGAGTCACTACCTCCATATCCCTCTGCTCGATGGTAAGCTGTTGAATAACTGTCCGCTCATTCAGCACCTGAACAGTGTCTCGTAACTCTATGTTATAGTCATATAGCTCGTCATACATCTCAGCACTGATAGATTTTAGTGGGAACTCATCTTCTTCCTTAGGATCCTCCTCTGGATCAGTTTCAGGCTCATGCTCCTGACCAACAACGGTGATCAACAGAGATGGCTCTCTCTGTACTAACTGCTCCCTGACGACATGAATGTCTCGGGGCTCTTCCTCTGTAGGTACTCGGGGTTCCTCCTCCCCAGCTTGACTAGATCCTCCAACATCCGACATCCTGACAACACAGTTTTAAGTTTTAGTTACTAATCGATACTCGCGAGCACATAAATTTATCACATAAACACATAAAGTCTTTAATTATCTTCAATGAATTAAGGAATTCATTTCTTAGAACTCGATAAGAGTTTATCACCACTATATTCTCGATCTCCTATAAGGCTACTACCTAAGGTTGTTTCCCCAACCTAAGGTTCATAACCTATGGCTTTGATATCAACCTGTGGCACCCCCAAATCTGGGTACTTCAATTCCCACATGATTTGGTGTTCACTATACCAACATCATATGTCTATCTACCCATAATAAATGAAACCATAAAATAGATAGAAATAAATCTTCTCCTTAAGGAGTTACAACATCCGAAATTAAATACATCAATCTCAGGTCATACTAACATTTAATCTCAAATACGGAAACATAAACAAATGTTAAGTCTTGCATAATTTAAACATAAGTCTTGAAACATAACATAACAAATAAAGAATAAGTCTTCATCACTTGTTAATCTTGCCCTTGTCTTTGCTAATTGAAGGCTCGTCTGACCTTTCATTCTTAACTGAAATGTTATTATTACGCAAGAGTGAGCACGATTGCCGACAAGTATAATAATGTAACAACGATATAATAACATGCGAGTGAATCAACGACTTTTGAAATAAGAAACTTGACTTTTGAATCAAGAATGAATAACAAGAATCAAAAGAACTTCTGAGGGTCATAAGACCTTGAACTATGTCCTAGGGTATCAAGTGTTATACCTGAAACCTTTAACAATCATAAGACTATGGACTCTTCTACTCGTACTTAGGGGGATCGGCCCTTAGTACCATACTGTGCACAATATCTTAACGCTAATGCATAAGTAATCCCCTATAACAGGGTTGTCCGTCTCAGTTTGACATTAGAGTCCGCACTAAAGGAAGTTTGGTTTGAATAAATTGAACAAGGGTTCTGAAATTTTGAACGTTCATCAACTATGGACTAGTCGAATCAATAAGGGTTCACTAGTCTTACATGGTTCAACAATAAATGTTATTCAATTGAATAAAAATTCTAAAAAGGTATACAATCGAAATAAGTATTGTATGACTGAACTCATGCTTTAAAAGAATTATTACATCTAATAAGAAGTCTTGAACTTGAACAATTAAGAACAAAAGCTTACTCGATATAAAATATAATTCTAAGACTTGATCAATGAGTAATTTAGAATTTAAGGAACTGGCTTAACAACAATAATTTAGAAATAGAATATGTGTTAAATATAAAAGTAAGGTTTAGAAACTTGCCTCTTGCACAAGCTACGATTAATTCACGTTCTTTATTAAATCCTACATATCAATACATTCACAATACCCATTAATCAATAGTTCGATATACCTATCGAATCCCATCATTGGTCTTGTAATATGTTATTGGACTTTTAAGTTTTATTAATTAATCACATAACGTAAGTTAATTAACATATTATTATATGTTTGACATGTCTTCATGTTCATTACATTAGGTTTTAAAAACACATTTTCAAAACATGAACACTTAGAAAAAATTTCTGAAGTTTTACAGGTAGGGCGTGCTATGTTCTCCGTTATTACATTTGTTCTTCTGAAGAGGCGCAGCGCGCTCCATTCATTCGTTCTTTCGAAAGCGGGCGCCACGCCACTTACGTTAGACTCAAGATTCTGCAGTTCGCGAAGAACACACAGAA
This sequence comes from Panax quinquefolius, assembly GCA_020205615.1. Classification (NCBI taxonomy): domain Eukaryota; kingdom Viridiplantae; phylum Streptophyta; class Magnoliopsida; order Apiales; family Araliaceae; genus Panax; species Panax quinquefolius. The sequence continues at coordinate 462,164 of JAINUW010000591.1, read as the reverse complement.
TAACCCAATAAATCCCAAATTAAGCTAACACAATGAATTTTAATGTTACCCATGAATTATAGACTTTACAAAAATATCACATAAAGTCTTTAGCATGATTCTAACACTTTAATTCACGTAATTACACAATTTACAACATTTAATCTCACTTTTTTTCATATTTTGTAAAGTATTGAAGAAAAACATGAATTTTAACATTACAAATTTGTTAATTCACTGAATCCATCCATTGAAATTCTGTTTTGTTTGTTTCAATATACATAAGCATATACGAGTGTAAATTTTTGATACAACTTATGATTAAAGCATTTAATTTATACATAAGGGTCATATGACCATATATACAACTTTTATACTCTGTAACTTAAAAATATCTAATTACTACATATTTATATGGATTTAATGTTATGAAAGCATAAGTATATGGTAACAAACATATTATGATACTATATTATCACCTATATACACATAATCAATACTCTTTTCAAATATAGAGACTTACAGTAACTTTTCATAGAAAGTATAAAAAACGTAATTTGAAGTTGGGTTGAAGAGATTACCCAGCAGTGTAGATTAATAAGAGATGAAATCCTTCTCAAATACTTCTTTAATCACACCACTCACAATTTTTTTCTCTCAATGTTTCTCTCTAAACTTAATCTGAAAATCTCCAAGTTAAGACTAACAATGAAATACGTAAAAGAAAAACTGATGAAGGCCCAGTTTGGTTAGCCAATAAGAGGTTCTTTCCCATTTAATTTAATTAACCTCTTATAATATAGTTTAATAATGTCACACCCAAATAAACAATAAATCAAATATCTTATTTAATTTAAATATGATAATTTCTCATTAATTCATATAGTCACATAATTAATTTTCTCCTTTATAACTTATGTCAAATTATTAATTCTCTAATTAATTATTAAATTAATTAAAATAACATTTATGCTTATTAAATAATTCATTTAATTCAATAAGCTCACTTAAATACATACTTTGAATAATAAAATTCCCCACATTAATTTAATCAATATAACACATATAATTGAATTAATCTACCACAAATTCATCAATTAATTATTTAATCCAATAATTAAATCATCAAAAAAATATTTATTTAATTCAATAAATATTCAAATTAAATTACAAAATCTCGTTCGTCACATCTTTCCCCCCCTTAAAAGGATTCTATCGCCAGAATCACGACTCAATCAATTCGTCCCGTTACATTCTCCCCCCTTACAAAGATTATGTCCTCAGAATCGCTTACACAAAAATTAAGTAAATAAATGAGGATAATTCTTCATCATTTTTTCTTCGAGTTCCCACATAGCTTCTTCAGTGTTGTGGTTCCTCCAGATTACCTTAACAGAAGGTATTAGTTTATTTCTGAGAACTTGTTCTTTCCTGTCGATAATCTGAACAGGAATTTCTTCGTAAGATAAATCTTTCTCAAAATGTAGGGGTTCATATTCAATCATATGCTTGTAATCAGGTTTGTAGGGTCATAAAACTGAAACATGGAAAACGTTGTGGACATTCTTGAGCGCTAGAGGTAAGGCTACCTCATACGGAACTTTTCCAATCCTTCGCAGTACTTCAAAGGGTCCAATGAACCTTGGGCTTAATTTCCCCTTCTTTCCGAATCTGATATTTCCTTTCTAGGGAGAGACTTTCAAAAATACATAACTACCTGATTCAAACTCAACATTTTTACGGTGTGGATCGGCGTATTTCTTCTGCCTATCTTTAGCTACTACCAGTCTTATTTGGATCACTTTGATTATCTCTGTTATCTGGTGTACCAGTTCTGGACCTAGTCAGTCTCTCGCCAACTTCATCCCAATATAGCGGAGTTCTACACTTTTTGTCGTATAACGCTTCATAAGGCGGCATGCCAATACTAGCGTCATAATCGTTGTTGTAGAATGAACTCTCGAAAGCTGAGATGATCATCCCAATTTCCTTTGAAGTCCACTATACAAGCTCTTAACATATCTTCTAATGTCTGAATCTTTCTTTCACTCTGCCCGTCTGTTTGAGGGTGATAAGTCGTACTCATTCTCAACTACGTACCCATGCATTCCTGTAGTCGTTTCCAGAAGTTCGATGTAAAGCGCGGATCCCTATTGGAAACAATTGAGACCAGAACTCCGTGCCTCAAAACAATCTCTTTGATATATAATTTTTCCAACTGGTTTAAGTTAAATTTGATCCTGATCGGAAGGAGATATGCGGGTTTTGTCAGTCGGTCAACAATAACCCATACTGTGTCATAGCCTTTCTGAGTTTTTGAAAGGCCAACCACGAAATCCATCGTAATGTGTTCCCATTTCTATTTTGGGATCTTTAATGTTTGTAGCAACCCACTCGGCCTCTGATGCTCTACTTTCACTTTCTGACATGTCAGACACTTGGCAACACACTCTGCAACATCTAGTTTCAAATTTGGCCACCAGAAATGTTGTCAAAGATCTTGGTACATCTTGGTACTACCAGGGTGAATCGAATATCGTGAGCTATGAGCCTTGCTCAAAATGTCTTCCTTAATCTCTAGTACTGGCGGTACCCAAATTTTGGTCTCAAATCTCAGTATTCCTTCATTGTCCATTTTGAATCTCGGTTCAGTTCCTTTGGATATCTTCTTTTTCACCTTTTTACATTCTTTGTCTTGAAGTTGAGCCTCCTTAACTTTATTTAGTAAGTTTGTACCAAATTACATCTGGAACAGCTTCTCGTTAATTTCCATAGGATACTTCACTTCCAATTCCAGCTTCTCTATTGCTGAAATTAGCTCCTCCTGAGCAGTCAACATCGTTAATTTCTCCCAACCCTTTCTACTTAAGGCGTCGGCAACCACATTGACTTTACCCGGATGGTACAAAATTTCGCAGTTTTAATCCTTAATTAACTCCAACTACCTTCTCTAGATCATATTCAAGTCCTTTTGTGTAAAAATATATTTCAGACTCTTGTGCTCTGTATATATTTCACACTTCTCCCCGTAGAGATAGTGTCTCCAGATTTTTAAAGCAAAAACCATGACAGCTAACTCCAAATCGTGGGTTCGATACCCGTTCTCATAGTCCTTCAATTGTCGTGACGCATACGCAATGACCCTGCCATTTTACATAAGCACACAGCCCAGTCCTTTATACGACGCATCATTATAAACCACAAAATTTCCTCTGTCATCCGAGAGAGATAACACAGGTATTGTACTCAACCTCTTAAGTTCTTGAAAGCTTTCCTCACATTTCTCCGTCCAAAACGAATTTTACAGCTTTCCTAGTCAAATTCGTTAACGGAGTTGCGATCTTGGAAAAGTCTTAAATGAATCTTCTATAATCACCTGCTAATTCAAGAAAACTTCTTACTTCCAATGGCGTTTTCGGCAGATCCCAGTTCATCACAGCTTCGACTTTGGAGGGATCTACCGAAATTCCGTCCTTATCAATCATATGTCTGAGAAATTATACCTACTCAATCCAAAATTTACATTTCAAAAACTTGGCATACAACTTTTCCATTTGCAGCACTTCTAACGTTACCTACAAATGCTCTTCATGTTCTTCCTTGGTTTTCAAGTATACCAAAATATCATTGATGAACACCACCACGAATTTATCCAAAAACTGTTTAAACACCCTATTCATCAAGTCCATAAACGCTGCAAGAGCATTTGTTAGACCGAATGACATCACCAGGAATTCATAGTGACCATATCGAGTCCTAAATGTTGTCTTAAGAACATCCTATGGTCTCACCTTCAATTGATGATAACCACTCCTCAAGTCTATTTTGGAAAAGTATCTCGCTCCCTTCAATTGATCAAACAGAATTTTAATTGTAATTTTTTTAAATATTTATTGAATTATATAATTATTTAATTGATGTGTTTATTGTTGAATAAATATTGATTTGATTTGATTTGGTTAATTATTTGTTAAATAAATAATTAATGAGTTAAGGAGATAATGTTCTAATTTAATTTAATAATTTAGTTAGAGAGTTGATAGGGATTAAATGGATTATTCTAGTGTTTTAATTTAATTTGGTAAATTAAGTGTGACCATAAACTATATTATAAAAGGAGTTATTAAAATAAATTAAAGGAGTTTAATTTTGTTTTGCCAAACAAGACTTAAAGATATTAAGTTTTTAATTTTAAAGAGTTTTGGCAAAGAGAGCCTTATGGCTTTTGGATTTTTGAATTTTGAATTATAATAATATAAATAAATTAAATTAAATAATAAATAAAATATATTTATAACTTATACGTTATATTTGGTAATTGATATTATTTATTAGGTTTATTATGACCACATCCGTTTCTTTTATTTTACGCTTGGTTATAAGTTTGGTATTGTTACGTATTCTATTCTAGTTATTTGCTAAACCTGAGTTTAAGAAGAAAGAGAAGAAAAAATAAAGAGAATTGAGAGTGATTAGAGAGAATTGAGAGGAAAACGGTGCTGTGAATTTCAAGTATTCTAGCAAGGATTTCTTAAGCAAGAAAAGGTATTTTTCATAACCTTAATTGTGACGCCCCCAAAATAGGTATACATCACCCATCTTGAGTCGCCAAATACATAGTACAAAATTCAAATACAACTTAATTATACAACAGTCGTGTAAAATACGACTAAATATATACTGTGAGTTTTAATACAAATATTGTCATCTAGACAATATACAAACTCAATGGGGTCCTCATTACATTTAGTATTACACTATTTCATAGAATAGTGAGGACTACTAATGCTATCATCTGGACCATCACTCCATTCCCAGACTAGTCCCTGCTACGTTCTCATTTCTTGAAGAGAACAATGAAAGCAAAAGGGTGAGCTCAACTAGCCCAGTAAGAATTATTATGACTAAGATAATGCAGAATAAATAATCATGATTTAAAAGGTTTTTCATCACTTTTATCGTTGGGACTCAGCTTCATAAATAATCCGCATCATCGAATCACCCCTGCACTATGGCCAAGGATATTCTTTAGTATCACGACCACAAATTATCCATGCACTACGGGCCAAGGACATTCGTTTATTCATTAATGGTCATGATCATACCAATAACTGTCCATCAATGCACTACGAGCCAATGAGGACTTTTACCACATCATTTGTAACATTACAGTCATGATTACACCGAATAATTCCTGGTCATAATCATACCAAGTCCATCTATGCACTACTGGCCACAGATGACTTTCAACAAAATATAAACACGAAGATGATGACAATGATATAAGAATTCAATTAAAAAAAGTTCAAGAATTAATTTATCCAGGAACTAATAACGTCCAAATTGTCAACATGATACTTCTTTGCAAAGTAAAATTCAAGAATGCTCAGAAGAATATTTCCATGAAAAGATACTGGATGAAGCGCAAATATCAAGGATATTCCACTAATTTCATGGAGTATAGAGGTCAAAGTTTTAACCAACTGTGTATAATAAAGAATGGAATAACAAAAGAAATCATCAGGCATGCGATAGACCGCACAGGCAGGTTATTCCAACATAATAATAAATAACGGAACCAGTCCCACAAAATGCATGCATGTGATATTCCAATGTAATAATAAAGAATGGAACCAGTGTCCCACAGTAAAAACGCATGCATGTGATATTCCAATGTAATAATAAAGATCGAAACCGTGTCCCAGATAAAACGCATGCATGTGATATTCCAATGTAATAATAAAGAATGGAATAACAAAAGAATTTCACCAAGTATAGGCGTACCACAGATACAAAGTTATTCCAATGTAATAATAAATAATGGAATAATAGAAGTTCTCTTCATGAATATAAAAGAAATAATACCCCTACGAGTACAACAAATAATATCCCTTACCGTAAAAGAAGAGTATTTTGACTGGTAGGGCGATGATATACTCAAAGAAAACTTTCACTACGCTCAAAGCTTTCTTAAACTCTAAAGAAATACGCTCAAGATTATAGAAGAAGAACTCTCTCTATAGTTTCTCTCTCTAGTTTCAAAGGAATTCGTAAGAAATAATGAAGGAATGAGCTTTTATTAATGTAAGAATGGACCGCATAGTAACTAATTCATGAACGGTCCAGATTGATTTACTTTAAATGGACGGTCCAGATTGGTTTACAATAAAATATAATATATTCTATTTATAATCTAATAAAATGAATAACTTTATAAAAGTATTCTATTTTATATAAAAAGATTTTACTATGCAAACACTATGCAGGCACTATTCAAACACTATGTATAATAAAATATATAATATATTCTAATTATTATCTAATAAAACAAATAACTTTATAAAAGTATTCTGCTTTTTATAAAAATTTTACTATTAGTCTAATAAAATGAATAACTTTATAAAAGTATTCTTTTTTATATAAAAGTTTTTCTGCTTTTATTACATTAATAATACTAATAAATTAAACTTTATCACCATTATTACAATTCACAATATTAATCGACCAGTTGTTCCCCAGAAAGAGGGGCTTTTCAATAAGGATTTCTCCTATCATGCCGCAATTAGGTGACCAAACCTCTCCTTGATGTAACTTCTGAACATCGTTAATATTATTGCAAATAATAATATTAATAACCTTGTCGTCTCAATTATTGATTTAATAATATATAAAATATTGACAATAATTGAATCAAATAACGTGAGATACTATGCAAAGAATTATCGTAATAATAATTGAACAAAACCGAGTGACTTCTCACGTAAGCATCAATAATCAATATAAATGCGTCTCAGTGCAACTACACGACATCGTACTTTTAACACCGGTGTTTCAACAAATAACGGTAAAACTTTCGCCGTTATTTTCATAAAGTATTTTTATCATTTTCTCAATCCGACAATAATTCCGTTGTGAGTCCACCAATGATTGTGCTTAGTTGTCATTTAATATTCCCTATTAAAAGAAATATTCCCCACCAATCGAATATTATATACCAACTTACGTAATTTGCAAAATTTATAAATATTACCTACAACTATAACATTATATCAAATTCATTCCATAATATTCAAAAATGATATTTATAGAAAATTAATCTTTATTTATAAAAGTTGGGGTCTTACAACCTCCCTTTTTATGAAATTTTGCCCTCGAAATAAGAGTACGTGCACTGGTATGTCAAGAGGTAAGGATACCTTGATTTCATTTCGATTCTAACTCCCAAGTCATTTCCTCAACATCGTGGTTTCTCCACAAAACTTTGACTTGAGGTATAACCTCGAGCGTAGAATATGTTCCTTCTTATCCAAGATTTGAACAAGAACTTCTTCATACGTCAAATCTTCCGCTATTTCGTCCGGTTCTAACTCAATAATGTTGTTCAGGTCTTCCACATATTTACCTAACATGGATATGTGAAAAATGTTATGGACACGAGACATACCGCGAAAGAAAGCCGAGTCTATAGCCACGCTTCCTACTCGATCGAGGATTAAAAATGGGCCGATGAATCGAGGATTGAGCTTTCCTCTCTTTCCAAATCTCGTAACTCCTTTCCATGGAGCAACACGTAACAACACATGATCTCCTATATCGAATTTCACGTCCTTTCGATGAAGATCATCATAACTCTTTTATCGGTCTTGTGAGGTTTTTATACGTTGTCAGATCGTTTGAATCTTTTCCGTAGTCATACACGCATCAACTCTCGCTCCCAATAACGCTGCTTCACCCACCTCATCCCAAAGATACCGGAGAACGACATTTTCTTCCATACAACGCCTCAAATGGAGCCATGCCAATACTTGCTTGATAACCGTTGTTGTAGGAAAACTCCACCAATGGTAAGAACTTATCCCAACTTCCTTGAAGTCAAGGACACGTAGTCTTAATAAATCTTTAAGAGTTTGAATAGTCCTCTTTGATTGCTCGTCTGCTTCGAGGATGATATGTCGAGTAAATCGTAAATCTGCGCTCATAGCTTTCTGCAAACTAACCCTAAAATCGTGAAGTGAATCTTGGGTCTCGATCAAAACTATGGATACCCCAAGCATACCATGCGCCTCTTACAATCTCGCTTATGTACATATGAGCAAGACGTTCAAGTGTATAAGTTTCTCAGATCTCAGTAAGAAATGAGCAGACTTGGTCAATCTATCAACAATGACCCAAATCGCATCTATGCCTTGAGAAACCTTAGGAAGACCGTGAATTTAAATCCATGGTAATGTGCTCCCACTTCCATTCGGAATTTCAAGTGGTTGCAATGGACCTTTTGGTACTTGATGCTCTGCTTTAACTCGTTGACAAGTTAGACACCTTGAGATAAACAACTCTATCTCTCTCTTCATATTGCTCCATCAAAATGTATGACGAAGGTCATGATACATTTTGGTACTCCCAGGATGGATTGCAAACGGTGTGTTGTGCGCCTCCATCATGATTTTATACTTTAAATTAGGGTCGTTAGGAACACAAAGTCTGGAGTTGACTCGAAGTATTCCTTCTTCATCAATTCTTGCTTCCGGCATAACACCTTCTTGCAGTTTCTTCCTCATACGCATCAGCTCCAGGTCTGTAGCTTGAGCAGCTTTAACTTTATTAATTAAAGTCAATTCTACTCATATATTTGCCATCATAACATAGGTCCCTGGAGTCTTTAACTCTATCTTCATCCTTTGTAAGTCACACAAAATGGGCCTTTGCGTTGACAATATCGCACTTGTACTTGCATATGATCTTCTACTTAATGCGCCGCCTACCACGCTCGCTTTTCAGATGGTATTGATCGTATGATCATAATCTTTCAACAGCTTCAAGCCAACATCGTTGTCGCATGTTGAGTTCCTTTTGAGTGAAGAAATATTTGAGGCTTTTATGATCCGTAAAGATCTCCATTTTCTCCCGATACAAGTAATGCCTCCAAATTTTTAGTGCAAAGCCAACAGCTGCCAACTCTAGATCATGAGTAGGATAATTCCTCTCATATTCTTTGAGTTATCGCGAGGCATAGGCTATGACTTTCCCATGTTGCATGAGAACACATCCCAACCCTTTGCCCAAGTATCATCAGATGACAAATCCTCCGAGCCGATGGTATCATCGTAACAAAGCAAAATGAGTCTCCTCTTGAGATCTTGAAAACTCTTCTCACATTCTTTCCTCCAACTGAACTTTGTATCTTTCTGAGTTAGTTGAGTTAATGGAGTAGCTATTCGAGAAAATTCTTCCACGAATCTCCGATAATAACCAGCTAAGCCGAGAAAGCTACGTACTTCAGTCACTGATTTAGGTTGCTCCCAACTTTGAATAGCTTCAATCTTTGCCGGGTCAAAAAATATTCCATGACTTGATACTACGTGCCCAAGGAATGCTACTTCCTCAAGCCAGAACTCGCATTTCTTCAACTTGACATAAAGCGTGTATTCATGAAGCTTTTGGAGTGTCAGCCTCAAGTGTTGCTCATGATCTTCACGGCTTTTGGAATAAATAAGGATGTCATCAATAAAGACGACCACAAAGTGATCCAAATATTCCTTGAATACTCGATTCATCATATCCATGAAGGTAGCAGGAGCATTAGTCAATCCAAATGACATGACTAGGAATTCATAATGCCTGTATCGAGTTCTCAAGCCGCCTTTGAATGTCATCGGCTCTAATCTTCAATTGGTGATATCCGCAACAAAGATCAATCTTTGAAAAAGAATTTTATGCTCCTTGTAATCGGGGTCAAACAAGTCATCAATACGTGGCAATGGGTACCTATTTTTGATGGTGACATGATTCAACTCCATAATCAATACAAAGTCGTGATACACCCATCTTTCGTCTTCGTAAATAGAAATGAGCACCCCAAGGAGAAGTACTAGGATAAATAAAGCCAATGTCTAACAATTCCTGCAGTTGGGTCTTTAACTCCTGAAGTTCAATAAGAGCCATTCGATATTGGGCTATGGAAATGGGTTTGGTACCGGGTTCAAGGTCGATACAAAATTCAATTTCACGCCTGGGGTAGGCCGTGAAGTTCTTCGTGGAATACGTCAGGAATTTATTAACATTAGAAATATCATTCAAAACCGATGAATTTTTGTTTTGATCCGTGACATGAGCTAAGAAAGCTTGACATCCGTTTTTCAATAAACGAATAGCTTTATGGCTTGAGATGATCGTGATTGATTTTAATGGTTTTGTCGCTTGAATTCGCATAATAGGTTGATTACGAATATGAAAGCTAACAACCTTACGAAAACAATCATTTTTTCCATGATGAGTAGTTAACAAATCAATCCCTAGAATCTCGTCAAATGCAAGTATTTTCAATTAAATAAGATCGACAAGTAATGTGAGGGTACCGATTTGAACCAAACAAGACTTATAAACAGTTGATGTAATGAAGGTTTCTCCCAATGGAGTTTTCATAGATAAGTCAAAGTCTAATTTCTCCGGAGTCAAATTTAATCGTTGAGCGCAAGTAGGAGAAATAAAAGAATGGGTAGAGCCAGATCAAATAAAGTATAGACTTCGCTAGAGTTTATGATAAGCTTACCCGTGATGACCTCATTCGGTTCCTTGCTTTCCGGGAGGTCACAACAAACGCCTCCCTTGCACTACCGGCTTTGACTTTTATGGGATGGCCTTCTGCCTCCATCCTAGTTGAACTTGTCTTTCTGGTGAATGACAAAATCCAAATTAAGTGACCTTCTCTTCCACAATTATAACATGCTTTGACTGGCGTCGTGCGCTTTGACCGATGTGTCCCTCCCCTACGCATTTGAAGCATATGATAGGTGGTCGGTCTCCTTCCTTAACAATGGGTGCTAGTGCTGACGTCTTTCCATCATTATTGAATCTCCTCTTCTTGAAATGTCCATTCTTATTGTTTTGGCCCTGATTACCACCGAAGTTGTTACCACTTCTGGCCTGTTGATTCCCTCCACGCTTGTTGTCACTGCTTCGATGACTGGTCTCACTAGTATTATAATTTTGCCGGCTGCTCTCTTTTGGTTGCACTGACTCATTATCGCGCTCTACTAACTGAGCCCTATTTACAACATCTGAATACAAACACAGTTTATGAGAAATAAGATCTTGACGTATCTCCAGCTTTAAACCTCTTAAAAACATCCGCGTCATTCTCTCTTCATTATCCACCAAGTGGGACGCAAACCGAGACAACTCGACAAACTTGGCTTCGTCATCGCGACACTCATTATATTATAATGCTCCAACTTGATGAACTCTACCTCTTTTATGTGACGAATACTTTCTTTGAAGTACTTGTCATTGAATAGTTCTTGAACTTCTCCTAAGACATCTTTAGTGTGGCGTGTTGAGTACGCTTTACTGCTTCCCCACCAAAGAATCGCCTCTCCTCGCAACATAAAGGCGCAAGGAACCTTTGCTCTTCTCTGAGCATCCCAAGACATCAAATATCTTGGTGATCTGCTTTTATCCATGCTTCCGCCTTAAGTGGTTTTGGCTCTCCAATAAACTCTGTGGTCCCAGCTCTTGAATCTGCTTAGCGCTATGGACCGTCCGAGAGTTTCCAAGTGTTTCCACCTACATTTTGGATAGAGCCGCCTCTACTCATTTTGTTGCATGAATTGTATAAAGCCTCCTGAACATTCCATCATTTATCATTTGGTTAGTGTTGTTGTTTGCATGAGGATTGTTGCCTTCCTGATGCACATTATCCTGATTATTGATATGTGGTGAATCAATGGTCGGCTTTGCTCCATTGCTATTCTCAATATTCTCAGATGTCATTTTCAGATACTGCCACAAAACAAAAGGTTAATTGACATGTAACATATTATCCCTATATCCTGAGCGACCAATTAAATACAAAAAAAACTTAGGTAGTTCATACTAGCGAAGGAATTCCCCGTCTCTCCCCTCCTAGTTCTATTCTCACATCTTAGCCAGGGATCATATTCCTAAGCTTTGATATCAACTATGACGCCCCTAAAATAGGTATGCATCACCCATCTTGAGTCACCAAATACATGGTACAAAATTTAAATACAACTTAATTATACAACAGTCGTGTAAAATACGACTAAACATATACTGTGAGTTTTAATACAAATATTTTCATCTAGACAATATACAAACTCAATGGGGTCCTCATTACATTTATTATTACACTATTTCATAGAATAGTGAGGACTACTAATGCTATCATCTGACCATCACCCTGCTCCCCGACTAGTCCCCTCGCTACGCTCTCATTTCAAAGAGAATAATGAAAGCAAAAGGGTGAGCTCAACTAGCCCAAAGAAGAATTATTATGACTAAGATAATGCGTAATAAATAATCATTAGCCTTCAACAAAGTGTTAAACCGATAAAATATAACAAACATCAAGTTTAACTCATTGAACAAGCAATCCATTAAAGAGTCAAGTAGAGAATGAAATCTACTATCTTCTATGATTTAAAAGGTTTTCCATCACTTTTATCATTGGGTCTCAACCTTAATAAATAATCCGCATCATCGAATCACCCCGCACTACTACTACCAAGGATATTCTTTAGTATCACGACCACAAATTATCCATGCACTACACGGACCAAGGACATTCGTGTATTCATTAATGGTCATGATCATACCAACAACTGTCCATCAATGCACTACGAGCCAATGAGGACTTTTACCATATCATTTGTAACATTACGGTCATGATTACACCGAATAATCCCAGGTCATAATCATACCAAGTCCATCTATGCATTACAGGTGCCACATATGACTTTCAACAAAATATAAACATGAGGATGATGACAATGATATAAGAATTCAATAAAACAAGTTCAAGAATTAATTTATCCAGAACTAATAACGCCCAAATTGTTAACATGATACTTTTTGTAGAGTAAAATTCAAGAATGCTCGTAAGAATATTTCCATGAAAAGATATCGATGAAGCTTTGCAAATATCAAGGATATTTCACTAATTTCATGGAGTATAGAAGTCAAAGTTTTAACCAACTTAGTATAATAAAGAATGGAATAACAAAAGAAATCACCGTATATGCGATAGATCGCATACAAAAGTTATTCCAACAAAATAATAAAGAATGAAATCGGTCCGCGTAAAATGTATGAGACATGATATTCCAATGTAATAATAAAGATGGAACTGTGTCCCAAGAAAAAACGCATGCATGTGATATTCCAATGTAATAATAAAGATCGGAACCAGAATGAAATAATGTAAGAATTTCACCAAGCATATAAAGTAGCCCAACGATACAAAAGTTATTCAAATGTAATAATAAATAATAGAATGGAATAAAAGTTCTCTTCATGAATACAAAAGAAATAATACCCCTTACGAGTACAACAAATAATATCCCTTACCGTAAAAGAAGAGTATTTTGACTGGTAGGGCGATGATATACTCAAAGAAAACTTGCACTACGCTCAAATATTTCTTAAACTCTAAAGAAATACGATTAAGATTATAGAAGAAGAACTCTCTCTATAGTTTCTCTCTCTAGAGTATCAGTGAATTCGTAAGAAATAATGAAGGAATGAGATTCTATTTATAGAAGAATGGACTGCATAGTAACTAATTCATAAACGGCCCAGATTGATTTACTTTAAATGGACAGTCCAGATTGGTTTACAATAAAATATAATATATTCTATTTATAAATTAATAAAACAAATAACTTTATAAAAGTATTCTGTTTTATATAAAAAGATTTTACTATGAAAACACTATGCATGCACTATGCAAACACTATGCAAACACTATGCATAATAAAATATAATATATTCTAATTATTGTCTAATAAAACAAATAACTTTATAAAAGTATTTTGTTTTATATAAAAAAATTTACTATTAGTCTAATAAAACGAATAACTTTATAAAAGTATTCTGTTTTATATAAAAAGATTTTCTATTTTATTACATTAATAATAATAATAAAACAAATTTTATCACCATTATTACAATTCACAATATTAATCGACCAGGTCGTTCCCAAGAAAGAGGGGGCTTTTCAATAAGGATTTTTCCCTATTGGCGCGCAATTAGGTGACCAAACCTCTCTTTGACAGAACTTCTAGACATCGTTAATATTGCAAATAATAATATTAATAACCTTGTCGTCTCAATTATTGATTTAATAATATATAAAATATTGACAATAATTGAATCAAATAACGTGAGATACTATGCAGCAATTACTGTAACAATAATTGAACAAAACTGAGTGACTTCTCACGTAAGTATCAATAATCAATACTATGTGCTACTGTGCAACTACACGTATTACTATACTTTTAACACCGGGTGTTTCAACAGTTAACGGTAAAACTTCTGCCGTTATTTTCATAAAGTATTTTTGTCGTTTTTTTAATCCGACAATAATTTCGCTTGGGTCCACCAATGATTGTGCCGTTGTATTTAATATTCCTATTAAAACGAATATTCCCCACCAATCGAATATTATATAACAACTTGCATGTGATTTTGCAAAATTTATAAATATTACCCACAACTATAACATTATATCAAATTCATTCCATAATATTCAAAAATGATATTTATAGAAAATTAATCTTTATTTATAAAAGTTGGGGTCTTATTATTAATGTATATATATATATATATATATATATATATATATATATTTTTACTGACATAATTTTCTTGAGTTCACTGTGGTATAAAGTTTATATACAATTTTCTCAAATCCATATTTTTATAAATTACGTTATGAGATTTTGTGTATAGTATGATGATGATAGTATAACTAACATATATATATATATATATATATATATATATATATATATATATATATATATATGGAGGAGGCTCTAAAGCGAACTATAAAAGCGAAGCAAAGATTTAACCGTCGCTTTTGGTATCTATGGCATTTATTCAACCCTTCGCTAAAGACTACATGGCTATGGCTATTATTGATCGAACTGTCAGCATAGACACCAAAAAGACGCATTTGTCTTTTTTGTCGCTCTTTAAGGTTCACTTTAGAGATTTTACCGTATATATATATATATATATATATATATATATATATATATATATATATATATATATATATATATATGATTGTATGCTAAATTACGTATGCAAGAAAGAAATTGGTTTTATAGTGAATATATGTATGAGCATGGTTTGAATATAGGTATGAATATATATATATATATATATATGATTATATGCTAATTGTAAAATTGAACTGTGAATATGTTAATTAGTTTGTTAAGAAATACAGAGAACAGTTCAAAGGAAATAATTTGATGTATAGTTGTGGTTACGGTGTTCACTGTGTCAAGCAATATCAAACATGGAGTTTAGGTTTTAAAATATTCCATTCAAGGATTTTATCTTTCAAAAATTGTTGTTTAGTTGTTTTAAATTAGTATATGTATGCTTGGTAATGTTTATGTGTAATTTACATAAGTTATATGTGGTAATTCAGCTACTAAATAAACAAAATTTAGCTTTGTTGTGTTTTTCGTGTTGGGTTCAGAAGCTTCTGAGCCTCGGGCCAAAAAATTTACGCTTGACTCTGCAGACTTCACCTCGGCTCAAAGTCGAGCCGAAGTTCGACTTTTGTGCCAATAATAATACCATGGCCACGGCCCTTTCAAGGCCAACGCAGCCATTATCATCACAATACAGTAACTATATTGCTTCAAACCGTGGCGCCACAAAAGACCTAAGCTAATAGAATGGCCAGAAATGAGTTTTCTTTTACACAGAGTCTGTAATGGTTAATTTAATTCAATACTATGATTGTTAAAAATATAATTTTTGTTATTGTGGCATTATAGTGCTAAGAATGAGCATATAATTAACACTTAACGAGTTTTGTTATTATTGTAATTGATGTAACTTGACTATGTGGTTAAAAATCAAACCATACATGAAATAGATACTTATTTATATATAGAGTAATGGTAAGGACTAATTGTATCCTAATGATATGTGATTATGATATTGTGAATCAAACTATTTTGGTTTAGCTTACACGCAAGGCAAGTTTTCTTACTCTACACTTTCGTTGAGCTAGTTCTATTGTTACATTGTGCAAATTTCCTAGACCTTATTCATATATTGAGTAAGTTTATTGTTTCTAGTTCGAATACAATTATGCAAGTTTCTTAACTTCTTTCAATTCGTGTATTGAGCGCAAGTATCTTACCCTTAACTTGTTATTCAGCATGCAAGTTTCTAAGTTCTGATGGACTAATGTTGAACAAGTTTTATCGTTCAATTTACTAATGGTTATGCATGCTTAGTAATCAATTCTAAATAACCTTGGCTTAATATTGTTCAAGCAAGGTATGTTATAATTATTCAATGTTTATGCTCTTAGATTATTCCTAAAACATGACTTTAGTATACAATGTTGATTCAATTATGATTTATTCCATAACATAATGTTATTACCTTTTTATTCAACTACTCCGTAGTTGATGTTCGTTGAATTCCAAATTACCTTGAAACTTATCCAAACCAAACTTACTTGGGTGAGGACTTGTATTCTAAATACTGAGGTGAACAACCCTATTATTAGGGGATAACTTATGTATGGCATTGAAATGTTTGTGCACAATACATTGTACGAAGGGCTGATCCCCCTAAGTACGAGGAGTCCCTATAGTCTTATGATGGTTAAAGTTTAAGTTGACAGATTACTTATAAATATGGACATTGTTCGTGGTCTTATGACCCTCAAATATATGATTCAGATTTTGATTATCATTGATAGAACCTATTGTTAAGTTCTATTGAGCCAATTAGTTGGTAATTGTTGTAAAGTTTTATTCATTATTATTTCAAGTGAGCATTGTTGGCTCACTCTTGTTTATATAATTATTACAACTAAAGTTGAGAAGGTCGATGTACCTAGCACCGTAAAGGAAAGGGAAAGATGAATAAGTATTGAAGACTTGTAATCATGTTGACATTTTGTTGTCAGACTTTATTTTGATTAATGTAATGAAGTTATTTAATTTTTCTCATATGAATGGTTGTATTTAAAGGTAAGATAACTTGGGAGATTTTTATTATTGTAATCCTTTAATTTTTATTATGATTGGGTAAGATATAAATGTTTTTATTAAGTGAACACCAAATCTTGAGGGAATGAAGTACCCGGATTTTGGGGTGTCACAAGTTGGTATCAAAGCTTTAGGTTATGAACCTTAGGTGGGGGAAAAGCCTTAGGAAGTAACCTTTGAAAAGATAGTGGAGATAAACTCTTATCGAGTTTTAAGGAAGAAGTAATAAAGCACTTATGTGCTTATGTGATTACAATTTGTGTGCTCGTGAGTGTCGAGTAGTAATGATTAGGACTGAGCAAAAAACGAGTATAACCGAATTACCGAATCGAAATAATTTACCGAAAAATTTCTAAAAATTCGGTTATTTTTAATATTTTGGTTATATTCATTTTTTTTACGGTTTTCAGTTTGTTTGTACGGGTATTATTTTTGGGTTATTCGGTTAAACCGAATAACCGAACAAAGTCATTTCTCACGAACTTTGCACCTTCCTTCTCTTCCTCCCATTTTCTCTCTCCACTAATCACAGATTCACAAGCACATAATTGTCCACTTGTCCTCCACTTGAACCTTAATATCCCCCAATTTCAGCCCATCCATATCAATGATGAAGTCTTGGATCTCAGCCTTCAACCCTCAGATCGGCGGTGGCGGAGTCATCCAGGATCGGTGGTGTTGTTGACCAACCCTCAGATCTTCCCTCAACCCTCAGATCTGTTGTTGTTACTTGAGATTGGACACCAACCCTCAGATCTGATATGAGAAGACAGAGAGACTCAAACTACGCACACACCAGAGATGGCAGGGAATGATGGAGTAGGAGCTAAAGATGATTATACCCCTATAAATCAATCCATTCCTTCCGGTGAAGAGACCGTCTGAACTGACATTCGTCGCTTCTGGACACCGCCTGTACAAATATTCGGGATGCGGAGCTAATTCAAGGAGAGAACTTTAATCTTTTTAATGCTATGTCTGCTTTAGAGATAATGGACCCAAAGATGGATTTAGGTATTGTTTGTAGATATTATTATGTTGATGAAGCCATTGAGAGTGGTGCTGCTCCGGTACCTGTGAGTTTGGATAAAACTGGTGATGTTCAATGTATCATTAACATCATGGATCATCTTCTAGCATATGAGGCAACTTGGCATAAGGGTCATTCACTGGCGTAAACTTTTTTCTCTTGCATCATTACTATATTACCATATTCTTATTCCAGAGTCATTCGGGCAACCTGCAATTCTATTGTTTTAATATTTCCATCTTCGATTTTGAGGCCTTTGCTGTGGACATAATCTTCATCTTGCTGATATTACTTTATGCAAATTTGCAAGCAATCAAATTTGGTTATTAACCGATTAACCGAATAATTTATTCGGATATTCGGTTATCGTATATTTCGGTTAGTAATTCAGATACTTAAAATAGTTGAATTTCAGTTTTCGGTTATACCCGAAATGCTTATTCAGCTCGGTTAATAACTGAATGATCACTCCTAGTAATGATTAGTAATTAAAACTTAAAATTTTTGTTGTCAGGATGACTAATGTAGGAGAATCCAGTCGGGCTAGGGAGGAAGGACCTCAGATGCCTATAGAGGAGGAGTCTCGTGATATTCACGTGGTTTGGGAACAACTACTTCCACGGGAGTCAACTCCGTTGGTCATAGTGGTTGAGCAGGAGGGTTTACGTGATGAGGATGATGATGTGGAAACGGATGAAGAGGATCCCGTCGAGCTGCCACAATCGAATGAGGATGATGAGGAGGAGGAGGAAGAGATTCCACTGAACTCGATAGCTGCTCATATGTACGATGAAGTATACAACCGCAATGTGGAACTTCAGGATACCGTCGAGGAGTTAGAAGAGATAGTAGCTGAACAACAGACCTCGATGGCACAGAAGGACGACGAGATCCAGGATCGAGAGGAACGTCTTAGTAATGTCGAAGAAAAGCTAGTCCATATTGAAAGAGAGAATGAACAACTAACCGAGGAGATCGCAGAACTGAAGAACAAGCTAAAGGAAGAATCTACTAAGAGGGAAAATGTCGAAGACGCATACGAGGAAGCTTATCAATGAGCCAGAATAGCAGAGAGAGATGCACAAGCAAAAAGGATGAAGATGGAGGAGATGAATATCGTATTTAACACCGTGATTAACCGAGCTAAAGATTGGGTCATGGGTTATCCAATTCAGTTTGAGACGCTGCCATCGTTCATATTAGATTGCAGAACAATGTTCCGGATTATAGAGGAAGAGCGTCATAAGGCTACGCAGTATCTTAGTAGGACATCGTAGGGAATGTACCTGATATACGATTAATAAAATGTTAAATAATATGTAAATCCCAAGTGTTATGTAACCTATGGGATATTATGATGATGTTATCCTAGAACTTTAGTAGTTTAGGAAAGTAATGTAATAGCAGTGATGCTATTGTTCTTATGTTTTTCAAAAAGATTATGAATGAATAAAAGTTATTATTTTATTTTATTCAAAGTGTTATGTGTTAAGTGATGATTTCTTTTATGAGATGCAAGTTAAGTAGAAAATACTTAAAAGAATTGAGAAACAATGTAAAGAGAATATTTTAACAGAAAATGCCTCCAAGACGTCAACCCTGACAAAGAACCGCTGAGGGAACTACCAATAACGACAACGTCGAAGCTAACCCTGTTCAGAAGCTAGTGACGTTACTGACGGGTGCATTGCAGAATCAATCGCAGAATCAGGCTACAACTTTTAAGGGATTCAAGACGGTTAGACCACCAGAATTCTGTGGGTCCATGAATCCAGTTGAGGCACAAACCTAGATCATAGAGATAGAGAAAGTTTTCGATGTTGCGAGAGTAGGGGAGGATTAGAAGACTATTTTTGCAATATTCATGTTGAAAGCAGAGGCTAGTTATTGGTGGTAGGCCAATAAAACTCGAGGAGGACAAGGGGTTATGACTTGGGATAGGTTTAAGCAGATATTCTTCAAGACTTATTTCCCAGAGAGTTAGAAGAGTCAGCTGGAGGTGTAGTTTTTAGAACTGAAATAGGGATCAATGACGGTATCGGAGTATGCCGCAAAATTCAACGAGTTGGCGAGGTTTGCGCCTATATAAAGTCAGCACAAATGAATGCAAGGCTAAGAGGTTTGAACAGGGACTGAAACCTTGGTTGTACAGTAGGGTCTCCATGTTCTAGCTGAAGACATTTACATCTATTATAATGGAGAAAGCAATTCTCGCTGGAGGTGGAATGGAAATGTGGGTGCTGGAAATCAGCAGGGTAACCAGCAGAATAAGAAGTTCAAAGCATGTGCTACCTACGGGAAGTTTCACAAGGGTATATGCTTAATGGGGAAACGAGTATGCTTTAATTATGGCCTGGAGGGTCACATCGCCCCAAATTGCAATCAACCCAAGAAGAATGTTTACTTCACGTGCGGGTCCAAGGATCACTTTGCTCGTGAATGCCCTAAAAAAAAGCTGGGGAGACAACAGGAAGCAAAAGAGTTAGCAGTGGAGATACATGGGCCATTGTTGGACCAACGACATCAAACAAACCCACAACCAGAACGTTCAACATGACTGTGCAAGATGATATGCAATCAAAGGATGTTGTGTCAGGTATTATCCCAATCAATGATATTGATGCTTATGTATTATTTGATTCGGGTGCTACTTGCTCATTTATATCTGATGAATTTTGTAAGAGGTTAGGATTGCCTAGTGAAGTAATGAATTTCCCTTTAAAAATAGAAATTCCAAATAAAGAAGTAATTCCTGTTAGGTTCGTATACAAGAACTGTAGGGTGAATATTAAGGGAAATATCATGATGGTAGATTTAATTCTGATAAAACTTGGAGAGTTTGATGTTATTTTGGGAATTGATTGGCAGTTCAGTTATGGAGCGATAATTGATTGCCAAAAGAAATGTGTAAACCTTATGACTCCGTCAAAGGTAGTTTTCTATGATAGAAAATCGCCTAGACATGCGAGATGTCTGATGATTATGCAAGCCAAGAAGTTGTTCAGTCAAGGCTGTGTGGCTTATTTAGCTTACATAGTCGATACTCAGAAGAAGGGTGTGAAACTGGAAGAGATACCAGTGGTGAGGAAATTTGTAGATATGTTTTCGGAGGATTTGTCAGGACTTTCGCTTGACAGAGAGATTGAGTTCGTGATCGACTTAGCGCCAGGAACAGCCCCGATAACGAAGGCCCCGTATAGAATGGCTCCGGTAGAGATGAAGGAACTAATAGTACAACTACAAGAACTGTTAGATAAGAAGTATATTCAACCAAGCGTATCACCGTGTGGAGCACCGGTGTTATTCGTGAAAAAGAAGGATGGGTCAATGCGTCTTTGCATTAATTATAGAGAATTGAACAAAGTCACTATTAAGAATAAATATACATTGCCAAGACTAAATGACTTTTTTGATCAATTGAAGGGTGCTAGATACTTCTCGAAAATAGATTTGAGAAGTGGGTATCACCAATTGAAAGTAAGAATAGAGGATGTACCGAGAACGACATTCAAAACTCGATATGGACATTACGAGTTTCTGGTGATGTCTTTTGGTTTGACCAATGCCCCTGCTGTATTCATGGATTTGATGAATAGGGTGTTTAAACCATTCTTAGATAAGTTTGTGGTGGTATTTATCGACGACATTCTAGTGTACTCTAAATCTCAAGAAGAACACGTGGAACATTTACGCTTGACGTTGGAGACACTAAGAAAGGAAAAGTTGTACGCGAAATTCTCTAAGTGTGAATTTTGGCTAGATCGTGTACAATTTCTTGGGCATGTGATTGACAAAGACGGAATTTC
This sequence comes from Panax quinquefolius, assembly GCA_020205615.1. Taxonomy (NCBI): domain Eukaryota; kingdom Viridiplantae; phylum Streptophyta; class Magnoliopsida; order Apiales; family Araliaceae; genus Panax; species Panax quinquefolius. Next base: position 440,298 of record JAINUW010000591.1, on the reverse strand, counting down.
AGTGTATCCATCAAAAGTTGAAGCCGTAATCAATTGGGAACAACCAAGAACACCTTCGGAGGTGAGGAGTTTCTTGGGACTGGCCGGTTATTATAGACGATTTATTCAAGATTTTTCCAAGATAGCCACTCCGTTAACAAATTTGATAAGGAAAGCTGTAAAATTTGTTTGGACGAAAAAGTGTGAAGAAAGATTTGAAGAAGAAGTTAAGTATGGAACCTGTATTATCATTACCAGATAATACAGGAAACTTTATGGTGTATAGTGATGCCTCACATAAAGGATTGGGTTATGTTCTTATGCAGAATGGAAAAGTTATTGCATATGCATCAAGACAACTAAAGGACTACGAGAAAGGGTACCCAACTCATGATTTAGAGTTGGCTACAGTAGTATTTGCTTTGAAGATATGGAGACACTGTCTTTATGGAGAAGAATGTGAGATTTACACAGACCATAAGAATCTGAAGTATATTTTCACTCAGAAGGACCTTAACATGTGTCAAAGAAGATGGATGGAATTGATAAAAGATTACGATTGTGAGATCTTTTATCAACCAGGCAAAGCGAATGTGGTTGCAGATGCTTTAAGCAGGAAAGGTAGGGAAAAGTTGATGTTGATAACCACTTAGGAGGAGCTTATTTCAACAATGACAAAGCTAGAGTTGGAAATAAAATTTCCAAAAGAATTCGATGAACGGCTATTCCAAATGGAAGCTATTCCAACTTTGGTGGACAAGGTAAAGAATGCTCAACTACAGGATGATAAATATGGGAAAATCAAAGAGAAAGTGGTTGAGAGTAGTGATGTGAAATACAAGATTGATACCGAAGGGTTACTAAGATTCGAGGGAAGAATTTGGGTTCCAGCTGTACCAGATATTAAAGAAGAAATCTTGACCGAAGATTATAACTCAAGATACTCAATTCATTCGGGAAGTACGAAGATGTATCAAGATTTACGATGTCATTTTTGGTGGCCAAACATGAAAAGAGATGTCGCAGAATGTGTCGCGAAATGTTTGACATGTCAAAGAGTCAAGGCCGAGCATCAAAGACCAAGCGGATTACTTCAACCGTTAGAAATACCAGAATGGAAATGGGAACACATCACAATGGATTTTGTGGTGGGTCTTCCAACTACTCAGAGAGGATGTGATGCGATTTGGGTGATAGTGGACAGACTGACAAAATTAACACAATTTTTGCCAATAAAGATTAGGTTCAATCTTGATCAGTTGGCAAGGCTGTACGTTAAAGAGATCGTTTTGAGACATGGAGTGCCAGTGTCAATTGTGTCAAATAGAGATCCATGATTCACGTCAAACTTCTGGAAGAGACTACAAGAATGTATGGGAACACAGTTGAGAATGACTACGGCATATCATCCACAAATAGATGGCCAAATTGAATGAACAATCGAGACATTGGAAAATATGCTTAGGGCGTGCATCATGGATTTCAAAGGGAGTTGGGATGAACATTTACCATTGGTGAAATTTTCCTACAACAACAGTTACCACGCCAGCATCGGCATGCCGCCTTACGAAGCATTATACGGTAGGAAATGCAGAACTCCACTATGCTGGGATGAAATCGGTGAACGTCAATTGTTAGGACCGAAACTGGTACAACAAACTGCTGAGGTTGTCAAACTCATCAGGACAAGATTGGTAGTTGCTCAAGACAGATAGAAGAAGTATGCTGATCAACACAGACAAAATCGTGCATTCGACGTAGGAAATTTTGTATTCTTAAATGTTTCTCCTTGGAAGGGGAAAATTCATTTCGATAAAAAGGGAAAGCTATGCATGAGGTTTATTGGACCCTTCGAAGTGCTGCGAAGAGTAGGAGAAGTGGCTTATAAGGTAGCTCTACCTCTAAAGTTGGAAAACATTCATAATGTTTTTCATGTTTCGGTGTTACGACCGTATAAACCCGATTACAAACATGTGATCGAGTGCGAACCATTGCAGTTTGATAAGGACTTGTCCTATGAAGAGATTCCTATCCAGATAGTTGACAGGAAAGAATAGGTGCTCAGGAATAAAGTTATACCTTCTATGAAGGTGATATGGAGGAACCACAATTCTGAAGAAGCTACGTGGGAACTCGAAGATAAAATGACGAAAGATTACCCTGAGTTATTTGTTTAATTTGTTTCTTTGATTCTGGGGATAGAATCTTTGTAAGTAGGGAAGAATGTGACGAATGATTTGTTTGAGTTGTGATTCTGAAGACAGAATCCTTGTAAGGAGGAAAGGATGTAACAATTCAGAATTTTAATTGTAATTTTTTTAAATATTTATTGAATTATATTAATATTTAATGGATGTGTTTATTGTTGAATAAATATTGTTTTGATTTGAATTGGTTAATTATTTGTTAAATAAATAATTAATGTGTTAAGGAGATAATGTTCTAATTTAATTTAATAATTTAATTAGAGAGTTGATAGGGATTAAATGGATTATTATAGTGTTTTAATTTAATTTGGTAAATAAAGTGTGACCATAAACTATATTATAAAAGGAGTTATTAAAATAAATTAAAGGAGTTTAATTTAGTTTTGCCAAACAAGACTTAAAGATATTAAGTCTTTAATTTTTAAAGAGTTTTGCCAAACAGAGTCTTATGGCTTTTGGATTTTTGGATTTTGAATTATAATAATATAAATAAAATATATTTATAACCTATACGTTATATTTGGTAACTGATATTATTTATTAGGTTCATTATGACCATATCCGTTTTTTTTATTTTACGCTTGGTTATCAGTTTGGTATTGTTACGTATTCTATTCTAGTTATTTGCTAAACCTGAGTCTAAGAAGAAAGAAAAGAAAAATTACAGAGAATTGAGAGTGATCAGAGAGAATTGAGAGGAGAAAGGTGATGTGAATTTCAAGTATTCTAGCAAGGATTTCTTAAGCAAGAAAAGGTATTTTTCATAACCTTAATGCAATATATATATAAATATATATATATATATATATATATATATATATATATATATATATATATATTTTTACGACATAATTTTCTTGAGTTCAATTGTGGTATAAAGTCTATATACAATTTTTTGAAATCCATATTTTTATAAATTGGTTATGAGATTTTATGTATAGTATGATGATGATAGTATAACTAGCATATATATATATATATATATATATATATATATATATATATATATATATATATAAATTATAAATTATTTATGCAAGAAAGAAATTGGTTTTTACGGTGAATATGTAAGACCCCAACTTTTATGAATAAAGATTAATTTTTCTCAAAATATATTTTTGAATATTATGGTGTGGATTTGATATAATGTTATAGTTGTGGGTATTATTTATAAAATTTGCAAAGTAAGCAAATGGTTATATAATATTCGAGTGGTCAGGGAATATTCGTACGACGACACAATCATTGGTGGACCCCACAACAGAAGTATTGTCGTAGTTAGAAAATGACATAATTATCTTTTTATATTAAAAATGGCAAAAGTTTTACCGTTAAACTGTTGAACTACCCGGTGGTAAAAGTACGATGTATGGCGTGGTTGGTATTGATTATTGATTATTGATGCTACGTGAGAAGTCACCGCTTATACTCAATTATTGCTATAGGAATGGCTTTTAATATCTTTCATATTATTGATTCAATTATTGTCACAGTATCATCTGCATAATATTTTATATTATTAAATCAATAATTGAGACGACAAAGTTATTCATATTATTATTTGCAATATTGACAATGTCTAGAAAGTTCTGTCAATGAGAGGTTTGGTCACCTAATTGCGCACCAATAGGGAGAAATCCTTATCGGAAAGCCCCCTCTTTCTTTGGAATGATCTGGTTGTTAAATATTGTGAGTTATAATATTAATGATGAATAAGTTCGTGTTGATTAAAGATGAAATTGATATTTCTATTATGTTGGGATTATTAGTGTTGGTGGAAATCGACATCTATTTCGATAATAATGGATGTTTGGAGGTTATATTGACTAATCAGGTAATTAATCGGATAAATGAACAATTAATTGCTATTAATTCACATGCTTATAACTATTTGTTCAAATGTGTGTACTACTATTTCACATGCATGTACTATTAGGGGAGGTGGTGCAAGATTGATAATACTTGCATGACTAAATTAAAAATGGAGGTATAAATGAAGATACTATACTGTAATTATTTTTTTCACATGATTGTAATATTGATTCACATGATTGTACTATTGATTCACAAGATGTACTATTAGGGGAGGTGGTGCAAGTTTGATAATACTTGCAAGACTAAATTAAAAATGAAGGAAAAAATGAAGGTATTATACTGTAATATTTCAAGCCCCAAAACGTGCAATTATCAAAACTATGTTTTCCTATAAATAGAAGCTCATTCTTCTTTCATTCTCACCAATTCACTAAGACTTATAAGAGCAATTATAGAAAGAGAAGCTATAGAGAGAGAAGCTTTAGAGAGAAAGTAGAAGAGAAGTCTGCTACCTCACTATTCCAGTATCCAGTCTTCTTCTGAGGTAAGGGATATTATTTTTTTCCAGTATTCATAAGGAATAATATTTTCTTCCATACTCTGTAGTATGTGAGTAATATTATTTCGTCTCGTATTCCTCATTATACCCTCATTTTGTTAAAGTATTACTTCTATACTCCATCAAATTAGTAGAATATCCTTGAAATTTGCGCTTCATCTAGTATCGTTTCACAAGGATATTTTCTACACATTCTTGTTAAATTTTAGGTTTTCATGTCGGAGTATTGTCCATGAGTAGTATTCATTTTTACGGTACTATTCACAAAATACTATTCACGGGGTACTATTCACAGGTACTGTTCATAAAGTACTATTCATGGGGTACTATTCTCGAAGTACTATTCACGGGGCACTATTCACTCGGGTACTATTCACCCGGGGGATTATTCATGACAAAACTTGATTTCTTTGCTATCCAAATCAATTTTGATACAATATTATTCTTGAATTTTACCCCACAAAGCAGTATCATGTTGACAATTTGGACAATATTGAATTCTAGATAAATTAAATTATAAATCTTTAAATATTTATCCTTTGTTTACTTTTAATTGAATTCTTATATCATTGTCATCATCCTCATGCTTATATTATGATAAAAGTCATATGTGGCTTACGTGCATAGATGTACTATTGATTGGTATGATTATGACCAGGGATCATTCGGTATAATAATGACCTGTAATGTTACAAATGATGTGATAAAAGTCCTCATTGGCCTGTAGTGCATTGATGGACAGTTGTTGGTATGATTATAACCAGGGATTATTCGGTATAATCATGACCATTGATGATTACATGAATATCCTTGGCCCGTAGAGCAGGGATGATTTGATGATGTGGTTTATTTATTAAGCTGAGTCTTAGGGATAAAATTGATGATAAACTTTTTAAATCATAGACGATAGTAGATATCATGCTCTACTTGACTCTTCTAATGAATTGCTTGTTCCGCTGCAGTTAAACTTGATGTTTATTATATTTTATCAGTTTAACACTATTGAAGGATAACGATAATTTATTCTGCATTATCTTAGTCAAAATATTTCTTACTTGGCTAGTTGAGCTCACCCTTTGTTTTCATTGTTCTTTTCAGGAAATGAGAATATAGCTGGGACTAGTCGGGGAACAGGGGGACGGTCCAGATGTTTGCATTAGTAGTCCTCACTATTCAGTGAAATTGTGTGATAATAAATGTATTGAGGATTCTATTTGAGTTTGAATACTGTCTAGAAGACAATATTCGTATTACAACTCTCAACTTGTGTTTTGTCATATTTTACACGACAGTTGTATAATTAAGTTGTATTTGAATTTTATACCATGTATTTGGCGACTCAGAATGGGTGATGTATACCTATTTTGGGGGCGTCACAGTTGGTATCAAAGCTTAGGGATATGATCCTCGGTGAGATGTGAGACAAGAACTAGGAGGGGAGAGACGGGGAATTCCTTCACTAGTATGACCTACCTAAGTTTATTTGGTATTTAATTGGTCGGTCAGAGTATAGGGATAATATGTGACATGTCAATTAACCCTTGTTTTGTGATAGTATTTGATAATGGCATCCAAAAATGTTGAGATAAGCAATGAAGCACATGAGACCGTTGAGTCACCAACGATCAATATCCAAGATAATGTGCATCAAGATGATAATAATCCTTAGGAAAACAACAACGCTGACAAAATAATGAACGATGGGATGTTCAGAGGCTTTATGCAATTCATGCAACAACAGGCGAGAACGACTCCTGTTCAAAATGCAGGTAGAAATACTGGCAACTCTCGGACGGTCACCGCTAAACAATTCAAGGAGCTGGGACCACCGGAGTTTATTGGAGAGCCAAAACCACTTAAGACAGAGACGTGGATAAAGCAGATCACCAAGATATTTGATGTCTTGGGATGCTCGGAGGAGCAAAAGGTTCCCTTTGCCACCTTTATGTCGTGAAGAGAGGCAGATTACTGGTGGGAATCGGTAAAGCGTACTCAACCTGCCGCACTGAAGATGTCTTGGGAGAAGTTCCAAGAACTGTTCAACGACAAGTACTTTCCCAAAAGTATTTGTCACATGAAGGAGGTAGAGTTCGTCAAGCTAGAGCAGAATAATATGACCGTGTCACAGTACGAAGCTATGTTTATCGAGTTGTCACGGTTTGCGTCCCACTTGGTTGATAATGAGGAGAGAATGAAGCGGATGTTTCTAAGAGGTTTGAAACCCGAGATACGTCAATACTTCATTTCTCACAAACTGTGTTTGTATTCAGATGTTGTAAATAGGGCTCAGTTATTGGAGCGCGATAACGAGTCAACCCAACTAAGAGAGAGCAACCAACAAAATGATAATACCAGTGGTAGCAGTCATCAAAGCGGTGACAACAAATGTGGAGGGAATCAATATGCTAGAAATGGTAACCACTTCGGTGGTAATCATGGCCAAGATAATAGAAATGGAAATTTCAAGAAGAGGAGATTAAACAATGATGGTAAGACGTCATCACGACTACCTGTTGTTAGGGAAGGGGAATGACAACCAATCGTATATTACAAATGTGGAGTGGGAGGGACATATCAGTCCGAACTGTACGCAGAAATCCAAAGTGTATTATAATTGCGGAATAGAAGGTCACCTTGCCTGATTTTTTCGTGCACCGAAGTATAGTCTAGTTGGGATGGAGGCATCAAAGGCCGTCCCATACAAGACAAATCGGTAGTTCAAGGGAAAGCGTTTTTCGTAACCTCCCAAAAAACGAGGAATTCGAACGAGGTGATCACAGGTAAGCTAATCATAAACTCTAGCGAACTCTATACCTTATTTGATACCGGTTCTACCCATTCTATTATTTCTCCTACTTGCGCTCAACGTTTAAATTTAACTCTGGAGAAACTAGACTTTGACTTATCTGTTGAAACTCCATTGGGAGAAACCTTCATTACATCCACTGTTTATAAGTATTGTTTGGTTCAAATGGTGCCCTCACATTACCTGCCGATCTTATTTCCTTAAAAATACTTACATTTGATGTGATTTTAGGGATTGATTGGTTAACTACTCGTCATGCAAAAAATTGATTATTTTTGTAAGGTTGTTAGCTTTCATATTCCTAACCAACCTATTATGTGAATTCAAGCAACCAAACCACTAAAGTCAATCACTGTCATATCAAGCCATAAAGCTATTCATTTATTAAAAAGTGGATGTCAAGCTTTCTTAGCCCATGTCACATATTTAAACAAAAATACATCAGATTTGAAAGATATTTCTATTGTTAATAAATTTTCTGACGTATTCCCCGAAGAACTTCATGGCCTACCTCCGGAGCGTGAAATTGAGTTTGGTATCGACCTTGAACTCGGTACTAAACTCATTTCCAAAGCCCCATATAGAATTGCTCATATTGAACTTCAGGAGTTAAAAACTCAACTGCAGGAATTGTTAGACATCGGTTTCATTCGACCTAGTACTTCTCCTTGGGGTGCTCCTGTTCTATTCCTGAAGAAGAAAGATGGAAGTATGCGACTTTGTATTGATTATCGGGAGTTGAATCATGTCACCATCAAAAATAGGTACCCGTTGCCTCACATTGATGACCTGTTTGACCAGTTGCAAGGCGCCAAATTCTTTTCAAAGATCGATCTTCATTTTAGATATCATCAGTTCAAGATTAAAACTAGTTGTAAGACCCCAACTTTTATGAATAAAGATAAATTTTCTATAAACATCATTTTTGAATATTAAGGAGTGAATTTGATATAATGTTATAGTTGTGGGTAATATTTATAAATTTTGCAAAGTACGCAAGTTGTTATATAATATTCGATTGGTCAGAGAATATTCGTTTTAACAGGAAATATTCGTACGACGGTACAATCATTGGTGGACCCCACAACGTAATTATTGTCGGAATGAGAAAACGGTAAAAATATCTTTTTATAAAAATAACGACAAAAGTTTTACCGTTAACTGTTGAAATAACCGATGTTAAAAATACAATAATACGCGTGGTTGCATAGTAGTACACAATATTGATTATGATGCTTACGTGAGAAGTCACTCAGTTTTACTCAATTATTGTTATAGTAATTGTTGCATAGTATCTCATGTTATTTGATTCAATTATTGTCAATATTTTATATATTATTAAATCAATAATTGAGATGACAAGTTATTCTAATTATTATATGCATAATTAACAATGTCTAGAAAGTTCTGTCGAGGAAAGGGGTTTGGTCACCTAATTGCGTGCCAATAGGGAGAAATCCTTATTGGAAAGCCCCCTCATTCCTGAAAACGATCTGGTTGTTAATATTGAAAGTTATAATAATATGAATAAATGTTGTAAAAAATATTGAGGGGATTTTTATAAAGTATTTGTTGTAATTTTTGGCGTATTTTATGGACTCCCATTTACCAATTTTTCAAAATAATTAATAGAAAATTATTTAATATAATAAAGGTGGGGGCCACATGTGGGGCCCGTATATGTTGAAAATCTAATTTTGGAAATGGGGGAGGGGTGTAGTTACGTAGGAAGAAGGAAAGGTAATATTATATATATAAGTATTATATTATATATATATATATATATATATATATATATATATATATATATATATGTGATGGAAATGGTCAGGGAGAAAAAAATGAAATGGTTTCCGAGGGAATTGGGGGAGGGAAGGTAGTAACGTATAACAACTATAAATATATATATATATATATATATAAATATATTTTATAAGTTTTGTTTTTTATGAAAAATAGAATATATTATATTATATATAAATTTATTTGTTTTACTTGAATTTGATATTATTATTTTTTTTTTAAATTCCACGTTTAGAAAAAAAATTGATCCGTGAAAGTTTTGTATTGTGCAGTCCGTGATTTTAATTTCTAAATAGTATCCTTCCATTCTCCTATAAATAGGATGCTTAGTTAGAATTGAAAATCACACCAAAATCAGAGAATTCTTCTTCTATAATATTGAGCGTATTTCTTTAGAGTTTAAAGAAACTTTGAGCGTAAAACACAGTATAAGTTTTCTTCAAGAATATCCCCGCCCTACCAGTCAGAATACTCTTCTTTTCAAGATAAGGGATGTTATTTTTGTTCAATATTCGTATAAAATAATATTTTCTTTCATACTCTATAGTATGTAAGTAATATTATTTCGTTTCAGATTCCGAATTCTATACTCACTTTGTTAAAGTTTTGGCTTCTATACTCCATGAAATTAGTAGAATATCATTGATATTTGCGCTTCATCCAGTATCTTTTCATGAAAATATTATTCTGAGCATTCTTGATTAGTTTTAACTTTTTTATGTTGGGGTACTATTCACGAGGTTACGATTCCCGAAGTTACTATTCACGAGTATTATTCACTCGATTACTATTCACCCGGGGTACTATTCATGACAAAAATTGATTTCTTTTTGGTCCAAATCATTTTTGATATAATATTTTTCTTTAATTTTACTCCACAAAGCAGTATCATGTTGACAATTTGGACATTATTGAATTCTGGATAAATTAAATTATAAATCTTTAGAATTTATCCTATACTTTCTTTTAATTGAATTCTTATATCATTGTCATCATCTTCATGCTTATATTGTTATGAAAGTCATCTGTGGCCTATAGTGCATAGATGCACTTGGAATGATTATAACCAGGGATTATTCGGTATAATCATGACCGTAATGTTACAAATGATGTGGTAAAAGTCCTCATTATCCCGTAGTGCATTGATGGGAAGTTGTTGGCATGATCATGACCATTGATGAATACACGAATATCCTTGGCCCATAGTGCATGGATAATTTGTGGTCGTGATACTAATGAATATCCTTGGGCGTAGTGCAAGGGTTATTCAATGATGTGGATTATTTATTAAGCTGAGTCTCAGCAATAAAAGTGATGAAAAATCTTTTAAATAATAAAAGATAGTAGATTTTATACTCTACTTGACTCTTCTAATGGATTGCTTGTTCCGCTGCAGTTAAACTTGATGTTTATTATATTTTATCAGTTTAACATTGTTGAAGGCTAACGATAAATTATTCTGCATTATCTTATTCATAATATTTCTTACTGGGCTAGTTGAGCTCACCCTTTGCTTTCATTGTTCTCTTCAGAAATGAGAATATAGCTGGAACTAGTCGGGGACGGAGTGACGGTCCAGATGTTTGCATTAGTAGTCCTCACTATTTTGTGAAATAGTGTGATAATAAATGTATCGATGACTTATTTTGGGTTTGAATACTGTCTAGAAGATAATATTTGTACTCACAGCTCATGTTGTATATTCAAGTTTGTATTTGTATTATGTACCATGTATTTGGCGACTCAAAATGGGTGATGTATACCTATTTTGGGGGCGTCATAGTTGGCATCAAAGCTTAGGGATATGATTCCTTGCTGAGACGTGAGACAAGAACTAGGAGGGGAGAGATGGGGAATTCCTTCGCTAGTATAACCTACCTAAGTTTATTTTGTATTTAATTGGTCGGTCGGAGTATAGGAATAATATGTGACATGTCAATTAACCCTTGTTTTATGGCAGTATTAAAAAATGACATCCGAGAATGTTTTGAATAACAATGGAGCACAGGACACCGTTGAATCACCAACGATCAATAACCAGGAAAATGTGCATAAGGAAGGAAACAATCCTCATACAAACAATAACACCGACGAAATGATGAACGATGGAATGTTCAGAGGCTTTCTGCAATTCATGCAACATCAGGCAAGAGAAACTCCTATCCAAAATGCAGGTGGAAACACTGGCAACTCTCGGACGGTCACCGCTAAGCAGTTCAAGGACCTGGGACCACCAGAGTTTATTGGAGAGCCAAAACCACTTAAGGCGGAGACGTGGATAAAGTAGATCACCAAGATATTTGATATCTTGGGATGCTCCGAGGAACAAAAGGTTCCTTTTGCCACCTTTATGTTGCAAGGAGAGGAAAATTACTGGTGGGAATCGGTAAAGCATACTCAACCTGCAGCACTGAAGATGTCTTGGGAGAAGTTTTAAGAACTATTCAACAACAAGTACTTTACCAAAAGTATTCGTCACATGAAGGAAGTAGAGTTCATCAAGCTGGAGAAAAATAATATGACCGTGTCGCAGTACGAAGCTAAGTTTACCGAGTTGTCCCGGTTTGCGTCCCACTTGGTTGATAATGAGGAGAGAATGACGCGGATGTTTCTAAGAGGTTTGAAAACCGAGATACGTCAATATCTAATTTCTCATAAACTGTGTTTGTATTCAGATGTTGTAAATAGGGTTCAGTTATTGGAACGCGATAACGAGTCAACCCAACCAAGAGAAAGCAGCCGGCAAAATGATAATACTAGTGGTAGCAGTCATCGAAGTTGTAAGAGCCCAACTTTTATGAGTAAAGATGAATTTTCGATAGATATAATTTTTGAATATTATGGAATGAAATTGATATAATTTTATAGTTGTGGTTAATATTTATAAATTTTGCAAAGTACGCAAGTTGTTATATAATATTCGATTGGTCAGGGAATATTCATTTTAACAGGGAATATTCGTACGACGGTGCAATCATTGGTGGACCCCACAACGTAATTATTGTCGGAATGAGAAAACGACAAAAATACTTTATGAAAATAACGGCGGAAGTTTTACCGTTAACTGTTGAAATAACCGTTGTTAAAAGTACAATAATACGCATGGTTGCATAGTAGCACACGGTATTGATTATTGATGCTTACGTGAGAAGTCACTTAGTTTTACTCAATTATTGTTACAGTAATTGTTGCATAGTATCTCACGTTATTTGATTCAATTATTGTCAATATTTTCTATATTATTAAATTAATAATTGAGATGGCAAGTTAATCTAATTATTATATGCATAATTAACAATGTCTAGAAAGTTGTGTCGAGGAAAGGGGTTTGGTCACCTAATTGCGCGCCAATAGGGAGAAATCCTTATTGGAAAGCCCCCTTTTTCCTGGGAACGATCTGGTTGTTAATATTGCAAGTTATAATAATATGAATAAAGGTTGTTAAAAATATTGAAGGGATTTTTATAAAGTATTTGTTATAATTTTTGGTGTATTTTATGGACTCTCATTTACCCATTTTTCAAAATAGTCAGTAGAAAATTATTTAAAATAATAAAGGTGGGGCCCACATGTGGGGGCCACATGTGGGGCCCATATATGTTGAAAATCTGATTTTGGAAATGGGGAGAGGTGTAGTTACGTAGGAAGGAGGAAAGGTACTATTATATATATATATATATATATATATATATATATATATATATAAGTTTTATATATATATATATATATACATGTGATGGAAATGGTCAGAGAAAAAAATGAAATGGTTTGCCGTGGAATTGGGGAGGAAGGTAGTAACGTTATAACAACGGTAATATATATATATATATATATATATATATATATATATATATATATATAATATATTTTATAAGTTTTGTTTTTATGAAAAATAGAATATATTATATTATATATAAATTTATTTGTTTTACTTGAGTTTTATATTATTATTTTTTTTAAAAATTCCACGTTTAGAAAAAAATTTGATCCGTGAAAGTTTTGTCTTTATGCGGTCAAGTGATTTTAATTTCTAAATAGTATCCTTCCATTCTCCTATAAATAGGATGCTTAGTTAGAATTGAAAATCACACCAGAATCAGAGAATTCTTCTTCTATAATATTGAGCGTATTTCTTTAGAGTTTAAAGAAACTTTGAGCGTAGAACACAGTATAAGTTTTCTTCAAGAATATCCCCGCCCTACCAGTCGGAATACTCTTCTTTTCAAGGTAAGGGATGTTATTTTTGTTCAATATTCGTAGAAAATAATATTTTCTTTCATACTCTATAGTATGTAAGTAATATTATTTCGTTTCAGATTCTGAATTCTATACTCATTTTGTTAAAGTTTTGGCTTGGCTTCTATACTCCATGAAATTAGTAGAATATCCTTGATATTTGCGCTTCATCCAGTATCTTTTCATGAAAAAATTATTCTGAACATTCTTGATAAGTTTTAACTTTTTCATGTTGGGGTACTATTCACGAGGTTACTATTCCCGAAGTTACTATTCACGAGTATTATTCACTCGGTTACTATTCACCCGAGGTACTACTCATGTCAAAAATTGATTTCTTTTTGGTCCAAATCATTTTTGATATAATATTATTCTTGAATTTTACTCCACAAAGAAGTATCATGTTGACAATTTGGACATTATTGAATTCTGGATAAATTAAAATATAAATCTTTAAAATTTATCCTATACTTTCTTTTAATTGAATTCTTATATCATTGTCATCATCTTCATGCTTATATTGTTATAAAAGTCATCTGTGGCCTATAGTGCATAGATGGACTTGGAATAATTATGACCAGGGATTATTCAGTATAATCATGACCGTAATATTACAAATGATGTGGTAAAAGTCCTCATTATCCTGTAGTGCATTTATGGGCAGTTGTTGGCATAATCATGACCATTGATGAATACACGAATATCCTTGGCCCATAGTGCATGGATAATTTTTGGTCGTGATACTAATGAATATCCTTGGGCGTAGTGCAGGGGTTATTCAATGATGTGGATTATTTATTAAGCTGAGTCTCAGCGATAAAAGTGATGAAAAATCTTTTAAATCATAAAAGATAGTAGATTTTATACTCTACTTGACTCTTCTAATGGATTGCTTGTTCCGCTGTAGTTAAACTTGATGTTTATTATATTTTATCAGTTTAACATTGTTGAAGGCTAACGATAAATTATTCTGCATTATCTTAGTCATAATATTTCTTACTGGGCTAGTTGAGCTCACCCTTTGCTTTCATTGTTCTCTTCAGGAAATGAGAATATAGCTGGGACTAGTCGGGGACGGAGTGACGGTCCAGATGTTTGCATTAGTAGTCCTCACTATTCTGTGAAATAGTGTGATAATAAATGTATCGAGGACTTATTTTGAGTTTGAATATTGTCTAGAAGATAATATTTGTATTCACAGCTCATGTTGTATATTCAAGTTTGTATTTGTATTTTGTACCATGTATTTGGCGACTCAGAATGGGTGATGTATACCTATTTTGGGGGCGTCATAGTTGGCATCAAAGCTTAGGGATATGATCCCTGGCTGAGATGTGAGACAAGAACTAGGAGGGGAGAGACGGGAAATTCCTTCGCTAGTATAACCTACCTAAGTTTATTTGGTATTTAATTGGTCGGTCAGAGTATAGGAATAATATGTGACATGTCAATTAAACCTTGTTTTGTGGCAGTATTTAAAAATGAGATCCGAGAATGTTTTGAATAACAATGGAGCACAGGAGACTGTTGAATCACCAACGATCAATAACCAAGAAAATGTGCATCAGGAAGGCAACAATCCTCATGCAAATAATAACACCGACAAAATGATGAACGATTGAATGTTCAGAGGCTTTCTGCAATTCATGCAACATCAGGCAAGAGAAACTCCTATCCAAAATGCAGGTGGAAACACTGGCAACTCTCGGATGATCACCGCTAAGCAGTTCAAGGAGCTGGGACCACCAGAGTTTATTGGTGAGCCAAAACCACTTAAGGCGGAGACGTGGATAAAGTAGATCACCAAGATATTTGATGTCTTGGGATACTCTGAGGAATAAAAGGTTCCTTTTGCCACCTTTATGTTGTAAGGAGAGGAAAATTACTGGTGGGAATCGGTAAAGCGTACTCAACCTGCCGCACTGAAGATGTCATTGGAGAAGTTTTAAGAAATATTCAACGACAAGTACTTTCCCGAAAGTATTCATCACATAAATGAGATAGAGTTCATCAAGCTGGAGAAAAACAATATGACCGTGTCGCAGTACGAAGCTAAGTTTGTCAAGTTGTCCCGGTTTGCGTCCCACTTGGTTGATAATGAGGAGAGAATGACGCGGATGTTTCTAAGAGGTTTGAAAATCAAGATACGTCAATATCTAATTTCTCATAAACTGTGTTTGTATTCAGATGTTGTAAATAGGGCTCAGTTATTGGAACGTGATAACGAGTCAACCCAACCAAGAGAAAGTAGCCGGCAAAATGATAATACTAGTGGTAGCAGTCATCGAAGCTGTAAGACCTCAACTTATATGAATAAAGATGAATTTTCGATAAATATATTTTTTGAATATTATGGAATGAATTTGATATAATGTTATAGTTGTGGGTAAAATTTATAAATTTTGCAAAGTACGCAAGTTGTTATATAATATTCGATTGGTCAGGGAATATTCGTTTTAACAGTGAATATTCGTACGACGGTACAATCATTGGTGGACCCCACAACGTAATTATTGTCAGAATGAGAAAAAGACAAAAATACTATATGAAAATAACGATGGAAGTTTTACCGTTAACTGTTGAAATAACCGTTGTTAAAAGTACAATAATACGCGTGGTTGCATAGTAGCACACGGTATTGATTATTGATGCTTACGTGAGAAGTCACTCAGTTTTACTCAATTATTATTCTTATCGTCATCACGTGCATAGTATCTCACGTTATTTGATTCAATTATTGTCAATATTTTATATATTATTAAATCAATAATTGAGATGACAAGTTATTCTAATTATTATATGCATAATTAACAATGTCTAGAAAGTTTTGTCGAGGAAAGGGGTTTGGTCACTTAATTGCGCGCCAATATAGAGAAATCCTTATTGGAAATCCCCCTCTTTCCTGGGAACGATCTGGTTGTTAATATTGCAAGTTATAATAATATGAATAAAGGTTGTTAAAAATATTGAGGGGATTTTTATAAAGTATTTGTTGTAATTTTTGGCGTATTTTATGGACTCCCATTTACCCATTTTTCAAAATAATCAGTTGAAAATTATTTAATATAATAAAGGTGGGGCCAACATGTGGGGGCCACATGTGGGGCCCATATATGTTGAAAATCTGATTTTGGAAATGGGGGAGGGGTGTAGTTACGTAGGAAGGAGGAAAGGTAATATTATATATATATAAGTATTATATATTATATATATATATAAGTCTTATATATTATATATATATATATATATATATATATATACATGTGATGGAAATGGTCAGGGAGAAAAAAATGAAATGGTTCGCCAGGGAATTGGGGGAGGGAAGGTAGTAACGATAATAATAAATATATATATATATATATATATATATATATATATATAAATATTTTATAAGTTTTGTTTTTTATGAAAAATAGAATATATTATATTATATATAAATTTATTTGTTTTACTTGAATTTTATATTATTATTTTTTAAAAAAATTCCACGTTTAGAAAAAAATTTAATCCGTGAAAGTTTTGTACTGTGCAGTCCGTGATTTTAATTTCTAAATAGTATCCTTCCATTCTCCTATAAATAGGATGCTTAGTTAGAATTGAAAATCACACCAGAATCAGAGAATTCTTCTTCTATAATATTGAGCGTATTTCTTCAGAGTTTAAAGAAACTTTGAGCGTAGAACACAGTATAAGTTTTCTTCAAGAATATCCCCGCCCTACCAGTCGGAATACTCTTCTTTTCAAGGTAAGGGATGTTATTTTTGTTCTATATTCGTATAAAATAATATTTTCTTTCATACTCTATAGTATTTAAGTAATATTATTTCGTTTCAGATTCCGAATTCTATACTCATTTTGTTAAAGTTTTGGCTTCTATACTCCATGAAATTAGTAGAATATCCATGATATTTGCGCTCCATCCAGTATCTTTTCATGAAAATATTATTTTGAGCATTCTTGATAAGTTTTAACTTTTTCATGCTGGGTACTATTCACGAGGTTACTATTCCTGAAGTTACTATTCACGAGTATTATTCACTCGGTTACTATTCACCCGGGGTACAATTCATGACAAAAATTAGAATCTGAAATGAAATCAAGGTATCCTTACCTCTTCGACATACCAGGTACGTACCCTAATTTCGAGGGCAAAATTTCATAAGAAGAGGAGGTTGTAAGACCCCAACTTTTATGAATAAAGATGAATTTTCTATAAATATCATTTTTGAATATTATGGAATGAATTTGATATAATGTTATAGTTGTGGGTAATATTTATAAATTTTTCAAAGTACGCAAGTTGTTATATAATATTTAATTTGTCGGAAAATATTCGTTTTAACAGGGAATATTCGTACAACGGCACAATCATTGGTGGACCCCACAACAGAATTATTGTCGGATTGAGAAAATGACAAAAATACTTTATGAAAATAACGGCGAAAGTTTTACCATTAACTGTTGAAACACCCAGTGTTAAAAGTACAGTAATACGCGTGGTTGCATAGTAGCACATGGTATTGATTATTGATGCTTACGTGAGAAGTCACTCAGTTTTGTTCAATTATTGCTACGATAATTCTTTGCATAGTATCTCACGTTATTTAATTCAATTATTGTCAATATTTTATATATTATTAAATCAATAATTGAGATGACAAAGTTATTAATATTAGTATTTGCAATATTAACGATGTCTAAAAGTTCTGTCAAGGAGAGGTTTGGTCACCCAATTGCGCGCCAATGGGGAGAAATTCTTATTGGAAAGCCCTCTCTTTCCTGGGAACGACCTGGTCGATTAATATTGTGAATTATAATAATGATGATAAATTTTGTTTTATTATTATTATTAATATAATAAAACAGAAAAGCTTTTTATATAAAACAGAATACTTTTATAAAGTTATCTATTTTATTAGACTATAAATAGAATATATTATATTTTATTATGCATAGTGTTTTGCATAGTAAAATCTTTTTATATAAATAGAATACTTTTATAAAGTTATTTGTTTTATTAGACTATAAATAGAATATATTATATTTTATTATGCATAGTGTTGCATAGTGCCTGCATAGTATTTTGCATAGTAAAATATTTTTATTTAAAACAGAATACTTTTATAAAGTTATTTATTTTATTAGATTTTAAATAATATATATATATATATATATTTAGAATATATTATATTTTATTGCATAGTATCCTTTCAATTCTCCTATAAATAGGATGCTTAGTTAGAATTGAAATCACACCAGAAATTCGTAGAATTCTGCTTCTATAATCTTGAGCGTATTTCTTTAGAGTTTTCTGAAGCTTTGAGGGTAGAAAAATAGTATAAGTTTTCTTCAAGAATATCCTCGCCCTACCAGTCGGAATACTCTTCTTTTACGGTAAGGGGTATTATTTGTTGTACTCGTAAGGGGTATTATTCTTTCGTATTCATAAAGAGAGTTATTTTCTTTCAATACTCGTAAGGGTTGTTATTTCTTTCTTTATTATTCTGTTGGAACATCCCGTTTGTGCGGATTACACATGACCTGGTTCCATTCTTTATTATTATGTTGGAACATCCTGTCTGTGCGGATTACGCATGACCTGGTTCCATTCTTTGTTATTCTGTTGGAACATCCTATCTGTGCGGATTACGCATGACTTGGTTCCATTCTTTATTAGTTTGTTGAAATATCCTATTTGTGCGAGTTACGCATGACCTGGTTCCATTCTTTATTATTCTGTTGAATAACACATGCATCTGCAATTCATGCATCGCCTGGTGAATTCTTCTGTTATGTCATTCTTTATTATTTTGTTGGAATAATCTGTCTACGTGGATTACCGTATGGCGGCAAAAATCCATTTGCGGTTTCATATATTCTATTATACTTAGTTGGTTAAAGTTTAGGCTTCTATACTCCATGAAATTAGTAGAATATCCTTGATATTTGCGCTTCATCTAATATATTTTCATGGAAATATTCTTCTGAACATTCTTGAATTTTACTCCACAAAGCAGTATCATATTGGCAATTCGGAAGTTATTGAGTTCAGGATAAATTAACTAATAAATCTTTAAAATTTATTCTTGAACTTGTTTTATTGAATTGTCATCATCCTCATGTTTATAATATGCTGAAAGTCATCTGTGGTCTGTAGTGCATAAATGGACTTGGTATGATTATGACCAGGGATTATTCGGTATAATCATGACCATAATGTTACAAATGATGTGGTAAAAATTCTCATTGGCCGTAGTGCATTGATGGACAGTTGTTGGCATGATCATGACCATTGATGAATACACGAATATCCTTGGCCCGTAGTGCATGGATAATTTGTGGTCGTGATACTAATGAATATCCTTGACCGTAGTGCAGGGATGATGTGGATTATTTATTAAGCTGAGTCTCAGCGATAAAAGTGATGAAAAAACTT
The DNA here is from genome assembly GCA_020205615.1 of Panax quinquefolius. Taxonomy (NCBI): domain Eukaryota; kingdom Viridiplantae; phylum Streptophyta; class Magnoliopsida; order Apiales; family Araliaceae; genus Panax; species Panax quinquefolius. The sequence continues at coordinate 420,457 of JAINUW010000591.1, read as the reverse complement.
TTAAATCATACTCCCTCCTATTCAGATTAAATGTCATTTTAGAGTTAAGCACACTTATTAAGAAATAACACAAAATGTCTTTTGTGTCCCTAATTAATTATTTCTCTATCCACAATTGCATTTACTAAGCATATTAAATAGAGGGGTAAATTAGGAAAAAATAGTGCAATATTGCATAGAGATTCCAAAACGACACTTATATAGAATAAAATTAAACTTCCTAAAACGACATTTAATCTGAATAGGTGGGAGTAGAAGATAGTAGATTTTATTCTCTACTTGACTCTTCTAATGGATTGCTGGTTCCGCTGCAGTTAAACTTGATGTTTGTTATATCGTATCAGTTTAACACTGTTGAAGGCTAACGATAATTTATTCTGCATTATCTTAGCCATAATATTTCTTACTGGTATAGTTGAGCTCACCCTTTCTTTCATTGTTCTCTTCAGGAAATGAGAACGTAGCCGGGGCTAGTCGGGGAACAGAGTGATGGTCCTAGATGGTGCATTAGTAGTCCTCACTATTCTGTGAAATAGTGTAATAATAAATGTAATGAGGACTCCATTGAGTGTGGATATTGTCTAGATGACAATATTTGTATTAAAACTCACAGCATATGTTTTGTCATATTTTACACGACTGTTGTATAATTAAGTTTGTATTTGAATTCCATACCATGTATTTGGCGACTCAAGATGGGTGATGTATACCTATTTTGGGGGCGTCACAGTTGGTATCAAAGCTTAGGGATAAGATCCCTGGCTGAGATGTGAGACAAGAACTAGGAGGGGAGAGACAGGGAATTCCTTCGCTAGTATGACCTACCTAAGTTTATTTGGTATTTAATTGGTCGGTCAGAGTATAGAGATAATATGTAATATGTTAATTAACCCTTGTTTTGTGGCAGTATTTAAAAATGGCATCTAAAAATTTTGAGATTAGAAATGGAGCACAGGAGACCGTTGGGTCTCCACAGATCAATAATCAGGACAATGTGCAACAGGATGGCGATAATCCTCCTGTAAACAACAATACCGATCAATTGACGAACGACGGTACGTTTAGGAGCTTTTTAGAATTCATGCAACATCAGGCGAAGGCGGCTCCTGTTCATAATGCAGGAGGAAACAATGGCAACCCACGGTTAGTCACCGCTAAGAAATTCAAGGAGTTGGGACCACCAGAGTTTTTGAGAAAGCCAGAACCACTTAAGGCGGAGACGTGGTTAAAGCAGATCACCAAGATATTTGATGTCTTGGGATCCTCCGAGGAGCAAAAGGTTCCCTTTGCCACCTTTATGTTGCGTGAAGAGGAAGATTACCGGTGGAAATCTATAAAACGCACTCACCGACTGGCCTTTCAAGATGTCTTGGGAGAAGTTCCAAGAGTCGCTTCAATGACAAGTACTTTCCCGAAAGCATTCGTCACATGAAGGAGGTGGAATTTATCAAGTTGGAGCAAAACAACATGACTGTGTCGCAGTACGAAGCCAAGTTTGCCGAGTTATCCCGATTTGCATCCCATTTGGTTGATAATGAGGAGAGAATGACGCAAATGTTTCTAAGAGGTTTGAAACCTGAGATACATCAATATCTTATCTCTCATAAACTGTGTTTGTATTCAGATGTTGTTAATAGGGCTCAGTTATTGGAGCGCGATAATGAGTCAACCCAACCAAAAGAGAGCAGCCGACAAAATGATAATACCGGTGATAACAGTCATCAAAGCGGTGATAATAAGCATAGAGGGAATCAACATGCCAGAAATGGTAACCACTTCGGTGGTAATCATGGTCAAAACAATAAGAATGAACATTTTAAGAAGAGAAGGTTCAACAATGATGTGAAGACGCTTCAAGCACCAAAGACCCGCTTTCAAAGGAAGAAGAACGACCACCTTGGCGTACATTTCAAATGCGACAGAGGGACACATCACCAATCTGTGATGCAAAGAATCCAAAACGTGTTTTAATTGCTGAAGAGAAGGTCACCTAGCTCGATTTTATCGTATGGTGAAGTCAAGTCCAGCTGGGATAGTGATGCCTAAGGATGTCCCAGACAAGCTAAAGCCGGTAGTTTAAGAGAGAGCGTTTTTTTCGTGACAAGGAACTTGAATAAAATTATCACAGGTATGTTAGTCATAAACACTTGCAAAGTCTATACCGTGTTAGATACCGGTTTTACTTACTCTTTTATTTCACCTAGTTGTGTTCAATGTTTGAAGTTAACTCCGGAGAAGTTAGACTTTGATATATCTGTTTAAACTCAGTTGGGAGAAACCTTCGTTACCTCCACTATTCATAAATCTTGTTTGATTCAAATCAACACTTTCACGCTACCTGTCGATCTTATCTCTTTGAAAATACTTGCCTTTAATGTGATTTTAGGAATCAATTGGTTAACACTCATCATGCTTTTTGTAAGGTTGTTAGCTTTCATATTCCTAACCAACCTGTTATGCGAATTCAAGCAACCAAACAACTAAAGTCAATCATTGTCATATCAAGCCATAAGTAAAGAGCCCCGATCCTTTCGTTGTTGACTTCCTTGTATGGAATACACCGAAGCCAGACTTTATGTAGGCGACATCGTGAATGACGATGGCAAGTTGATAGGTATCAATGTAACGTACTATCCAAGTCTTGGATGAGGGTCACAGTTTTGAATGATATTTCTATTGTTAATAAATTTCCTGACGTATTCTTGAAGACTTCTTAGCCTACCCCTAAAGCGTGAAATCGAATTTTGTATTGACCCCAGTACAAAACCCATTTCTTAAACCCTCAAATATTTCTTCAACTAAAATGAACGCGTAACGCATGCAAAGACGTTGACTCGAAATTAGAAGATTACAATCGCACTATTTTTAATACTATCATAGGAAAAGTGAACATGGTAGCTAACGCGTTGAGTAGAAGATCGTATGCAGTTACAAGTGCGAATATACGAACCCACGTGAAGATAACGAATATACGAGTAGAATCGACTTTAATCGATAAAGTTAAAGCCGCTCAAGATACATACCCAGAGCTGATGAATGTGAAGAAGAAGGTTCAAGAGGGTGTTATTCTAGAAGCAAGAATCGACGAACAGAGGAAATCTCAACCCTCAATTTAATTGGCCCATTTGAAATCCTCGATGAAGTAGGAACTGTGGCCTATACACTCGTTTAACCGCCAAGTATGTCACGTGTTCATAACGTTTTTCACGTATCCATGTTACGTAAATATGTGGAAGACCTGAACCACATTATTGAGTTAGAACCGGATGAAATAGCAGAAGATTTGACGTATAAAGATGTTCATGTTCAAATCTTGGATAAGAAGGAACATATTCTACGCTCCAAGGTTATACCTCAAGTCAAAGTTTTATGGAGAAACCACGATGTTGAGGAAATAACTTGGGAATTAGAATCTGAAATGAAATTAAGGTATCCTTACCTCTTCGACATACCAGGTACGTACCCTAATTTCGAGGGCAAAATTTCATAAGAAGGGGAGGTTGTAAGACCCCAACTTTTATAAATAAAGATGAATTTTCTATAAATATCATTTTTTTGATATTATGGAGTAAATTTGATATAATGTTATAGTTGTGGGTAATATTTATAAATTTTGCAAAAGTACGCAAGTTGTTATATAATATTCGATTGGTTCTGGGAATATTCGCTTTTAACAGGAATATTCGCATTTACTAAGACAATCATTGGTGGACCCCACAACGGAATTATTATCAGATTGAGAAAATGACAAAAATATTTTATGAAAATAACGGCGGAAGTTTTACCGTTAATACTGTTGAACTACTCGGTAGTAAAAGTACAGTAATACGCGTGGTTGCATAGTAGCACACGGTATTGATTATTGATGCTTACGTGATAAGTCACTTAATTTTGTTTTATTACTATTATTAATGTAATAAAACGGAAAAGATTTTTATATAAAATAGAATACTTTTATATAGTTATTCATTTTATTAGACTATAACTAGGTTATATTATAATCTATTATGCATAGTGTTTTGCATAGTAAAATCTTTTTATATAAAACAGAATACTTTTATAAAGTTATTTGTTTTATTAGACTATAAATAGAATATATTATATTTTATTATGCATAGTGTTGCATAGTGCACGCATAGTGTTGCATAGTGTATGCATCTTTTGCTTTGCATAGTAAAATCTTTTATATAAAAATGTAATACTTTTATAAAGTTATTCATTTTATTAGATTATAAATAGAATATATTATATTTTATTTAAATGATTTTGTTTTAAATCGGACCGTCTCGCTTAAAGTAAATCAATCTGGACCGCTTCATGAATTAGTTACTATTCAGGTCCATTCTTCTATAAATAGAAGCTTATTCCTTCATTATTTCTTACTTAATTCAATTGAAACTCTAGAGAGAAAACTATAGAGAAAAGTTCTTCTTCAGTAATCTCGGCGTATTTCTTTAGAGTTTAAGAAAGCTTTGAGCGTAGAAGATAGTGCAAGTTTTCTTCATATATATCCCGCTCTACCAATGGAATACTTTTCTTTTTAAGGTAGGGGATATTATTTATTGTACTCGTAAGGTATATTATTTATTGTACTCATAAGGGGTATTATTTCTTTTGTATTCATGAAGAGAACTTATGTTATTCCATTCTTTATTATTCTGTTGGAATAACTCAGATACGCTGTGCTAGCCTATACTTGGTGAAATTCTTACATTATTCCATTCTTTATTATTACATTTGAATATCCTGTTGTGCGTATTACGCGACGACGGTTCCATTATTTATTATTCTGTTGGAATATCCCGTGCATCATGGAATACGCATGACACGGTTCCGCTTCTTTATCATTCTCATTGGAACATCCTCGTCATGCTTTATGCATGACATGGTTCCGTTATTTATTATTCATTGGAATAACTCCGTCTGCAAGGCTATCGCATCGCATGCACGGTGATTTCTTTTGTTATTCCATTCTTTATTATACTCAGTTGGTTAAAGTTTTGACTTCTATACTCCATGAAATTAGTGGAATATCCTTGATATTTGCACTTCATCCAGTAACTTTTTATGGAAATATTCTTCTGAGCATTCTTGAATTTTACTCTACAAAGAAGTATCATGTTGACAATTTGGACGTTATTGGTTCCTGGATAAATTAATTCATGAACTTGTTTTATTGAATTATTATTGAATTGTCATCATCCTCATGTTTATATTATGTTGAAAGTCATTTGTGGCCAGTAGTGCATATATGGACTTGGTATGATTATGACCAGAGATTATTCGGTATAATCATGATCGTAATGTTACAAATGATATGGAAAAAGTCCTCATTGGCCCGTAGTGCATTGATGGACAATTTTTGGTATGATTATGGCTATGGATTCTCTTCGGCCAAGGGTGCAAAGATGAATTGTTTTATGGCATGATCAGAATCGTTGATGAAAACACGATTATATTTGGCCCGTAGTGCATGGATGATTCGTGGTCGTGATACTAAAGAATATCCTTGGCCTGTAGTGTGGGGATGATTTAATTATGTGGATTATTTATTAAGCTGAGTCTCAGCGATAAAAGTGATGAAAAACCTTTTAAATCATAGAAGATATTAGATTTTATTCTCTACTTGACTCTTCTAATGGATTGCTGGTTCCGCTGCAGTTAAACTTGATGTTTGTTATATCGTATCAGTTTAAAACTATTGAAGGCTAATGATAATTTATTCTGTATTATCTTAGCCATAATATTTCTTACTGGGCTAGTTGAGCTCACCCTTTCTTTCATTGTTCTCTTCAGGAAATGAGAACGTAGCTGGGGCTAGTCGGGGAATAGGGTGATGGTCCTAGATGGTGCATTAGTAGTCCTCACTATTCTGTAAAATAGTGTAATAATAAATGTAATGAGGACTCCATTGAGTGTGGATATTGTCTAGATGACTGTAAGACCCCAACTTTTTGAAAAAAGATTAAATTTTCTCGAAATATTTTTTTGAATATTATGGTGTGGATTTGATATAATGTTATAGTTGTGGGTAATATTTACAAATTTTGCAAAGTACGCAAGTTGTTATATAATATTCGATTGTTCGGGGAATATTCATTTTAACAGGGAATATTCATATAATGGCACAATCATTGGTGGACCCCCACAACAGAATAATTGTCGGATTGAGAAAACGACAAAAATACTTTATGAAAATAATGGCAGAAGTTTTACCGTTAACTGTTGAAACACCCGGTGTTAAAATTACAGTAATATGTGTGGTTGCATAGTAGCACACGGTATTGATTATTGATGCTTACGTGAGAAGTCACTCAGTTATACTAAATTATTGCTACAATAATTGATGCATCATATCTATCATATTATTGATTCAATTATTGTCACAAAGATCATCTCGCATAAAATGTTTTTATTAAATCAATACTTGAGATTTATTAAAGTTATTCATATTATAAATTGCAATATTTACAATGTCTAGAAGTTCTCATCGGAGAGGTTTGGTCACCTAATTGCGCGCCAATAGGGAGAAATCCTTATTGGAAAGCCCCCTCTTTCCTGGGAACGACCTGGTTGATAAATATTGTGAGTTATAATATTAATAATGAATTTTGTTCGGAGTTGAATATGGAGACGCGGGCATGATATTTGAGTTCGGAACGACGAAATTAGTAAAAATAGTCTATAAACACAAAATTTTCTGGGATTCACTATTTGGTCAAAAAGTCAATAATTGACTTTTTTGGGAAAAGTCTAACTTCAAAATTTCAAAATTTATATTTTTGATAAAAGTAGTTTCATTATGTTGGAATTGTTTGTGTTAGTGAAAATAGACATTTATTCAGATGATAATTGATGTCTAGGGGTTATGTTGATAAATCGGGTAATTTATTGGATAAATGAGCAATTAATTGCTACTAATTCACATGCTTATATAACTATTTGTTCACATATGTGTACTATTCAATCACATTATTTACTATTAGGGGAGTTGGTGCAAGATTGATAATACTTGCATGACTAAATTAAAAATGGAGGTATAGATGGAGGTACTATACTGAAATTCGTATTTTTCACATGATTATACTATTGATTCACATGATTGAACTATTGATTCACATTATTTACTTTTAGGGGAGTTGGTGCAAGATTGATAATACTTGCAGGACTAAATTATAAATGAAAGAAAAGTTGGAGGTATTGTACTGTAATTTTCGAGCCCCAAAACGTGCAATTATCGAAACTATATTTTTCTATAAATAGAAGTTCATTCTTCCTTCATTTCTCACCAATTCACAAAAGCTTTAGAGAGCGATTATTATAGAGATAAATTATAGAGAGAAAGAAGAAGAGAAATGCTACCTCACTATTCCAGTATCCAGTTTTTTCCAAGGTAGGGAGTATTATTTCTTTCTTATCTATGAAGAGAACTTCTATTATTCCATTCTTTATTATTCTGTTGGAATAACTCAGATATGCTGGGCTACCCTATACTTGGTGAAATTCTTACGTTGTTCCATTCTTTATCATTCTGTTGGAACATCCTCGCATGCATGCGTTCTCTGTGCCTGACCGGTTTCGCCTTTATTATTCTCATTGGAATATCAAGTCTATACGCTTTTACGCCGCACTGATTCCGCCTTTTATTATTCTCGTTGAATATCAAGTCATGCGCTTTTACGCCGCACTGATTCCGCTTTTATTATTCTCATTGGAATATCCTCATGCAAGCGTTTCTACGCCGACCGATTCCGCCTTTTTTATTATTCATTGGAATATCCTTTCGTATGCTTTTTACAATTTGACTTGATTCCGCTTTTATTATTCTGTTGAATATCCTCATGTCATGCGTTTCTGCCGGACCAATCCGTTATTTATTATTCTCATTGGAATAACTCGCCTGCATTTGGGCCTATCGCATGCCCGGTGATTTCTTTTGTTATTCCATTCCTTATTATACTCAGTTGGTTAAAGTTTTGACTTCTATACTCCACGAAATTAGTGGAATATCCTTGATATTTGTGCTTCATCCAGTATCTTTTCATAGAAATATTCTTCTGAGCATTCCTAAATTTTACTCTACAAAGCAGTATCATGTTGACAATTTGGACGTTATTAGATCCTGGATAAAGTAATTCTTGAATTTGTTTTATTGAATTCTTATATCATTGTCATCATCCTCATGTTTATATTTTGTTGAAAGTCATCTGTGGCCTATAGTGCATTGATGGACTTGGTATGATTATGACCAGGGATTATTCGGTGTAATCATGACCGTAATGTTACAAATGATGTTGAAAAAGTCCTCATTGGCCCATAGAGCATTGATGGACAGTTGTTGGCATGATCATGACCATTATTGAATACACAAATATTCTTGGCCCGTAGTTCATGGATAATTGTGGTCGTGATACTAAAGAATATCCTTGGCGTAGTGTGTAAGGGTGATTCGATGGTGTGGATTATTTATTGTCGAGTCCCAAATGATAAAAGTGATGAAAAACCTTCTAAATCATAAAAGATAGTAGATTTTATTCTCTACTTGACTCTTTTAATGGATTGCTTGTTCCGTTGCAGTTAAACTTGATGGTTGTTAGATTGTATCAGTTTAACACTGTTGAAGGCTAACGATAATATATTCTGCATTATCTTAGTCATAATATTTTCTACTGGGCTAGTTGAGCTCACCCTTTTACTTTTATTGTTCTCTTCAGGAAATGAGAACGTAGCAGGGACTAGTCGGGGAATGGTGTGACGGACCAAATGATAGCATTAGTAGTCCTCACTATTCTGTGAAATAGTGTAATAATAATTGTAATAAGGACTCCGTTTGAGTTTGTATAATCTCTAGTAGACAATATTTGTATTCAAACTCACAGTTTATGTTTTGTCGTATTAAACACGACAGTTGTATTATTAAGTTTTATTTGAATTTATTACACCCTACAATAATTTATGGGGCTTGCTATTTCTATAGGGAAATTTGTTAGTCCTAGAAAGTTCCATTTCATATGACTATAGGACTCACCTATACCCATCAGGAGTATTGCTAGCATATGCCACAACTACAATGATGCCACAACTTATTCAATCATCAGTCTCATTTATAACAATTAGCAAATATTCAACTACTCCATCCAAAACATATGCACAGACCTAACTACTCCAATATCATTCTGCAGAAATATTTAGGTTATATTGAGTTCTTTTTATTCCAAATAACATATCGCATAAATTTCTTAATAAAAAAATTATAATTAGCACTCATAAACACAACAGTAAAACCCTTCAAAATAACCAACCAAAAAGTACACAACTTGATCACAACACATCTATAAATACAATATTTGTTGTGGACTTGTTAGTTAATTCAAAACTTTTATCAGTTAATTCAAAACATATCAAGACTTTTATCGTAAAAAGATCAATAATGCACGGAGATAAGGAATGATTTCTCAAACATATAAAATTATGACAAAACTTCAGGATAGACGATATTTATTATGGACTTATCAGTTAATTCACGAAGAAGTATGCATAAGCGGGAAGAACTTATGCATCTTGACAGAGCTATATATAGTTGACCGTGACTAAATATTGCCGTACGTAAATCTACCCCAACAAATTTGACAGACTGGCACTGTGATTTATTCATTGTCATTGCATACGCTAACCTCACTAGGAATTGTCTTCTTGTCATTTTAATACTTAACTTAGACGAAGAAGGAGTCAAAGAGATTCTTGGAATGAATACCAAGTCGCCATGCTTATCACCAGTTAAAATCTTTGCTTCAAGTACTAAAGCACCACACTCGACTATGATAAGTCTAGTACCATTACAAAGGCCATCTTTCGGTGCAATGTTCCTTAGAAGCATTATTGGACAACCCTTTTTTAAATCTAATTTGAACGGTGGTAGTCCAGGGGGATTGAGTGTGTTTAAATACCCATTCGAGTACCGATGCATAATAGTTTGATCCACATCATCATCTTCAACCATTTTGTCAGCAGCAAAGTATGTATGTATTTCTCCCAGAAAATCGCTAACGGCTAGGTTGATATCATTGACATCATCATTTCTAGTAGATAGAATTGTGCGCTCTTTTAAGAATTCGGGAGTGACCTTACTTGGCACTTCTAGCTCTGGGTAGATGGTCGAGATAAGATTATCTACACTTTGAGTTATTTTTATTGAATCTGGAAGTTGTATAGATTCTTGAGGGTTAGACCCAATCTACACATTAATGGAGTATTAGTAAATTATCAAATATTCTCGACGATATATAGATGTCAATTTGAATAAAGATACAAATACTCAAACCTCATTAAAAAAAGCCGAGAAATCAAATAATACAGATTGGTCATCGTGTAAGCGCATGTTAACTTGTAAAGTCAAGACATGTATATCTTTCCAAAGAAAAGAACGTCGTAGTGATGCTGCCACTATATGCTCGCAAAGACCTCTAGGTATAACATGAAGAATCTGCCTAAAATCTCCCACAAGAACAACAGTAACACCTCCAAATGGTTTTGAGTTATCATGAATGTCTTGTAAGGTCCGATTAACTCCTTCAACACAATGACGATGCTGTATTGGAACCTCATCCCATATAATTAGTCTAGCCTTCCGAAATAATTCTGAGTGTGGTGATTGCTTCGTGAATCCACAAACTGAATTTTCTAATACGTTAAGTGGAATGCAGAATGTTGAATATGCAGTACGTCCCCCATGTAACAACCCAGAAGCAATTCCATAGGATGCTACTGTAATTACTATATCGCATAAGGAACGACATTTTTTGGCAATTGTATTGTAGAGAAAAGTCTTTCCAGTTCCTGCACCCCCACTCAGAAAGAAGGTTGTTCCTCTATTTTCATATACAGATGAAATGATTGCATTATAAGCCATAGGTTGACCTTAATTCAGTAGATCAATGTTTTGCTGGACATTTATTTGATCAACTTCAATTTGTAACTGCATATGTTACCATATAAGTCGATTGCCAACTATAATTCTCCAATTAACATATGGCAGTGGCATTGGTGGTTAATCTGATAAGCTCTTCCCCGACTCTTGAAGCAAAAGATTAATAAGGTATAAAACACAATCACAAATCTGAGCATTAGTAGGAACATCAATGCCATAACATGTACTTATTTTGTGTGATAAATCATCACAAATATGCATAGAAAATTGGTTCCACAACGCTTCTGGATTTAAAGGAGAGCATTGTGTCAAGAAAATAGAAAACAACCTTCTTAATTAAGAGCCTGTTCTCATTATTGATGCTTCTCTAAGACATTGAATCCACTCTTCATCATCTTCCGAAAGGCCTTTTGCAATACATGATGCCTTATATGTGGGGTGTACAACATTATCAACTGTTCTTAAACATTGAAAAGATTGCGGTCCCTCTACAACCGTCAACAGAAAACGAAGATAAAACCTTTCACCTTCATTTGGACTGGTAAAATACATTCTTCCTATTGCAAATCCCCTTTGTCTCTTTGTCTAGAGTTGTTCTTTCTTTTGCCAAATGAAATGCTTTGGAAATTGTTGGTATATGATAGTTCGAGCTAAATCATTAGTAGAGCAGCATGGAAAAAATCATGTTAGGGTTGTCTGCTGATCCTCTGCTCTATTCAGTATTGCAACTATTGGTTCAGAAGTGTTATAGTAGACGTGATGTTTTCCCTCTAGGTGAACTACCAGACGTATAAGTGGAGGGAACTCTTGATGCATTGGATATCCAAATATTCGCCATGCCGCCTCTATAGGTCCAATGTACCTTGAGTTAATATACTACTTAATCTCATCTATGCCCCCCCAATACCAAAGTTGTGTGAACGTAACCCTTGTAGATGTATTTATTGATATACTTTATGCACCTTACTCCTGCACAAACTTCCACATTTATATGTCAACTAAACAATCTAGAGAGGTATGAATTATATGGTACAACATCTCTATTATCAACTTCATGTCCAGACCTTAGAGAATGTTTTCGATTGTCACTGCGCCTTTGATATATCGGATACCCATCTTCGCCCATTGTAGTTTCTTCTGCCCAATATTTAGGATATCTCTTAGTGCATTTACCATCTTCCATACATGGTGATTTAAGATTTTGAACACCACATGGTCCATGTACCATGTAAGTTTTAACTGTTTCATATAGAAGTGGATCATAAATTGGATCGGAGAATTTGGCACAAACAGCTCAATTTACTTGTTCACGTGTTCATATTTTATCTGACCCTTGAAGAAATATTAGCAAGTGCATGTGAGACAACCCAGGATTTTGGAATTCAATCTTGAAAACATGTGCCACCTTTGCACTAAATACTTTCTTTTTATCAATCTCCGTCATCAAAGCTCGTCGCTTCAATTCAAATATGCGGGCCACCAAGTCTGGGCGGTCAATTGACGTTTGATGTGGTAACATTGCATCTTTTACCTCGGGCCAATTCGGATTTGCCATCATAGTTAAGAAAATATCAGGGTATTGGTTATACCGAGTTATGGCCATAGAATCTTGGAAGATTTCAAACATTTGCCTTGGACTCCCAGAAAAAGAAGAAGGCAAAACTACTCGTTTACCAACTTGATTAGCTTCTAACCCATCAGGAACTACCTCAACCAGATCCTGGTATAGATCAGATCGTAATTTTTGTTGGTTGAGCCAATAATATGTTAATCGATTCTGCTCTATTGCCGCCCATGCATCTACAATAAACTCTTGAAATAATATTCCGACCCTCAAGATAGTTGAATACTCGGTAGGTCTTTCAAACAAACGATACCCATAATATTGCAATTGCGTAAGTTTTTTTGATGAAGCTTTACCTTGATTGACATCCCATTGCTTAAAATTTGGTTCCCATCCAAGCTCACCATACGAAAACAACAATACGTAATGTAGTGGTAAATAAGCTAGATGGAATTCATTTATCTGCATTAACTGGTCACTCCCTCTTAATCGTACAATAATATCCCTCATCGCAGAGAATTCAGCACCATCTCTAGGTAATATGATAGCAACCTCATCTGACGTGGGTAAATTATGAGTTCGACGGTCTTTTGCTGCACTATAATGAAGGTAAGTCGATGTCGAATTGTTCAGATGTTCCCTGCTTAAAATTGCAGTTGCATGTCTAAACTTACCCGAAAAAGAGTTGTATCTCAAAAGACTATCCTGGATTGTTCTTAGGACATCCTCTCGCAGCTTCGGGTTTCTTCAAGAATGATATTCTAAAGCAACAGCAGCATCGTGAATTACAACTATGTATATACTGGATCTTGACCGGCTGGAGGTTGTAGTAACCCTGTCTGATGTTGCAATTCCCCATGAATTGTAAATGCGTTGGGACCCCTACCAGGAACCACTCTATCATCCATATTTACACCTAAGCTCGTAAAAGCATTAGCCGCATTGTATAGTCAGGTATAACTTCGAAAGAACTTTGAATGATCATCATTGCCATCATATAATGATTGAATTTCTGGAGGAGGCGTTAATAGTTGTGGAAGTCAAATCTTTCCTTGCAAACAATATGTTCCGCAGAAAGGGCGGTCAACAGATGAATTTGATAACTTTTTGGCTTTCCAATGCAATGCAGAGCAGTGAGGACAATGTATAATCATTTTATCGACGTAGTGCTTCCTAAAATAGGATGCGGCAGAGGGGCTATATTTGTAGGCAATGCCTCCTCTTGTACGCAAGCTTTATCAAGGATTAACTGAATAATTGGTAATAACCTAGAAAATAAATGAACTTGTTTCAAATAGTTCACATATATCGTAACACTGCTTATGGTATATAGTTATAAGTAATTTGCATTGAACTAACCCAATAGTTGGTGATGTAGGCATGGAAGATGATATAATGTTACGGGAGTCATGTATATGCTCTATATTATTTGGTAGAAGAAGGATTTCTGCACCCATTGAATTTGAGTTAGTTGAATGTAACCCTTGAGGTGGTAAAATCGAAACTGGAGGAATTCGATTAGAATCCGATGGCACAGGTTTTAACAATGACGGATGCTGATAAAAATGATTCTTAATCGCGATACAATCCCATTCATAAGCTGCGCATTTAGATGGCCTGGGAATCAAACCAGGGAAAAATCTTGGTTGAAATGGATATGGTTGAGATTGTATTATTTTTGCTTGCTTCTCTCTTTCACGACGCAAGCGTTGAGCAACATTTATTGGATGCACATCACCATTATCCCTTTCTCGTCTTTTACGTCGAGGAATTGGAGCTTCGTCAAGGATATTTTTATTGGATCCCTACAAATAAAAATAGATATCTAAGTGTAAAGATAAGAAGTCATAGTGTTTTTTAAGGAAAAAACCCTAGTTTTCTTTTTTCGGATTAGGATGCATATATTCAGTTTGCTTGGTTTTGTATTTCACATGCAAGGGCTTATGAAATATGCATTGTTCGCCACTTTCTATTTATTGTCTTTTACGCTGAGGAAATGCAGTTTCCTAAAGGATATTATTATTGAAACCCTAAAAAGATGTATAATTATAAACCTAAGAAGGCATAGTGTCGTTAATAAATTAGGTTCAAATATTTTGTTTATATGGCTTTGTGTAACAAATCTTTGTAACTACTAACGTAAATGTCTGGAATATTGTATACTTACCATAGGTAAATTGGGAGCTTAGTTTTCTTTCTCTTTTCCTTTTTCTTTTGCTCGATGTTTTCTTTGATTTTCCTGATAGCGTACAAATATAAGATGCTTTGTCTTGGAAAATAAAGTATGAGTTTAAGAAAAGAAAAAGTAATCTTATCTTGCCTTACGCATAAGCTTCAATTCAGATTCTTCTCGAATGACAATGTCAATCCCCTTTTTTTGATAATGTTATCTCTATTAAAGAAAGGAAAAAATAAAAGGTTAAATATAGAAAGTATAAAAAAAGAACTATTAAAAAGCAAGTTTGCTATAAAAGAAGAAAATAATTTTACCGTGCATTGCAAATTATAATCCTCATGTCCCAAATTGAAAAACACATTAGAAATTTCAAAAAGGAATAGTAATTGTTTAATTTTCATTAAGTCTGAAAAAGGAACTTACATATCCAAACACGGTATAAGAAGGTGGTCTAGTGGACAGGGTGACCTCATGATTCATATTCGCTATTGAAAAAATGTATTAGTGTGAAACGAATCAAATTTAGCGATGAAAGAATATTCTTATTACTAATTAAATCTATCATAACTACAACAATATGAAACGCATACATATGAGTGTTGTAGTACTAGTTAGTGACACTGGTTATTTTTCGGGATTCAATTAAAGGATATTTTTCTATTATAAAAAAGTTGTAGAATGGAAATAATTTTCATATACTCCATACGGAATTTGTGAGATTATAACTGAATTGAAGCAGTGTGTTTTGGTTGTTGGGTGTAATTGAGTTGATCAATCTCTGTGTTTGTTCCTTTTTCTTTTTGACTTATAAAAACACATTCAACCTCATAAAAAGGGGATTGTTTATTGATTTGAGTTACTAAAAAAGGGGGGACAATTGTGATCTTTTGAAGGGAATTCAAGCAGTGTGATTTTGTTACCATAACAGTTTACATATAGGCACAATTTTGGCTATACCTACAAATAGTCCCAAGTTATGTCTCAAGGAACCTCTAGGCATTCAAATACACTTCAAAACATCATTAAAACTTATCACCATGACCATAATAAGCTTGAACATTCAGTTTGATTTTTGGAATCAAAATAGTCCACCTCTAAGATTTCTTTGTCTTAAAGAAAACATGGGATAACAATATAGATAACACATAATATCATGATGAGCAAGGACTGATTTTGACATAGTGCACATGAATGAGTTTTATTTCCATCATATATATATTCAGATGACTTAATAGATAACATCTAGCAAATTGTCATTATAAAAAGAAGTAACACGAATTGTAAAAATTGTAAAACAATTTTTTGTATTAGATTTTTAACTTGAGAAAGAAATGGGAGCATTGTACTTGCCTTTATCTATGGATATGTATTTACCTTAGTCCAAAGTTGAGCTACACGTATACCATTTGGGAAAAATCACCAGTTACGTGCAACTACACGTATACCACTAAGAAGAATGTGTGCGTGCAACCTATAGAGAAGATACTCTTAATTCATGTAAAAATATTTACCCTAACTTTATCCAAAGTAAATTGATTGAATTATTCCTTAAATGATTTGGTCTCTATTTGCCATTTAAGATTAAAAATTATAATTAGATTTGGCATAATTAAAACTAAGATTGATTTTAGGATACCACAATATCGAGAGAACCCTAAGAAATACAAAACCTCCGCGGCTAAGAAAGCTAAACACATTGTTACCCAATAGAACAATTGATCCATGATCAATCCTAATGGAGCTAATGCAGATATAGTTATGCATAAATTTTTATTATGTGTGTGTAGAGAGAGGAGTTCCTATTACAAACCTCAGTAGAGTAGAGAGGTTTGTCTCACTGTTCGGTTCTAGTAAAAGAACCGTCCGTGAAAGGCTGAATTGGGACTATTTAGACACTTTATATGTTAAGAAAATATTTTAGGCAAAGAATGCCTTGCACAATGTAGCGGTGACCACTTACAGGGTTACTTTTATATACACCACAAATGCATATGTTAGCAAAAGAAATGCTCCAGTCCACAACATAAAATAGTTTTGGTGGATGTTCATAAAAAGATCATGAATAATCCATAAATACCTGTTTATATGCGAGCTCAATGAAATAACGTTGTTCAAAAGGATAATATGTACATTTACCAACTATTCTTATTAAATGAGTCATTTGCATTGAGACAAATAGAAAACTATAATAAATGCAATATACATGAGTCCACTTCAACTACATTCTAAAGGATGGGAGACTGCAGGAAGCTTGAGCATATTAATATTGACACTTCCTATGCATGTGGATATGCATGTGTGGTGTGGACTCATAGCCTCCTATGATACCTCATTCATAACCTAGAAGGGCGGGGACACCTTGTGTGGCTGTTGTTTTAAGAACTTTTAAAGATTTTGAATTTATGTAAAAAAATTGTTTTCTGCGAATATTATCCTTACATAATTGAGTCCACTCCAATTGGTAATGTTGGAAAATAAAGGAAAATAATGTGCATAAGTTAATCCTATACAAATTAAGTGCGCTTTTAACCCACCTTAACTCTACTTCTCTCCTTAAGTTCCTCCTCTTGGTTCTCATTCTTAGTCTTTGAATCCCATGGGGAGTTTCTCTTATAAGTCCTTCTTTACTCACTTTTTAGGGAGTTGTTCTTTGAATGGGTTTATGTAGCTTCTTACATATGGAAAGTGGGTTATTAAAGTATATTAACACAAAATTACTCATCATGTAGGCTATTTGTCCTCATGGTCTCTCTTCACTATCGGGACTTAAGGAATGTTATAAAAAGAAAGGGAAAAATCTTCAATAAAAAGAAAATAAGTAAACTTAGTAAATATAGAACAAACCAGACCCCAAATGAACAAATTGAAGCTTGAAAATGATCTTTCTCATTCTAAAAGAAAGAGGGGCAAAGGGATTGTCTTTTCAAGGTCCATACCAGCCTTACATTCACATTTTTTTCTTTTATATAGCCTTGCAAACCTTGTTCTTTTGGTTGAGCATATTATTATTATTATTACAACTGTTATTATTATTATTATTATTATAATTATTATTATTATTATTATTATAATTATCTATATCTACTACTATTATTACTACTACCATTATTATTTTACTATAGTTAGTTGTGAGCACTAACAATAAGATCTGAATTTTCAGTGTTTTCCTAATAATCAACAGTGTAAATCATTTGTTTACCCTTCATTATTCATCCGTAGTCTACAGAAGAACCCAAGATTACCTTATATTTATTCATCATGCCAATGTTTGCATTCCCATACAAAATTATTCATTATTCATTCTGTTTAGGGGACACTTGTTAACAGCCTTAGGTTATGGTTTGTGGCCTTCTATGGTCCTTCTATTTAGCAAAGAGCCATCTCTATTTTACTTTCCCCAGCATTTAGTTGAAGAAAATTAGTCTTTTGATTGCAGTGTTTTGGGCGGTCAGCTTGTACTACGCCTTCCCTTTGAAGTTGTGTGACTCGAAAAGCTTTTGTCAAGAAATGGGGAAAACTCGTCTGCTGCAAACTTATAATCGCGAAATGAGGAATTGTGGTCTTCGTATGTTAACTTATTTTAGATTTATAATGCTTGTTTAATATTCTCACAAGCATCGGGTTTCATGTAAAGTTAGGGATGCATTTTTTGTTAGGTAGATATATATATAAGCTAACCACATGATTGTTTGTTAGTTATATTAACTTGGCAATGTATAACTATCATTTACTATGAAGATCGAGTTTGTTGGAAGTTTTCTTGTTTTTAGGATGCAATTCTCTAATGATTGTTATTGTGGCAGCTTTTGAAGATGGAATTTCTTCAATGTTTGATTTTTTATGTATTTGAAATGAATATTAATTTCTTGATGCCTTTAGTATTAAAATGAAGTTCATTCAGGAGAATGTTCTTGTGGTTTTATCTGGTGATTGTATGAAGTTCATAGATGTTGTAATCAAAATGGTAATTTGATTCTATGATGCTTGTTTATGTTAGCAATGGTTAGTCTTCTAAAAGGGCAAGAATCAGGACACAGTCTAGAGTTAACCATAACCTAAGGCTATTTTTTAGGATGCAATTCTCTAATGATTGTTATTGCAATCCCCTAGTATATATACTAATCAGGATACAGACTTCTAAAAGGGCAGGAATTAGGACACATTCATCATGTCACTGTTTGCATTCCCAAAAAAATTATATATACTAAACAAAAACACCCCTCAGTTGGCAAAAAATAAATAAGAAGTCATTCATGAAATTTCAAGCCAAAACCACCCAATCAAAACCAAAAACATCCTAAATTACTGATTACATTGAGAAACAGAAATTTCAGACCCCTAATCAGAAAAAGGGGGGAAGGGTTTTAAAGAAACGAACCCTAATCAAACTGCTTATAAGAGACTCATACTACTCCATTTTGATTTCCTATAAATGTTTAAGAAATATACAGTTAATCAACCAAATTTGAGAAACATATCAAATAGAAAAAGAAATCAAAAAAGGGGGCTCCAAAATTTTTTGAAAAACTACCATTTTCATAATTTATTTCATACAATAAAATTATATACATATATACACATAAACACACGTAAATACAGAGAAAGGAAAAAAGCCAAGAAAATAGAGAGAGAGAAAAGCCAATAAGTACAACATTTGAGCTCATAATGCTAAATTATCATTGTACGGCTGATCAATCGAGTTTTTGTTATCTTGTTGTTTGTAGCAATTTGTAAACATTCAATTCTTCACATTAAACATTTATGTTATAGCTGTATTAGAAAAATTCTCAAGATGCTTTTCCTGAAAGTGCTTGGTTTAAACTTGGCTTTTAGAATGTCTTGGATACAGCTAACTTTGAGATACTTATTACCCAAATAAGAGCTTGTTTCAGTAGACATGATAACCTTGTTAGCAGATAATTAATAGTATAGTCATGAATTACAGAGCTCAAACAACAGTCCAACACTGACACACAAACA
Source organism: Panax quinquefolius (assembly GCA_020205615.1). Taxonomy (NCBI): domain Eukaryota; kingdom Viridiplantae; phylum Streptophyta; class Magnoliopsida; order Apiales; family Araliaceae; genus Panax; species Panax quinquefolius. The sequence goes on along the minus strand of JAINUW010000591.1, from coordinate 400,810 downwards.
ATCTAAAGCTAGTCCAACACGAAATTTTTATAAACTATAGTGTTTTAGGTGTAATTTAAATAGAAACAGAAAAAGGGAGAAATCAGAGCAGTAAACTAAATAATATCATTTACTTGTGAAAGTGAATAAGGGAATAACAATTAATATTAAATAATAGACTTTCACAATACACATTTACCAGAGCAATAAACTAACTTGAGCAAATCAGTAGCCACGTGTCTTTACCTCATATCATGTGTCTTGAGCAAATCAGTAGAAAATGAAGAATAGGATATCTCTAGCCTAAAAAAATCTTGAATATAGGAACTCAAAAAGAAATTGCTTTGAATTATAGTTATTTATTTAATGAAGCATCGAAATTAAAGCTCTGAATATAGAAAATGATTTATTTCTAATTTCTCACACCACTATTAAAGCTCTGGTAAAATTTATAATGAAAGGGAAAAAACAGGAAAAAAGAATTCAAGCACAAATGCCAGAATTAAGAAGACTCATTAAGAAGAAATCAAGCACAAATATCTATAATTTCAGAAGGAGAAAATCGTTATTAACTTAAAGAAGAAAAGGAGCAGAGTATTGTTGGGTAAAATCTATATACGCAAAACACGCAAGTGTACGTGGTCAACAAGTAATATAGTAATGAATAAAGTATCGTTCCCACAGAGACAAAGTAGCAAGAAATGTAACTTCACAATTATCAATTCCCTATTAATCCTAATTCTATTAAACTATTCAATTTAATGGTTTAAAATTATAGAAACTAAATTAATAAATAAATAAACTATCACAAAACAACCATAAATATCAAAATCCGGAATTTCAAACAATTGATGGAGAATTAGACTTATGATTTCACCATAAGCTTCACTCTGATTTTCAAACCTTTATTCCAAATCAACTCACTATCCCAAATTATTAATCAAGAACACGAATGTAATACTAGCCACCTCTCGATGCACTAATACCGTATTAACTTAAATCAATAATTCAGATAGAAACAAGTTAAACACCTAAATCAACCAACTCACTATATCTCTATGTGAACTGAAATTAAAGAAGGTTTAAGCTTAAGTTCTCTATCCGATTACATGCGATGTCAAGCATATCTCTACCTTAACATTAATCAAGAATCTGTTATTCATAAAATTCATGACACATGTTATATTAACTAAGTCTAGATTTGAATATCCTCTCTCGATTCCATACAAATCCACCAATAATTTTTGATCATGCAATTCATAAATTCACGCTCAAATTAATATAGATAAACTGAAAATACTTTATTGAAATGGAAATCAAAATTATAAAATCATCGTTTCATCTAAGGATCCATCATAAGCATAAAAAGTGAATTATTTCATAATGAATGAAATAAAAACTGAATAATCTAAAGAAAACATCCTTGCAATTACAAATACAAGACTAAAGAGAAGAATAGTGATGAACACCCTTCACGTAGCCTAGAATTGCAATCGTCACGAAAATCTCTTCAAAATACTCCTCCAAAGCTTCCTGTGAAAAACTGGAAAAAATCTTCGTAATATGCCCTTGTGTGTTGCTGAATTCGTTGGTAGTCGAGTAATAGATGTCCAACACACAAGTCCCAGCCGAAAACCCTTGTCAAAAAAGAGTCAATGCGCCACACCAAGTCTCCATTCCATGTCCCAGCAATCTTCAAACCAAAGCAGGACACTCAGAATTCGACACCCCCCGCCCCGACGAGGGTGCATAGGCTAAAAGGGCCTGCCCCGGCGGGGGTGTCTTCTGTAAAATAATTTTCCTGAGCTTCATGACCTATTCTAAATGTACACCAATTGACTCCAAATCATCCCAATTGACTCCAAACATCCGTTAAATGCCGCAACAACCATCCTACAGATAAAAGAACATCAACAAGCAAAAATGAATATGAACACAAGAAATTAGCAACAAATAAGCATGAAATGGACACCGATTCGTGTATATAAAATCCACTTATCAAAATCCCCCAAACTTAAACTGTGCTAGTCCTCGAGCACAAAACAACTACATGTTATGCAATGCAATGAAATGAATATGATCTAATTTATATACTTTCGAATCCATCAGTACCGCAGAATCAAGATTATCTTAACGACCTTAGAAAAAACAAGCAACTATACAATATTAACTATCAAAACCAATCCACAACTCTGTTTTAATCATCAAATTTTAACCCATTATTACTGGTATGGTGTGCGTGTGTGTTCAACATCTATGATAACTGATACGGACTCAAGTTTAATACATAATCAATTTCTTAGAAGGAATCATCCAGTGCAAACTTAAAAATTCCAAAAATAGGCACATTCCAACTAAAACTAAGCAATACCAACTTCAAGGGTTCATGCAGGGTACTTATACTTCTTTTATCTCATTTTATCCCACGGGGGCTTGTTGCTCTTTTCCCGTTATTTTTTTTTCTTTTTTTTTAGATAGATGGTTGGTGAGTGCGTTTTACGCTCCATCTCACGCTTGTGTTTATGGGGAGTATTTCTCCTCAACCCACCACAAGACTCAACTTTTTTCATTATTTTATTTTTTTCTGAAGCTTATACACCCTACGTTTTCCCCCAAACTCAAGTTCTTGCCTAATTTGTCTTCTTCACTACCTATCATTATTGTTTTCACATTTACCTTAGCATTATCCTTTAGAAACTATTTATGTATCAATTTGAACTAACTAGTCAGCAAAGATGTTATTAGCGTGCTAACCTTTTTATAACAGTTTCAAACAAGCACAAGATTCAATTCATAACAGAAATTATATCACAATTCTAATAATCAACATTGTATTGGTTAACTTATTCACAATCTCATCATTGGCCCACAAATAACAAGAACTGCAAAACCGTTGGACATATGCAAACACAATATTAAACTAACTTTTTTTTTCTTTTTCTTCTTTTTTTTTTAACAAAATGCGATAATAACAGGATTAAAAACAATGCAATAACAAAAATGACCTAAGCTACTATGTATGCACTTCAGCTATCATTACATAACATAACCTATATGCAATATTTCCTAACATACAATGACAAATTTAAACCTACTATTAAATATGCATGCAAACAAGAATATAAATCCCCCAAACTTAAGTAATACAATGCCCTCATTGGATGAATAATCATAATTAAGTACGTGAGGACTTCCCTGCAATCGCCTAATTCTGGGGAGGTGGTGGTTGAACTTCGTCGTCTGAGTCACTAGGTGGAAACCTCGGCAGTGGCATCGGCTGCTGGTATGGAAATTACGTTGCTGGATTGAAACTCCGAAACGTCGTGTTGAGTGAAGCGAATGACGCGTTCATAGACATGTGGTCTTGCCTCAATGTGAGTCGACGCATCTCCCGACGTGCTACCTTGTTATGTGCATCCATTTGACGTTGAAAGTCAAGAAACTGAGGACTGGATAGTTCCTCGGTCTGCGGTACATGTAATGCCCCCAAATCCGGGTACATAAAACCCGAACTCGGTGCTTTACGAAACCATTTCTATGAGTAGAATAATACTAATAATAATAACAATAATATGAATTTCAAACTTAACTTACATTTATCAGAGTCTAATCCCAAGTACGCAACCTTTGCTACAATATATTACATAATAGATAATAAATACCATGGTCTATATATTGTCTAACCATTACAAAAGATACCATTAAACCTATTCTGTTTGTTTTTCTTTTCACTTGTTCTTGGCTGTACCTTCCGGTTGATCATGCTTAGCTGAAAACATTTAAATTTAAGCAAGGATGAGCATTTGAGTGCCCAGCAAGTAATAACAATTATAAGTATAATTAGCTGAAAGAAATAAATGTTTTCTTTGTATATCACTTGTACAACGAATTAATAGTTGTGAAGTAAACTGAATCAATCATAACCATCTATCGTTTCTATACCAAAACTTTTGAAACTACGTATTGACTATATATATAGGGTAGTCGACATATTATGAACATTGTTTTCTGTTTTCAAAATGGTTAGACGTAAATTCTTACATAAAACCGTCATAACTTACTAAGCACGAGGGTGTACATCCCATGGACCTCAGACGATCAATACTACACGCAAGAACGATGTTATCGTTCACTCTGTCCGCCTTGGGCGCATAAAAGTTTTCCCATATTCGGGATGTTCATACTTAGTCTTGAGTCCAAACCAAAGAAATTTGATTGGATACAAAAAGGTTTTATCATAATCAACTAGTATTTTTGAATCAGGTCTAGTCGATCAAATAGCTTAGATGTATATATATATATATATATATATATATATATATATATATATATATATAAATATATCAACATGTGATTAAATACAATGATTATCCAAGTGGGGACAATTGTAAAAACAATGTTTAGAAATTAACGAACATAATATATATCTAAATTACCATATACTAACATGTTAATAAACAATGATCGAATATAGAGTATATCACAATAGAGCATAATAATATAATTCTAAAACTTCTTACTCATGTCCATTGCATAAAGAAAATGCAAAGGTAGGATACTTACATGATCTGCTGCTTACAATTCTCAACTTAGTTCTATCTTTTATACCGAAACCTATCATTAATAAGATCATTTGATCGATTAGAAACACATATCGTAACACATAGTACTGCTTATTGCAGTCAACACATAAACTAATCACATTGCCACATTTCACAGTCATTACATCACAAAAAAAATACATATACAGACGCATTATGCAAGTCCAGATTAATTTCTAGAACATGTCGGCGTACTAACCGCTTTATCGGGTAATTATCGAGTCTAAGACTCTATCTCGAAGTTCAATATCCCTATAGACTATTTAAATAACAGTCATATCGTTTTTAACTGACTTTCAATAATTTTTAAATAATGATCACAATTTATCACAAATTTTCAAACACTGGAATCATTATTAAATGATTTAAATATCAAATAATTATATTATCATTAATATTTAATTAATATTAAACTATTAATGAAACCATTGCTAAAATATTAAAGTTATTTATAATAACCGAAAACATTTTTAAACATTTATATTACCCTTAAATGATTTTTAAAACATTTAAAATCATTTTTAAATAATTATCATTAATATTAAAACATTAATGCACTATTTATCCAAATATTAAAAGTCATTAATTATAACTTAAAATATTTTTTAATTCATTAATATCCTTTTAAAATGATTTTAAATAAATAAAACCATTTTTAAACTATTTATTTAATATAATTATTAAATAAATCAAATATCATTAATATATCATTAATATTAAAATATTAATATTTTTCATGACAAAATATCAAAAGTCATATTTTATAACTTAAAATATTTTTATAATACTTTAAATAATTTTTTAAAATCATTAATTCTATTTTCTATAATTTATTTAATATATTTATTAAATAACTTAAACATCATTAATATTAATTAATTAATGAAATTTCATCACAAAATATTAAAATTCATAGAAAATAACTTAAAATATTTTCTCGATAACATAATATAATTTTTATGAAAAAAACCATTTTTAAATAATTTATTTAATATTATAATTAAATAAATAAATACCTTTTATATTCCAAAATACTAAATATTTATGAAATATATTAAAATAATTAAAAACTATTTTTCGAGACTTTTAAAATAATTTTTCGTAATTTATTTTGTATTTTTAATAATTAAAACCATTTTTTCTATTTTTAAGTAATTTTCGGAAAATACGTAAATTAAAATTAATTAAGTCTGTCAAGAAAGCTTCCATGGCGCACAAAAAAGCGTCGCCTTAGGTGTTCTTGAGCTTAAGAACACTGACAGGCCAGTGTTCGAGGGTCTCGATTTGACCGGCTGTAAATCGCAATCTAAAATGTTTCTGGGTTTAATTTTCCACTAATATTGTAGTATTACTGACACACTAAAACCTTAATCAACTTTCATGGCCAAAACATAACAAGTCTATGAGATCTAAGCTAGCAAACATGCTGTCAGACAACATCTAGGTTTTCTGGGTAACCTAGAAACCCAGACAGTCGCGAGGTACCACTTTGTGGGTTCGATTTTATCTTAGTTCTGACCATGATTTATGACGTTTTATGGTTTAAACCTATAGTATACATGACAAGGAACATTAAAATAACAATAAAGATATTTACCAACAACAGATCCACAATCTATGACTCGGTCAAACCTTCTCAGGACGCCTGTTCTTATGATTTCTGGAATTTCCAGAAATTGCACTTTGTCATCAACTGGTTATGTTTGACCACACACTACACTTAATCTACTTACTGTTTAAGAAATATAAAACCATGGATCGAGAGTCACACATAACCAGCTACACATTGAATACAACAACATTAACAAACATCAACAAACCTGACAGATCTATGACCTAGAACTTCTTGTCAGACTCTGTTTCAACATTCGGGTCGCCTTGATTTCCACTTTCGATCATGGCTCATTAACGACCTTTGACCGATTATAACTTTAAATCTATAATAGTTATGACTCTGATTCGTTTTTCATATTAAAGATAACATGACAGGCTATAGCTTAATACTTTAAAACAACAAAAACCAATAACATAAAAAGATTTAAAGCTCCTGACATTAACTGTCAGACAACAGAAAATAGTTTTCCCAGATTTTGAAAAACTTAGATTTCGAGCACTTTGATGTTATGAATCTAACATGTGCCAACCTGATCGCTTATAGACAATCGGAGACCCTGATTTTATCAATAAAGATTTAAATTTTTATAAAGTTAAATAATTTTTAATATTATGGTGTGAATTTAAGATAATATATATAGTTTTATAAAGTTATTTATAAATTTTGCAAATATTTTATTATGCAAGTGGTTATATTATATTCGATTTTATCTAATGATATTTTTGAAATAATTTTTTAATATTATGGTGTGAATTTAATATTCGCATAACTGTGGTACCAATCATTGGTGGACCCCATATTAATTCGTAATTATCATATTCGATTTAGAAAATTCGACAACAAAAAATGTATATTTTATCAAAATAACTACGAAGTTTTACCGCTGATATCGCTGAACTACTCTAGTAGTAAAAGTACAAGAATAATACGCAGGGTTGCATAAGAAAGACACCTGATTGATTATCGATGCTTATGTGAGAAGTCACTCATTGATTCCATTATCATTTATTAATAATATGAATTATTATAATGATAATGACGCTTTTGTTTTATTCGTATTATTAACGTAATAAAATGTAAACATCTTTTATATAAAAATGTAATACTTTATTAAAGTTATTCTATAAATAGAATATATTATATTTTATTACGCATAAGGTCAGTAATAGTTTCATATAAAGTTTTGCATAAGGTTGCATAAAGTTTGCATAGTAAAATGTTTTTATATAAATAGAATATATTATATTTTATTTAAAAGATTTTGCTTTAAATATGGACCGCCGATTAAAGTAAATCAATCTGACCGCTCATGGATTAATTACTATGCATTCTATTTTCCTATAAATAAGCTCATTCCTTCATTATTTTCTTACTTTAATTCACCAAACTCTAGAGAGAGAAATTATAGAGAGAAGCTATAGAGAGAAAAATCTATAGAGAGAAAGAAGAAGAGTATTCTCTACTTCACTTTGCCAATATTCAAAGTTCTTTCTAAGGTAGGGAATATTATTTGTTGTTGCACCGTAAGGGGTGTTATTCTTCTTATTCATGAAGAGAACTTCATTATTCCATTCATTATTATTCTCGTTGAATAACTCGTAAAAGTGGCATACCCTATACATAACCTCGATACGCCATATACCCTATACTTGGTGAAATCTTTATATTATTCCATTCTTATTTATTCTCATTGAATAACTCAGATACGCTGAATCCCCTATACTTGGTGATCTTCTTCTCGTTATTCCATTCTTTATTATTCTCGCTGAATATCCTCGTCTCATGTGTTTTACACACCGACCGGGTTCCATTGTTTATTATTCCGCATTTATTATTCTCGCTGAATATCCGTCTCGTGTGTTTTACACCTTACCGGGTTCCATTGTTTATTATTATTCAAAGATTTATTATTCTATTGATCATCCTATTGCGTGAATTTCACCGACCGTTTCCGTTATTATTATTATTCGCTGAATAACTCCGCTCATGCTAAGTACCGCATGCACGGTGATTTCTTTTGTTATTCCATTCTTTATTATACCCAAATTGGTTAAAACTTTGACTTCTATACTCCATGAAATTAGTAGAATATTCTTGATATTTATGCTTTCATCCAAAGATCTTTCATGGAAATATTCTTCCGATCATTCTTGAATTTTACTCTACAAAACAAAGATCTTGTCGACAATTTGACGTTATTAATTCCTCGATAAAATAATTCTTGAACTTGTTTTATCAAATTATTATGTCATTATCATCATCCTCATGTTATATTATGTTATCTTCGCTTACGTGTATAGATGAACTTAGTATGATTATGACTCAGTGGATCATTCTAAGATAATCACGGCTTGTTATAAATGATGTGATAAAAGTCCTCAAAGGGCCCTGTAATGCAAATGATGGATAGTTTTTGGTATGATTATGACCAGGGGTGATTCTAAGATAGTCATGACCATTGATAATTTGATGAAAATCCTCGACCGTGGTACAGTGGATGATTAGATATTGTGGTTTATTCATTAAACCGAGTCTTAGTGATAAAAATTTATGAAAACCTTTTAAACCTAAAAGATAGTAGACTTTATTTTCTACTTGACTTTTTTAATGGATCGCATATTCACCACCAGCAGCTAAACCGGTTGTCTATTGTATTTTATCGCTTAACATCGTTGGGGCTAATGATAATTTATTCTCGCATTATCTTAGTCATAATATTTCATCGGGCTAGTTGAGCTCACCTTTCTTTTTCACCGTTTTCTTCGTGAAATGAGAACATAGCCGGGACGAAGCCTGGGAAACTGAGTAATGGTCCGTAGGATAAGATTAGTAGTCCTCACTATTCTCGTGAAATAAAGTGTGATAATAGTTGTAATGAGGACCTCCTTTTGAGTTTGTATAATATCTAGTAGACAATATTTGTATTCAAACTCACGCTTTATGTCAGATTGCATACCGCGATAGCTTATGTTAGTAAGTTGTATTTGAATTTATGTACCATGTAAGTGGCGACCCAAGATGGGTGACGATACCTAATTTTGGGGCGCCACAACTGGTATCGTAGCTTAGGATACGATCCCCGCTAAGATGTGAGAATAGTACTAGAGAGGGAGAGACGGGAATACCTTCGCTAGTATGACCTACCTAAGTTTATTTGGTATTTGATTGGCTCACGAGTATAGTGATAATATGTTACATGTCAATTAACCCTTATTTTGTGGCAAAGTGTTTGAAAATGGCATCCGAGAATGTTGAGAATAAAGAATGGAGCACGTGAGACCGCTGATTCTCCACGATCAATAATCGTGACAATGTGCAACAGATGATGGCGATAATCCTCCCGTAAACAACAACACCGATCAATCGACGAAACTACTTGACGCGCTAAGAAGTTTTTAGAATTCATGCAACATCGCAGCGAAAGCGACTCTTGTCCAAAACGTAGGTGGAAACACTTGAAACTCTCTGCCAAGGTCACCGCTAAACAATTCAAGGAGCCGACCACCGGAGTTTAAGGGAGAGCCAAAACCACTTCGCTAAGCATGGATAAAGCAGATTACCAAGATATTTGAAGTCTTGGGATGCTCCGAGGAGCAAAAGGTTCCTTTGCCGCCTTTTACGTCATACGCAGAGGCAGACATCGGTGGGAATCGGTCCAGAAACGTACTCAACCTCATTGTCATCAAGATATCTTGGGAGAAGTTCCAGAGTCGTTTCAACGACAAATACTTTCCCGAAAGTATTCGCCATACGAAGGAGGTGGTGGAGTTTATCAAGTTGAACAAAACAATACGACCGTGTCGCAAATACGAGGCAAAATTTGCGAGTTATCACTTGCCATATCCCCACTGGTGGATAATGAAGAGAATGGCGCGCAAATGTTTTTAAGAGGTTTGAAGCGAGATACGCCAACATCTTATTTCTCATAAACCGTGTTTTTATTCGAGATGTTGTAAATAGGGCTCATTAGTGGAGCGCGATAACGAGTCAACGCAACTAAAAGAGAGCAAATCCGCAAAAATTATAATACCAAATGAGAGTAGTCATCAAGCTATGACAACAAGCGTGAGAGAATCAACAGCCAGATATATGGTAACCACTTCTGGTGGTAATCGTGGCCAAAACAATAAGAATGGACATTTCAAGAAAAGGAGATTCAACAATGATGGAAAGACGCCAAAGACCAAAGACCAAGTTGTTAAGGAAGGAGAAAGACCACCTATCATATGCTTCAAATGCGAGGAGAGGGACACATCATCCGAAATCAACTCCCATGCCATCCAAAAGCATGTTATAATTGTGGAAGAGAAGGTCACTTAGCTCGATTTTGTCGCCATCAAGACAAATTCAACTAGGATGGAGGCACCAAAGGTCATCCCCTGCATAAACCAAAGCCTAGAGTTTAAGAGAGAGCGTTTTTTTCTCGTGACTAGGAACCCAATAAAATTATCACGTAAGTTAATCATAAGCTCTCATGTAAGTCTATACCGTGTTAGATACCGCCTACCCACTCTTTATTTCACCTAGTTGTGTTCAACGCTTAAATTTGACCAAGAAGTTAAACTTTGACTTATCGTTGAAACTTCGTTAGTAGGAGCCTTCATTACTCTCTACTGCTTTTAAATCTTGTTTGATTCAAATAAACATTTTCATGTAACATGTCGATCTTATCTCTTTGAAAATATTTATCTTTGATGTGACTTTAGAAATCGATTGGTTAAATACTTATCATGATTTTTTGTAAGGTTGTTAGCTTTCATACTCTTAACCAACCTTTTATGCGAATTCAAAGTAACCAAACCACTAAAGTCAATCATTGTCATATCAAGCCATAAGTAAAGAGCCCCGATCCTTTCGTTGTTGACTTCCTTGTGTGGAATGCAATCGGCCGCACTTTTCTCAGAGGCGACATCGTGAATGAAGATGGCAAGTTTATAGGTATCATTGTGAGGCGCTATCTAGTTAAGGGATAGAAGTCACAATGGTATCAATGTGACGACTATCCAAGTCTTGGATGAGAGTCACAGCTTTTGAATGATATTTCTATTATTAATAAATTTCCGGCGATTCTTGAAGACTTCTTAGCCTACTTAGAGCGTGAAATCGAATTTTGTATCGACCCCAAAGACAAAACCCATTTCTTAAACCCTCAAATATTTCTTCAACTAAAATGAATAGCTTTATGTGGTTTATGATGAAAGTCATAATAAAAGCATTGACTAATGAAAATCATAGGTATACGTGGTATTAGTAAGTGTTATGATGAGTTATGTTGGTTAGTATGTGAAAACATGAAAGTTTCTTAGAAATCACAAAGAGTTGAAAATCGATTTTGGTGAAAAACGTAATATGAAATTCAATCGACCAAATCTCTTATTATATTTTGAATTTTTGAGTGTGGTCAAGTCCTAGAGTTAGATCTATGAGTTACCTAACTAATCCAAGTGGAATTACTGGAAAAGGTGTTGTAGATTTTTGTGTGGACTGATTTTAGCAAAGGAGTGCAAAGCTGCAAAAACCAAAAAAGTCACTGCCATGATTTTAGAGGGGCTGTTTCGGCCACTTAAATTATGAGAAAAATTTCTGGCCTTTTGGGACATGAAGGTATATGGTATAAAGTACCTCCTGTCCAAAAATGAGCTCATTCTCGACTTAAAATGAGCAAGTTATGACTATTTCAATATTTAGGTTTTTCCGATTTAAAATGCTATAACCGAGTTCTATAACTCACGACCATGAAATTTAAACTGAAGCTCACTTTAACATGTGTAAGGTCCTGCCAAGATTTGGGAATTTTGGAGTTAAACTTGAGGTAGCTAATTTCTTAAGGAATTAATTAGAAATTGATTTTTGAAAATAGTAAATGAATTTTAAAAATTCCGAGAAAAAATATATTTTCATTATGGGACTATATTATGCTAAATCCTAGAAAAGAAATATTTTGGGACTAATTTGGTATTTTTCATGAAAATAGTTTAGTTACTTAACATATGAGTTAAATATGTTATGTGAAGTAACAAAGTTGAAAATAGGATTTTATGGCTAGAGAATCCTATATAGAGTATATGCATATTTTTTTTTGATGAGGATTTGATAATTGGTGATGATATCTTATGAGTATGGCATTTTGAATGATTAAATGCATTATATGGTAAAGCGTAAAACAATTGAGATAAATTGTTTATAAATTTAAGAAGTGATTAAAATATTATTATAATATTAATGATATTAGATTATGAGATTATTAAGTGATTGATAACATGGGGATATTCTTGAATCTCGGATAAATTATATTATAAATGTTTAATATTTATCCTTTATCTCATTTGATTGATTCTTTATATCATTATCCTCATGTTTATATTATGTTGAAAGTCATCTGTGGCCTCAGAAGTATATACTTCAGATGATTATGACTTGGATTATGATTATGATAATCATAACCGTAATTGAAAACACGATTATTCTTCGCCGATAATCATAACCGTAATTGAAAACACGATTATCTTCGGCCGTAGTGCATGGATAATTTGTGGTCGTGATACTAATGAATACACGATTATCTTTGGTCGTAGTATGGATAATTTGTGGTCGGATATACTAATGAATACACAATTATCTTTGGTCGTAGTGTATGGATAATTTGTGGTCGTGATACTAATGAATACACGATTATCTTCGCAGTAGTGCATGGATAATTTGTGGTCGATACTAATGAATACACGATTATCTTCGTAGTAGTATGGATAATTTGTGGTCGTGATACTAATGAATACACGATTATCTTCGTCAGTAGTGCATGGATAATTTGTGGTCGTGATACTAATGAATACACGATTATCTTCGGTCAGTAGTGCATGGATAATTTGTGGTCGTGATACTAATGAATACACAATTATCTTTCGTAGTAATTTGCAGGTCGGATACTAATGAATATGGATAATTTATGGTCGTGATACTAATGAATACACGATTATCTTCGCAGTAGTGCATGGATAATTTGTGGTCGTGATACTAATGAATACACGATTATCTTTGGCATAGTGTATAGATAATTCGTGGTCGTGATACTAATGAATATCCTCGGCCCGTAGTGATGATTCGATGATATGGATTAATTATCGAAATGAGTCTCAAAGAATGAAATATTAATTCATGGATGTGGTAAAAGTTATCTTCGTCAGAGTGCATCGATAGACTTCGTATGATTACGACCAAGGATTATTCTAAGATAATCACGATCAGATTGAAAACACGAATATCCTCGGCCAAAGAAAGTGCATGGATAATTCGTGGTCGTGATACTATTAAGTCGCTGTCCTCAAAGATTATTGGTTTTACAAATTGTATATCTTTGGCCCAGAGTGCAAAAGATGAATTGTTAATGAATATCTTCGCCGATCAAAGATGAATTTAATATTTTTAACGATAAAGGTATTCAAGGTATCCTCACCTCTTATCATACCGTGTATCGCACTTCTAATTTCGAGGGCTAAATTCCATAAGGAGGGAGATCAGGAGACCCTCAGATTTTATCAATAATGATTTAAATTTTGTCGAAATAATTTTTAATATTATGGTGTGAATTTAAGATAATATTATAGTTGTGGGTAGTATTTATAAATTTTGCAAAGTATGCAAGTGGTTATATTATATTCGATTGGTCTGGGAATATTCTTGGTTTAGCAGGAATATTCGCATAACTACTCAATCATCAGTGGACCCTATAATGTAATTATTCATTTGATCGAGAAAACGACAAAAATATTTTATTGAAATAACTACGAAGTTTTACCGCTGATACCGCTGAACTACTCTGTAGTAGTAAAAGTACAAAGAATACGCATGGTCGCATAAGAAGCACACCAGATTGATTATCGATGCTTATGTGAGAAGTCACTCATTTTGATTCCATTATCATTTATTAATAATATGAATTATTATAATGATAATGACGCTTTTGTTTTATTCGTATTATTAACGTAATAAAATGTAAAACATCTTTTTATATAAAATGTAATACTTTATTAAAGTTATTCTATAAATAGAATATATTATATTTTATTATGCATAAAGTCAATAAAGTGTTTTGCATAAGTGTTTTCATAGTGTTTAGATAGTAAAATGTTTTTATATAAATAGAATATATTATATTTTATTTAAAAGATTTTGCTTTAAATATGGACCGCGATTAAAGTAAATCAATCTGACCGCTCATGGATTAATTACTATGCATTCTATTTTCCTATAAATAAGCTCATTCCTTCATTATTTTCTTTTACGATTCACCGAAACTCTGAGAGAGAAATTATAGAGAGAAGCTATAGAGAAAAATCTATAGAGAGAAAGAAGAAGAGTATTCTCGCTACTTCACTTTTCCAATATTCATTTCTTCTAAGGTAGGGAATATTATTTGTTGTGTATCCGTAGTGGGTGTTATTCTTTCTTATTCATGAAGAGAACTTCATATTCCATTCATTATTATTCTGCTTGAATAACTCGTAAAAGTGGCATACCCTATACATAACCTCGTGATACGCCAGATACCCTATACTTGGTGAAATCTTATATTATTCCATTCTTATTTATTCTTTTTGAATAACTCAGATACGCTAATCCCCTATACTTGGTGATCTTCTTCTTCATTATTCCATTCTTTATTATTCTATTGAATATCCTCGTCAGTGTTTTACACCCGGACCGGGTTCCATTGTTTATTATTCCGCATTTATTATTCTCGTTGAATATCCTCGTCGTGTGTTTTACACCGACCGGTTCCATTGTTTGTTATTATTCAAAGATTTATTATTCTCATTTGATCATCCTATTTGCAGTGAATTTCACCCGACTTCGTTCCGTTATTATTATTCTCGTTGAATAACCTGCCTATGCGCGGCACCGCATGCACGGTGATTTCTTTGTTATTCCATTCTTTATTATACCCAAATGGTTAAAACTTTGACTTCTATACTCCATGAAATTAGTAGAATATTCTCGATATTTACGCTTCATCCAAAGATCTTTCATGGAAATATTCTTCCGATCATTCTTGAATTTTACTCTACAAAACAAAGATTCTTGTCGACAATTTGACGTTACTAATTCCTCGGATAAAATAATTCTTGAACTTGTTTTATTGAATTATTATGTCATTATCATCATCCTCATGTTATATTATGTTATCTTCGCTTACGTATAGATGAACTTAGTATGATTATGACCAGGATCATTCTAAGATAATCACGGCTTGTTATAAATGATGTGATAAAAGTCCTCAAAGGGCTGTAATGCAAATGATGGATAGTTTTTGGTATGATTATGACCAGGGGTGATTCTAAGATAATCATGACCATTGATAATTTGATGAAAATCCTCGACCGTGGTACAGTGGATGATTAGATATTGTGGTTTATTCATTAAACCGAGTCTTAGTGATAAAAATTTATGAAAACCTTTAAAACCTAAAAGATAGTAGATTTTATTTTCTACTTCACTTTTTAATGGATCAGATATTCACATCGCAGCTTAAACCGGTTGTCTATTGTATTTTATCGCTTTAACATCATTGAAGGCTAATGATAATTTATTCTCGCATTATCTTAGTCATAATATTTCATCGGGCTAGTTGAGCTCACCTTTTCTTTCACCGTTTCTTTTGAGAAATGAGAACATAGCTTATGGGACGAGCCTGGGAACTAGAGTAATGGTCCAGAGGATAAGATAGTAGTCCTCACTATTCTCGTGAAATAGTGTGATAATAGTTGTAATGAGGACTCCTTTTGAGTTTGTATAATATCTAGTAGACAATATTTGTATTCAAACTCACGCTTATGTCAGATTGTACACCTACGCTTATGTTAGTAAGTTGTATTTGAATTTATGTACCATGTAAAGTGGCGACCCAAGATGGGTGACGATACCTAATTTCTTATTTCCATAGTAAAATCTTATATAAAGTTATTCGTTTTATTATATTATAAATAGAATATATTATATTTTATTTAAAAGATTTTGCTTTAATTATGGACCGTCAGATTAATACAATACGGAATGTTCATGACATTACTATACTTATAAATAAAGCTCACTCCTTATTTATTTTCTTTAATTATTTATTCTAGAGAGAGAAACTATAGAGATAAAAGAAAATATATTATTACTTAACTACTTTTATATTCGCTTTCTTTTACGGTGAGGGGTGTTATTTCTTTTGTATTTGAGAAGAGAACTTATTATTCCATTTCTTATTATTATTCTATTAGAATAACCTTTATACGCCGGATTACCTATATCCGTGGTGACATTCTTCTATTATTCTGTCGTTATTATTAGTTTTGAACATCCTATTCATGTTATCTGTTTACTTTCCGTTTTTATTATTCATTCTTTATTATTACGTTGAATATCCATGTCAGGCTTTTATGCAGGACACAGTTCCGCCTTTATTATTTCATTATTTATTATTCATTTGGAACATCTGCATTGTCGGTGTGATTTTCACCGACACGTTCCATTATTATTATTCTGTTGCAATAACTCCACCTTGCATGGCAATCGCATACATGGTGATTTATGTTGTTATTCCATTCTTTATTATACTCAAATTGGTTAAAGTTTTTGACTTCTATACTCCATGAAATTAGTGGAATATCCTTGATATTTGCGCTTCATCCAAAGATCTTTTCATGGAAATATTCTTCCGAGCATTCTTGAATTTTACTCTACAAAGCAGTATCATGTTGACAATTTGGACATTATCAGTTCCTGGATAAATTAATTCTTAAAACTTGTTTTATTGAATTCTTATATCATTGTCATCATCCTCATGTTTATATTTTGTAAAAAGTCATCTGTGGCCTGTAGTGCATAGATGGACTTGGTATGATTATGACCAGGGACTATTCGGTGTAATCATGATCGTAATGATACAAATGATGTGATAAAAGTCCTCATTGGCCCATAGTGCATTGATGAACAGTTTTTGGTATGATTATGGCTATGGATTCTCTTTGGCCGTAGTGCAAAGATGAATTGTTTTATGGCATGATCGTGACCGCTTGATGAAAACATGATTATCTTAAGTCGTAGTAGTGGATAATTCATGGTCGTGATACTAAAGAATATCCTCGGCCGTAGTGCGTGGGGTGATTCGATGATGTGGAATATTTATTAAGTGTCGAGTCTCAAATGATAATAAAGATTTAAAACCTATTAAATCATAAAAGATGGTAGATTTTATTTTCTACTTGACTTTTTTAATGGATTGCTTATTCACCGCAGCTTAAACTTGATGTCTATTATATTTTATCGCTTTAACATTGTTGGAGACTAATGATAATTTATTATGCATTATCTTAGTCATAATATTTATTACTAGGTTAGTTGAGCTCACCCTTCCTTTCACTGTTCTCTTCAGGAAATGAGAATATAGCTGTGACGAGTCGGGGAACGAAGTGATGGTCCAGAGGATAGCATTAGTAGTCCTCACTATTCTGTGAAATAGTGTGATAATATTTGTAATGAGGACTCCTTTTGAGTTTGTATAATCTCTAGTTGACAATATTTGTATTCAAACTCATAGTTTATGTTTTGTCGTATTGTATACCCATAAACAGATTATTAAGTTGTATTTGAATTTTGTACCATGTATCCGACGACCCAAGATGGGTGATGTATACCTAATTTTGGGGCGCCATAGTTGGTATCAAAGCTTAGGATATGATCCTGCTAGGATGTGAGAATAGAACTAGGAGGGAGAGAGGGAATTCTTCGCTAGTATGACCTACCTAAGTTTATTTGATATTTAATTGGTCGGTCAGAGTATATGGATAATATGTTATATGTCAATTAACCTTTGTTTTGTGGTAGTATTTACAAATGGCATCTGAAAATGTTGAGATAAGCAATGGAGCACAGGAGATTGTTGAGTCTCCACAGATAAATAATCAGGACAATGTGCAACAGGATGGCGATAATCCTCCCGTAAACAACAACATTGATCAATTGACTAATGACGGTACGTTTAAGAGCTTTTTAGAATTCATGCAACATCAGGCGAAGGTGGTTCCTGTTCATAATGCAGGAGGAAACAATGGTAACCCACGGTTGGTCACCGCTAAGCAATTCAAGGAGCTGGGACCACCGGAGTTTTTGGGAAATCCAGAACCACTAAAGGCGGAGACGTGGTTAAAACAGATCACCAAGATATTTGATGTCTTGGGATGCTCCGAGGAGCAAAAGGTTCCCTTTGCCACCTTTATGTTGCGTGAAGAGGCAGATTACTAGTGGGAATCAGAAAAAGCGTACTCACTTTCGACGCGACTCAAGATATCTTGGGAGAAGTTCCAAGAGCTGTTCAATGACAAGTACTTTCCCAAAAGCATTCGTCACATGAAGGAGGTGGAATTTATCAAGTTGGAGCAAAATAACATGACCGTGTCGCAGTACGAAGCCATGTTTGCGGAGTTATCCCTGTTTGCGTCCCACTTGGTGGATAATGAAGAGAGAATGGCGCGAAGTTTTTAAGAGGTTTAAAGCCGGAGATACGTCAACATCTTATTTCTCATAAACTGTGTTTGTATTCAGATGTTGTAAATAGGGCTCAGTTGGTGGAGCGCGATAACGAGTCAACCAAACCAAAAGAGAGCAAATTAAGAAAAATGATAATACCTGATAATAAATCATCAAAGCGGTGATAATAAGCATGGAGGGAATCAACATATCGTAAATGGTAACCACTTCTTGTAGTAATCATGGCCAAAATAATAAGAATGGACATTTCAAGAAGAGATGGTTCAACAATGACGTAAAGACGTCTTCAAGACCAAAGACCCGCTTCAAAGGAAGAAGAACGACCACCCACGATGTTTCAAATGCGACAGAGGGACACATCCGACCAAACTGACGCAAAGAATCCAAAATGTGTTTTAATTGCGGAAGAGAAGGTCACCTAGCTCGATTTTGTCGTATGGTGAAGTCAAGTCCACCGGGATAGTGATTCCAAAGGATGTCCCGCATAAGCTAAAGCCGAGAGTTTAAGAAAGAGCGCGTTTTTTTCGTGACAAGGAACCCGAATAAAATTATCACGGTATGTTAGTCATAAATTCTTGCAAGTCTATACCCCGTTAGATACCGGTTCTACTCACTCTTTTATTTCACCTAGTTGTGTTCAATGTTTGAAGTTAACTCCGGAGAAGTTAGACTTTGATATATCTATTTAAACTCACTTCGGAGAAACCTTCGATACCTCCACTATTTATAAATCTTGTTTAAATCCACACTTTCACGTTACGTGTTGATCTTGTCTCTTTGAAAATACTTGCCTTTGATGCAATTTTAGGAATCGATTGGTTAACTACTCATCATGTTCTTCGTAAGGTTGTTAGCTTTCATATTCCTAACCAACCTGTTATGCGAATTCAAGAAACCAAACAACTAAAGTCAATCATTGTCATATCATTAAGCCATAAGTAAAGAGCCCCAGTCCTTTCATTGTTGACTTCCTTGTGTAGAATGCACCGAAGCTGAACTTTTCGTAGGGGGACGTTGTGAATAACGGCATGGTGGCAAGTTGATAGTATCAATGTGACGTGCTATCCAAGTCTTGGATGAGAGTCACGAGCTGAATGATATTTCTATTGTTAATAAATTTCCCGACGTATTCTTGAAGACTTCTTAGCCTACCCCAGAGCGTGAAATCGAATTTTGTATCGACCCCAAAGATAAAACCCATTTCTAAAACCTCAAATATTTCTTCAACTAAAACGAACGATAACGTGCAAAGACGCTGACTCGAGCTATTGAAGATTACGATCGTATCATTCAATACCATCGTGTGAAAGCGAATGTGGTAGCTGACGTGTTGAGCAGAAGATCGTATGCGTTTATGAGTGCGACGTTGTTAACACAAAGACCCATTTTGTATGACTTACAAATGATGAAGATAGAGTTAAAGACTCTAGGAACCCACGTAAAGATAACGAATATACGAGTAGAATTAATCGACTTTAATCGATAAAGTTAAAGCCGCTCAAGCTACACACCCGGAGCTGGTGAATGTGAAGAATTAAGAAGGTTCAAGAGGGTGTTATTCAAGATGCAAGAATCGACGAAGAAAAGAAATCTCAACCCTCGATTTAATTGGCCCATTTGAAATCCTCGATAAAGTAGGAACTGTAGCTTATAGACTCGTTTTATCGCCAAGTATGTCGCATGTTCATAACATTTTTAACGTATTGATGTTACGTAAATATGTGGACGACCCATACCACATTATTAAATTAGAACTAAACGATATAGCAAAAGATTTAACGTACGAGGAGATACATGTTAAAATCTTGGATAAGAAGGATCGTATTCAACACTCAAAGGTTATACCTCAAGAGTTAGAATTTGAAATGAAGTCGAGGTATCCTCACCTCTTTGGCATACCAGGTACGTACGTAAATTTCGAGGGCGAAATTTCATAAGGAGAGGAGATTGTGAGACCCCAGATTTTATGAATAAATATTTAATTTTCTCAAAATATTTTTTTATATTATGGTGTGGATTTGAGATAATGTTATAGTTGTGGATAATATTTATAAATTTTGCAAAGTACGCAAGTTGTTATATAATATTCGATTGGTCGGGGAATATTCATTTTAACAGGGAATATTCGTATAACTGGCAGAAATCATTGGTGGACCCCACAAATCTAATTATTGTCGGATTGAGAAAACAACAAAAATACTTTATGAAAATAACGGCGGAAGTTTTACTGTTAACTGTTGAAACACCCGATGTTAAAAGTACAGTAATACGCGTAGTTGCATAGTAGAACACGGTATTAATTATTGATGCTTACGTGATAAGTCACTCAGCTTTTATTGGTATTATTAATGTAATAATACGTAAAATATTTTATATAAAATGTAATACTTTTATAAAGTTATTCTATAAATAGAATATATTATATTCTATTATGCATAGTGTTGCATAGTGTTTGCATAGTGTTTTGCATAGTAAAATCTTTTTTATATAAAATGTAATACTTTTATAAAGTTATCTATTTGATTAGACAATAATTAGAATATATTATATTTTATTATGCATAGTGTTTGTATAGTGCCTGCATACTATTTGCATAGTAAAATCATTTATAAAGTTATTCGTTTTATTAGATTATAAATAGAATATATTATATTTTATTTAAAAAAAATTTCTTTAATTATGGACCGTCAGATTAAAGTAAATCAATCTGGGCCGTTCATGGATTAGTTACTATGCATTCCATTTTCCTATAAATAGAAACTCATTCCTTCATTATTTTCTTACGAATTCACTGAACTGTAGAGAGAGAAACTATAGAGAGAGACTATAGAGAGATAGAAGAAAAGTATTCTGCTACTTAACTACTTTTATATTCAGTTTCTTTTACGATAAGGGGTGTTATTTCTTTTATATTTGAGAAGAGAACTTCTGTTATTCCATTTCTTTATTATTCTGTTGGAATAACCTGTATACGCGGAATACCCTATACGTGGTGACATTCTTCTATTATTCTATCTTTATTATTCCGTTGAACATCCCGGCTCATGCTACTGCCGAGCCGGTTCCGCTTTTTATTATTCTGTTTTATTATTACATTGGAACATCCTGCTCATTACTTTTACGCCGGACTTCGGTTCCGCTTTTTATTATTTCATTATTTATTATTCTTACATTGGAACATCCTGCTTGCAGTGATTTTCACCGACTTCGGTTCCATTATTATTATTCATTGGAATAACTCGCCTGTTCAAGTACCGCTTACATGGTGATTTCATTGTTATTCCATTCTTTATTATACTCAATTGGTTAAAGTTTTGACTTCCATACTCCATGAAATTAGTGGAATATCCTTGATATTTGCGCTTCATCCAAAGATCTTTTCATGGAAATATTCTTCCGAGCATTCTTGAATTTTACTCTACAAAGTAGTATCATGTTGACAATTTGGACGTTATCAGTTCCTGGATAAATTAATTCTTCAACTTGTTTTATTGAATTCTTATATCATTGTCATCATCCTCATGTTTATATTTTGTTAAAAGTCATCTGTGGCCTGTAGTGCATAGATGGACTTGGTATGATTATGACCAGGGACTATTCGGTGTAATCATGACCGTAATGTTACAAATGATGTGATAAAAGTCCTCATTGGCCCGTAGTGCATTGATGGACAGTTTTTGGTGTGATTATGGCTATGGATTCTCTTTGGCCATAGTGCAAAGATGAATTGTTTTATGGCATGATCAGGACCGTTGATGAAAACATGATTATCTTAAGCCGTAGTGCATGGATAATCCGTGGTCGTGATACTAAA
Organism: Panax quinquefolius; assembly: GCA_020205615.1. Taxonomy (NCBI): domain Eukaryota; kingdom Viridiplantae; phylum Streptophyta; class Magnoliopsida; order Apiales; family Araliaceae; genus Panax; species Panax quinquefolius. The sequence continues at coordinate 378,270 of JAINUW010000591.1, read as the reverse complement.
GAATATCCTTGGCCGTAGTGCAGGGGTGATTCGATGATGTGGAATATTTATTGTTGAGTCTCAAATGATAATAGTGATGAAAAAACCTTTAAATCATAAAAGATGGTAGATTTTATTTTCTACTTGACTCTTTTAATGGATTGCTTGTTCACCGCAGCTTAAACTTGATGTCTATTATATTTTATCGCTTTAACATTATTGGAGACTAATGATAATTTATTCTGCATTATCTTAGTCATAATATTTCTTACTGGGCTAGTTGAGCTCACCCTTCCTTTCACTGTTCTCTTCAGGAAATGAGAATATAGCTGTGACGAGTCAGGGAACGAAGTGATGGTCCAGAGGATAGCATTAGTAGTCCTCACTATTTTGTGAAATAGTGTGATAATATTTGTAATGAGAACTCCTTTTGAGTTTGTATAATCTCTAGTAGACAATATTTGTATTCAAACTCACAGTTTATGTTTTGTCGTATTGTACACGATAGTTGTATTAGTAAGTTGTATTTGAATTTTGTACCATGTATCTGACGACCCAAGATGGGTGGTGTATACCTAATTTTGGGGGCATCACAGACACTACATAGAACATATTACAACACATAATCACAATTTTTAACAGAAGATCAAAGATCAAATTCTTAATTAGGGTTTTATACCTTTTATACATCGATTCTTGATTCTATGTTTCTAATTTGTTGTTGTTGATCGTGGGGCTTGTTTTGGGACTGATCTAGCAAGAGAATTTTGGAGGTTTGGTCTTGAGAGTATGGCTAAGTTTTTGTTGCACAATTTTAGTCTAAATATGCACTTTCTCTCTCTTTTAAATCCAGCAAATCATGTATGCAATAATTATAATGGCTAATCATGTGCTGGTAATGCTATAGTATCATAGGTAAATTCTAGATGGCTGGCTTTTGTAGAATAATTGGCTAAACTAATACACTAAATGGGATAAAAAGGGTATTTTAGTAATTTCCACACCAATAATTAAATTCTACCTTTAATAATGCACAAGGATATTTTAGACTTTTCACTTTTAACCTCAAGGGAATTTTAGTCATTGGTTACAACCCTTAGAGTTTAGGGTTTATCACTTTAGGGTTTAGGGTTTAACCTTAAAGATTTAACAAATTAAATACAATAATTTAAAATTAGGGTTTTTAAAATTAACAATTAGGGTTTACTAATTATCTGTATATCTTACTAATACAGTAATTACGATTTCTTATTACAGAAATTCTAATAAACAGTAAAGTTCATATAACACAATTACTAACCAGTCTTATCTCATAACTGAGTTTAATAATTACGGTTTAACAACACAATATTAGGTTATGACCTAATTTACCACAATTGACCAATCATTATCTCATTCACACATATATAAAGACAAATTTATAGCACCGAAAGATTAATATACATATAATATTATATCATTATCATCATTCCTTATTCGTAACTGTAATTAGGGTTTATTAGACTAATATTAGGGTTTACTAGTAACATTTAAAATTGTTCCACGCATTAACATTACACACACATAACATACATATCTATAACAATCGATAAATAATAATATAATATTATTATTCTCATTCCTTGATCAAAAATCCAAAATTAAGGTTTGGATTCCATATCCGATTTATCTATCATATATAACATTATTAATTAAGTTAAATAATTAACTTAATTAATCAAATAAATTCATATAATAAAATAATTAGTATAATAACTTGGTTTCATCATTTCATATATTAATTAATAATATCATAATCCTATTTTCTTGGAAAATAATTAATAAAACATTTCATTTACAAAATTAATTACTATAAAAAGATAATTTGTAATAATTAATAATTCTAAAATTATTTCTAATTTTTCAATTAATAAATATATTTGCATTTGTCATTCACATTACTTGACACATATTCTCATTATTAATTAAATAAATAAATAATTTATACACAAAAGTTTTGATTTAATTTTATAGAAAATATCGGGCTATTACATTCACCCTCCCTTATAAGGATTCCGTCCCCGGAATCACCGTTTTTAAAACCTATACATACCAGGGTATATAGCATACATAATCATTGCTAGTAGATCTCGATCAAAATTGATCGAACCGATCTTTAACTATTCAGATAACGCTTGTCTATCTGCTTATACGAAAAAATTGATTTCTAATAGAACTCAATTTTCTCCTTCAAAATAATTTATAAAATAATATACTATATATATAAGAAAATCATATATAAGAAAATAAAATTGGTTCGAGTAATACCTGGAGTTGCCTCCCCGGCTACTACGATATCTTGAATGGTCATGATGAAGACGCTTGCTGTTGATTTCGTTGGTGTGCTTGTTGAAGTTGGTCCCGTTGTCGCCAATGTCCTACTACCATTTCTCACATTCGCATTCCATACCTCCCTTCTCCTTATTGAATAGTCTTTCACCTTATACTCCATTGATTCATAAATAAAACAACCACTATACATTCTTGGATTGGGACAGTTGGAAGATATATATCCCTTCTGCCCACACATATAGCACACAAACTTTTTCTTTATCTCATTTCCTTTTATCGTATAGGTGGTAAAAGTTGTCTTTTGCCCCTTCCGTTATCCTAACTATCACAAACGCTTCTACCGAGTCACTTGATCCTCTACATCCTAGCAATAGGACCGCCTTGAAGTCTTTGACGTTCGACGTTTGATTATCTAGTTGATCTTCCGCGGCTGGTATTCTGTTCTGCATAGCTTGATCGTCCATATTCGCAAGATTCTGTATCGGATCTGGTTGTCCTCCATCTTTGTTGACAAATTCTTCTGCCCTTTGGTTTCGTTTTCATCTCGGTGTCATAATCGTAAATTATTCTTTATTACCTTACATTCTAAGCCATATCGTATCCGTTCGACATATAACACAAAACTTTCTACTCAAATAATCATATATTCAAAACATTAGATTCTGAAAATTTGGTTTACTATATTAACCAATATTCAGATAAATATCTACTATCTTTATACCAACTTATTTCATTAATCCAACATAGACTAATATTCATAGCACTTGACATACCATAACACATATCGCTTTAAACATCTGTTATCCCTTTGTGACTCAAGAGTCAGGAATCGCTGACATAACTTATACAAAGTATTACATTACACCAACATACCTATCATATACACCACCTAAAATCATACATATTCAACTAATACTAATACCACTTATTTCTTACGCCATCACTAAGGATCAATTGCTTAGTATCTTATCTATTCCCATCATCCTCAATAATCTATTCACACTAAACTGTACCTAACTCGTCCAACTTATAACACATTATGAGTTTAAGAACTCACCACAAACATATGAGTTTAAGAACTCGACATTTACCACATATTCTTTATATTTTACCTATCTGCTATACTTATTGTTTCTAGATCATGTACTACACTTTTCCACAATATCCACCTCATTGAGGTAGCTTTCAACGTGAGCCTCTATTTCTGCTATTGGCTTTGATATTGGCTCGGTCTTGGAGATATGCTTGACTTATTCTTTATGACCTGAGGGTATCCTAATCCTTCCTATCTGACATCTACACACAAACTATCTTAATTAGCACTTAATATATACACACAACATATAATAGTTTTATATGAGTTATCTTTTATTTTATTTGACGATGAATTTATCTAATTCATCTCTTAATAAACTCTATATGAGTTAATTATATTTTTAACGTTTTCCCCCGTTCTAAGGTTATAGCCTAAGGTCTAACCCACCTAAGGTTTCTAACCCTAAAGCTCTGATACCAACCTGTAACGCCCCAAAATCCGGGTACATGAAACCCGAACTCGGTGCTTTACGATACCATTTCTATGAGCGGAATAATACTAATAATAATAACAATAATATGAATTTCAAACTTAACTTACATTTATCGAGTCTAATCCCAAGTACGCAACCTTTTGCTACAATATATTATTACATGATAGATAATAAATACCATGGTCTATATATTGTCTAACCATTACAAAAGATACCATTAAACCTATTCTGTTTGTTTTTCTTTTCACTTGTTTTTGGTTGTACCTTCTGGTTGATCATGCTTAGCTGAAAACATTTAAATTTAAGCAAGGATGAGCATTTGAGTGCCCAGCAAGTAATAACAATTATAAGTATAATTAGCTGAAAGAAATAAATGTTTTCTTTGTATATCACTTGTACAACGAATTAATAGTTGTGAAGTAAACTGAATCAATCATAACCATTTATCGTTTCTATACCAAAACTTTTGAAACTACGTATTCACTATATATATAGGGTAGTCGACATATTATGAACATTGTTTTCTGTTTTCAAAATGGTTAGACAAAAATTCTTCTGCAAACCGTCATAACTTACGATCACGAGGGTGTACATCCCATGGACCCTGTATTGATCAATACTACATGCAAGAACGATGTTATCATTCACTCTGTCCGCCTTGGGCACATAAAAGTTTTCCCATATTCGGGATGTTCATACTTAGTCTTGAGTCCAAACCAAAGAAATTTGATTGGATACAAAAAGGTTTTATCATAATCAACGGTATTTCTGAATCTGTGTCTAGCTGATCAAATAGCTTAGATGCATATATATATATATATATATATATATATATATATATATCAATATGTGATTAAATACAATGATTATCCAAGTGGGGACACTTGTAAAACCATGTTTAGAAATTAACGAACTTAATATATATCTAAATTACCTTATACTGACATGTTGATAAACAATGATCGGATATAGAGTATATCGCAATAGAGCATAAAAATATAATTCTGAAACTTCTTACTCATGTCCATTGCATAAAGGAAATGCAAAAGTAGGATACTTGCATGATCTGCTGCTTACAATTCTCAACTTAGTTCTATCTTTTATACCGAAACCTATCATTAATAAGATCATTTGATCGATTAGAAACACATATCGTAACATATTATAGTATCGCTTATTGCGTATCAACACATAAACTAATCACATTGCCACATACATTTCACAATCATTACATCACAAAACAAATACATATACAGACGCATTATGCAAGTCCAGATTAATTTCTAGAATATGTCGGCGTACTAACGGCTTTATCGGGTAATTATCGAGTCTAAGACTCTATCTCGAAGTTTAATATCCCTATAGACTATTTAAATAATAGTCATATCGTTTTTAACTGACTTACAATAATTTTTAAACAATTATCACAATTTATCACGAATTTTCAAACACTGGAATCATTATTAAATGATTTAAATATCAAATAATTATATTATCATTAATATTTAATTAATATTAAACTATTAATGAAACCATTGCCAAAATATTAAAGTTATTTATAATAACTGAAAACATTTTTAAACATTTATATTACCCTTAAATAATTTTTAAAACATTTAAAATCATTTTTAAATAATTATCATTAATATTAAAACATTAATGCACTATTTATCCAAATATTAAAAGTGATTAATTATAACTTAAAATATTTTTAATTCATTAATATCCTTTTTAAATGATTTTAAATAAATAAAACCATTTTTAAACTATTTATTTAATATAATTATTAAATAAATCAAATATCATTAATATATCATTAATATTAAAATATTAATATTTTCATGACAAAATATCAAAAGTCATATTTTATAACTTAAAATATTTTTATAATACTTTAAATGATTTTTTAAAATCATTAATTCTATTTTCCATAATTTATATAATATATTTATTAAATAACTTAAACATCATTAATATTAATTAATTAATGAAATTTCATCACAAAATATTAAAATTCATAGAAAATAACTTAAAATATTTTCTTATAACATAATATAATTTTTCATGATTTTTCATGAATAAAACCATTTTTAAATAATTTATTTAATATTATAATTTAATAAATAAATACCTTTTATATTCTAAAATACTAAATATTTATGAAATATATTAAAAATAATTAAAAACTATTTTTCAGACTTTAAAATAATTTTTCAGAATTTATTTTGTATTTTTAATAATTAAAAACCATTTTTTCTATTTTTTAAGTAATTTTCAGAAAATACAGAAATTAAAATTAATTAAGTTTGTCGCTAAAGCCTATGGCGACAAAAAAGCGTTGCCTTAGGTGTTCTTGAGCTTAAGAACACTGACAGGCCAGTGTTCGAGGGTCTCGATTTGACCGGCTGTAAATCGCTATCTAAAATGTTTCTGGGTTTAATTTTCCACTAATATTGTAGTATTACTGACACACTACAACCTTAATCAACTTTCATGGCCAAAACATAACAAGTCTATGAGATCTAAGCTAGCAAACATGCTATCAGACAACATCTGGGTTTTTTGGGTAACCCAAAAACCCAGATAGTCGCGAGGTACCACTTTGTGGGTTCGATTTTATCTTAGTTCTGACCATGATTTATGACGTTTTATGGTTTAAACCTATAGTATACATGACAAGGAACATTAAAATAACAATAAAGCTATTTACCAACAACAGATCCACAATCTATGACTTTGGCCAAACCTTCTCAGACGCTTTGTTTTTATGATTTCGAATTTCCGAAATTGCACTTTGTCATCAACTGGTTATGTTTGACCACACACTACACTTAATCTACTTACTGTTTAAGAAATATAAAACCATGGATCGAGAGTCACACATAACCAGCTACACATTGAATACAACAACATCAACAAACCTGATAGATCTATGACCTAGAACTTCTTGTGACTGCTTCAACATTCAAAATCGCCTTGATTTCCACTTTCGGCCATGGCTTGGGATTGACAACCTTTGACCGATTATAACTTCAAATCTATAATAGTTATGACTCTGATTCGTTTTTCATATTAAAGATAACATGACAGGCTATAGCTTAAAACTTTAAAACAACAAAAACCAATAACATAAAAAGATTTAAAGCTCCTGACATTAACTGTCAGACAACAGAAAACAGTTTTCCCAGATTTTAAAAAACTTAGATTTCGAGCACTTTGATGTTATGAATCTAACATGTGCCAACCCAGATCACTTATAAACACTACATAGAACATATTACAACACATAATCACAATTTTTAATAGAAGATCAAAGATCAAATTCTTAATTAGGGTTTCATAACTTTTATACATCGATTCTTGATTCTATGTTTCTGATTTGTTGTTGTTGATCGTGGGGCTTGTTTTGGGACTGATCTAGCAAGAGAATTTCTTAGGTTTGGTCTTGAGAGTATGGCAAAGTTTTTGTTGCACAATTTTAGTCTAAATGTGCACTTTCTCTCTCTCTTAAATCTAGCAAATCATGTATGCAATAATTGTAATGGCTAATCATGTGCTGGTAATGCTATAGTATCATAGGTAAATTCTAGATGGCTGGCTTTTGTGGAATAATTGGCTACAATAATACACTAAATGGGATAAAAAGGGTATTTTAGTAATTTCCACACCAATAATTGAATTCTACCTTTAATAATGCACAAGGTGATTTCTATTAGAATAACCTGCCTATTCGAAGTACCGAATACATGGTGATTTCTGTTGTTATTCCATTCTTTATTATACTCAGTTGGTTAAAGTTTTGACTTCTATACTCCATGAAATTAGTGGAATATCCTTGATATTTGCGCTTCATCCAGTATCTTTTCATGGAAATATTCTTCTGAGCATTTTTGAATTTTACTCTACAAAGTAGTATCATATTGACAATTTGGACGTTATCAGTTCCTGGATAAATTAATTCTTCAACTTGTTTTATTGAATTCTTATATCATTGTCATCATCCTCATGTTTATATTTTGTTAAAAGTCATTTGTGGCTTGTAGTGCATTGATGGACTTGGTATGATTATGACCAGGGACTATTCGGTGTAATCATGACCGTAATGTTACAAATGATGTGATAAAAGTCCTCATTGGCCCGTAGTGCATTGATGGACAGTTTTTGGTATGATTATGGCAATGGATTCTCTTTGGCCGTAGTGCAAAGATGAATTATTTTATGGCATGATCAGGACCGTTGATGAAAACATGATTATCTTAAGCCGTAGTGCATGGATAATTCGTGGTCGTGATACTAAAGAATATCCTTGGCCGTAGTGCAGGGGTGATTCGATGATGTGGAATATTTATTAAGCTGAGTTTCAGCGATAACAGTGATGAAAAACCATTTAAATCATAAAAGATGGAAGATTTTATTTTCTATTTGACTCTTTTAATGGATTGCTTGTTTCGCTGCAGTTAAACTTGATGTATATTATATTTTATCAGTTTAACATTGTTGGAGACTAATGATAATTTATTCTGCATTATCTTAGTCATAATATTTCTTACTGGGCTAGTTGAGCTCACCCTTCATTTCACTGTTCTCTTCAGGAAATGAGAATATAGCTGTGACGAGTCGGGGAACGAAGTGATGGTCTAGAGGATAGCATTAGTAGACCTCACTATTCTGTGAAATAGTGTGATAATATTTGTAATGAAGACTCCTTCTGAGTTTATATAATCTCTAGTAGACAATATTTGTATTAAAACTCACAGTTTATGTTTTGTCATATTGTACACGACAGTTGTATTAGTAAGTTGTATTTGTACCATGTATCTGACGACCCAAGATGGGTGATGTATACCTAATTTTGGGGACATCACAGACACTACATAGAACATATTACAACATATAATCATAATTTTTAACAGAAGATCAAAGATCAAATTCTTAATTAGGGTTTTATACCTTTTATACATCGATTCTTGATTCTATGTTTCTGATTTGTTGTTGTTGATCGTGGGGCTTGTTTTGGGACCGATCTAGCAAAAGAATTTCGGAGGTTTGGTCTTGAGAGTATGGCTAAGTTTTTGTTGCACAATTTTAGTCTAAATGTGCACTTTCTCTCTCTCTTAAATCTAGCAAATCATGTATGCAATAATTGTAATGGCTAATCATGTGCTGGTAATGCTATAGTATCATAGGTAAATTCTAGATGGCTGGCTTTTGTAGAATAATTGGCTAAAATAATACACTAAATGGGACAAAAGGGTATTTTAGTAATTTCCACACCAATAATTGAATTCTACCTTTAATAATGCACAAGGGTATTTTAGACTTTTCACTTTTAACCTCAAGGGCATTTTAGTCATTGGTTACAACCCTTAGAGTTTAGGGTTTATCACTTTAGGGTTTAGGGTTTAACCCTAAAGATTTAACAAATTAAATACAATAATTTAAAATTAGGATTTTCAATAGAAATTAGGGTTTTTAAAATTAACAATTAGGGTTTACTAATTATCTGTATATCTTACTAACACAGTAATTACGATTTCTAATTACAGAAATTCTAATACACAGTAAAGTTCATATAACACAATTACTAACCAGTCTTATCTCATAACTGAGTTTAATAATTAGGGTTTAACAACACAATATTAGGTTATGTCCTAATTTACCATAATTGACCAATCATTATCTGTCCACACATATACAGTACATATTTATAGCACTGAAAAATTAATATACATATAATATTATATCAAGATCATCATTCCTTATTCGTAACTGCAATTAGGGTTTATCGTACTAGTATTAGGGTTTACTAATAACATTTAAAACTGCTCCACACATTAACATTACACACACATAACATACATATCTATAACACTAACAAATAATAATATAATATTATTATTCTCATTCCTTGATCAAAATCCAAAATTAAGGTTTGATTCCATATCCGATTTATCCATCATATATAACATTATTAATTAAGTTAAATAATTACTTAATTAATCAAATAAATTCATATAATACAATAATTAGTATAATAACGCCATGTCATCATTTCATATATTAATTAATAATATCATAATCTTATTTTCATGGAAAATAATTAATAAAACATTTTTGCTTACAAAATTAATTACTATAAAAAGATAATTTGTAATAATTAATAATTCTAAAATTATTTCTAATTTTTCAATTAATAAATATATTTGCATTTATCATTCACATTACTTGACACATATTCTCATCATTAATTAAATTAAAAAAAAATTATACACAAAATTTCTGATTTAATTTTATAGAAAATATCGGGCTATTACAGTACATGCTCGGTTCCTTGATCTCTCGTAGCCTCATCCTCATCCTCCGGTATCTTGACTTGACCTTCGTCCTCCGTCGGTGGAAATATGAAGCCACCCTCGAGGATGGGAATCGCCTTTACCATAATGAATATCGTCTATCATTCCGAGTCTAGCAACGCAAGTGGCATCTCAGATGGGCTCATCGTCGAACCATCTCACACCTGTCATGGCGACACAACCCACATATGAGTGATGGGTATGGCAAGCTGCCCGAAAAGTTTCCACGTAAGCACCGGCAGATGGAGAAACAAATAATGGCCCCGACGTCAATGAGAAAGTCTTGCACAATCGCGTATAGCAGTAACGCCTTCTCTTTTGTCACGTTTGAGGTGTGTTGGGATGGATACAATTTAGCATATAGGAATGCATACCAAATTTTTCCATATCGACTTAGATCTTTGCTATGGAGCACTGTGCCTCCTTTCCGACCTTTGATCCATGTTGTGCCTGGCTTAGTCATTTCCTTAAGTATTTCCTCATAGTCCTGATCAAAATCACGTAGTTGGGCATACTGGCATTGTCGAGGCACCCGCAGCTGATAATAGGTGTTTATGGCATCAGCACTGAATGGGACCAAGCGACCCCGCACAAAAGCATTGAATTGGGCTTTGTCCTCGGCGTTTGCATAAAACTCCTTGACTATGTTGACCACGACGGGTTCCGGCTCTTGGGTGAATTTATTCCACCCCTTCTGATAAATTTGAGGCATCATCTCCCCATCAATCGGATCCAGCACAACCCCGCCTCCGTGTAGGGCTTTTTGTCATCATATAATCATACCGAGTGGCGGCAGCGGCACTCACAAATTTTCGGCGATCAAAGGTGCGTGTCGGTTGTGTGGATCATGAACTCTCTCCCCTTTGGCGTTTAGCTGTTGGTTACGACGCCATCGAATCCGGCTGTCTGAACTCACTGTCAATACACTACCTTCCCCTCACACTTGGTTCACTCAACTTCTCAAACACTTGGTGTGCAAAGTGGTGTATCCTCCCCAAATTGAAACCTTGAACTTGCAAAGTGGTGTACTTGGAATTGATGAATTGGAACACCAAGTAATCACTCGAACTTGCTCTCAAATAGCATCTGCAAATGCCCTAATTCGAAAATAGTTATAGATTTCTGTGAAGAATTCGAGATGAGATGTGGCAATATATAGAGGTGGTGTGATTGGGTGTTTTGGTGGATTGAGCAGGTGGGGTGGTGGAAATCGTGGGTACTAATTGTGGGGATGAGGCTTTGATGGTGGCACCATCGTGGCTGAGAAGTAGGAGAAGTGGTATCAACTGGCGTTATAGTGTAGGAGAAGGAGAGTGGGACTTGTGTGATGTAACTGCCGAATAAGTAGCCCAGAGTCCAGGACCCCGGCCCCGGCGGGGGGTACAAGGCTAATTTAGCCCACCCCGGCGGGCATGCCTACTGTAAGTTTACCACTTTGCTCTTCTTTTCTTCATGTTATGCCACTGAATTTGCATTTTTCCCATCCTGCAAGCCATGAAACATGAAAGTGATTAGATTATTGATAAATTTGAGCATGATTGAGATATTGACAAGATTTTTTCTATATAGTACCTACCTATTAACTTAATAAAAAACTATATTCTAACAATTATGAAAATACAAAAAATAAATGAAAGATTGGGTTGCCTCCTAATTAGCGCTTGATTTTAAGTCGTTCTGCCTGACTAATTCCTGTTAACGGTGCGTCGGACAATGTGATGGCGATGACATCAGTGTTGGACTCGCCCCCCCCAAATAGTGCTTTAACCGTTGACCGTTGACTTTGAATGTTTTTAACGGATTTCAACTATAAAGTTCAACGGCTCCATAAGAGAACACCCGCTTTATAGTGAATGGTCCCGACCATCTCGACTTGAGTTTTCTTGGGAACAATCTTAGTCGTGAGTTGAACAAAAGGACTGATTGTCTAAGTTCGAATGTTCTTCGCATAATTTTCTGGTCGTGCCATCTTTTTACCTTTTCTTTGTATAATTTGGAATTCTCATAGGCCTGAAGGCAAAATTCGTCGAGCTCATTCAGTTGAAGTAGTCTTTTCTCCCCTACAGCTGCTTGGTCGAAATTGAGTTTTTGAAACGCCCAATAAGCCTTATGATGTAGTTTGACCGGTAAGTGACATACCTTCCCGTATAGTAGTTGATATCGTGACATCCCGATTGGTGTCTTGTATGCAGTTCGGTATGCCCATAATGCATCGTCCAACCGAAGTGACCAATATTTACGACTCGAATTTACTACTTTCTCCAATATTTTCTTGACTTCCCTGTTTGACACCTCTGCCTACCCACTTGTTTGAGGGTGATACGATGTCGCTACCTTGTGGTTGACTCCATACCGTGTCAAAAGAGCTGTGAAGGCCTTATTGTAGAAGTGACTACCTTCGTCACTGATTATTGCTCTTGGCGTGCCAAACCTCGTGAAAATGTTTTTCTATAGGAATTTGAGGACCACCTTGGCATCGTTGGATGGTAGTGTTGTAGCTTCAAACCACTTCGATACATAATCCACTGCGAGTAGAATATACTGATTGTTCAAAGACGAGGGGAATGGCCCCATGAAATCGATGCCCCATACATTAAAGATTTCCACTTCAAGAATTGTTTGTAGGGGCATCTCATTCCATTTCGAAATGTTTCCCACCCTTTGACACCTATCGCATTGTTTGACAAAATGGTGGGCATCTTTCAATAATGTAGGCCAATAAAACTAGGCTTGCAGCACCTTTGCTGCTGTCCGCTCGCTACCATAATGCCCGCCATATGCAGATGAATGGCACTCATGCATAATGTTTTTCACTTCATTATAGGGGACACACTGTCTAATCATTTTGTCGGCGCATTGTTTGAACAAATACGGTTCGTCCCACATGTACCATTTTACATCATGAAGAAACTTCTTTTTCTGTTGTCTTGTGAGGTCAGGTGGAAGAATGTTGCTCACAAGAAAATATTCATAATCCGTATACCAAGGAAATTCTGCAGAAATCCCAAACAGTTGCTCATCTGGGAATGACTCGTTAATTTTAACATATGTCTTCTTTCGCTTTCCTTTGATTTTCCAGCCTAGACAAGTGATCGGCTACTTGATTCTCCATCCTCTTTCTATCCTTAATTTCTAAGTCAAACTCTTGAAGTAGGAGAATCAATCGGATAAGGCGTGGCTTAACATCTTTTTTCGTTATTAGGTACCGAATCACCGAATGGTCAAACGCATACACCACTGGAAGCAATTCCTTTTTCGTGGTTGTATAATTCATTTGAGTCTCTGTGAGTTTTTCTTGCATAGTATATGGCGTGAAACACCTTGTCTTGTCGTTGGCCCAAAACAGCCCCAACCGCATAGTCGCTCGCATCACACATTAGCTCGAATGGCATATTCCAATCTGGTGCAACTATCACGGGGGTTGTAGTTAATTTCTTCTTCAATAATTCAAACACTGACTTGCATTCCTCATTAAAACTAAAAGTAGCATCCTTATCTAAAAGACTGCATAGAGTTTTTACAATTTTAGAGAAGTCTTTTATGAACCTCCTGTAGAACCCAGCATGTCCCAGAAAACTTCTAATACCCTTAACTGAGCTCGGTGGAGGCAGTTTCTTGATTATTTCCAGCTTTGCTTTGTCCACCTCCAATCCTTGAGTCAACACCTTATGGACCAAAATTATGCCTTCTTCAACCATGAAGTGGCATTTTTCCCAATTGAGTACGAGGTTTGTATCCTTACATCGCTGCAATACAATGACCAGATTCCCTAGGCAAGTATCAAAGTTGTCTCCATAAACCGAAAAGTCATCCATGAAGACTTCAACATTTTTCTCCACCATATCTGAAAAAATGGCCATCATACACCGTTGGAAGGTTGCAGGTGCATTTCATAACCCGAATGACATCCTCATGAATGCAAATATGTCGTAAGGGCACGTAAATGTTGTCTTTTCTTGATCCTCAGGAGTGATGACTATCTGGCTATAGCACGAGCACCCATCCAATAAACATTAATATTCATGTCCCGCCAATCTGTCTAACATTTGATCAATAAAGGGCAGCGGGAAATGATCTTTTCGGGTTGCCTTGTTTAACTTCCTATAATCCATGCAAACCCTTCAACTCACCAACGTTTTGCTTCAGATTAACTCTGTGTCCTTATTCTCGCACTACGCTCATTCCACCTATTTTCTCAGACGCATTGGACCGTGACCGACTCCACTTATCGTCAAAAATTGGGTAGATGATCCCGACATCCAACCACTTCAAAATTTCCTTCTTCACAACTTCCTTCATAATAGGGTTAAGTCGACGTTGTTGCTCCACCGTTGGTTTTGCATCATCTTCAATCAGAATCTTGTGCATGCAAAATAAAGGGCTAATTCCCTTTATATCCGCAATTCGCGTCCACCCAATCTCAGATTTGTGTTCTGTGATGCCCCCAAAATAGGTATACAACACCCATTCGAGTCATCAAAATACATGGTACAGAAACAACTACAACTTTATTAATACAACATAAAAAAGCGTGAGTTTAAATACAAATATTGTCATCTAGACAATATCCACACTCAAATAAGTCCTCAAGACAATTATTGATACATTATTTTACAAAATGGTGAGGACTACTAAAACGACTTCTAGAACCATCATTCCACACCCCGACTAGTACTCGCTACATTCTCGCCTCCTGAGAAGAAAAATGGAACAACAAGGAAAAGGGTGAGCTCAATTAGCCCAATAAATAACATTATGACTAAGATAATATAAAACAAATTATCGTTAGTCTTCAACAAGGAAAAATCTAATAGAATACAATAAACAACAAGTTTTAAATCAATATTCTCAGCGGAAATAATAATTCATTAGAAGAATTAAGTAGAGAATGCAAACTACTATCTTCTATATATGAATTTAAAAGTTCATCGCCTATCTTTTATCCCCTCAGTAACATCAATCAATATATATCTGAATCAAATATTCATCTTTTGCACTACAGCCCAAGATATTCATTAGTTGGTCATGTTCATCTAAACACTGCTCATCTTTGCACTCACGGCCAAAGATATTCATCGAAATCATTCATCTTTGCACTACAGGCCAAAGATATTCAATTATATCATCATTTAGGATTGAGGATGATGAAAAATATTTTAAAGAAAACTAATCCACTGAAACAAAAGAATAAATATTAAGGATTCGTACTTTAAACAATCCAAGTTCAAAAATACTTCATAAATAACCAGTAGTGGAGTAAGATTCAAGAATGATCAAAACATGGATACAATCAAAACTAGTATCCATAATAGATATCTTGGATGAAAAAACAAAAATTTAATTTTTCTGTGAATAGTGTCGTATACGTGAATAGTGCTGTATACGTGAATAGTAACTCCGACACTAGATCCGGTTGGTGCCGTATACATGAATAGTAACTCCAAAAACAACTGTTGCCAACTCTAGATCATGAGTAGGATAATTCCTCTCATATTCTTTAAGTTGTCACGAGGCATAGGCTATGACTTTCCCACGTTGCATGAGAATACATCCTAACCCTTTGCCTGAAGCATCGCTGTAGATAACAAATCCATCTGAACCAGATGGTATTGTCAAAACAGGTGCCAAAATAAGTCTCCTCTTGAGATCTTGGAAACTCTTCTCGTATTCCTCGCTCCATACGAATTTTGTATCTTTACGAGTCAGCTGAGTTAACGGAGTAGTGATTCTAGAAAATCCTTCCACAAATCTCCGATAATAACCAAATTAAGCCCAAAAAGCTACGATTTCTTGGCCACCGCCTTTGGTTGCTCCCAACTTTGTATTGCTTCAATCTTGGCACGTCAATGACACTCCATGTTTTGACACCATGTGCCCAAGGAATGCTACTTCCTTAAGCCGAAACTCAGATTTCTTCACTTGCATATAGCTTGTTATCAATGAAGCTTTTATAGTACCAAATTCAAATGGCGCCATGATCTTCACAAACTTTTGGAATAGACGAGGATGTCATCAATAAAGACAACAACGAATCGATCCAAATATTCCTTGAATACTTTTCCTCATCATATCCATGAAAGCCGCAGGAGCATTAGTCAATCCAAAGGACATTACTAGGAATTCATAATGCCCGTCATCGAGTTCTCAAGGCGCCTTTGGAATATCCTCGCTTTTAACCTTCAGCTGATGATATCTGGAACGAAGATTGATTTTTGAAAAGAATCGTGCTCCTTGCAACTGGTTAAACATGTCATCAATACGAGGTAGCGGATACCTATTCTTGATAGTGACATGGTTCAATTCCCGATAGTCAACACAAAGTCGCATACTCCCGCTCTTTCTTCTTTACAAATAAAACAGAGCACCCCAAGGAGATGTACTAGATTTATATGAAACTGATGTCCAACAACTCCACAGTTGGACCTTTAACTCCTGAAGTTCAAGAGGAGTCATTCGATATGGGGTTTTAGAAATAGACTTTGTACCAGGTTCAAGGTTAATAAAGAATTCAACTTCACGTTCTGGGGGTAGACCGAGAAGTTCTTCAGGAAATACGTCAGGAAAGTCAATAACAACAGGAATATTATTCAAATCTGACGTGTCTTTATTCAAATCCGTAACATGGGCTAAGAAAGCTTGACATCCGTTTTTCAATAAACGAATAGCTTTATGACTTGATATGACAGTGATTGATTTTAATGATTTAGTTGCTTAAATTCGCACAACAGGTTGATTAGGAATATAAAACTAACAACCTTACGAAAACAATCAATTTTGGCATGATGAGTAGTTAACCAATCAATCCTTAAAATCACATCAAAAGCAAGTATCTTTAAAGAGATAAGGTCAACAGGTAATGTGATGGTGCCAACTTGGATCAAACAAGATTTATAAACAGTGGATGTGATGAAAGTTTCTCCTAACGGAGTTTCCACAGATAGGTCAAAGTCTAATTTTTCCGGAGTCAAGTTTAAACGTTGAGCACAAGCAGGAGAGATAAATGAATTGGTAGCACCGGTATCTAATAAGGTATAAACTTCGCATGAATTTATGATTAGCTTAACCGTGATCACCTCGTTTGGGTTCCTCGCATGTTGACCAGTCACGACAAATGCTCTTCCAGGAACCGTTGACTTTGACTTTTCTGGGACAGCCTTTTGAGTCACCTTCCTCGTTGGACTTAGTTTCGCTTAAAGGCAATCTTGAGCGATATGCCCTTCCTTTCCACAGCTTATAACATACCTTAAACTGCTAGGCGCTTGGGGTGATATATCCTTCTTTTTCCGCACTTATAGCATATACGACCGGTGGTCGTTCTCCTCCCTTGGAACCATTCTTCATTGGTGTTTGATGTCTTCACATTGTCATTGTTGAATCTCCTCTTTTAAAATCTCCCCGACTCGCTTCTTCTATTTTCATGGCCACGATTACCACCGTGGTTACCGCTTTTGTCTCAATGTTTTCCTCCCCGCCGTTTTTTTCATTGCTTCGATAATCTTCTTTGCCACCGGTATGACCACAGTTGCGGTCCTCGTTGAACGTGCATTCGCTTATCTCGCTTAATAATAATTGAGCCCTCGCTGACAACATCCAATATAAAGAAAATTTATGAAAGATAAGATATTGTCAATCTCGTGTTTTAAACCTCTCGAAACATCCTCGTCATTCGCTCCTCATTCTCTACCAAATGAGGTGCAAACTGATAACTCTACGAACTTCGCCTCGTATTAGGACACCGTCATGTTGTTTTGTTCTAGTCTAATAAACTCTACCTCCTTCATATGGCGAATACTTTCAGGAAAGTATTTTTCGTTGAAAAGTTTCGAAAACGTTTCCCAAGACATGCGGAGTGCGGCAGACTGGGTACGTTTCACAGATTCCCACCAGTAATCTGCCTCGCCACGAAACATAAAGGTGGCGAATGGAACCTTCTGTTCCTCAGTGCATCCTAAGACATTGAATATCTTTGTAATTTGCTTAACCCACGCTTCATGCATGATCGGATCCGCTTTCCCTTAAATTCGGTGGTCCCAACTCTTTTGAATCGCATGGTAGCGATGTCACAAGGCGCGTACTATCATTTCCACCGTAGTCTATACACGAGTCTCCTCGCCTAGTTTTGCATGAATCGCAAAAAGCTCCTAAACATCCCGCTGCTCATCGCTCCCGCCGGTGGTGTTGTTTAAAGGGGGAATATTGCCTTCCTGTTGCACGTTCCCCTGGGTGGTGATTAAAGGTGTTTCCACGATCTCATTAACTCCACCGTTAATATTCTCAGCTGCCATTCTTAAATACTGCCATAAAACAAGGGTTAATTAAACAATTTAACAAACTATATTATGACTGACCTACAAATAAGCTTAGGTAGGACACACTAGCGAAAGATTTACTCGTCTCTCCCCTCCTAGTTCTATTCCCCGATCTCCGCTAGAGATCATATCCCTTAGCTCGATATTAACATGACGCCCCAAAATAGGTATACAACACCCATTCTGAGTCGTCAAAATACATGGTACAGAAACAACTACAACTTTATTAATACAACATAAAAATCGTGAGTTTAAATACAAATATTGTCATCTAGACAATATCCATACTCAAATAAGTCCTCGGACAATTATTGATACATTATTTTACAAAATGGTGAGGACTACTAAAACGACTTCTAGAACCATCATTCCACACCCCGACTAGTACTCGCTACATTCTCGCCTCCCCGAGAAGAAAAAAAATGGAACAACAAGGAAAAGGGTGAGCTCAACTAGCCCAAGAAAGAACATTATGACTAAGATAATATAAAACAAATTATCGTTAGTCTTCAACGAGGAAAAATCTAATAGAATACAATAGACAACAAGTTTTAAATCAATATTCATAATGAAAATAATAATTCATTAGAAGAGTTAAGTAGAGAATGCAAACTACTATCTTCTATATATGAATTTAAAAGTTCATCGCTCATCTTTTATCCTCAGTAACATCAATCAATATATATCTAGAATCAAATATTCATCTTTGCACTACAGGCCAAAGATATTCATCAGTTGATCATGTTCATCTAAACACCTGCTCATCTTTGCACTACGGGCCAAAGATATGCATCAGAAATCATTCATCTTTGCACTGTAGGCCAAAGATATTCAATTATATCATCATTTAGGATTGAGGATGATGAAAAATATTTTAAAGAAAACTAATCCAGTGAAACAAAAGAATAAATATTATGGATTCGTACTTTAAACAATCCAAGTTCAAAAATACTTCATAAATAACCAGTAGTGGAGTAAGATTCAAGAATGATCAAAACATGGATACAATCAAAACTAGTATCCATAATAGATATCTTGGATGAAAAAACGAAAATTTAATTTTTCTGTGAATAGTGTCGTATTCGTGAATAGTGTCGATATCGTGAATAGTCTTTAGTATACGTGAATAGTAACTCTACACCAAAATATAGAAATTTCACAAAAAAACATCATCATGCTTCGTGAATAGTAACTCATGAATAGTAACTCATGAATAGTAACTCGTGAATAGTAACTCATGAATAGTAACTCATGAATAGTAACCCCGACATGAAAAAGTTCTAAATTTAATAAAAAGTTCCAACCAATATTTCAGCATAATGATATTGAAGAAATAATATCATTTGAGAAGAAAATAACATCCTTTACCTAAAAAGGATAGTACTTCTGATTGGTATACTAGATATAGTGCTGAAAGGACTTGCACCGTATAGCAATACTCAAAGTACTAAAATACTAACAAGAATACGCTCAATATATCGAGAGAGAAAGAGAGAGAAATCTTTAGTTTCTGGTGTAATTTTTAATTCTAACCTAAGCACCCTATTTATAGGAAAATGCTTAGAACACCAAAGCAGAAAATTTAATAAAATATTATTATTATTTAATAAATTTCCTACGCACACTCAAGACATCGATTTCAAAGAATTAACATGTGCAACCAACTTGTTAAAAACGTTTTTCTTAAAATAATTAATTAAAACTTCCAAAAATCAATTATTTCAGAACTTCGGAACTTCAATAATTCATAATAAATAGCCCTTTTATCAAAAAAATTGAATCTCTCGTATTTTCATAGAAAATTCAATTCTCTACAACTTCATAGAAAAGACATTTTCCAAATTCCAAATGTAAATTGACCAAAATCAATAAACCAAAGCGATTTTACGATATAATCAAATTTCAACCAAGAAATGGGTCCACCAACATGTTTAACATGTTTTAAAACAACTTTGCAACAAAAATACTCTTCCTCCTCATATACTCATATATCCCACATTCATTGTAAAAATATCATCATTATTATATAATATAATAAAATATTATTTTATCGTAAAAGATAAAATATCAATTTTTAACAATTGTCACTTTATAAATTTTCTCCATCTATAACCACATAAAATTAATATTTTCCTCATCATATAAATTAATAATTAATTATTCATAAATAATATTACAGAATCACAAGATCGGCAACCAGCCGCTCCCGTGAAAGAGGGGCTTTCCAATAAGAATTTCTCCTTACTAGCGCACAGTTAGGTGTCCAAACCTCTCCTTAGACAGAACTTTCTAGACATTGCCAATAATGTTTTCTAATAATATTATTCTGATAATATGAATTATTGCTTCGATAATGGAAAATATTGTATAGTGACAATTATCAAACAACGAAGAATATAAAATATCAACGCAACAATTATTGAATCAATAAAATAAAATACTTGAATAAGAACTCATCAGTAATAATTATTGAGTAGTAGTGCCTTCTTATGTAAGAATCAATAATTGGTGCAATACCGCAGCTTCTGTGTGCAACAAACGCGTATTCATCGTGTTTTAACCACCGGGTATTCCAAAGAGTATTAATTGGTAATAATCGCGCCGTTATTTATAAACAACTTATACTTGTCGTTTTCTTCATCCAATCGCTTTTACATGGGGCCCATTAAAAGATCAAGGCCGTCAGCATTTAATATTCCCACGACAAAGAAGAATATTCAACGACCAAACGAATATTCCCCGACAACAATGAATATTTTATTACCACCTGCTTATTTAAAATATTTGCGCATTTTACCCATAACTAACCACATTAATCAAATCAACCCTTACTATTTCAAAATAATAAATAGAGAAAAATAAATTTCATTTATTAACAATTAGGGATCTTACAGTTCCCTAAGCACCCTCATCAACTTTTCTTCCTACAATTCGTTAAGTGCAGCAGAAATAATAACAGGTAAAGAATTTGATTTGCCTAAGTACGCATACCTGAGATGTTTAAGGAGTGGCTTTAGTTCCAATGTTGGTGGCTCCTCCAATGATGGTTTCAGTTTTTTTACGGCTATTTCCTCAGTGTGCAAAGGTTCAAACGGTGCTCTGAATCGGCTAACTCATGGCAATGAATCTAACATCTGTAAGTATTCCACAAATTCTGGGTCGTCATTTTCTTCATCCCCCAATAAAGTTGTTTCTAACAGATCGTTGACCAAACTCTTACTCATATCTTCACTGATGATTTTCTCAATTAAATCCAACCGAAAACATTCCTCCTCATCCGTAGGGAATTTCATGGCCTTAAACACATTAAATTTGATTTCTTGATCTTGGACCCTCATAATAAGTTCTCCTTTTTGTACGTTTATGAGTGTCCTACCCGTGGCCAAGAAAGGTCTCCCTAGGATAATCAGGATGTTCTTGTCCTCCTCAAAATCCAGAATGATAAAGTCTGTGGGGAATATAAACTTATCCACCTTAAACAATATATCTTCTACTATGCCTCTCGGATATGTGACCGACCTATCCGCCAACTGTAATGAAATATTCGTAGGCATTGGCGCGGGCAAACCCAATTCTATTTATACTGACAATAGCATAAGGTTCACACTCGCCCCCAAATCACATAAGCATTTGCTAAAAGACATGTTCTCGATCGTGCATGGGATAGTTAAACTCCCCGGGTCCTTCAGTTTTGGTGGTAATTTTTGTTGTAACACTGCACTACACTCCTCTTTAGTGCAATTGTTTCAAAGTCTTCCCATTTCTTCTTCCTTGACAGAATTCCTTTCATGAATTTCGCGTAACTCTCAAGATTCCGCTTCTAGGGCCTCTCGCAAATGTATGTTAATCTGAAGTTTCTTGAAAACTTCTAAAAACTTAGTGAACTTCTTATCCAATTTATGTTTTTGGGCCCTTTCATTGAAATCTACTGGTGAGGATATGAAATCGGTCGATTAATCGGTTTGCTCTTTTCCACTTGTTTCTCTTCCCCCTGCTTGACCACAACCGCTGTATTTTCCTTCTCTGTTTCACCCTACTTTGTAGCTAAAATTTCTGTTTCTTGGCCCTCAAGCTATTTTTCACTTCTTAACATAATTGCTTCACATTGCTCATGATTACCCTTCGAATTTCTCTCGGTGTCACTTGGTAACATTCCTTGTGGTCTATTATTCAATGCTAATGCAATTTGTCCTATATGATTTTCTAAATTCTTGATAGCCATCTCTTGTGATTTCATTGCCATTGCTTGATTTTTCATACACACCTCATTGCTTGTGATGTATTTTGTCACCAACTCCTCTAGATCTGATTTTCTTTCTTAATGTTAAGCTGGTTGTTGATGATTCTAAAAACCTGGGGGATATGATGATCATGGAGCTTGATTCTGTTGGTTATTGCTTCACGAGAAATTTGGGTGGTTCCTATTCCCCTGGTTGTAAGTATTTTGGTATGTATTTTGCGAAATTCTGGTGTAGCTACCTACAAATTGCACGGATGCTAGATTGATTGCGCACTGATCTGTAGGATGCTAAATTCTGGTGTACCACTGCAACCTGTTGTACCTGAGCCCCTATCATGGCATCCAACTTCTTGGACAGCGCATAAATTTGTGCATATATAGCTGTCACCTCGTCTACTTCCAAAACCCCAGCTGCCTTTGCATGTGTTATTCTTGTTGTGGGCCACTGGTAGTTATTGGCCACCATGGTTTTAATAAAATTGTAGGCTTCCTCGTAACTCTTAGCCATGAATGCTCCGCCCGACGCTACGTCAATACTCGTTCTGAGATTCCCATGTAGTCTGTTGTAAAAGGTGTTCATTTGCAGCCACTTGGGAAATCCATAATGTGGGCACTTTCTGAGTAACTCCTTATATCTCTCCCATGCCTTATATAGCGACTCCCCATGTTGCTGCTCAAACATTGTTATGTCATTCCTCATTTTGGCAGTTTTCGTCGGTGGGAAAAATTTGGCAAGGAATTTCTGAACTAAGTCTTCCCACGTAGTTATCGATCCCGGTGGCAGAGAATGTAACCAACTCTTCGCTTTGTCCCGTAAGGTGAACGGGAACAAGCGAAGTCTCATCGCCTCATCCGACACCCCATTATACCTGAAGGTGTCGCAAATCTCCAGAAAGCTGACTAGATGTTCATTCGGATTGTCATTAGCCAATCCCCCAAACTGAACTGAATTATGGATCATCTGAATTATCCCAGGCTTGATTTCGAATGTATTTGCAGCGATTGCGGGCCTGGTGATGCTCGACTGCAGTTCAGTCACCTTGGGTGTGACGAAGTCCCTTAACGCTTTCTGATCTTTAGCTGCCATTGCTTCTTCTATGTCAGAGTTTTCGAATTCATTCCTTGTTTCCATAATTCATTTACTTAACATCTGAAATCTTCTTTCAATGTCGTCCATAAAAGGAAGCAAGTCTGGATTTTTGGATCGTGTTTGCATAAACTGATGTCAAAAACTTGAAATAAGAAGAACAAAAACAAAAACAAAAATGTTTAAGTAAAACTGGACTAATTAAACTGATATTGTAAAAATATTAAAATCTAGACTAAATTGTCCCCGACAACGGCGCTAAAAACTTGTTGGGTAAAATCTATATACGCAAAACACGCAAGTGTACGTGGTCAACAAGTAATATAGTAATGAATAAAGTATCGTTCCCACGGAGACAAAGTAACAAGAAATGTAACTTCACAATTATCAATTCTCTATTAATCCTAATTCTATTAAACTATTCAATTTAATGGTTTAAAATTATAGAAACTAAATTAATAAATAAATAAACTACCACAAAAAAATCATAAATATAAAAATCCAGAATTTCAAACAATTGATGGAGAATTAGACTTATGATTTCACCCTAAGCTTCACTCTGATTTTCAAACCTTTATTCTAATTCAACTCACTATCCCAGTTTATTAATCAAGAACACGAATGTAGTACTAGCCACCTCTCGATGCACTAATACCGTATTAACTTAAATCCCCAAGTTAGATAGAAACAAGTTAAACACCTAAATCAACCAACTTACTATATCTATATGTGAACTGAAATTAAAGAAGGTTTAAGCTTAAGTTCTCTATCTGATTACATGTGATGTCAAGCATATCTCTACCTTAACATTAATCAAGAATCTACTATTCACAAAATTCATGAAACATTCTATATTAACTAAGTCTAGATTTGAATATCCTCTCTCGATTCCATACAAATCCACCAAGAATTATTGGTCATGCAATTCATAAATTCACGCTCAAATTAATATAGATAAACTGAAAATACTTTACTAAACTGGAAATCAAAATTATAAAATCATCTTTTCACCTAAGGATCCATCATAAGCCTAAAAAGTGAATTAGTTCATAATGAATGAAATAAAAATTGAATAATCTAAAGAAAACATCCTTGCAATTACAAATAAAAGACTAAAGAGAAGAATAGTGATGAACACCCTTCACGTAGTCTAGAATTGCAATCGTCACGAAAATCTCTTCAGAATACTCCTCCAAAGCTTCTTGTGAAAAACTGGAAATAATCTTCGTAATATGCCCTTGTGTGTTGCTGAATTCATTGTTAGTCAAGTAATAGATGTCCAACACACAAGTCCCAGCCGAAAACCTTTGTCAAAAAAGAGTCCATGCACCATACCAAGTCTCCATTCCATGTCCCAGCAGTCTTCGAACCAAAGCAGGACACTCAGAATTTGACACCCCCCGCCCCGACGAAGGTGCATAAGCAAACAAGGCCCGCCCTTGCGGGGGTGTCTTCTGCTAAATAATTTTCCTGAGCTTCATGACCTCTTCCAAATGTGCACTAATTGAATCCAAATCATCCCAATTGACTCCAAACATCCGTTAAATGCCGCAACAACCATCCTACACAACATCAACAAGTAAAAATGAATATGAACACAAGAAATTAGCAACAAATAAGCATGAAATGGACACCGATTCGTGTATATAAACTCCACTTATCAAGTATTAGTTACCTCATTTGCCCCCACCATCACGACCATCATCCTCACGACCGCCGCCATAACCCCCTCCCCCACTGCCACCATAACCCCTTCCCCCACTACCACTTCCACCGATCCCACCACTGGCACCATATTCACCGCCTCCTCCACTTCTGCCATATCCGCCACCGTAACTACCTCTGCTTCCACCTCCGTAACATCCACCGCTTGGCGATGGAACAAATCTGATGCCTTCTTGACCGCCAGGCATGATATAGGGTTAACAATGAAGAGGAAAAGGATTTGATGCCTTCGTGACCGCCAGACCTTGGTTTCTCCCTTCTTTCTAGCAGGCTATCTTTCTCTTCCTTGCTTAGTATGCTACGATTTTGGAAAGTAAGAGTATTAGTGAATCTAACTTATCTAATCGATGGCTAGATTTATCCCAAAGTTTTGAGGGTCCAGATCTTTTATTTGGCAAGCGGGAAACTAAGTTTTTTTAAACTCAGTTGTGTTTTGTATATATATATATATATATATATATATATATATATATATATATATATATATATACTGTAAACTCTCTATCTATATATATATATATATATATATATATATATAAACTAATGTATTTGCTTATATATAATATTCTTAATTATTTTATAATTAAAATAAAACTTTATTTTAATCTTAAAATAAAAAGTTTTTTTAATTTTAAAATTAGATTTCATGCTAACTAATTAGAGTTAGAATTGGATTCCATGATAACTAATTGGAGTTGAAAAAGTATTCCATGTTTCCTTAAATAAAAGAGTTTATTTAGATATGAAATAAGATTTCATATTGTTCAAAATAAAGGAGTTTATTTACTAATAGAAAAGAGAATCCTTATTTCCTTAAATAAAGGAGTTTATTTATATATGGAATAAGATTTTATATTATTCAAAATAAATGAGTTTATTTGTGAATAGGAAAGAGAATTCGTGTTTCCATTAATAAACAAGTTTTTTCTTTTTTACTTGGAATTAGATTCCATAATTAATTAAAATAAATAAGTTTATTTTGATTAAAGATTTTGATTAAAATAAAATAGTTTATTTTATTCAAAATTGGATAAATTAAAATAAAAGAGGTTTATTTTGATTTAAATTTGGATTAAAATAAAAGAGTTTATTTTGATTCAAAATTAGATTTTATACTAACTATATTTGCCCATTAAATGATATCAATATATATATTGAATGTTTATTATTCATGAGATAAATTAATTTATTGATGCATATGTAGATGTGTATGATAATAAATGGGATTGATTATGGACTATTTGACAAATGTGATTGAATTTTATTTTTGTTGGATGCATGAATGTATGTGTTTTATTAAATGGGGTCTGCGTACCTCGTCTTCTCTAATTTTTTCTTAATATAAATTCTATCTTCCTCCTATGTGTGACGCCCCCAAATCCGTGTAACCTCGATTACAGGACATGGTGCTCACGATATAACATACATCATCATCTATCTAAGTAACTCTAATAATAATAATAATAATAACAATAATATTAACTATTACATATTTATTCAAAATAAAGTCCCAAGTCTTTACAACCTTTAATAAACTGAAACTTAAACTTAGCGTTTATCGCTACATCACATCATATGCGAAAATATAACTATTACATAAATAACTCTCATTATTTCATCTTAGACTTTCCTTTGTCCTTGCCCGAGCCCTTAGCGTTATCAGCCTTAACTGAAAAGTTTAAGCAAGAATGAGCACAAATTGCCCAACAAGTATATAAAGTAGTTTAAGAACATACATCAGAAGTAGAAGCATTAGTATGAATATTTCCCAACAGTTGAAATAAATATTAAGAGATAAACTGGAATATCAAGATAAGAGTTTTGGAATTCTCAATAGCATACTAAGGGGTGTTAGATGTAACACCCCAGTCCCACATCGAAAGATAGGGAGAAAATTTGTCTGCATATAAGGAAATAAGTTACTACCAATAGTACCTTCAAGTCATGACCTTTTGGGAGCTTGTGGTGGGCTAAGATGACCCAAGAAGATACTATTGGGCTTGTAGTTTAAGGCCTTATTTTGATGGATTTGATTCGATTCGGACTTGGGATTTGACCCAAGATTTGTTTCGGACTCGGGATTTGACCCGGGTTGTTTCATATGGTATTAAAGCCGACTCTCAAAAGCTCGGGCCGTGTCATCCGATCGAGTTGCCGGAGGTGGGGACACGAAGGCTGGTGATATTATCCCACAATGGAGAGATGGAGGTCCGGAGGTTGGGACACGAAGCCAGCCGGTATTATCCCACAATGGCTAGAGAGGCAAAGATCTTTGGGCTCGTGTGTGTGATCGGTTCTGACGGGGACGTCAGAAATTTAAGTGGGGGAATTTGTAATACCCCAGTCCCACATCGAAAGATAGGGGGAAAATTTGTCTGCATATAAGGAAATAAGTTACTACCAATAGTACCTTCAAGTCATGACCTTTTCGGAGCCTGTGGTGGGCTAAGATGACCCAAGAAGATATTATTGGGCTTGTATTTTGAGGCCTTATTTTGATGGATTTGATTCAATTCGGACTTGGGATTTGACCCAAGATTTGTTTCGGACTCGGGATTTGACCCGGGTTGTTTCATTAGATACCCTGAACATTACTTTGTTTCATCAAACACCATCAGACGATTAAACAATCAAATAGATTGTAAACGGTCTCTGCAAGTACTCCAGGTGATCAGCCTATCGTACCCTACATTGTGCACAAGTATAAAGTTTAAACGCATAAGCGTAAATGGGACTATATGCCCGACATCAGTTACCCCGTTATTCGGGTTGTTCATCTTAGTATTCATGCGGGGTCTCACCAAAGCAATTTGGATTGGTAAACATTCAATAGCTTCAAAGGATTTGAATTGTTCAAACAATATACTATGTTTGCATCAATAACATCTAGCTGAAACGAAAGCTAGAAAGCATGTTTTAATATAGTTCATTAAGGCTATACGAACTTTAAAGTATAGCAGTTACAATAGGAACTGAATAATCATAAATAACGTTTCTCATCACAATTGAAGTTATAGAACTTTACAATAGAGGAGCTTACACGAATGATTACTTAATCACAAGCCCAAACTTACCCTCATTTGCAATCAATCAATAAGAGTTGAATAAATTCATAATGAAAAATAGGGTAAGAAACTTGCCTTGATCGTTGTTTACCAATAACAGATTAATAGCTTACAGCTATCTACACTTCACGTGCCCTACACAATTGTATAATCATGGACATCAACTATTAGCAACGCATAGTAGTTGTAATATAAACTTTACTCTATAATTTTCAGAGTTCACTATATGATTTTCACTCTACTATCTGCACTCTACGATTTTCAGAGTTCACTCTACGATTTTCACTGACTCTACGATTTTCAGTGTTGACTCAACGATTTTCACTCTATTATCTACACTCTACGATTTTCAGAGTTTACTCTACGACTTTTATTGACTGTACGATTTTCACTGACTACGATTTTTAGAGTTTACTCTACGATTTTAAATTACTCTACGATTTTCACAGTTTACTCTACTATTTTCACTGACTCTATGATTTTCAGAGTTTACTCTACGATTTTCATTGACTCTACGATTTTCAGAGTTTAATCTATAATTTTCAGAGTTAACTCTACGATATTCATTGACTCTACGATTTTCAGAGTTACTCTACGATTTTCACTGACTCTACGATTTTATTCCCGCTAATCTAAAGATGATATGACCATGATACTTGGACACAATAACCTTCATACATCAAGGTATTTTACAAAAATATAACATTCATAAAACTAGCATGCTAAGACCACAAACCAACTGCATAGAAAAGCGTGCAAGCACTAGTTTTATACATAGAAAAAATTCTGGAATTTCCAAAATTCTGCAAATTTTATTACAAACATGCATGCTTACGATTTTCATAACTTGCTCAATTTAACTCCCTTTCCTATGAAATTTGGACAGGTTGTAGCTCATGTTACATACTATTTTATAAAATTATTACATACGTTAATCGAGTCATATACACCATGATCCCGAGGCTCCGAAAAACCCAAAAATCACAGATTACTAGTTAAACCCAATTTGACAAAAATCCTGGATTTTGCTTCTAGCATGCAATTAAATTATTCCTAATGTCCAGATCATCTACCCTCACATGTTTTCACATTTCACAACATCAAACTTCAACAAACTTCCACCTTTTTGATTAATTTAGCACCTTAGAGACATTTTATCAAAGGTAGAGCATGCATTGCTTAATTCTTTGATTCTCTATGAATTTGATGCATGATTAAGCCATATCTTTTGTTGTTAATGATCTATAATCATCAAACAATAGTAACATGGCAACACAAAGCCACAACAAATCATTTACCAATTTTATATGCATTTTCTTCTCATTTTTGTTATAAAAATAAAATGGGTTCATGAATTACCTTTTGATGAATTTCTTCTTTGTTTAATATGATGCTCCTTCTCCTTATTTGTCAAATCCTCAGTAATCCTCCAAAATTAGTTCTAACTCTCTTAGGCTCTCAATTTCTCTCCATGTTTACTCACTTGGTGGAATTTTCTTAAAAGAAAAGTGTGTTTGTATATATGTATAGCTTTGTTAGAGTCTTTTGATTCCCATAACCCCCAACTCCCATAACCCCCAACTCTAATGATTAGTTACTCACAATACATAATACTACAATAATATAGTTAATTAATAGGAAGAATGTGGGAGTTAGAGAAAATGAATGTGGGAGTTAGAAAAACAAAAAGAATTTTGATTTTAAGGAATAAAATAAATTACTTCCACCTTAGCTATTATGTAATATACGTATACTCCCTCCCTTGTCCCAATTTAATAGTCTCATGGGTCCATCAGTTCAGCTAATTTCTATTATAAAAAAAATACATATACTATTTTAATCAATTAATCAATTAATAAGCTATTTGACTATTTTACCCTTCAGAACCAAACTTTGCGAACCATATATCAATTCCTACTAAAGTTGACGTTCTGGACGTCATGGGACTATCCGTTTAGTCAAATTCATCTCTAAAATTTGTAGTTGACTTTTTCCTCGAAAAAGTCAATAGGTTGACTTTGTCCAAAAAGTCAACTGTGACACTTTTTCGTGATTACAGTCTATCCTGACTAATTT
This sequence comes from Panax quinquefolius, assembly GCA_020205615.1. Classification (NCBI taxonomy): domain Eukaryota; kingdom Viridiplantae; phylum Streptophyta; class Magnoliopsida; order Apiales; family Araliaceae; genus Panax; species Panax quinquefolius. Next base: position 347,576 of record JAINUW010000591.1, on the reverse strand, counting down.
CGACGTTCCGGACTCGAATACACAGTCCGCATCTCTAAATTCTGCTCCTAACTTCAGCTCATGATTTAATACCATCCCACGTAATAAAATAGAATAATTCCCTACTTAATTTTATTTAAATAGTTAAATAAAACTAAACAAACCATTTAAATACATCTCATCACATATCTTGAAATAACACATATATGTACCACACACATACATCTAATAAATGAAATCACCCAAAAGTTTCATATAAATTCGTTTATTAACAATTCTTAAATAACATAAAAAAAAATATTTTAAAAAAAATAAAAATAAAACTCGGATATTACACTATGTACTTTCCCTTGACTGTTGATCAAGGTTTCATTTTATTTTAAATAGTTTTGTAATAAGAATAGTTAGAATTAATTTTTGAAGAATTGGAGATCAAGGAACAAGGAGCGCTTGAAGACCCGTTTGTAATGGAGCCCGGGTTTAAATGTAATAGTTATATTTAAATTTAATTCTTGCACCCTAGGTTTGACCTTTTGGTACACTTGGTGGCATTAGTGAACCAAACTAGAATAAAATCCATAATCAATCTGGGTAGAATATACTATTCTATATGTGCATGCTTATACAATATATATATATATATATATATATATATATATATATTATATTATGCAAACATGTTTCGTATGTTAATTAATATGACGCGTATTTTATATATATAGCGCGCTAAACAAGATGAGACAAATTAATAACAAAACCCTCAAATAAATTATATTAAGTTGTAACGTTCAAAGATATTTGGAATATCGAATGTCGCCTTCTAGCATGGTAAAACAATATAGTATTAAATATTTAATATGAGTTTGGTGTGCACACATAAGACAAGTATTAAATATTTAAGATGTTGTTTTATCACATTTAATTCTTATAAATAGACTGAACAATGCTGTTTTGTTGTGCACACACAAGAATAGTGTTTTTCTTTTGAATATATGGAGTGCTAGGTATGACTTAACTTAGATCATTCTAGTTCGGATGTGCACACACTTGACCATTATGATCTAAGAGGCAAAATACAAGGAGTTGCATAGTTGATGTAATTGACAAGAGTTGTCTACCTATTTATTTATACATAGTTTGTTGTACACACACAAGGCTATATACGTTTGAAATGGGATCCTTATTCTCACTAGCATATCTTTAATTAGATATCGCCGAACTATATAAATTGAGGGTAATATAGTTTGATGAAAATAGTGGGAGATACCAATTTAAAACAAAACCTAATTTATTATGGCAATTAATAAAAGAATGTATGTTAAAATATTGTTAATTACAAATTCATTTACTGAATTTTACAATGTCTAAATTATTATCACTGCACAGCATATTAGATGTTAAATTAACCGGACCGAATTAAATGGATTGGTTAAGGAAATTGAGAATAGTTCTCATGACTAAAAAACTATCTTATGTCCTTAATACGCCTATCCCTGCAATGGTTGCAGAAAATGCCTCTGAGGAAGAGATTGTTACTTTTAGAAAGTGGCAAGATGATGCACAGTTGGCTCAATGCATCATGCCCGCATCCATAAGTAACGAGCTTCAGCGTCAGCATGAAACTATGGATACTCCTACCATACTTCTGCACGTCAAGTAGTTGATGGTGAGGAAAATAGAACTAATAGATATCAGATATCTAAGGAGCTCGTCCGATCTAGAATGATCGATGACACTACAGTACAGATAAAAGTCCTTAACATAATCAATTTGATTGATCAATTAGGATAACGGGTTTTGTCATGGATGGATAGTTGAGCCAAGATTTGATCTTGATCTCACTCCCCGACTCCTTTCATAATTGTTGTGAATTCTTCATATGAATAAGCTAAAGATCAGCCTCGCTGATTTGCTTAACATATTGAAAAATTTTGAGAGTTACTTTTCAACCAAGAAAGACCAAGTCTTACTGATAGGGGCCAAAGGATCTTCTAAAAAGAAGAACGATTCAAAGAAGGTGAATAGAAAGGCAAAAACAAGATAATAAAAACAAAACTGATACGGATAGCAAATAAGTTTGCTTCCACTGCAATAAGCCTGGACACTGAAAAGAAATTGCAAGAAGCATCTTGCAGAGGCTAACCAGAAGAAGCTTAGTGAAGTTTCAGTTACAAATACAATTTTGTTCATGATTTAAAATAAATTTTTCTTTAAGTCAAGATTCTACTTGGGTATTGGATACCGGCTTTGGTTATCATAAATATAGATTTATGAAGGGACCAAGCAAAAGTAGAAAGCTAAACAAAGATAGGTAATCCTTTGTGTGGGAAATGAAGCAAAGGTTGCTACATTAGCCATAGAAACTTATAGTTTAGCAATGCGTACGGGTAAATCTATTAAGTCAATAAGTTGTTGTTGTATTCCAGTTCTTATTAGAAACATTATTTCCATTTTGTTGTTGGATAATGAAATCTTTGGTATTATATTTAAGAACAATTGTTGTTCTATTTATAATAACAATATTTTGTATAGAACTAAAATATTACTTAATGGATTTTGTATACTTGACTTACGTGAAAAAGTATTTTTCAAATTGAACAAACTAGTATAAGAAAAAGGAGATGATCGTTCAAAAGTTGAATATGTGTATTTACTGAATTACAATTGTGAATTATTTGAAAGGTTTAAAGAATTCAGAAGTGAAACAAATTGGCAAAGTATTAAGATTCTTTGATTAAATCAAGGAATAAATACTTGTGCAATAAGTTTCTAGATTATCTTAAATGGTTTTCTCACAATGGACACCTCCTGATACGCAATAATTGATTGATGTATCTGAAAGGAAAAATCGTACCTTATTGGACATGGTGCGGTCCATAATGATTTTACCGACATTCCAGTATCCTTCTGGGATAATGTCCTAGCTAGAAATGGTTGTATATCTAAAAAAAAGGTAACCTCAAAATTCGGCCCCAAGACTCCATTAAAGTTATGGACAGGGAGGATTCCTAATCTTAAGTATGTTAAGATAAGGGGTTGTCCAACTTATGTGAAAAGGTTTCAAGAGGATAAGCTTGGGACAAAATTTGACAAGTACAGTTTTGTGGGACATCCTAAAGTAAGTTTAGGATATATGTTCTATAATCCTACTTAGCATAAGGTGTTTGTTGTGAAACACGCTACCTTCTAAGATAAATGTGTTTATCATTGAAGGGGCTAGTGGGAGGATAATAGAATCTTGAAGAGTTCAAGAGCCACAAAATACTATAAGTTAAATAAGAGGAACCTATAGATAGACCTATTGTACCATAACTAAATCGTAAATCTGGAATAGTACAGAAGATACCTAGGAGGTATGGATTCATCATAGATGATGATGATAAGGTACGCATCATAGAAGATGATTATCCAGTTACATACGATGAGGTAAGAGTTGTAGACACTCGGAGAAATGGATTGAAGCAAGCTTCTTAAATATGGAACATTCGTTTTGATGAGACAATCAAAAGAGTTTGATTTTATCAAAAACAAGAATGAACCTAGTGTGTACAAAAGTGACAGTGGGAGCGTCGTGACATTCCTAGTATTATATGTTGATATACTACGGATAAGGAATGACATACCAATGTTACAATCAGTAAAGATAAAGTTTTCTAAACATTCCTCCGTGAATGATTTGGGAAGAATATCGTAAATTGGGGATACAAATCTATATAGATACATTTAAGAGAATAATCGACTTAACCCAAAGAAAGTATATTCATTTGATGCTAAAGTCGTTTAGCATTGAAAACTCCAAGAGTTGTCTCATGTTGATGATCCCTAAAGTGTATCTCTCTTAATAGTCCTCATAGACACCTAAAAGAGAGATCGCATGAGTGATAATCATGTATACAATGACATATACGAGACCTGATGTTGATCGGTCATATTCTGGAGAAGATCATTGTCAGACAGTGAAAAACATCTTAAAGTACTTAACCAATACTAAGGATGTGATTAAAATTTATGGTGGGTCTAAATTAAAACTAGAGGACTTAACAGACTCATGTTTTTCAGACAGACCAAGACAATAGAAAATCCACTTTAAGGTAAAACGTTACCTTGAACGGTGGTGCGGTGAAATTGGAAAGGTTCCAAACAGCAAAGAGTTGTTGGTTAAGTAATAAAGACAAAGTATATAACTGTAAATGAAGCTGCAAGTTGATTATTTGGATGAAAAGTTCATTACAGAACTAAGAATAGTTCCTAAGTCTCATCTTGGATCTAAACATGTGTTGCGGAACTTTAATTTGATTAAAGAAATCATTGAAAGATGGGAAATCACTATAGAGATATTGGACTCTCAAAAACAACATTACATATCCATTAACTAAAGCTTATCCAACAGTAGAATAATCGTCAATTATAGAAGAAGGGTATGAGATACCATGACGATTGGCTTTAGTGCAAGTGGGAGATTAAAAGTAGTATGCACACAAGCCAATCATGTTTGATGATAAAGCATATACTTTGTAACAATCTTATTTATTTATTAATAAAAAATATTAATTTATTAATTAAAGGCTTTTAATTATTTACATGGTGCTGTTTTATAATATGTGATAAACTCATAGTTTTAAGCAATGCTTTTAGAATAATGATGATGATCATTCTAATGAGATCTAAATTCTTAGAAAGCTTAAAACTAAAATAGTTCTCAATTGTTGGATTACTAAATTGGGGATTAGTGAATTCAGATAGATTGGTACATACGGTGCTTGCTCATTGGATGAGGATGATTGATCTCATGATCATTTGTGTTGAGACACTAAAACAAGTATGTAGGTGCTTATTAGAGAATAAGTACACTAAACGTGGCTCTCTAAGGAATACCTAATGGAGTTTTACTTGTTTGTCAATAGGAATTCCTGTAGTGATAGTAGTACAAGTGATCCTTGGACTTGAGGTCATCATAGTATCTTGTGTATGATGAGTTATACTTTGAGTTATACTTTGACTTATTCCTTAAAACCCTTAGGGTATATCAAAGGGTATGCTTGGGTATAATAAGTTATACATGGAGATAATATATGATCAATAAAGAATCTACGGCTTCTAGTAAAAGAAGAGAAATGTCCTATGTGATTTGATAAATGACAACCCAGTAGTCCTTGGCTAAGACAGAATGAAATTAGAAAGGAGTTTCTAATTTACATTATTTGGAGTTGTGCATTTAAGAGTCGAAATACATATAATTAAATAAAATAAGACTTGACATTATTTTCATGTCTTATATTTAATTGGGACATTGTATGGTGGAAGGATTGAATTGTACGGTAACTATTTACTCAAAGGTTCTTTTATGATTAATGTTGAAATCTATATTATCTAGAAAGTCATTAATCGCTAGGGAGGCTTATCCCTAATGTAGAATAAATATTATTTATTTAAATAAATTAATAGTTTAATTTATTTATTTAAATAAGATTAAATTATTCTAATTGATTTATTCATAACCCATTTAATATGGAGAACCTAAAAGGTCGACCATAAAAGGAAGAATAATTATTTAACAAGTTAATGGTATAATCGTAATAATAAATTAAGTATAATTAATTTAATCTATGGTGATAGAATAAATTAAATAGATTAATATTTTAGAAATATTAAATATAAATTAATAAGAGGAGTCTTATTATTATTATTACTATTATTATTATTCAATTCCTAAAGGAGTTTGGAAATTAATTAATAAAAGTACTCTCATATATTCCTAATAAGATTAGGAGGTTAATTAATTAAAAGAGTTTAATTAATTATCTCTAATAAGATTAGGGAGCTTAATTAATTAAAGAAATTAAATAATTCCCTATTTTTCTAATTAGATTAGATGGGTTAACTGATATCTTTATAAGAGGAGTCTTATATCAGAAATCACTATACGTGACTCCAATAGTTAGGAGAGTACACCATTTTCTATGAGAGATAGAAAAACTAGGGTTTTCCCAAATACCCTTCTTCTTGAATCTTTCTTCTTATTTGGTGGATCACCTCTAGAGGCCAAACACTTGGGTGGCTAACATTGATCAAAGGAAGGAACCAAACCCGGTGGATTCAAGTTTAACGCGAAAAGATTAGAGGTGAACTTGTACCTGAGGAAGCTCGAAACTTCAAGGGTATGATTCTTGTTCTTCATATTTTTGTTTAATTCATAATTTTGCAAAAAGGATGATCCGGGTATATGGTTTGTAAAATTTTTAAACTCTGATTTTTCACGTTTTCGCTTATTTTGTGCAATTTGATTGCGTTCATGAATATTACAAACCTAACACGAATGGCTCCTATTGAACTTCAGGAGTTAAAGACCCAACTACAGGAATATTTAGACATCGGTTTCATTCGTCCTAATACGTCTTCTTGGGGTGCTCTTGTTCTATTCGTGAGGAAGAAAGATGGGAGTATGCGACTTTGTATTGATTATCTGGAGTTGAACCATGTCACTGTCAAAAATAGATACCCGTTACCTCGCATTGATGACCTATTTGACCAGTTGCAAGGCACCAAATTCTTTTCAAAGATCGATCTTCGTTTCGGATATCATCAGTTAAAGATTAAAATCGATGACATTCCAAAGACTGCTTTCAGAACTTGGTGCGGGCGTTACGAATTTCTAGTCATGTCCTTTGGATTGACTAATGCTCCTGCTGCCTTCATTGATATGATGAACCGAGTATTCAAGGAAAATTTGGATTATTTTGTTGTGGTCTTTATTGATGACATTCTCTTATATTCCAAAAGTCGTGAAGATCATGAGCAACACTTGAGGCTGATACTTCAAAAGCTTCGTGAAAACAAGCTTTATGCCAAGTTGAAGAAATGCGAGTTCTGGCTTGAGGAAGTAGCATTCCTTGGGCACGTAGTATCAAGTCATGGATTATCTGTTGACCTGGCAAAGATTGAAGCAATACAAAGCTGGGAGCAACCTAAACCAGTGATCGAAGTACGTAGCTTTCTCAGCTTAGCTGGTTATTATCGGAGATTCATAGAAGGGTTTTCTCGAATTGCTACTCCATTAACTCAGCTGACTTGGAAAGATACAAAATTTGGTTGGAGTGAGAAATGTGAGAAGAGTTTTCAAGAACTCAATAGAAGACTCATTTCAGCACATGTTCTGACAATACCATCTGGCTCGGAGGAATTTGTCATCTACAGTGATGATTCGGGCAAAGGGTTAGGATGTGTTCTAATGCAATATGGGAAAGTCATAGCCTACGCCTCTCGACAACTCAAAGAATATGAGAGGAATTATCCTACTCATGATTTAGAGTTGGCAGTTGTTGTCTTTGCACTTAAAATTTGGAGGCACTACCTGTATGGGGAGAATGTGGAGATCTATACGGATCATAAAAGCCTCAAATATTTCTTCACTCAAAAGGAACTCAACATGCGGCAACGATGTTGGCTAGAACTGTTGAAAGATTATGATCATACCATTCAATACCACCCTGGAAAAACAAACGTGGTAGCTGACACATTGAGTATAAGATCATATGCGGGTATGAGTGCGATATTGTCAATGCAAAGGCCCATTTTATATGACTTGCAAAGGATGGAAATAGAGTTAAAGACTCTAGGGACCCACGTGATGATGGCGAATATACGAGTAGAACCAAATTTAATTGATAAAGTTAAAGCTACTCAAGCTACAGACCTGGAGCTGATGCGTATGAGGAAGAAAGTACAAGAAGGTGCTATTCCGAAAGCAAGAATCGATGAAGAAGGAATACTTCGAGTCAACTCCAGACTTTGTGTTCCTAACGATTCTGACTTGAAGTATAAAATCATGACAGAGGCGCAAATACACCGTTTGCAATCCATCCTGGGAGTACCAAAATGTATCATGATCTTTGACATACATTTTGGTGAAGCAATATGAAGAGAGAGATAGCGGAGTTTATCTCAAGGTGTTTAACTTGTCAACTAGTCAAGGCGGAGCATCAAGTGCCAAAAGGTCCATTGCAACCACTTGAAATTCCAGAATGGAAGTGGGAGCACATTACCATGGATTTTGTTACTGGTCTTCCTAAGGTTTCTCAAGGCATAGATGCAATTTGGGTTATTATTGATAGATTGACCAAGTTTGCACATTTCTTACCTATACGAGAAACTTATTCACTTCAACGTCTTGCTCGTATGTACATAAATAAGATTGTAAGACTGCATGGTATGCCAGTATCCATAGTTTCTGATCGAGCCCCAAGATTCACTTCAAGATTTTGGGTTAGTTTGTAAAAAGCTATGGGCACGGATTTACGATTTAGTTCAGCTTATCATCCTCAAACGGACGGGCAGTCAAAGAGGACTATTCAAACTCTTGAAGATCTATTAAGACTATGTGTCCTTGACGTCAAGGGAAGCTGGGACAAGTTCTTACCATTGGTGGATTTTTCCTACAACAACAGTTATCAAGCAAGTATCGGCATGGCTCCATTTGAGGTGTTGTATGGAAGAAAGTGTCGTTCTCCAGTATGTTGGGACGAGCTGGGTGAAGCAACGTTGTTGGGACCAGAATTGGTACGCATGACAATGGAAAAGATTCAAATGATTCGATAACGTATAAAAACCTTACAAGATTGTCAAAATAGTTATGCTGATCTTCATCGAAAGGACGTGGAATTCAATGTTGGAGAACATGTGTTGTTACGTGTTGCTCCATGGAAGGGAGTTACAAGATTTGGAAAGAGAGGTAAGCTCAATCCTCGATTCATTAGTCCATTTGAAATCCTTGATCGAGTAGGAACCGTGCCCTATAGACTCGCCTTACCGCCAAGTATGTCTCGTGTTCATAACGTTTTTCACATATCCATGTTACGTAAATATGTGGAAGACCCAAACCACATTATTGATTTGGAACTGGACAAAATAGCGGAAGATTTAACGTATGAAGAGGTTCCTATTAAAATCTTGGATAAGAAGGAACATATTTTACGCTCCAAGGTTATACCTCAAGTCAAAGTTTTGTGGAGAAACCACGATGTTGAGGAAATGACTTGGGAGTTAGAATCTGAAATGAAATCAAGGTATCCTCACCTCTTTGTCATACCAGGTATGTACCCTAATTTTGAGGGAGAAATTTTATAAGAAGGGGAGGTTGTAAGACCCCAACTTTTATGAATAAAGATGAATTTTCTATAAACATCATTTTTGAATATTAAGGAGTTAATTTGATATAATATTATAGTTGTGGATAATATTTATAAATTTTGCAAAGTACACAAGTTGTTATATTATATTCGATTGGTCGGGGAATATTCATTTTAAATAGGGAATATTCGTACGATGGCACAATCATTGGTGGACCCCACAACGTAATTATTGTCGGGATAGAAAACGACAAAAATATCTTTTTATAAAAATAACGACAAAAGTTTTATCGTTAACTATTGAAATAATCAGTGTTAAAAGTACAGTAATACGCGTGGTTGCATAGTAACACACGATATTGATTATTGATGCTTACGTGAGAAGTCACTCAGTTTTACTCAATTATTGTTACATAAATTGTTCCATAGTATCTCACATTATTTGATTCAATTATTGTCAATATTTTATATATTATTAAATCAATAATTGAGATTACAAGTTATTCTAATTATTATATGCATAATTAATAATGTCTAGAAAGTTCTGTCGATAAAAGGGGTTTGGTCACCTAATTGCGCGCCAATAGGGAGAAATCCTTATTGGAAAGCCCCCTTTTTCCTGGGAACAATCTGGTTGTTAATATTGCAAGTTATAATAATATGAATAAAGGTTGTTAAAAATATTGAGGGGATTTTTATGACGTATTTATTGTAATTTTTGGTGTATTTTATGGACTCTTATTTACCCATTTTTCAAAATAATCGGTAGAAAATTATTTAATATAATAAAGGTGTGGCTCATATGTGGGGGCCACATGTGGGGCCCATATATGTTAAAAATCTGATTTTGGAAATGGGGGTGGGTGTAGTTGTGACGCCCACAAAATAGGTATACATCACCCATCTTGAGTCGCCAGATACATGATACAGAATTCAAATACCACTTAATTATACAACAGTCGTGTAAAATACGACTAAACATATGCTGTGAGTTTTAATACAAATATTGTCATCTAGACAATACCCACACTCAATTGAGTCCTCATTACATTTATTATTACACTATTTCACAGAATAGTGAGGACTACTAATGCGCCATCTAGGACCATCACTCTGTTCCCCGACTAGTCCCAGCTACGTTCTCATTTCCTAAAGAGAACAATGAAAGAAAGGGTGAGCTCAACTAGCCCAGTAAGAAATATTATGACTAAGATAATGCAGAATAAATTATCATTAGCCTTCAACAGTGTTAAACTGATAAAATATAATAACTATCAAGTTTAACTGCAGCGGAAGAAGCAATCCATTAGAAGAGTCAAGTAGGGAATAAAATCTATTATCTTCTATAATTTAAAAGGGTTTTCATTAACTTTTATCGCTGAGACTCAGCTTAATAATTAATCCACATCATCAAATCATCCCTGCACTACAGGCCAATGATATTCTTTAGTATCACGACCACGAATTATCCATGCACTACAAGCCAAAGATAATCGTGTTTTCATCAACGGTCCTGATCATGCCATAAAACAATTCATCTTTGCACCCTTGGCCAAAGAGAATCCATAGCCATAATCATACCAAAAACTGTCCATCAATGCACTATGGCCAATGAGGATTTTTTTTCCACATCATTTGTAACATTACGGTCATGATTATACCGAATAATCCCTTGTCATAATCATACCAAGTCCATCTATGCACTACAGGCCACAGATGACTTTCAACATAATATAAACATGAGGATGATGACAATGACATAATAATTTAATAAAATAAGTTCAAGAATTAATTTATCCAGGAACCAACAACGTCCAAATTGTCAACATTATACTGCTTTGTAGAGTAATATTCAAGAATGCTCAGAAGAATATTTCCATGAAAAGATACTGGATGAAGCGCAAATATCAAGGATATTCCACTAATTTCATGGAGTATAGAAGTCAAAACTTTAACCAACTGAGTATAATAGAATATATGAAACTGCAAATGGATCTTCACCCGCCATGCGGTAATTCCACGTATACAGATCATTTCCACAATTTAATAAGGAATGAATACAAAGGATCATTCACCATGCTTGTGGTAATCTATATAGACAGGTTATTACAACAGAATAATAAAGAAATGAATAGCATAAGGATTCACCATGCGTGCGATAGACTGTACAAACAGGTTATTCCCAAAAGAATAATATATAATGGAACCAAACCTAAAAAACATACGATACGATGATATTCGATAAAATAATAAATAATGGAACCCGGTCCCAGCGAAAACGCACCGACAAACAAGATATTCCAACGTAATAATAAATAACGAAACCCGTGTCCCAAGTAAAATGCATGCACGGGATATTCCAATGTAATAATAAAGAATGGAATATTAGAAGAATTTAACCATGTATGCAGTACTTTGAATAGACATGTTATTCCAACATAATAATAAAGAATGGAATAACAGAAGAATTTCACCAAGTATAGGGTAGCCCACGTATACAGGTTATTCCAACAGAATAATAAAGAATGGAATAACACAAGTTCTCTTCATGAATAAGAAAGAAAGAATACCCCTTACGAGTACAACAAATAATATTCCCTACCTTAAGAAGAAGAGTACTGGATATATAAGTAGTGAAGTAGCAGAATACTTTTCTTCTTTCTCTCTATAGTATATCTCTCTAGAGTTTCAGTGAATTCGTAAGAAATAATGAATGAATGAGCTTCTATTTATAGAAAAATGGACTGCATAGTAACTAACTCATGAACGGTCCAGATTGATTTACTTTAATCTGACGGTCCATATTTAAAGCAAAATCTTTTAAATAAAATATAATATATTCTATTTATAATCTAATAAAATGAATAACTTTATAAAAGATTTTACTATGCAAACACTATCTGCAGTAATTATGCATAATAAAATATAATATATTCTAATTATTGTCTAATAAAACAAATAACTTTATAAAAGTATTTTATTTTATATAAAAAAATTTTACTATGCAAAATACTATGAAAATACTATGCAACACTATTCATAATAAAATATAATATATTATATTTATAGAATAACTTTATAAAAGTATTCTATTTTATATAAAAAGATTTTACTATGCAAAACACTATACAGACACTATGTATAATAGAATATAATATATTCTATTTATAGAATAACTTTATAAAAGTATTCTGTTTTATTACATTAATAATACCAATAAAACAAAACTGAGTGATTTATCACATAAGCATCACTAATCAATACCGTGTGCTACTATGCAACCACGCGTATTACTGTACTTTTACTACCGAGTAGTTCAACAGTATTAACGGTAAAACTTCCGCGTTATTTTCATAAAATATTTTTGTCGTTTTCTCAATCAGACAATAATTCCGTTGTGGGGTCCACCAATGATTGTGCTGTTACACGAATATTTCCTGATAAAACAAATATTCCCCGACCAATCGAATATAATATGACAACTTGCATACTTTGCAAAATTTATAAATACTACCCACAACTATAACATTATATCAAATCCACACCATAATATTCAAAAAAATTATTTCGAGAAAATTAAATCTTTATTCATAAAATCTGGGGTCTCACAATCTCCCCTCCTTGTGAAATTTTTCCCTCGAAATTTACGTACTTACCTAGTATGCCGAATAGGTGAGGATACCTTGACTTCATTTCAGATTCTAACTCTTGAGGTATAACCTTTGAGTGTTGAATACGATCCTTCTTATCCAAGATTTTAACACGTATCTCCTCATACGTTAAATCTTCTGCTATATCGTTTAGTTCTAATTTAATAATGTGGTTCAGGTCGTCCACATATTTACGTAACATCAATAAGTAAACTAAAAAAACATTCTGAACACGCAACATACTTGGCGGTAAAACGAGTCTATAGGCCACAGTTCCTACTTCATCAAGGATTTTAAATGGGCCAATTAAATCGAGGGTTGAGATTTCCTCTCTTCGTCGATTCTTGCTTCTAGAATAACGCCCTCTTGAACCTTCTTCTTTACATTCATCAGCTCTGAGTATGTAGCTTGAGCGGCTTTAACTTTATCGATTAAAGTCGATTCTAATCGTATATTTGTTATCTTCATGTGGGTTCATATATTCACACTTGTAACCGCATACGATCTTCCACTCAACGCATCAGCTATCACATTCATACTTCCATGATGATATTGAATGGTACGATCGTAATCTTCAACAGCTCGAGTCAACGTCTTTGGCGCATGTTACATTCATTTTAGTTGAAGAAATATTTGTGGGTTTTAGAAATGGGTTTTATACTGAGGTCAATACAAAATTCGATTTCACGCTCTAGGGGTAGGCTAAGAAGTCTTCAAGAATATGTCAAGAAATTTATTAATAATAAAAATATCATTCAAAACTGTGACCCTCATCCAAGACTTGGATAGTACGTCACATGGATACTTATCAACTTGCCATCGTCATTCACGACGTCGCCTACAGAAAGTCTGGCTTCGGTGCATTACACACAAGGAAGTCAACAACGAAAGGACCGGGGCTCTTTACTTATGGCTTTATATGACAATGATTGACTTTAGTGGTTTGGTTGCTTGAATTCGCATAACAGGTTGGTTAGGAATATGAAAGCTAACAACCTTACGAAAAACATGATGGGTAGTTAACCAATCGATTCCTAAAATCGCATCAAAGGCAAGTATTTTCAAAGAGATAAGATTGGCATGTAACGTGAAAGTGTCCATTTGAATTAAACATGATATATAAATATTAGAGGTAACAAAGGTTTCTACTATCGAAGTTTCAACCAATAAGTCAAAGTCTAATTTCTCCGAAGTCATATTTAAACGTTGAGCGCAAGCAAGAGAGATAAAAGAATGGGTAGAACCGGTATCTAATAAGGTATAGACTTCGCAAGAATTTATAATTAACTAACCCGTGCTAATTTCGTTCGGGTCACTCGCTTTTTGAGAAGTCACAAAAAACGCTCTTCCTAAAACTACAGACTTTGTTTTGTCTGTATCCGCCTTTGGTGCCAATTGCCCAAATTGGACTTGACTTCACTATACGACAAAATCGAGCTAAATGACCTTCTCTTCTTGAAATTTCCACTTCTATTATCTTGGCCATGATTACCACCGAAGTGGTTACCATTCTTGGCATGATAATTTCCTCCACGATGGTTATCATTGTTCCGATGGCCGTTGCCACCGGTATGATTATTATCGTGTTGTTGGTCGTTACCTTTTGGTTCAGCTGACTCAACGGTCTCATGTGCTTCATTGCTTATCTTAGCATTTTCATATGCCATTTTCAAACACTGTCACAAAATAAGGGTTAATTAACATATCACATAGTATCCCTATACTACGACCGACCAATTAAATACAAATAAACTTAGATAGGTCATACTAGCGAAGAAATTTCCCGTCTCTCCCCTCCTAGTTCTTATCTCACATCTCAGCCAAGGATCATATCCCTAAGCTTTGATACAAACTGTGACGCCCCCAAAATAGGTATACATCACCCATCTTGAGTCGTCAGATACATGATACAGAATTCAAATACAACTTAATTATACAACAGTCGTGTAAAATACGACTAAACATATGCTGTGAGTTTTAATACAAATATTGTCATCTAGACAATACCCACACTCAATGGAGTCCTCATTACATTTATTATTACACTATTTCACAGAATAGTGAGGACTACTAATGCACCATCTAGGACCATCACTCTGTTCCCCGACTAGTCCCAGCTACGTTCTCATTTCCTGAAGAAAATAATGAAAGAAAAGGTGAGCTCAACTAGCCCAGTAAGAAATATTATGACTAAGATAATGCAAAATAAATTATCATTAGCCTTCAACGGTGTTAAACTGATAAAATATAATATCTGTCAAGTTTAACTGCAGCGGAACAAGAAATCCATTAGAAGAGTCAAGTAGGGAATAAAATCTACTATCTTCTATGATTTAAAAGGTTTTTCATTAACTTTTATCGTTGAGACTCAGCTTAATAATTAATCCACATCATCAAATCATCCCTGCACTACAGGCCAAGGATATTCTTTAGTATCACCACCACGAATTATCCATGCACTACAGGCCAAAGATAATCATGTTTTCATCAATGGTCCTGATCATGCCATAAAATAATTAATCTTTGCAACTTTGGCCGAAGAGAATCCATAGCCATAATCATATCAAAAACTGTTCATCAATTCACTACGGCCAATGAGGATTTTTTTTCCACATCATTTGTAACATTACGGTCATGATTATACCGAATAATCCCTAGTCATAATCATACCAAGTCCATCTATGCACTACAGGCCACAAATGACTTTCAACATAATATAAACATGAGGATGATGACAATGACATAATAATTCAATAAAATAAGTTCAAGAATTAATTTATCCAGGAACCAACAACGTCCAAATTGTCAACATTATACTTCTTTGTAGAGTAAAATTCAAGAATGCTCAGAAGAATATTTCCATGAAAAGATACTGGATGAAGTGCAAATATCAATGATATTCCACTAATTTCATGGAGTATAGAAGTCAAAACTTTAACCAACTGAGTATAATAGAATATATGAAACTGCAAATGGATCTTCACCCGCCATGTGGTAATTCCACGTATACAGATCATTTCCATAATTTAATAAGGAATGAATACAAAGGATCATTCACCATGCATGTGGTAATCCACATAGACAGGTTATTCCAACAGAATAATAAAGAATGGAATATCATAAGGATTCACCATGCATGCGATAGATAGATGCATGCATGTGTTATTCCCAATGTAATAATAAATAATGGAACTAGGTCCCAGAAAAGCGCACCGGCGGATATTTCGACGAGAATAATAAATAATGGAACCAGTCCCACAGAAACACACCGACAGGATATTCCAACGAATAATAAATAACGGAACCAGTCCCAAGGCGTAAAATGCATGAATGAGATATTCCAATGAATAATAAAGAATGGAATATTAGAAGAATTTCACCATGTATGCAGTACTTTGCATAAACAGGTTATTCCAACATAATAATAAAGAATTGAATAACAAAAGAATTTCACCAAGTATAGGGTAGCCCCCGTATACAGGTTATTCCAACAGAATAATAAAGAATGGAATAACAGAAGTTCTCTTCATGAATAAGAAAGAAAGAGTACCCCTTACGAGTACAACAAATAATATTTCCTACCTTAAGAAGAAGAGTACTGGATATATAAGTAGTGAAGTAGCAGAATACTTTCTTCTTTCTCTCTATAGTTTATCTCTCTAGAGTTTCAGTGAATTCGTAAAAAATAATGAATGAATGAGCTTCTATTTATAGAAAAATGGACTGCATAATAACTAACTCATGAACTGTCCAGATTGATTTACTTTAATCTGACGGTCCATATTTAAAGCAAAATCTTTTAAATAAAATATAATATATTCTATTTATAATCTAATAAAACGAATAACTTTATAAAAGATTTTATTATGCAAACACTATGCAGGCACTATGCAAATACTATACGTAATAAAATATAATATATTCTAATTATTGTCTAATAAAAAACAAATAACTTTATAAAAGTATTTTGTTTTATATAAAAATATTTTACTATGCAAAATACTATGCAAACACTATGCAACACAATACATAATAAAATATAATATATTATATTTATAGAATAACTTTATAAAAGTATTCTGTTTTATATAAAAAGATTTTACTATGCAAAAGACTATGCAGACACTATGCATAATAGAATATAATATATTCTATTTATAGAATAACTTTATAAAAGTATTCTGTTTTATTACATTAATAATACCAATAAAACAAAACTGAGTGACTTATAACATAAGCATCAATAATCAATACCGTGTGCTACTATGCAACCATGCGTTACTGTACTTTTACTACCGAGTAGTTCAACAGTAATAACGGTAAAACTTCCGCCGTTATTTTTATAAAATATTTTTGTCGTTTTCTCAATCAGACAATAATTCCGTTGTGGGGTCCACCAATGATTGTGTCGTTACACGAATATTCCCTGATAAAACAAATATTTCCCGACCAATCGAATATAATATGACAACTTGCATACTTTATAAAATTTATAAATACTACCCACAACTATAACATTATATCAAATCCACACCATAATATTCAAAAAAAATATTTCGAGAAAATTAAATCTTTATTCATACAATCTGGGGTCTCTCACAAGAGTTACGTAGGATGGAGGAAAGGTAATATTATATATATATATATATATATATATATATATATATATATATATATATATATACATGTGATGGAAATGGTCGGGGAGAGAAAAAATGAAAATGGTTTGCCAAGGAATTTGGGGAGGGAAGGTAATAACGTATAACAAAGGTAATATATATATAAATATATTTTATAAGATTTGTTTTTTATAAAAAATAGAATATATTATATTATATATAAAGTTATTTGTTTTACTTGAATTTTATATTATTATTATTTTTTAAAATTTTACGTTTAGAAAAATTTTTGATCCGTGAAAGTTTTGTACTGTGCAGTCCGTGATTTTAATTTCTAAATAGTATCCTTCCATTCTCCTATAAATAGGATGCTTAGTTAGAATTGAAAATCACACCAGAATCAGAGAATTCTTCTTCTATAATATTGAGCGTATTTCTTTAGAGTTTAAAGAAGCTTTGAGCGTAGAAAACAGTATAAGTTTTCTTCAAGAATATCCCCACCCTACCAGTCAGAATACTCTTCTTTTCAAGGTAAGGGATGTTAATTTAGTTCAATATTCGTATAAAATAATATTTTCTTTCATACTCTGTAGTATGTAAGTAATATTATTTCGTTTCAGATTCTGAATTCTATACTCATTTTGTTAAAGTTTTGGCTTCTATACTCCATGAAATTAGTAGAATATCCTTGATATTTGCGCTTCATCCAGTATCTTTTTATGGAAATATTATTTTGAGCATTCTTGATAAGTTTTAACTTTTTCATGTCGGGGTACTATTCACGAGGTTACTATTGTGACGCCCCCAAAATAGGTATACATCACCCATCCTGAGTTGCCAAATACATGGTACAAATTTCAAATACAACTTAATAATACAATTATCGTGTAAAATATGACAAAATATAAACTGAGACTTTTAATACGAATATTGTCTTCTAGACAGTATTCAACTCAAATGGAGTCCTCAATACATTTATTATCACACTATTTTATAGAATAGTGAGGACTACTAATGCAAACATCTGGACCGTCACTCCGTTCTCTAACTAGTCCCGGCTACGTTCTCATTTCCTGAAGAGAACAATGAAAGCAAAAGGGTGAGCTCAACTAGCCCAGTAAGAAATATTATGACTAAGATAATGCAGAATAATTTATCGTTAGCATTCAACAGTGTTAAACTGATAAAATATAACAAACATCAAGTTTAACTGTAGCGGAATAAACAATTCATTAGAAGAGTCAAGTAGAGCATGATATCTACTATCTTCTATGATTTAAAAGGTTTTTCATCACTTTTATCGCTCAGACTCAGCTTAATAAATAATCCACATCATCGAATCACCCCTGCACTACGGCCAAGGATATTCATTAGTATCACGACCACGAATTATCCATGCACTACGGGCCAAGGATATTCGTGTATTCATCAATGGTCATGATCATGCCAACAAGTGTCCATCAATGCACTACGGGCCAATGAGGACTTCTACCACATCATTTGTAACATTACGGTCATGATTATACAGAATAATACCTGGTCATAATCATACCAAGTCCATCTATGCACTACAGGCCATAGATGACTTTCAACATAATATAAACATGAGGATGATGACAATTATAAGACCCTAACTTTTATGAATAAAGAATAATTTTCTCGAAATATATTTTTGAATATTATGGTGTGGATTTGATATAATGTTATAGTTGTGGGTAATATTTATAAATTTTGCAAAGTAAGCAAGTGGTTATATAATATTTGATTGGTCAGGGAATATTCGTTTTAACAGGGAATATTTATACGATGACATAATCATTAGTGGACCCCACACCGGAATTATTGTCGTAGTTAGAAAACGACAGAATTATCTTTTTATAAAAATAACGGCGAAAGTGTTATCGTTAAACTGTTGAACCCGGTAGTAAAAGTACAGTAATACGCGTGGTTGCATAGTAGCACAAAGTTTTTATTATTGATGTTTACGTGAGAAGTCACTCAGTTAAACTCAATTATTGCTACAGTAATTGCTGCATCATATCTCTCATATTATTGATTCAATTATTATCACAGTATCATCTGCATAATATTTATTATTATTAAATCAATAATTGAGACGACAAAGTTATTCATATTATTATTGGCAATATGGACAATGTCTAGAAGTTCTGTCAAGGAGAGGTTTGGTCACCTACTTGCGCGCCGATAAGGAGAAATCCTTATCGGAAAGCCCCCTCTTTCCTGGGAACGACGTGATTGTTAAATATTGTGAGTTATAATATTAATGATGAATAAGTTCGTGTTGATTAAAGATAAAATTGATAGTTCCATTGTGTTGGGATTATTAGTGTTAGTGGAAATCGACATTTATTTCGATAATAATTGATGTCTGGAGGTTATATTGACCAATCGGGTAATTAATCGGATAAATGAACAATTAATTGCTATTATTTCACATGCTTATAACTATTTGTTCATATGTGTGAACTATTGATTCACATTATTTACTATTAGGGGAGGTGGTGCAAGTTTGATAATACTTGCAGGACTAAATTAAAAATGAAGAAAAAGATGAAGGTATTATACTTTAATATTTCGAGCCCCAAAACGTGCAATTATCGAAACTATATTTTCCTATAAATAGAAGCTCATTCTTCTTTCATTCTCACTAATTCACTAAGTCTCACAAGAGCAATTATTATAGAGAGAATTATAGAGAAAGAAGAAGAGAAGTACAATACCTCACTATTCCAATTATCCGGTTTTCTTCTAAGGTAAAGGGGTATTATTCTTTCGTATTCATGAAGAGAGTTATTTTTTTTCAATACTCGTAAGGGTTGTTATTCCATTCTTTATTATTATGTTGGAATAACCTATCTATGATAAGTACCGCATACATGGTGAAATTCTTCTGTTATTCCATTCCTTATTATTACATTGAATAACCTATCATCAAGATGGCTCATCGCATGCACGTGAATTCTCATAGTTATTCCATTCTTTATTATTCTGTTGGAATATCCTGTTTGTGCGGATTACGCATAACCTGGTTCCATTCTTTATTATTCTATTGGAACATCCTGTCTGTACGGATTACGCATGACCTGGTTCCATTCTTTATTATTCTAGTGTAATATCCTGTATATGCAGGTTACGCATGACCTGGTTCCATTCTTTATTATTCTGTTGGAATAACCAGTCTGTGCGGATTATGCACGCCTAGTGAATTCTTCTGTTATTCCATTTTTTATTATTCTGTTGGAATAATCTGTCTACGTGGATTACCGCATGGCGGCAAAAATCCATTTGCTGTTTCATATATTCTATTATACTCAATTGGTTAAAGTTTTGGCTTCTATACTCCATGAAATTAGTGGAATATCATTGATATTTGTGCTTCATCTAGTATCTTTTCATGAAAATATTCTTCTGAACATTCTTGAATTTTACTCCACAAAACAGTATCATGTTGATAATTTGGGCGTTATTGATTTCTGGATAAATTAAATTATAAATCTTTAAAAATTTATCCTTGAACTTGTTTATTGAATTCTTATATCATTGTCATCATCCTCATGTTTATAATATGTTGAAAGTCATCTGTAGTGCATAAATGGACTTGGTATGATTATGACCAGGGATTATTCTATATAATCATGACCGTAATGTTACAAATGATGTGGTAAAAGTCCTCATTGGCCGTAGTGCATTGATGGACAGTTGTTGGCATGATCATGACCATTGATGAATACATGAATATCTGTGGCCCATAGTGCATGGATAAGTTGTGGTCGTGATGCTAATGAATATCCTTGGCCATAGTGCAGGGATGTTGTGGTTTATTTATTAAGCTGAGTCTCAGCGATAAAAGTGATGAAAAACCTTTTAAATCATAGAAGATAACGTCCAAATTGTCAACATGATACTGCTTTGTGGAGTAAAATTCAAGAATAATATTGTACCAAAAATAATTTAAATCGAAAACGAATCAATTTTTTTTATCATGAATAGTACCTTGGGTGAATAGTACTCAAGTGAATAGTACTTCATGAATAGTACTTCGGGAATAGTAACCCCGTGAATAGTACTCTGGCATAAAAAAATTAAAACTTATCAAGAATGCTCAGAATAATATTTCCTTAAAAAGATACTGGATGAAGAGCAAATATCAAGGATATTCTACTAATTTCATGGAGTATAGAAGCTAAAACTTTAACCAAATGAGTATAGAAGTCGAAATCTGAAACGAAATAATATTACTTACATACTACAGAGTATAGAAGAAAATATTATTTCAAGCGAATATTGAACAAACATAATATCCCTTACCTTGAAAAGAAGAGTATTCCAATTAGTATAGCGGGGATATTCTTGAAGAAAACTTTCACTATTTTCTACGCTCAAAGCTTTCTAAAACTCGAAAGAAATATGCTTAATATTATAGAAGAAGATTTCTCTGATTCTGGTGTGATTTTCAATTCTAACTAAGCATCCTATTTATAGGAGAATGGAAAGGATACTATTTGAAAATTTTAATCACAAAGACAAGATGGTTCACACTAAAAATTAGCTTCAGTGATTTTCTGAAAAATTTGATTTACTATTCATTACTGTGCACTAAAATATTCTAATAAAACAAAAACTTTAAATAAAATATAATATATTCTATTTATAATCTAATAAAACAAAACTTATAATAATATATATAATAATAATAACAATCACAAGACTCCTCGTGAATCCATTTCATACCTTCCTCCTCACAAAAATTTTTCAAAGTTATATATATATATATATATATATATATATATATATATATAAATACTAATAAAATATATATATATATATATATATATATAACATTACCTTCTAAATACGTAACTCTACCCCCCCCCCCATTTCCATTTCATCCATTTTTCCACACGTGGGCCCACATGTGGCTCCCACCTTTATTATATTAAATAATTTTTTACCAATTATTTTTAAAAAAAATGAATAAATGGGAGTCCAAATAATACGCCAATATTTACAATACTTCATAAAAATTCCCTCAATATTTTTAACAACATTTATCATCATCATTATAATTCGCAATATTTAACAACCAGGTCATTCCCAGGAAAGAGGGGGCTTTTCGATAAGGATTTCTCCTTATTGGCGCGCAATTAGGTGATCAAACCTCTCCTTGACAGAACTTCTAGACATTGTCAATATTTCAAATAATAATATGAATAACTTTGTCGTCTCAATTATTGATTTAATAATATAAAATATTATGCAGATGATACTGTGATAATAATTGAAATAATATGAAAGAGATGATGCAGCAATTACTATAGCAATAATTTAGTGACTTCTCACGTAAGCATCAATAATCAATACCGTGTGCTACTATGCAACCACGCGTATTACTGTACTTTTAACACCGATTATTACAACAGTTAACGGTAAAACTCCCGCCGTTATTTTCATAAAAAGATATTTCTGTCGTTTTCTCATTCTGTAAATAAGTACGTTGTGGGGTCCACCAATGATTATGCCGTCGTACAAATATTCCCTGTTAAAATGAATATTCCCCAACCAATCGAATATTATATAACAACTTGCTTACTTTGCAAAATTCATAAATATTACCCACAACTATAACATTATAACAAATTCAAACCTTAATATTCAAAAATGATATTTATAGAAAAATTCATCTTTATTTATAAAAGTTGGGGTCTTACAACCTCCCCTTCTTATGAAATTTTGTCCTCAAAATTAGGGTACAAACCTGGTATGACGAAGAGGTGAGGATAACTTGATTTCATATCAGATTCTAACTCCCAGGTCACTTCCTCAACATCGTGGTTTCTCCACAAAACTTTGACTTGAGGTATAGCCTTGGAGCGTAGAATATGTTCCTTCGTATCCAAGATTTTAACAGGTAACTCTTCATACGTTAAATCTTCAGATATCTCGTCTGGTTCTAATTCAATAATGTGGTTTGGGTCTTCCACATATTTACATAACATGGATATGTGAAAAATGTTATGAACACGAGACATACTTGGCGGTAAGGCGAGTCTATAGGCCACAGTTCCTACTCGGTCAAGGATTTCAAATGGACCAATGAATCGAGGATTGAGCTTTCCTCTCTTTCCAAATCTCGTAACTCCTTTTCATGGAGCAACACGTAACAACACATGATCTCCAATATTGAATTACACGTCCTTTCGATGAAAATCAGCATAACTCTTTTGTCGATCTTGTGAGGTTTTTATTCGATGCCGGATCATTTGAATCTTTTTCGTAGTCATACGTACTAAATTCAGTCCCAACAACGTTGCTTCACCCACCTCATCCCATCATACTGGAGAATGCCACTTACGCCTATACAACGCCTCGAATGGAGCCATGCCAATACTTGCTTGATAACTGTTGTTGTAGGAAAATTCCACCAATGGGAAGAATTTGTCCCAACTTCTTTTGAAGTCAAGGACATAGAGTCTTAATAAATCTTCAAGAGTTTGAATAGTCCTCTCCGACTGCCCATCCATTTGAGGATGATATGCCGAACTGAATCGCAAATCCGTGCCCATAGCTTTTTGCAAACTAACCCAAAACTGTGAAGTGAATCATGGGTCTCGATCAGAAACTATGGATACTGGCATACCATGCAGTCTTACAATCTCATTATTGTACATATGAGCAAGACGTTCAAGTGTATAAGTTTCTCATATAGGTAAGAAATGAGGAGACTTGGTCAATCTATCAACAATGACCCAAATTGCATATATGCCTTGAGAAACCGTGGGAAGACCAGTAATGAAATCCATCGTAATGCGCTCCCACTTCCATTCTGGAATTTCAAGTGGTTGCAATGGACCTTTTGGCACTTGATGCTCCGCCTTGACACGTTGACAGGTTAAACACCTTGAGATAAACTCTGTGATGTCTCTCTTCATATTGCTCCACCAAAATGTATGGCGAAAATCATGATACATTTTGGTACTCCCAAGATGGATTACAAACGGTGTGTTGTGCGCCTCCATCATGATTTTATACTTCAAGTCAGAAGCGTTAGGAACACAAAGTCTGGAGTTGACTCAAAGTATTCATTCTTCATCTATTCTTGCTTCTGGGATAGCATCTTCTTGCACTTTCTTCCTCATACGCATCAGCTCCAAGTCTTTAATTGAGCAGCTTTTACTTTATCGATTAAAGTCGGTTCTACTCGTATGTTTTCCATCATCACGTGGGTCCCTGGAGTCTTTAACTCTATCTCCATCCTTTGCAAGCCATACAAAATGGACCTTTGTGTTGACAATAACGCACTCATACCGGCATATGATCTTCTACTCAATGCGCCAGCTACTACGTTTGCTTTTCCATGATGGTATTGAATAGTATTATCATAATCATTCAACAGTTCGAGCCATCGTCGTTGCCGCATATTGAGTTCCTTTTGAGTGAAGAAATATTTGAGGCTTTTATGATCTGTATAGATCTCCACTTTCTCCTCATATAGGTAATGCCTCCAAAATTGAAGTGCGAAGACAACAGCTGCCAACTCTAGATCATGAGTAGGATAATTCCTCTCATATTCTTTGAGTTGTCGAGAGGCATAGTCTATGACTTTCCCATGTTGCATGAGTACACATCATAACCCTTTGCTTGAAGCATCACTGTAGATGACAAATCCCTCCGAACCAGATGGTATTGTCAGAACAGGTGCTGAAATGAGTCTCCTCTTGAGTTCTTGAAAACTCTTTTCATATTCCTCACTCCAACCGAATTTTGTATCTTTCCGAGTCAGCTGAGTTAATGGAGTAGCAATTCGAGAAAACCCTTCTACGAATCTCCGATAATAACCAAATAAAGCCGAAAGAAAGCTACGATTTGATCACCGATTTAGGTTGCTCCCAACTTTGAATTGCTTCAATCTTTGTCGGGTCAACAGATATTCCATGACTTGATACTACGTGCCCAATGAATGCTCTTGGTGAGAACCCGAATTTTATGAAATAAAAGTATTCAATTTTTTTTCTATTTTGGTAAATAGTTAAATTGATAAAAGTTTAAAGTTAAGGGTAATATGTGAATTTTTTTTTTGCAAAGTCACGTGAGTTGTTATATAATATTCGATTGGTGGGGAATATTCGTTTTAACAGGGAATATTCGTACAACTGGCACAATCATTGGTGGACCCTACAACGGAATTATTGTCGATTGAGAAAATGACAAAATACTTTATGAAAATAACGGCAAAAGTTTTACTGTTAAGCTGTTGAAACACCGTGTGTTAAAAGTACGAGATACTGCCGTGGTTGCACCGTGTAGCACTACGGTATTTATTATTAATGCTTACGTGAGAAGTCAATCGGTTTTGTTCAATTATTATTACGATAATTGCTTGCGTAGTATCTTCGTTATTTGATTCAATTATTGTCAATATTTTATAATCAATAATTGAGATGACAAAGTTATTAATATTATTATTTGCAATATTAACGATGTCTAGAAGTTCTATCAAAGAGACGTTTGGTCACCTAATTGCGCCAATGATGGGGAAAATCCTTATTGAAAGCCCTTCTTTCACAGGAACGACACAGTCGATTAATATTGTGAATTATAATAATGATGATGAAGTTTTATTTTATTAGTATTATTAATATAATAAAATGAAAAACTTTTTATATAAAATAGAATACTTTTATATAGTTATTCGTTTTATTAGGCTAATAGTAAAATCTTTTTATATATAACAAAATACTTTTATAAAGTTATCATTTTTATTAGACAATAATTAGAATATATTATATTTTATTATGCATAGTATTTGCATAAAGGTATGCATAGTATTTGATATAGTAAAATCTTTTTATATAAAATGAAAACTTTTATAAAGTTATTCATTTTATTAGATTATAAATAGAATATATTATATTTTATTGTAAACCAATCTAGACCGTCCGTTTAAAGTAAATCAATCTGGACCGTTCATGAATTAGTTACTATGCAGTCTATTCTTTTATAAATAGAAGCTCATTCCTTCATTATTTCTTACGAATTCAATTTGAAACTCTAGAGAGAAACTATATAGAGAGTTCTTCTTCTATAATCTTGAGCGTATTTCTTTAGAGTTTAAGAAAGCTTTGAGCGTAGTGCAAGTTTTCTTCAAGTATATTCCCGTCCTACAAGTCGGAATACTTTTCTTTTTAAGGTAGGGGATATAATTGTCGTACCCGTAAAGGATATTATTATTATTATTATAGCAAGGGGTATTATTTCGTTCGTATTCATGAAGAGAACTTCTATTATTCCATTCTTTATTATTATGTTGGAATAACTTTTAATCTATGCTTGAAGTCTCGCATACATGGTGAAATTCTTCTATTATTCCATTCTTTATTATTATGTTGGAATAACTTTGTCTACATGCTAATCTTTTGCATACATGTCTTTGAAATTCTTCTATTATTCCATTCTTTATTATTCTGTTAAAATATCATGTCGGTGCGTGCGTTTATGATTCACAGTTCCATTATTTATTATTCTATTGGAATAACTTTTGTCGTCTTGATGCGGTCTATCGCATGCCTGGTGAATTCTTCTGTTATTCCATTATTTATTATTCTGTTGGAATATCCTGTATGTGCATTTACGCATGACCTGATTTCATTCTTTATTATTCTATTGAAATAACATATCTATATAGATTACCGCATGCATGGTAAATGATCATTCGTATTCATACGAATAGTATTTTCATTAAAAAGGGGTTTCTGCCAGGGGCAGATTCATAATTTTTCTGACCCTCAAAAATTTTGGAAAAATTTGAAATGATACTTTGATGAGTTTTCTAGATTGTGTCCAAAAATGGCGATTTTTGGATGTATAGATTAAGAGTTATGGATTTTATAGGAAAAGATTATTTTAAAAGTAAACCCTTATAAATCCTTGTGGTTAACTCCAAAATTGGTGAAATTTTTATTGGGAGTACATGTATATAACAGGAGTATACCCTTTAAATTTCGGAAGTTTTTGACCAAAGTACAATTTATGATAAATGTCTAAATATTCGCGCTTTTAGCCATATGAAAATAGTAAATGAATTTTAAAAATTAAGAGAAAATATATGTTCAAGATGGGACTATATTCTATTAAATCCCGGAAAAAGAAATATTTTTGGGATGATTTTGGTATTTTTCATGAAAATGAACTAGTTGTGAGTAAATGAATTAAATATGTTATGTGAAGTAATAAAATTGGAAAATAGGATTTTATGGCTTGAGAATCCTATATAGGGTATATCTGATTTTTTATGAGGATTTGATCATTGATGATGAAATCTTATGAGTATGACATTTTGAATGATTAAATGCATTATTTGATAAAGTGTAAACAATTGAAATAAATTATTTATAAGTTTAAGAAATGATTAAAATATTGTTATAATATTAATGATATTAGATTATGAGATTATTAAGTGATTGATAACATTTGGTTATTATTGAACGCTGGATAAAATGTATTATAAATGTTTAATCTTTATCCTTTATCTCATTTGATTGATTCTTATATCATTATCATCATCATCATGCTTATATTGTGTTGAAAGTCATCTTTGGCCGTAGTGTATAGATGGATTTGGTATGATTATGACCAGGGATTATTCGGTATAATCATGACCGTAATGTTACAAATGATGTTGAAAAAGTCCTCATTGGCTCGTAGTGCATTGATGGACAGTTTTTGGTATGATTATGGCTATGGATTCTCTTCGGCCAAGGGTGCAAAGATGAATTATTTTATGGCATGATCATGACCGTTGATGAAAACACGATTATCTTTAGCCCAGAGTAGTGCATGGATAATTAGCGGTCGTGATATTAACGAATATCCTTAGTAGTAGTGCATGGATAATTCAGTGATATGGATTGATTATCGAGCTGAGTCTCAGCGATGAAATATAAATTCATGGATGTGATATTAACGAATATCCTTGGCCGTAGTGCAGGGGTGATTCGATGATGTAGATTATTTATTAAAATTTGAGTCTCGTGATAAAATATTTATTATACACTTTTAATTCGTAGAAGATAGTAGATATCATGCTCTACCCGACTCTTCTAAAATACGAGTTGTATGTCTTTGGCATGTAATGCAAAGATGAATTGTTAATGAATATCTTTGGTAGTAGTGCAAAGATGAATTTATTAGTATGATTATGAGCGAGAATTACGATTTGGTATAACCATGATTTTTGATGTTTCGGTGAAGATAGGTGATGAAAATTATCTTCGTCACAGTTGCGAAGAGAGAATTTAGAACCACAATTATGATTATGAGTTATTCATATGATTGTGGGCCGAACTGTTGATTTATTTTACATGGATAAAACATTATTGGTGGACTTTTAACATAGAGAAGATAATAGACCTTATGGTCTATTTGACTCTTCTAATGGATTGCTTGCTCTGCTTAACTATGGTTGAAAAGTTTTATCATCTACCATATGTTCTAAATCTACGATTTATTATTGATGAAAGCTATTAATAATTTAATTATCTTTAGTCATGATATTCTTTTACTAGTTAGTTGTGCTCACCTTTACGCTTCTACAATTCCTTTCGGGTAATAAGAGTGTTCTTAGTAAGAGTGTTGTTGGGTCGAGCGGGGATAACGAGAATATAACCGTGGTCTCTAGCTGTGGAGGTTCTCCCTAAACAGTATAGAAAAGTGTGCTGTATTCTACACACCATTTAGTAGTTGTATTTGGTGAATCAAATAGGGTGAGGCAAACCAAACTTTGGAAGGGTGTTTTGCCACTATCATACAAGATGTCTAATGACATACACCTCGTGTTATCATAAGAAAGTGGTTGTTGTGCGCATCCATTTCTTTGAGTATATCTATGGGCACTACCTATATGATCTTGGAGTTTATTTGAAATATAATATTCACTTGGAGACAGTGGAGATAGTTATATGTCAAGAGAAGACTCACCATTGGAAAGAAGATGATAGTAATCTTCTCGTTTTTCTTTAGGGTCTATTGGGTGACCAAGGATAATTACGTGGACATATGATATCTATTATAACCTGAGGCGCATGGCCTCCCATGTACGAAGGTTTCCTTGAACAATTCCCAAAGATTTTAATTTCTAAAACAGTTTTTGACTATACTTTTATGTAAAGTACCATTGTAAGGTTGTGGTCGAGGCACCATGAGAGTTACATATATTTGTATTAAAACTCATAGTTAACTGTGGTCGTATTCTATACGGCAGTTCAACAATTGTATAAATGAAGTTATATTTGAATTTTGTACCATGTATCTGGCGACTCATAATGGGTGATGTATACCTAATTTTGGGGGCGTCACATTTGGTATCAGAGCTTAGGGATATGGTCGCTGGCGGAGATAAGAGTCTAGAACTAGGAGGGGAGAGACGAGTTATATACTTCGCTAGTGTGTGACTTACCTAACATGAAATTGTTTACTTGATAAGTTGTCAAATTGTGATATGTCAATTAACCTTTGTTTTGAAGATATATTCTAGACTGATATATGAAATACAGGAGATGAGCAATGGAAAAATCATGATACAGAGGATATAACCGTGAAGGTACAATCCGAAAAGAAAACAAGATATTCTCATCTCTTCAAATATCAGGTACGTACGTAAATTTCGAGGGCGAAATTTCATAAGGAGGGGAGATTGTGAGAACCCGAATTTTATGAAATAAAAGTATTCAATTTTTTTCTATTTTGGTAAATGGTTAAATTGATAAAAGTTTAAAGTTAAGGGTAATATATGAATTTTTTTTTCAAAGTACGCAAGTTGTTATATAATATTCGATTGGTCGAGGGAAATTCGTTTTAACAGAAAATATTCATACAACGGCACAATCATTGGTGGACCCCACAACGGAATTATTGTCGAATTGAGAAAACGACAAAAATATTTTATGAAAATAACGACCCAAAAATTCATACAATTTAATTCTCAACTTTGGTCGTTAATAATACGTCTATTTTCTGATTTTACACCATTATTCAATGTTAAACTTAATAAAAATACGGAATAATTAAAACTTTTCTGTCATCTTACTTTAATTCCCTGAATCAAAACCTTTATCATCTATATGTCTTTGAATCAATCTTATCTTATGATTCGCTTTATCACTATTATTATATAAAATTTTACATTTCAATCCGATAACCTTTACATATTTGATAACTCTAACATTAGCTTTATAACTCAACATAAAACTATACATCATAAAATATTTAGTACATCTCATGAATCTTAATCATGGTATATAGGATTAACAACTTTAGCTAAAATGTAAATATTCACAAATTATTTATGATCCACGTCATTCAAGTAGCACATAGTGTTACCTTCAATCCTTAACCTGCAAAAATGGTTATTTTCAAGGTTGAGCTCGACAGCCCAGCAAAATCTAACAGTTTTCATGCATCACGTAGCACATAATAACATGCTCAGCATATATCTCATAAACATTGGACTAACATAATATACATGTTACAGTTCATATAATAATTATAAAGATGTATAAAGATTAGGTTCCTTACTCAATCAACATGCTTTACTCAATCAACGTAGTCATAAGTTGACTTTAACATTTCATACATTCAACATATATATAACACATCATGGTCTTTGCAATAAAGATTTAAAACAATCAAATTCACATAGCAAATAGGAACTGAAAGACTTGCCTTTAACGTCGTTTTACCAACACATTAATACTTCTCATCCTTGCACAACCTACACTGTATGTGAGATTGATAATAAAGAAAATCAATACTCGATCTCATGATGAAATATATTCTAAGACCTTACTTTATCTTATTATCCTTTATAATGTCTTTATAGACATCTAACTATGTTTTATATGCCACTCAGTTTTATTTTCATTTTTATCACCACACATGCTAGACTATCGCACTTGTAGTTTAATGTGCGTATATCACACCATTTTATTATACCACTTTGGTTTCAAAAATGCATATTCAACACATTGTTTACATGTTTAATTTTCCTTCAAAAATCAAAAATCGCCCTTTTCGATCTCTTTCCATTATTATTCTTCTATTATCGTCTTTTTATACTCAGATGCACATAACATCCAGTATTATCCATTAATTAGACACTTTGTATACCAAAGTTTAGAAACACTATTATTCTTAGGCCTTTTATCTAGCACGTTATGTGTATACATTAACTTATCTCAAGTCTTGATCTTAAATGGTTAATTATACATAGAATATGATAACACATATCTATACTCATTACATATGTCAAAACATATTTTTAATCATCAAAATATACCATCACCCAAAATCTTAATTCAAACAGAATTATAAAACTCATCTTCACAATTTCTTTAACAAAACATTGTTTTCGTTTTTAACGTAACTCCTTCGTTACATATCCATTTTTGTTCCTTCTTATATAGAATTAACCCTTACTTAGTGTACTACAACCTCATCTAGGCCTTAAAGTCAGACCTTTATCCATCTAAACCAGATTCTGCAATTCATCAACTAGTCTAGAAAATTTCATTTTCTAGACATCCTTACTAAACAATTTATTTCGGACATGATCCGGTCCATAAAATGGCTCAATCTCGCGATTTTGGCTAGTAAATTTCCATATCTACAACTTTTCATATTAAAGTTTCTTCAGATTCAAAACACACAAATTTATATGAATTGTTCAAAGTCAGAAACCGTAACAGTTTTGATTTTCTGGACAGATTATTTTCCCTTCGGACCAACCTTACTAAAACAGACATTTCAAGAAATCTACAAATAGTTTTCAAGTGATTCCACTTTCATAATATAGCTTACTTCCATATCTTCGATTTGATATAAGGCTCACTTTCTAACTCATTATACCCAAAGAGGTATGAATTTCACAAGATCTGTCCACAATTACTCAAAACCTACGAATTTTGTTCTTCAAATTTTCTTTCCATTTCATTTTCTTACTTGAATCCTCTTGTTTGATTCTTGATAATTTAAGATTAACCAATACAAACAAGATTAAGCATGATCTACTACCCTAGAACATAAATCTACCCAAAAAAAAAATCAAAGATTAAATAAGAGTTTAGAAGTTACCTTCTTATAGCTTTTTCTTCTTCTTCTTCTTCTAGCTCATCCCAATTCCTCTATTTCTCTCTATCTCTCTCAATTTCTCAATACAACTTCTATATAACAATTATCAGATAACATAAAAAATATAATTAAAATAAGAAATTTAAATTATAACCTTATTAGTATGAATTTAAGAGAGAGATGGAGATGATGATGATGGGGCTTGTTTAGTCTTCTCAAAGCTTTCCCTTCTTCTTCTTTTTCTTCCTCTTCTTCTTCTCTGATAACTCTCTCTAACTCTCTTCTTCTTTCTTTGGTTTGTTTTCTAAAACTAACGTACTAACTTGTAGTATATACATATAATATACAATACCAGTAATATATAATATATATAACTCCTAGTAATTATTATATATACTAATTACTAGTTAATACATAGGTTACACCAATTTGAACTTGAAAAGCCTAAGACCATATTTGGCAAATACTCATTATTTAAATTAATCAATGGTTTAACATCAATCAATCTCATCAAATTGTCACATAATTATTTTTACTTGTTAATTATAATTTAGTATAACAATCATCACATAACTCATCTAATTTAATTATCTCAATTAAATTAGAACTATAACATAAAATTATTATATTAATTAAATTAAATACTAAATATTCATTTAATTAATCTACTACGCTTAATTACATTACTCTATAATCAAAACCAAATTTATTTATTTAATTCAATAAATAATTCAATTAAATATTTATATATATTAGAATTAATATATAACATTCTCTTCACATCAATTCACATATTCTACAATATATGACATACATACTCACACCCAACATATCTCATAAAAATACTTTTATTTATAAAATTCTCATTTATAAATTCTAAAAATGCTGGATGTCACATCCTTCCTCCTTATAAAATTTCGTCCTCGGAATCAATTAAAACCCTACCTTACTCAGGTTTTTCTCAAATCTATTCATTGAATAACTTCAACACATTACCTTAATACAGGTTTTATATTTTCTACTCTCACCATTCTTGATAATAAATTCTTATAAGTTTTATTTCATAACATTTACTTAGACTCAATTATATTTGAGTATTACATATTCTTTGACCCGTTCATTATCTTTCTCTAAGGATCATTATCATATACTATATGATCAAACTCTTGGGACATTACATTCACCCCTTCTTCTAAGAATTTCGTCCTCGAAATTTTTGACTTACTAATTTTCATTCATTCCCTTTATCAAAAATAGATTTTATGTTACTATCTATTTATTCATTAGGTTCTACAACCCAATTCTTTCTCTAAAGATCTTTCTAAGACCATCATATTCCTCACCTCATCTTCTTTTAAGAGTTTCACATTTCTCTTCTTTCTGGAAATTATTATGTTTTGCTTAATTTTTCTCATCATTTCCACTTTCACCTTTCAGAATAATAAGAATCTTCCATAATTGCTCAATAATTGGGAAGCGATATGAATAACAGGAATTCAAAAGATTCCAAATCATGCTGAGGGGTCACAAGACCGTGAACTCTATTCTTGGTTTACTAGTGCTTCAACTCAATCCTTCACACTGCAAACCGAGTGTTTATCAATCACAAAGACTGAAAACACCCTCCTCACGTACACTAGGTGGCCACTTATCAGACAACTTCGTTAGTCATAGCGTAGTGTTTTGTAACGATTATATGCGTTACGCTCGGAACCATTGTCCCTGAAAACATGTCCCCTTATAGGGTTGTTCACCTCAGCTTTTCAACATCTGAATCCGCACCAAAACAATTGATTTGGCATAACTTCTCAAGAAATGCTTGAATTTCATGAACATCTTTCAATATTCATCTAGCTGAATCAAATAACATAGACTTCTACAATAATTCGGACATCAATCGAAATATACATATACACGTATATATATATATATATTCTCATATCTTAAAGAAACCTCAAAAATATTTTTATGACGTCATGATACATAGCTTCAGATTTACGGTCAGTTGGAGGATTCCGTCATTTTGTGACTTTAATATACTACATCATACCATAGTGGGTGACAATCCTTAGATCACATCCAACACTAAGAAATTACAGATTGATAACTCCATCATTTTTATCATCTTTGCACGAGGTTCCATGATGCATTAATGATATAAAATACATTTTGATAATTTCAAATCATTTTCTTCTAAATTAAACAATTAGCATAGACTATTCTTTAAACAGTTCAAAAATCTTTGAAAATCAGTTTTAGTGATATCATATCTCAACAGGTAACGATGTGTCAGTATCCCGAAGTCCACACATACACATTTGTCACCATGCGTTGAGAGTAAAAATTCATTTTAAAAAGGCACATAGTGCGAATTTAGCTTGATGTCAAAAATTTGAAGTCTAGCATAGCTAGAAGATTTGGAAAAACTTATGTCTCCACTTTCTATATTGATCCATTGCTTAATAATTCTATCTATTCCCATAATCCTCAATTCTTCATTCATAACTTAATTATACCCCAGTTCATCAAACTTACCGCACATTGGAAGTTCAGGACTTGCCACAATAATATAAGTTTAAGAACTTATCCTAGTTAGACCATAGGCGTCCATTCGCTGAGGGGTTCAAAACATACAATATTATTATGAGTCACAAACTTACCATATGCATTAGTTTTAAGAACCGCGCCTAATCCTAATAATATATGTCTAATCTTAATAGTTTCTAACTATCAAACATACACATGAGAAAAGAATCACCTTTTCGCCACATATACGATGATAATAGCGACACCAACATTCCAATGATTATCAATATGATAAACTGAGTACAAGCACAAAACCCTCACCCATACAAAGATTTGTACAACTCAACCATCACATGAGTCCTCAATTGAAATCCCACCTAACTCTATCTTACTCTTAACTTGCTCTTTGCTCGATACGAATTCCTCGTATCACATCATCTATAACTCCTCGTGAGTTATCTCGTACTATTTCATAGTACTCCATCTTCATAGCATTAAGCTATAATTATTCAAACATTACAGACCATCTTTCTTTTATAACTTAAACTGATCACGTCGTGATCTTATTCTATAATCATCTCTCTTAAAATTCTTTTGTTAACTTGTGATCGTTTTGTTTTACGATCCCTTTTCTTTCCTTTCATTTACAACATTATTCGTTATCTTGGCTATTAGAGTTAGGTAACTCCCATTTCTTATCTACATATCTCTTCAAGATTCTTCTTTGAATCTTCTTGTTTATATAATAATTTCTGCTTTAAGAATTTCCAACTTCATTTACATTGTTCAACATTCCAATCGAGTTCCACATTTTCATCATACGTATCCATTTTCTAAACTTGGTACACATCGAGTCTCTAATAGTTTTAATATGGTACGCTGAGTGGTTTCCCACAAACAACCAACAAACTAGGTTTCGAGTTACTAGTTCGTATATACATCCGCTCTATGAAGGAATCGTTTAGCCCAGATACCATACATCAACTACTAAAGAGTGCAACTGTACAATACTTAACTATAACTTTTATTCTTAACTTCTTTATCATTATCTTCTTATACACATTGTCTATTTATTATCACATTACATTCTTATTATTGGAGTTGGATAACCCCATAACTCTGCGAGATTCTTCTTTGAATCCTCTCACGCATGTTTTTAATCCCTTCTCTATACGTTTCTTAAATTACTTTTTATTGTTCAAACTCAATCTGAGTTTATTCTTTCATTATCTTCACATTCCTTCTCTAAGGTTATAGCTTACGGTACTCCTACCTAAGGTTTATAACCTACAACTTTGATACCAATTATAACGACCCAAAAATTCATACAATTTAATTCTCGACTTCGGTCGTTAATAATACGTCTAATTTCTGATTTTACACCATTATTCAATGTTAAACTTAATAAAAATACGGAATAATTAAAACTTTTCTGTCATCTTACTTTAATTCCCTGAATCAAAACCTTTATCATCTATATGTCTTTGAATCAATCTTATCTTATGATTCGCTTTATCACTGTAATTATATAAAATTTTACATTTCAATCCGATAACTATTACATATTAGATAACTACATTAGCTTTACAACTCAACATAAAACTATACATCATAAAACATTTAGTACATCTCATGTATCTTAATCATGGTATAGAGGATTAACAACTTTAGCTAAAAAGTAAATCTTCGTGAATTATTTCTGATCCACGTCATTCAAGTAGCACATAGTGTTACCTTCAATCCTTAACCTGCAAAAATGGTTATTTGCAAGGTTGAGCTCGATAGCCCATCAAAATCTAACAGTTTTCATGCATCACGTAGCACATAATAACATGCTCAACATATATCTCATAAACATTGGACTAACATAACATAAATGTTATAGTTCATATAACAAGTATAAAGATGTATAAAGATTGAGTTTCCTTACTCAATCAGCATGCTTTACTCAATCAACGTAGTCATAAGTTGACTTTAACATTTCATACATTCAACATATATATAACACATCATGGTCTTTGCAATAAAGATTTAAAACAATCAAATTCACATAGCAAATAGGAACTGAAAGACTTGCCTTTAACGTCGTTTTACCAACACGCTAATACTTCTCGTCCTTGCACAACTTACACTATATGTGAGATTGATAATAAACAAAATCAATACTCGATCTCATGATCAAATATATTCTAAGACCTTACTTTATCATATTATCCTTTATAATGTCTTTATAGACATCTAACTATGTTTTATATGCCACTCAGTTTTATTTTCATTTTTATCACCACACATTCTAGACTATCGCACTTGTAGTTTAATGTGCGTATATCACACCATTTTATTATACAACTTTGGTTTCAAAAATGCATATTCAACACATATTATACATGTTTAATTTTCCTTCAAAAATCAAAAATTGCCCTTTTCGATTTCCTTCCATTATTATTCTTGTATTATCATCTTTTCATACTCAGATGCACATAACATCCAATATTAGCCATTAATTAGACACTTTGCATACCAAAGTTTAGAAACACTATTATTCTTAGGCATTTATCGAGCACGTTATGTGCATACATTAACTTATCTCAACTCTTGATCTTAAATGGTTAATTATGCATAGAATGTGATAACACATATCTACACTCATTACATATGTCAAAACATATTTTTAATCATCAAAATATACCATCACCCAAAATCTTAATTCAAACAGAATTATAAAACTCATCTTCATAATTTCTTTAACAAAACGTTGTTTTTGTTTTTAACGTAACTCCTTCGTTACATATCCATTTTTGTTCCTTCTTATATAGAATTAACCCTTACTTAGTGTACTACAACCTCATCTAGGCCTTAAAGTCAGACCTTTATCCATCTAAACCAGATTCTGCAATTCATCAACTAGTCTAGAAAATTTCATTTTCTAGACATCCTTATTAAACAATTTATTTCGGACATGATTCGGTCCATAAAATGGCTCAATCACGCGAGTTTGGTTAGTAAACTTCCATATCTACAATGTTTCAGTTTAAAGTTTCTTCAGATTCAAAACACACGAATTTATATGAATTTTTCAAAGTCAGAAACCGTAACAGTTTTGATTTTCTGGGCAGATTATTTTCCCTTCGTACCAGCCTTTCTAAAACAGTCATTTCAAGAAATCTACAAAGAGTTTTCATGTGATTCCACTCTCAGAATATAGCTTACTTCCATATCTTCGATTTGATATAAGGTTCACTTTCTAACTCATTATACCCAAAGAGGTATGAATTTCACAAGATCTGTCCACAATTACTTAAAACCTACGAATTTTGTTCTTCAAATTTTCTTTCCATTTCATTTTATTTCTTGAATCCTTTTGTTTGATTCTTGATAATCTAATATTAAACCAATACAAACAAGATTAAGCATGATCTACTACCCTAGAACATAAATCTACCCAAAAAAAATCAAAGATTAAATAAGAGTTTAGAAGTTACCTTCTTATAGCTTCTTCTTCTTCTTCTTCTTCTTCTTCTTCTTCTTCTTCTAGCTCATCTCAATTTCTCTATTTCTCTCTATCTCTCTCAATTTCTCTATTTCTCTCTATCTCTCTCAATTTCTCAATACAACTTCTATATAACAATTATCAGCAAAGTACATTATGAAGAACATAAAAAATATAATTAAAACAAGAAATTTAGATTATAACCTTATTAGTATGAATTTAAGAGAGAGATGGAGATGATGATGATGAGGCTTGTTTTGTCTTCTCAAAGCTTTCCCTTCTTCTTCTTTTTCTTCCTCTTCTTCTTCTCTGACAACTCTCTCTAACTCTCTTCTTTTTTCTTTGGTTTGTTTTCTAAAACTAACGTACTAACTTGTAGTATATACATATAATATACAATACCAGTAATATATAATATATGTAACTCCTAGTAATTATTATATATACTAATTACTAGTTAATACATAGGTTACACCAACTTGAACTTGAAAAGCCTAAAACCATGTTTGGCAAATACTCATTATTTAAATTAATCAATGGTTTAACATCAATCAATCTCATCAAATTGTAACATAATTATATTTACTTGTTAATTATAATTTCGTGTAACAATCATCACATAACTCATCTAATTTAATTATCTCAATTAAATTAGGACTATAACATTAAATTATTATATTAATTAAATTAAATACTAAATATTCATTTAATTAATCTACTAAACTTAATTACATTACTCTATAATCAAAACCAAATTTATTTATTTAACTTTCAATAAATAATTCAATTAAATATTTATATATATTAAAATTAATATATAACATTCTCTTCACATCAATTCACATATTCTACAATATATGACATACACATACTCACACCTAACATATCTCATAAATAATACTTTTATTTATAAAATTCTCATTTATAAATTCTAAAAATGGGATGTCACAACTTTGCCTATGCTGGCAATTGATGTTGCCTCTTTTTTTACGACTAACAAAAAGAGCTCTAACTCATGCAAGCATACATGCGTCAACAAATGTCTGACAGAAGCAAGTAAAGTATCGATCCCACAGAGAAAGTTGTTTAACTTAAACTACTATCCATTAATTAACTCACTATATTTATATGCTCAAACTAATGATTAAACTTGGTTTGTTCTCAAATTGCAAATAACAACTAAAACAATAATAACGATAGAATAAATGATATTGGAACTAATGGGATCCTAACTTCATTTAATATTTCATTCAATCGCCACTATCATGCATGACTTGTTCACATATCACAGGAAAGTAGCCAAGAGCACTAAAAGAGTATTAGCCATTTTTCAATGCACTAAGACCTACTTACACATCATCCACAGATGATAGACTCTGTGTAATCATCAATATAACCAACATCACTATATGTCTATGTGAAATTGCAACTATATTGATTTTAAGTTCAAGCTCTTATTCTAACTTATACGGTGAAACATTATATGTCTATCTGGTTCACGAAATACATAAGCCATATAACACAGCCCTATATACGTATACTATCATGATTATAATCCATATTTGCATGTTTATTGTCAATTCCATACAAATACTAAAACGAATGGTGATCAAGCATTCATGTATGCAAAACAATCATGACAGACATCCCATATGATATGCAAAATAACCCAACATTTAAGTGTGCAATCAAACTACATAATAAAATCCGTTAGAATCCCATAATGGAGTTTAGTTCATGACTAAACCAAAAAACCATTATGGGATCAAATCTAAACATGATCAATAAACGACAATCGAAAGATGAAAGATGAAAGATGAAACTTTCAAACCCAATTGCTGAATACGCATCAATATTCAATCCTCATAAGATTCCAGAAAAAACTAATACTAATAATCCGCTCTCGTAGAGAAACCCAAGAAGGAGTAGAAAAGTAGAGTTATGGACTCCTTCTATGTTGGAATCCTCTCTAGAGAGTAAAACCATAATTACCTAGTAAAGTTACGTGAAAAACTAATAATATGTCAAGTGATAGCACTGACAACAGTCAGGAATCGTTTTAAATCAATTACAACCTTTAAAATTTGGAAATAAAATAAAACAAATCAATGACTTGAGGCTTGGCATGGTCATAAGCGCTTCTTCTTCTTGATACTCTCGCGGGCATGAGACTTGTAATAAGTTTATGCGTTTGGCGGTCTCGGCTTGCGCCGCCTCTCCCTAGGCTTGTCCTTCTCGGCATGTAGTCTGACTTGTAGTAGGTTGTCCTGGTTTTGTTGGGACCTCGCGCGGGCGCCCACTTCCAAGCTATCTTTACCGCGCAGCTTGCAATTGTTGTCTTCTGATTCAGCTCCTTAGCTTGGTTCTGCAATGTTGCTGCTGCTACTGACATGTCCTATGTTTATCCATGCTTGTCCATCCATGCTCCACTCACTCCTATGCATATCCTATCTTTTGCTTCGCCTTACGCTTTCGTTAGCCTCGTGCCCGATATCACCACCAAATTAAGCTAATTCCTTCACTTATTCACCAAAAGGAGTTTTAAGTATCACGAAATGCAATTTAACATAAAATCATTTCTACAACAGACTAAAATGTACTTGAGATGGGCATAGTTCGCATGAATTGGTACTCCATAAGTAGGTAAAAATCCTACTTATCAAATACTCCCAAACTTGAACCATTGCTTGCCCTCAAGTAATGCATACTAATTGAGCAATGAAAATGCAACTATATTATTATGTAACTAATTCTCACATTGTCCCAACCATCATAAAAATTCATCTAATTTGCCTCAAATAATTTTTCTAGATTCGAGAATCTGATTCCAACCAAGCTGCAGAGGCATAAAGTTATATACTCATATAATTCACAAATCTTATCTGAGATCTTTGTGTGTGTGTTGTGTTAAGCCCGATACTTGATTTGATTGTA
The DNA here is from genome assembly GCA_020205615.1 of Panax quinquefolius. NCBI lineage: Eukaryota > Viridiplantae > Streptophyta > Magnoliopsida > Apiales > Araliaceae > Panax > Panax quinquefolius. The sequence goes on along the minus strand of JAINUW010000591.1, from coordinate 306,112 downwards.
GAATGCTCATGCTATCTTGCTCAAACTAGAAAATTATAGTTTAAATCAAGACTTATGTATATATATGCGACTCGGACTATTTCAACATCTTAAAATAAACTAAGGTTCAACAATGGGCTTAACTGCTTTATTCTACTCACGAGGGCGAATTTCGCACTTTCTCGCGGTGTTTATTGATATTTTTCTTTTCTTTTCTTTTTCTTCATGACTGTGCAATGTCTTACTCCATTAGGCACACTGCTACCCCTTAGCGAGCTTTCGACCAACGACTCCAAGACCATGAAAGACCTTAGGGCGTTAGGTGTAGAGACAATCCTCTCGGGCGTACTTACTCAAGTAGCCAGGGCCCCAAAATAAGACTAGCCATGTTATTTCTACTTTTCTTTCTTTTTCTTTTCTTTTCTTTTTCTTTTCTTTTTTTTATACACAGATACCCATGTGTTCCCACAGTTTAAAAATCAATGTTTTATAAGCCCCAAAAATCACTTTACACATATTTCTCTTTTTAACACTACATTTTTCTATCGAGCAATGCACAACGTACTTCTTATACCTACAAGTGCTTGTGAACACATTTGTGTAAACCGATAGCATGTAAACAGCATTATGAATTTCGTTGTATAAAACGTTATATCTCAGCTCATGTTATCCAAAATATTCAGAAATCATTTAAAAACTTCACTCTCATCATTGGCTAGACAAAAATTTTCTAAACGGTAAGAACTGTGAGGTATGCAACATGCAACTATATGCTAAAACATAATCTAAACATGCACATAAAAATTAAACTAATCATGTAAAACTATATGAATCATGCAAAACTATATGCAAAACAAAAAAAATACTAACTACTACCTAATACCCCAAAACTTAAAATATTCAATGTCCCAATTGAATGAAGGTAAAAGGTATGAAAACTCCCCTAATTATCGGTGGTGCCACCATCCTCGGGTGGTGAATTCGGTGGTGGATATTGTGACGCCCCTAAAAATAGGTATACATCACCTATTACGAGTAAATCAAATACATGGTACGAATACAAATACAACTTAATTATACAAGCTGCGTATAAAAAGTACTACAAAACATAAGTCATGAGTTTTAATACAAATATTTTAAATCTAGACAATATACAAACTCAAATTCAATATTATTACATTTATTTTCCACTATTTCCTTTGAATAGTGAGGACTACTAATGCTATCATCCGGTCCGTCACTCCGGTCCCCAAACTAGTCCTCACTACGTTCTCATTTCACAAGAGAAACAATGAAAGTAAAAGGTGAGCTCAACTAGCCCAAGAGGAAATATTATGACTAAGATAATGCGAGAATAATTTATCATTAGCCTTAAGCGATTAATCAAACCGATACAATATAACAAACATCAAGTTTAAGCTGCGGTGGAACAAGCGATCCATTAAAAGAGTCAAGTAGAGAATAAAATCTACTATCTTTTATGATTTAAAGGTTTTTCATCACTTTTACCATTGGGACTCTGCTTAATAAATAATCCACATCATCGAATCACCCACCACTACTGACGAGGATATTCTTTAGTATCACGACCACAATTATCCATGCACTACGGGCGAAGAATATTTGTGTATTCATTAATGGTCATGATCATGCCAACAACATCCCATCAATGCACTCTGGACCAATGAGGACTTTTTCCACATCATTCATAACATTACGGTCGGCATTACATTACAAGAATAATCCTCAGTCATAATCATACCAAGTCCATCTATGCACTATAGGCCACGATGACTTTCAACAAAATATAAACATGAGGATGATGACAATGATATAAGAATTCAATAAAACAAGTTCAAGAATTAATTTATCCGGAACTAATAACGTCCAAATTGTCAACATGATCTTTGCTTTGTAGAGTAAAATTCAAGAATGCTCAGAAGAATATTTCAATGAAATGATACTGGATGAAGCGTAAATATCAAGGATATTCCACTAATTTCATGGAGTATAGAAGTCAAAACTTAAACCAACTAAGTATAATAAAGAATGGAATAACAAAAGAATTTCACCGAGTATATAGGGTGGCAGCATATCTAGTTATTCCAACGAATAATATAGAATAGAATAACGAAGTTCTCTTCATGGATAAGAAAGAAATAATACTCCCTACCTTAGAAAAAGCGGATCTTTGGAATAGTGAGGCGTGAGACTTCTCTTCTTCTTTCTATAATTTCTCTCTATAATAATTTCTCTAAAGCTTTTATGAATTGGTGAGAAATGAAGGAAGAATGAGCTTATTTATATAGAAAATATAGTTTCGATAATTTACGCGTTTTGGGGCTCGAAAAATTACAAAGACAATACCTCCAACTTTTCCTTTATTTTTAATTTAGTCATGGAAGTATTATCAAACTTGCACCACCTCCCTAATAGTAAATAATGTGATTCAATAGTAAATTATGTGAATCAATAGTTCTGAACATGTGAAAATATGAATTACAGTATAGTACCTCCATCTATACCTCCATTTTTAACTTAGTCATACAAGTATTATCAATCTTGCACAAACTCCCCTAATAGTAACAAGAATGTGAAACAATAGTATACACATGTGAACAAATAGTTATAATCATATGAAATAATAGCAATCAATTGCTCATTTATCCGGTTAAATACCCGATTGGTCAATATAACCTCCAGACATCGATTATTATCGAAATAATTATCAATTTTCACTAACACAAATAATTCCAACACAATGAAACCATTTTTATCAAAAATATAAATTTTGAAATTTTGAAGTTTGACTTTTCCCGAAAAAGTCAACTGTTGACTTTTTGACAAAATAGTGAATTCTGGAAAATTTTGTGTTTATAGACTATTTTTACTAATTTCATCGTTCCGGACTCAAATATCACGTCCGCGTATCAAAATTCAACTCCGAACAAAACTTCAATGTTAATAACATTCATCATTAATATTATAACTCACAATATTTATCAACTAGGTCATTCCAGGAAAGAGGGGGCTTTCCAATAAGGATTTCTCCCTATTGGCGCGCAATTAGGTGACCAAACCTTTCCTTGACAAAACTTCTAGACATTGTAAATATTGCAATTTAATAATATGAATAACTTTATCATCTCAATTATTGATTTAATAAAATAACATATTATGCAGATGATACTGTGACAATAATCAAATCAATAATATGAGAGATATGATCGCGAGAATTACCGTATAATTGAGTATAACCGAGTGACTTCTCACATAAGCATCAATAATCAATACCGGTATTGCTACTATGCAACCACGCATATTCTCAGACTTTTACTACTAGGTAGTTCAACAGTTAACGGTAAAACTTCCGCCATTATTTTCATAAAGTATTTTTGTCATTTTCTCAATCCGACAATAATTCCATTGTGGGGATCCACCAATGATTGTCTTGGTTATCTGAATATTCCTGTTAAAATGAATATTCCCAGGCCAATCGAATATTATATAACAACTTGCGTACTTTGCAAAATTTGTAAATATTACCCACAACTATAACATTATATCAAATCCACACCATAATATTCAAAAATATATTTCAAGAAAATTTAATCTTTATTCAAAAATTTGGGGTCTTACAACCTCCCCTTCTTATGAAATTTCGTCCTCGAAATTAGAGTGTGTACCTGGTATGTCGAAGAGGTGAGGATACCTTGATTTCATTTCGGATTCTAACTCCCAAGTCATTTTCTCAACATCGTGGTTTCTCCATAAAACTGTGACTTGAGGTATAACCTTGGAGCGTAGAATATGTTCCTTCTTATCCAAGATTTTAACAGGAACCTCTTCATACGTTAAATCTTCCTCTATCTAGTCTGGTTCTAATTCAATAATGTGGTTCGGGTTTTTTACATATTTACGTAACATAGATATATGAAAAATGTTATGAACACGAGACATACTTGGCGGTAACAAAAGTCTATAGGCCACAGTTCCTTCTCAGTCGAGGATTAAAAATGGGCCAATGAATCGAGGGTTGAGCTTTCCTCTCTTTCCAAATCTCGTAACTCCCTTCCATGGAGAAACACGTAACAACACATGATCTCTAATATCAAATTCCACGTCCTTTTGATGAAGATCAGCATAACTCTTTTGTCGATCTTGTGAGGTTTTTATACGTTGTCGGATCGTTTGAATCTTTTTCGTAGTCATACATCCCAACTCTGGTCCCAACAACATTGCTTCACCCACCTCATCCCAGCATACTGGAGAACGAAACTTTCTTCCATATAACGCCTCAAATGGAGCCATGTCAATACTTGTTTGATAATTGTTGTTGTAGGAAAACTCCACCAATGGTAAGAACTTGTCCCAACTTCCCTTGAAGTCAAGGACACAGAGTCTTAATAGATCTTCAAGAGTTTGAATGGTCCTCTCTGACTGCCCGTCCATCTGAGGATGATATGCCAAGCTAAATCGTAAATCCGTGCCCATAGCTTTTTGCAAACTAACCCAAAATCTTGAAGTGAATCTTGGGTCTCGATCAGAAACTATGGATACTGGCATACCATGCAGTCTTACAATCTCGTTTATGTACATACGAGCAAGACGTTCAAGTGTATAAGTTTCTCATATAGGTAGGAAATGAGCAGACTTGGTCAATCTATCAACAATGACCCAAATTGCATCTATGCCTTTAAAAACCTTGGGAAGACCAGTAACGAAATCCATAATAATGTGTTCCCACTTCCATTCTGGAATTTCAAGTGGTTGCAATGGACCTTTTGGTACTTGATGCTCCGCCTTGACTCATTGACAAGTTAAACACCTTGAGATAAACTCTGCTATCTCTCTCTTCATATTGCTCCACCAAAATGTATGTCGAAGATCACGATACATTTTGGTACTCCCAAGATGGATTGCAAATGGTGTGTTGTGCGCCTCCATCATGATTTTATACTTTAAATCAGGGTTGTTAGGAACACAAAGTCTGGAGTTGACTCGAAGTATTCCTTCCTCATTTATTCTTGCTTCCGGCATAGCACCTTCTTGCACTTTCTTCTTCATATGCATTAGCTCTAGGTCTGTAGCTTGAGTAGCTTTAACTTTATCGATTAAAGTCGATTCTACTCGTATATTCGCCATCATCACATGGGTCCCTGGAGTCTTTAACTCTATCTCCATCCTTTGCAAGTCACACAAAATGGGCTTTTATGTTGTGAATATTGCACTCGTACCCGTATATGATCTTCTACTTAATGCGTCAGCTACCACGTTCGCTTTTCCAGGATGGTATTGGATGGTATGATCATAATCTTTTAATTGTTCAAGCCAACGTCGTTGTCAATTGTTGAGTTCCTTTTGGGTGAAGAAATATTTGAGGCTTTTATGATCCGTGTAGATCTCCACCTTCTCTCCATACAGGTAATGCCTCCAAATCTTAAGCGCAAAAACGATAGCTGCCAACTTTAGATCATGAGTAGGGTAATTCCTCTCATATTCTTTGAGTTGTCGTGAGGCATAGGCTATTACTTTCCCATATTGCATGAGAACACATCCTAACCCTTTGGGTCAAAGCATCAGTAGATGACAAATCCCTCCGAGCGGATGGTATTGTCGAGCAGTCTTTGAAATGAGTCTCCTCTTGAGTTCTTGAAAACTCTTTTCACATTCCTCGCTCCAACCAAACTTTGTATCTTTTCGAGTCAGCTGAGTTAGTGGAGTAGCGATTCGAGAAAAGCCTTCCACAAATCTCCGATAATAACCAGCTAATCCGAGAAAGCTACGTACTTCAGTCACTGATTTAGGTTGCTCCCAGCTTTGAATAGCTTCAATCTTTGTTGGGTCAACAGATATTCCATTACTTGATATCACGTGCCCAAGGAATGCAACTTCCTCAAGCCAGAACTCGCATTTCTTCAACTTAGCATTTAGCTTGTTTTCACGAAGCTTTTGGAGTATCAGCCTCAAGTGTTGCTCATGATCTTCACGGCTTTTGGAATATATGAGGATGTCATCAATAAAGACGACCACAAAATGATCCAAATATTCCTTGAATACTCGGTTCATCATATCCATGAAGGCGGCGGGAGCATTAGTCGATCAAAAAGACATGACTAAGAATTCATAATGCCGTCTCTAGAAGTTCAAGGCGATCTTGAATATCCTCGGTTTTAACCTTCAAATTGATGATATCCGAATGAAGATCGATCTTTGAAAAAATTGTGCTCCTTATGGCGATCAAATAGGTCATCAATACGTGGCAATGGGTACCTATTTTTGATGGTGACATGATTCAACTCCCGATAATCAATACAAAGTCGCATACTCCCATCTTTCTTCTTCATGAATAGAACAAGAGCACCCCAAGGAGACGTACTAGGACGAATGAAAACAATGTCTAATAATTCCTGCAATTGGGTCTTTAACTCCTGAAGTTCAATAGGAGCCATTTGATATGGGGCTTCGGAAATGGGTTTTGTACAGGGTTCAAGGTCGATACAAAATTCAACTTCACGCTCTGGGGGTAGGCCAGGAAGTTCTTCAGGAAATACGTTAAGAAATTTATTAACAATAGAAATATCCTTCAAATCTGACGTATTTTTGTTTAAATCCGTGACATGAGCTAAGAAAGCTTGACATTCGTTTTTTAATAAATGAATAGCATTATGGCTTGAGATGACCGTGATTGATTTTAATGGTTTGGTCGCTTGAATTCGCATAATAGGTTTATTAGGAATATGAAAGCTAAGAACCTTATGAAAACAATCAATTTTAGCATGATGAGTAGTTAACCAATCAATCCCTAGAATCACGTCAAATGCAAGTATTTTTAAGGAGATAAGATCGATAGGTAACGTGCGGTTACCGATTTGAATCAAACCAGACTTATAAACAGTGGATGTAATGAATGTTTCTCCTAATGGAGTTTCAACAGATAAGTCAAAGTCTAATTTCTCCATAGTCAAATTTAATTGTTGAGCGCAAGTAGGAGAAATAAAAGAATGGGTAGAACCAGTATCAAATAAGGTATAGACTTCCCTAGAGTTTATGATAAGCTTACCCATGATGACTTCGTTCGGGTTCCTTGCTTTCTGGGAGGTCACTACAAACGCTCTCCCTTGCACCACCGGCTTTGACTTTTCTGGGACGGCCTTTGGTGCCTCTATCCTAGCTGAACTTGTGTTCGGTGAACGACAAAATCGGACTAGGTGACCTTCTCTTCCACAATTATAACAGGCTTTGGATGGCATCGCGCAGTTTGGACTGATGCGTCCCTCCCCTCCGCATTTGAAGCATATGATAAGTGGTCGTTCTCCTTCCTTGACAACGGGTGTTGGTGCTGACGTCTTTCCATCATTGTTGAATATCCTCTTCTTGAAATGTCCATTCTTATTATCTTGGCTATGATTACCACCGAAGTGGTTACCATTTCTGGCATGTTGATTCCCTCCACGCTTGTTGTCACCGTTTCGATGACTGTTACCACTAGTATTTTCATGTTGTCGGCTGCTTTCCCTTGGTTGCGTTGACTCGTTACCGCGCTCCAATAACTGAGCCCTATTTACAACATCTGAGTACAAACACAGTTTATGAGAAATAAGATATTGACGTATCTTCGGTTTCAAACCTCTTAAAAACATTTGCGTCATTCTCTCCTCATTATCGACCAAATGGGAAGCAAACCGGGATAACTCCACAAATTTAGCCTCGTATTGTGACACGGTCATATTTTTTTGTTCTAACTTGATAACCTCCACCTCTTTCATGTGACGAATACTTTCAGGAAAGTACTTGTCGTTGAATAGCTCTTGGAACTTCCCCCAAGATATCTTGAGTCGGCCAAATCGGGTAGTCGTTTCTGATTCCCACCAGTAATATACCTCTTCACGCAACATGAAGGTAGCGAAGGGAACCTTTTGCTCCTCGGAGCATCCCAAGACATCAAATATCTTGGTGATCTGCTTTATACATGCTTCAGCCTTAAGTGGTTTTGGCTCTCCAATAAACTTCGGTGGTCCCAGCTCTTTGAACTGTTTAGCGGTAACCGTCCGAGAGTTTCTAGTGTTTTCACCTACATTTTGGACAGGAGCCGCTCTCGCCTGATGTTGCATGAATTGCATAAAGCCTCTGAAATTCCATCGTTCATCATTTGGTCAGTGTTGTTGTTTGCATGAGGATTGTCGCCTTCCTGATGCACATTATTCTGATTGTTGATCTGTGGAGACTCAATGGTCTCTTGTGCTCCATTACTACTCTCAATATTCTCGGATGCCATTTTCAAATACTGCCACAAAACAAGGGTTAATTGACATACACCATATTATCTATATACTCTGACCAACCAATTAAATACCAAATAAACTTAGGTAGGTCATACTAGCGAAGGAATTCCCCGTCTCTCCCCTCCTAGTTCTAGTCTCACATCTTAGCTAGGGATCATATCCCTAAGCTTTGATACTGTTGTGGCGCCCTAAAATAGGTATACATCACCTATTCTCGAGTCACAAAATAATACGGTATGTATCAGAATACAAATACAACTTAATTATACAACTGTCGTGTAAAGTACTACAAAACATAAGCTGTGAGTTTTAATACAAATATTTTCGTCTAGACAATATACAAACTCAAATTCAATATTATTACATTTATTTTCCACTATTTCACTTTGAATAGTGAGGACTACTAATGCTATCATCAATCCGTCACTCGGTTCCCAAACTAGTCCCCTCGCTACGTTCTCATTTCTCAAGAGAACAATGAAAGTAAAAGGGTGAGCTCAACTAGCCCAAAGATGGGAAATATTATGACTAAGATAATGCGAATAATTTATCATTAGCCTTAAACGATTATCAAACCGATACAATATAACAAACATCAAGTTTAAGCTGCGGTGGAACAAGCAATCCATTAAAAGAGTCAGTAGAGAATAAAATCTACTATCTTTTATGATTTAAAAGGTTTTCATCACTTTTACATCACTGGGACTCGCTTAATAAATAATCCACATCATCAAATCACCCCCACTTTCTGACGAGGATATTCTTTAGTATCACGACCACAATTATCCATGCACTACGGGCCAAGAATATTTGTGTATTCATTAATGGTCATGATCATGCCAACAAGCATCCATCAATGCACTACAGAGCCAATGAGGACTTTTTCCACATCATTTGTAACATTACGGACATGATTACAAGAATAATCCTAGTCATAAATCATACCAAGTCCATCATGCACTATAGGCCACAGATGACTTTCAACAAAATATAAACATGAGGATGATGACAATGATATAAGAATTCAATAAAACAAGTTCAAGAATTAATTTATCCGAGAACTAATAACGTCCAAATTGTCAACATGATCTTTGCTTTGTAGAGTAAAATTCAAGAATGCTCGGAAGAATATTTCAATGAAAAGATCTTGGATGAAGCGTAAATATCAGGATATTCCACTAATTTCATGGAGTATAGAAGTCAAAACTTAAACCAACTAAGTATAATAAAGAATGGAATAACAAAAGAATTTCACCGAGTATAGGGTAGCCCGCGTATACCGGTTATTCCAACAGAATAATATAGAATAGAATAACAGAAGTTCTCTTCATGGATAAGAAAGAAATAATACTCCTACCTTAGAAAAAGCTGATCTTTGGAATAGTGAGGCGACTTCTCTTCTTTTTCTATAATTTCTCTCTATAATAATAATCGCTCTAAAGCTTTTATGAATTGGTGAGAAATGAAGGAAGAATGAGCTTCTATTTATAGAAAAATATAGTTTCGATAATTGCGTTTTGGGGCTCGAAAAATTACAATCTGATACCTCCACTTTTCCTTTATTTTTAATTTAGTCATGGAAGTATTATCAAACTTGCACCACCTCCCCTAATAGTAAATAATGTGATTTAATAGTAAATTATGTGAATCAATAGTTCTGACATGTGAAAATATGAATTACGATATAGTACCTACATCTATACCTCCATTTTTAACTTAGTTATACAAGTATTATCAATCTTGCACCAACTCCCCTAATAGTAATAAAATGTGAAACAATAGTATACACATGTGAACAAATAGTTATAATCATGTGAAATAATAGCAATCAATTGCTCATTTATCCGGTTAAATACCCGATTGGTCAATATAACCTCCAGACATCGATTATTATCGAAATAATTGTCGATTTTCACTAACATAAATAATTCTAACACAATGAAACCATTTTTATCAAAAATATAAATTTTGAAATTTTGAAGTTTGACTTTTTCCCAAAAAGTCAACTGTTGACTTTTTGATCAAATAGTGAATTCCGAAAATTTTTGTGTTTATAGACTATTTTTACTAATTTCATCATTCCGGACTCAAATATCACGTCCGCGTATCAAAATTCAACTCCGAACACAACTTCAATTTTAATAACATTCATCATTAATATTATAACTCACAATATTTATCAACCAGGTTGTTCCAAGGAAAGAGGGTGCTTTTCAATAAGGATTTCTCCCTATTGGCGCGCAATTAGGTGACCAAACCTCTCCTTGACAAAACTTCTAGACATTGTAAATATTACAATTTAATTATATGAATAACTTTGTCATCTCAATTATTGATTTAATAAAATAACATATTATGCAGATGATACTGTGACAATAATCGAATCAATAATATGAGAGATATGATCGTGAATTCTTTGTAGCAATAATTGAGTATAACCGAGTGACTTCTCACATTAGCATCAATAATCAATACTGGTATTACTACTATGCAACCACGCATATTCTTTATACTTTTACTACCGGGTAGTTCAACGAGTTAACGGTAAAACTTCCTAGTTATTTTCATAAAGTATTTTTGTCATTTTCTCAATCCGATGATAATTCCGTTGTGGGGATCCACCAATGATTGTGTCGTTGTATTTAATATTCCTGTTAAAATGAATATTCCCAGAGCCAATCGAATATTATATAACAACTTGCGTACTTTGCAAAATTTGTAAATATTACCCACAACTATAACATTATATCAAATCCACACCATAATATTCAGAAATATATTTCAAGAAAATTTAATCTTTATTCAAAAAGTCGGGGTCTTACAGATATGGTGCTGCGGTTCCAAACTGAGGCCATTCTTGTGTTGTTCCTTGTTGCGCAAACGCTTCGGCTAAAGCCCTTGTGAGTCCCGTCGAAAATGTGCCCAAATTTTCGTACATGGCATCGACCTTGCGCTCCAACCTTCGGAGCTGTCGATCGCCATTGGTGGCACGCGCGTGCGTGGACGAGCCCGCCTCGTCTGTTTGCGGGGGTTGTTGTTGTTCTGGAAAAATAGGATGAAAGATGAATCCTAGTCTGCGTCGGTGCGATATACCCCCTGTCCACTCCTTGAAATTTGCAATAGTAGAATAAGTGATTACATGGTGTGAGTACTGCAGCGGCTCATTATACCATTGGATTCCTTGTTGAGTACAGAGCATGGCTACCACTGATGCATGCGGAAAAGTTCCATTTCTATTCCCACGCATATAACTCAGCATGTTTCTGTGGATTAAAAGGCCGATATCGATGTACTTCCCTTTGATGATTCCCCATAAAATAATCGCCCGCTCGGTAGTTATGGCATTATAATGAGCTGACGGAACGAGCTTGGCATAAATAAATAGGTTCCAGGCCTGGGCATATCGATTCAATGTTGACGACGGAAACGATTTTGGTTCCGTTGTTCCTGTCTTATACTTCCATTTGGTGCCCGAGATACACAGGTCAATAATCACAACTGCGAGATATGTCTCCAAGTACTCACCTTCTAACCAATTGTCAGACCCGGTAGGTGGTGCATCATATATGTTGAATACTTCTCTGATCGTGGAATGGCGATAATTCACCTGTTCTGCTTGAACAATCGTTATGCCTCTTGTTAGCAACTCCGTGGCATTAGCATAAAATTCTCTAACAATCCCCACTAGAATGGGCATAGGAGATGCAGTTAAGCCAACCCAATCTCATTCGCGTATCATCTGCCAAAGTTGGCCATCCTATTTTTCCGGTTGAAATCCCCGTTCCTTCACAAGAGATTTGGCCATACTCCGATAATAGTCTTACTGCGCTTCCAAACTGACAAATCTGCTCTCGTCCAAGACCTCCTCTTCGTGGTGATTGGAAGAAAATTCGGATGAAGAGGAGAGTGAGATTGCACGCGCTCGTTTTGGACCCATGTGGGAATGATAGAGACAATGGGAAGGACTTGTTGATGATTGTTCCTCAGATTTATTGCTACACACCCCAAGAAGAACCCTAAAATTATGCCTGGAACGTGATGTGTGGGTAGGAACTTTGATAAGAGTTGCTTAGTTGTCTTAATATAGGAGATATAAAAAGATGCTGCTTTTATATTGGAAGAAAAACCCAAATCAGACCGCAACTCGGATTTATGACTTAAAAAACTTTTTCCACGTCTGCGAGAACGCGCGGCGGCAAGCAACTTGATAATGGATTACGGTAGCGCATCTTCGCTAGACTGGATTGCTTTCTGCAAACAAGTAGCGGATGTATACTTTATGTATTGCGTGACCGCGTGATCCTGTGTTTTGCATTGCTATATGCAATTGTAGGTGCATCAAGAGAAAAATGTGTGTTATCCATTGCACCTGCAATTCATCAATAAACATCATCAGAACAGAGTTTTACCACATACATCATTTTATGCAATACAGATACACGCTCCCCTATACTATCAGCTATTATGTGATTGTGTTAACTTAGGAAGTAATAATTCAACGAAATAAATAAAGAGTGAAAGAGAGATTTTCGAGAAGAAAAATAATGGGTTGCCTCCCATCCAGGGCTAAGTTATAGTCAATTAGCTTGACTGTCTTTGATGTTCATGTTGAAGAAATAATTGAGGTGACTTTCTGTCTGTCTACATCACCACCATAGTAATGTTTTAAGCGCTGACCATTCACCTTAAAAGGCTTATCGGGCGACGTATCGAATATTTTGATTGCACCATGCGGAAAAATAGTTTTCACTGTGAATGGTCCTGACCACCTCGATTTCAGCTTTCCAGGAAAAAGTTTAAGTCTGGAGTTGTAAAGCAAAACCCTTTGTCCCGGTTCAAATGCTCTCTCAATGATTTTTTGATCATGCCATTTTTTTCACTTTCTCCTTATAAAGTTTCGAATTCTCTTATGCCTGTAGTCTGAATTCATCCAACTCATTGAGTTGGTATAGGCGTTTCTCCCCGACAGTTGTCAAATCAAAATTTAGCTTTCGAATGGCCCAATATGCTTTATGCTCTAGCTCCATGGGAAGGTGGTAGGCTTTTCCATATACGAGCTGAAAAGGTGACATTCTAATCGTGTTTTTATACTGTCATCCTATAAGCCCATACTGCATCATCTAGCTTCAACGACCAGTCTTTCCGTGTGGGATTTACAACTTTCTCCAGAATTCTCTTGACTTCTCGATTGGACACTTCTGCTTGGCCATTCGTTTGTGGGTGATATGTTATAGCGATGCGATGCTTCACCCCATATTTAGCCAACAAAACTGTAAACTTCCTGTTGCAAAAGTGACTGCATTCGTCACTGATGATAGCCCTTGGAGTCCCAAACCTCGTGAAGATACTTCTATGTAAAAATCTGAGGACAACCTTAGCATCATTTGTCGGAAAAGCTGCCACTTTTACCCATTTCGAGACATAATCAACAACAAGCAGAATGTAGAGATTTTCGCAAGAAGAAACGAACGGCCCCATTAAATCAATTCCCCATACATCAAAAATTTCGACTTCCAAGATTGTATTTAATGGCATTTCATTCCTTTTAGAGATGTTCCCCATTTACTGACATCTATCACATTGCTGGACAAAATTGTATGCATCCTTGAAAATTGTCGGCCAGTAGAATCCCGCTTGTAGTATTCTCGTCGCTGTTCTTTCACCTCCATAGTGTCCACCATACACAGTAGAGTGACAATCCTGCATAATCCTCTCGGTCTCGCTATATGGAACACACCTTCGTATAACTTGATCAGAACATTGTTTGAACAAATAAGGCTCATCCCATATGTACCATTTGACATCATGCAGAAATTTCTTCTTCTGATAGCCCACCAAATCGGAAGGAAGCATTTTAGTTACCCAATAGTTCACATAATCTGCAAACCATGGCACTTCCCCTTTCACCACAAACAACTGTTCATCTGGAAAAGATTCATTAATTAACACCTTGTCGTTTATTTCCCTTTCCGGATTCTCAAGTCGAGATAAGTGGTCCGCCACTTGGTTTTTAGTGCCCTTCCTGTCCTTGATTTCCAAATCAAATTCTTGCAGTAGTAAAATACATCTGATCAACCAAGGCTTTGCATCCTTTTTCGCCACTAAATGCCGAATAGCAGCGTGATCCGTATACACTATCACCTTTGTGCCGATCAAATAAGCTCAAAATTTATCAAAGGCGTACACTACTGCTAATAATTATTTCTCTGTGGTGGTATAGTTTAACTGTGCGTCTGTAAGGGTCTTGCTGGCATAGTAAATAACATGGAACATCTTCTCTTTCCTTTGTCCCAAAGCAGCCCCTACAGCGTAATCACTGGCATCACACATCAGCTCAAATGGTAATTCCCAATCTGGAGCAGTAATAATTGGTGTTGATGTTAATTTTCCTTTCAGATGCTCGATTGCCGACACGCAAGACTTATTGAAGAAAAAATGTGCATCCTTCTCCAATAAAATGCATAATGGTTTAGTTATCTTGGAGAAGTCTTTGATAAATCTGCGGTAGAAACCTGCATGGCCCAGAAAGCTGCGAACACCTTTTACTGAAGTAGGTGGTGGCAATTTCTCTATAGTTTCCAACTTTTCCCTATCTACCTCGAGTCCCTTCTTCGATACTTTGTGTCCAAGTATGATTTCTTCCTGTACCATAACATGGCATTTTTCCCAGTTTAGTATCATATTTGTTTCAACACATCGCTTCAACACCATCACCAAATTCTCGAGGCATAGGTCAAACGAGTCTCCGAAAATTTAGAAGTCATCCATAAATACTTCCACATTCTGCTCTACCATATCTGAAAATATAGCCATCATGCATCTCTAAAAAGTGGTTGGAGCGTTGCACAACCCAAAAGACATCCTTCTGAAGGCAAATGTGCCGTATGGACATGTGAAAGTTGTCTTCTCTTGGTCTTCTGGAGCTATCATTATTTGATTATAGCCCGAATATCCGTCCAGTAGGCAATAGTATTCATGACCTGCTAATCTGTCTAGCATCTGATCAATGAATGGTAGTGGAAAATGATCTTTCCTTGTAGCTTTATTAAGCCTGTGGTAGTCCATGTAAA
This sequence comes from Panax quinquefolius, assembly GCA_020205615.1. Classification (NCBI taxonomy): domain Eukaryota; kingdom Viridiplantae; phylum Streptophyta; class Magnoliopsida; order Apiales; family Araliaceae; genus Panax; species Panax quinquefolius. The sequence goes on along the minus strand of JAINUW010000591.1, from coordinate 290,778 downwards.
CTCTCCACCCTGTCACTGTTCGTGTTGGAATCAACTCGTTGTTCTCATTAGTCACTATTGTCATGCCACCCTTTTTCGGTACACACTGCACTGGGCTCACCCATGACCTTTCTGAGATAGTATAGATTATTCCTACATCCAACCATTTTAGTACCTCTTTCTTAACCACTTCTTTCATTATCGGATTAAGTCTCCTTTGTTGCTCAATCGATGGTTTACTTACGTCTTCCATCAGGATTTTATGCATACAAAATGAAAGGCTGATCCCTTTGATATACGCTATGGTCCATCCAATCGCTGATTTAAACTCTCGAAGTACTCGTAGCAGTTTTTCTTCCCGAAAAGATGTTAATGCAGAAGAAATAATCACGGTAGCTTAGAATCAGATTTAAAATGTGTACACGAGATGATCCGGAAGTGGTTTCAATTCAAGTTCTGGAGGTGTCTCCAGAGATGGTTTTAATTTTACGGAGGTTTTTCCTGCTTTTGTCAATGGTTCAATAGGTATCCTGAATTTCCTGACTTGTGGAGTGGTATCCAGATATTGCATAAGTTCATCCAGTTCCTCGTCCTCCACATCTAAATTTTCAGCAATTACACTCCTCAAAGGTTTAGCAGCCACCCGCCTTTGTACTTCATCATTTATAACCTGTTCCACCAACTCAACCAAGAAACATTCCTCTTCATCTGCTGGAAACTTTATAGCTTTGAAAACATTAAAGGTAACCTCTTGATCATGAACACGCATAGTGAGTTCCCCCTTCTGCACATCTATCAGAGTTTTTCCTATGGCTAAGAATGGTCTTCCTAATATGATTGGTATATTTTTGTCCTCCTCGTAGTCTAGAATGATGAAGTCAGCTGGGAAAATAAACTTGTCCACCTTAACCAACACATCTTCAACAATTCCTCGTGGATACGTGATCGATCTATCAGCTAACTGTAAAGATATGTTTGTGGGCTTTGGATCCGGCAATCCCAACTGATTAAACACTGACAAGGGCATCAAATTTATGTTTGCCCCAAGATCACATAAACACTTACTGAAGTTTAACTTTCCTATGGTACATGTAATTGTGAAACTGCATGGATCCTTCAGCTTTGGAGGTAATTTCTGTTGAAGCACTGCACTGCATTCCTCTGTCAAGGCTACTGTCTCAAACTCATCTAATCTCCTCTTCCTTGACAATATACCCTTCATAAATTTTGCGTAGCTTGGCATTTGTTCCAATGCCTCGACGAATGGTATTTTGATCTGCAGCTTTTTGAATACCTCCAAGAATTTACTGAACTGTTTATCTTCCCTTTTCTTAGTTAATCTCTGCGGATACGGAACTTGAATATGAATTGGTGGTACTGGACTCTTGAACGTCTCCTCTAAGCCTGCTTTGTCTTTCTCTTCCTGCTGATCCTCAGATTTCTCCAAATTTACCCTTTCATTGTTTGGTTCCTTCGCTTCATGCTGATCAGCGTGCCTTCCTCGATGCATTCTCGCACGGCGCCAGCGACTTCGAATCGAAAAATCTTTCCCAGATCTCAATGTGATTGCTTGACACTGTTCCTTCCCTTTTCTTCTTGGATTTGTCTCCGTATTACTTGGCAATGAACCCTAGGGCCTGTTAGTAAGCATGTTCACCATCTGCCCCATTTGAGTTTCCAAATTCTTTATAGCCACTACTTGGCTCTTGATCATAACTTCTGTGTTTGCCATGTATTTCATCATCATCTCCTCCACTTCTGATTTCTTTTCTTGCTGAGGTGCAGCTGGAGTATGATGTTGTTGTTGGTGTTGAGAAAATCATGGTGGAAAGGGTGGTCTAGGATTAATCTGCGACTGCGCTGGCTACGCCTGAAATTGATTGTTTGGTTGAAACTAAGTCTACTGATTCCCTTGATTATTCGACCAACTAAAATTTGGATGATTTCTGTTGTTGGGGTGGTATGTGTTCTGAAATTGGCCTTGGTCTTTTCTGTAGTTGCTCACATACTGCACTGATTCTGAGCTGATAGCACATTGATCTGTCGAGTGTGACCCCGCACAAATCTCACATACGTAGGCAACCGTCTTTACCTTTCCTTCAGCCAAAGTATCTATCTTCTTGGCCATGGCTTCCATCTTTGCTGACAGCTGAGTAATTGCATCAACCTCCAATACACCTGCAACTTTGGTTTGTGGCATTTGGGATGTAGGATTCTAAAAATCATTCGATGCCATTGTCTCGATAAGATCATAGGCTTCCTCATAGTTCTTTGCCCATAATGCCCCTCCTACAGCTGCGTCTACAATCGGTCTTGACTACCATCCCAATCCATTATAAAACGTGTTGATTACCATCCAATATAGCATACCGTGATGTGGGCACTTTCTCAGCATTTCTTTGTATCTCTCCCATGCTTCATATAACGACTCGCCCTGTTGTTGCTCAAACTGAGAGATAGTTGTCCTCGTCTTGGTAGTTTTCGCCATTGGGAAGAACTTAGCTAAGAATTTATGTGCTAAATCCTCCCATGTAGTTATAGATCCTGCTGGCAGAGAATGAATCCAACTTTTCGCTTTATCCCTTAATGAAAATGGGAACAACCTTAGTCTAATAGCATCCTCCGTCACACCGTTGTATCTGAATGTATCACAAATTTCAATGAAACTCAATAGATGTTCATTTGAATCATCTGTAGCAGCACCCCAAAACTGAACTGTATTCTACACCATTTGAATAGTGCCAGTTTTTATCTCGAATGTATTTGCTGCTATCGCTGGTCTGATTATGCTAGACTGAAGTCCGTTAATATTGGGCATGGAATACTCCTTCAGAGCCCTATGCTCCTCTCGTTGCTCTTCTCCTTGTGCCTCGGCTGCCATGTTAGCTGTCGTGTTTTCCAACTATTCTTTTAAATTTCTACGTACACCCGCATTCCAACCTCTCCCGTTTATATTATCCTGAACATGTGTTAACTCGGGGTTGGTTGACCGTGTGTGCATAAAAATTTATCCAAATTCCTGAAACAAAAACAAAAACTGAAATGAGATAAGACTAGAATTGTCTAAGTCATACAATATAGCTTAAAACTAATGATAATAATACTAAATTAAACGCATGTCCCCGGCAATAGCGCCAAAAACTTGTTGCCTCTATTTTACGACTAACAAAAGAGCTCTAACTCATGCAAGCATACATGTGTCCACAAGTAATATAGAGCAAGTAAAGTATCGATCCCACAGAGAAAGTTGTTTAACTTAAACTACTATCCATTAATTAACTCACTATATTTATATGCTCAAACTAATGATTAAACTTGGTTTGTTCTCAAATTGCAAATAACAACTAAAACAATAATAACGATAGAATAAATGATATTGGAACTAATGGGATCCTAACTTCATTTAATATTTCATTCAATCGCCACTATCATACATGACTTGTTCAAATATCATAGGAAAGTAGCCAAGAGCACTAAAAGAGTATTAGCTATTTTTCAATGCACTAAGACCTACTTACACAGCATCCACAGATGATAGACTCTATGTAATCATCAATATAACCAACATCACTATATGTCTATGTGAAATTGCAACTATATTGATTTTAAGTTCAAGCTCTTATTCTAACTTATACGGTGAAACAGTATATGTCTATCTGGTTCACGAAATACATAAGCTATATAACACAGCCCTATATACGTATACTATCATGATTACAATCCATATTTGTATGTTTATTATCAATTCCATACAAATACTGAAACGAATGGTGATCAAGCATTCATGTATGCAAAACAATCATGATAGACATCCCATATGATATGCAAAACAACCCAGCATTTAAGCGTGCAATCAAACTAAATAATAAAATCCGTTAGAATCCTATAATGGAGTTTAGTTTATGACTGAACCAAAAACCATTATGGGATCAAATCTAAACATGATCAATAAACGACAACCGAAAGATGAAAGATGAAACTTTCAAACCCAATTGCTGAATATGCATCAATATTCAATCCTCATAAGATTCCAGCAAAAACTAATACTAATAATCCGTTCTCGTAGAGAAATCCCAAGAAGGAGTAGAAAAGTAGAGTTATGGCCTCCTTCTACGTTGGAATCCTCTCTAGAGAGTAAAACCCTAATTACCCAGTAAAGTTACGTGAAAAACTAATAATATGTCAAGTGATTACCCTAACACCAGTCCGGAATCGTTTTAAATCAATTACAACCTTTAAAATTTGGAAATAAAATAAAACAAATCAAGAAGACTTTCAGGGCTTGTGCACACCTTTCCTTCTTCCAAATTTGATACACTCGCGTAGCGAGACTTGCAATAAGTTTGTATGTTTGGACGGTCTAGTGCGCGGGTACGTGCTCCCTAGGCTTGTGCTTCTCGTGGCCGCGCAACTTGCAGTAGGTTGTCCTAGTTTTGTTGGGACCTCATGCGGGCGCGCGCTTCCAAGCTATCTTTGTCGCGCGGCTTGCAATTGTTATCTTCTAATTCAGCTCCTTAGCTTGGTTCTGCAATGTTGCTGCTGCTACTGACATGTCCTATGTTTATCCATTCTTGTCCATCCATGCTCCACTCACTCCTATGCACATCCTATCTTTTGATTAGCCTTACGCTTTCGTTAGCCTCGTGCCTGATATCACCACCAAATTAAGCTAATTCCTGCACTTATTCACCAAAAGGAGTTTTAAGTATGCGAAATGCAATTTAACATAAAATGCAGGTACAATAAACTAAAATGTACTTCAGATGGGCATAGTTCACATGAATTGGTACTCCATAAGTGGGTAAAAATCCTACTTATCAACTGCATACAGAGTGAAATTCTTCTATTATTCCATTCTTTATTATTCTGTCGGAATAACCTGTCTATGCGTTTACGCATGACCTGGTTCATTTATTTACTATTTTGTTGGAATAACCTGTCTGTGCAGTCTATCGCATGCCTGGTGAATTCTTCTGTTATTCCAATATTTATTATTCTGTTGGAATATCCTGTCTGTGCGTTTATGCATGACGTGGTTTCATTCTTTATTATTCTGTTGAAATAACATGTCTATTTAGATTACCGTATGCATGGTAAATGATCATTCGTATTCATACGAATAGTATTTTCATTAAAAAGGGGTTTCTACTAGGGGTAGATTCATAATTTTTTTGACCCTCAAAAATTCAGGAAAACTTTGAAATGATAATTTGATGAGTTTTCTAGATTGTGTCCAAAAATGGAGATTTTTGGATGTATAGATTAAGAGTTATGGATTTTATGGGAAAAGACTATTTTAAAAGTAAACCCTTATAACTCCTTGTGGTTAACTCCAAAATTAGTGAAATTTTTATTGGGAGTACATGTATATAACAGGAGTATACCTCAGTAAATTTGAATTTTTTGGACAAAAGTACAATTTATGATAAATGTCTAAATATTCTAACGGCTTTAGCCATATGAAAAATAGTAAATGAATTTTAAAATTCGAGAAAAATATATGTTCAAGATGGGACTATATTCTCGCTAAATCCCGAGAAAAAAAAATATTTTTGGGACCTGATTTGGTATTTTTCATAAAAATGAACTAGTTATGAGTAAATTAATTAAATATGTTATGTGAAGTAATAAAATTGGAAAATAGGATTTTATGGCTTGAGAATCCTATATAGGTATATGCGATTTTTGATGAGGATTTGATCATTGATGATGAAATCTTATGAGTATGACATTTTGAATGATTAAATACATTATTTGATAAAGTGTAAACAATTGAAATAAATTGTTTATAAATTTAAGAAAAGATTAAAATATTGTTATAATATTAATGATATTAGATTATGAGATTATTAAGTGATTGATAACATTTGATTATTATTGAATGCTGGATAAATTGTATTATAAATGTTTAATATTTATCATTTATCTCATTTGATTGATTCTTATATCATTGTCATCATCTTCATGCTTATATTGTGTTGAAAGTCATCTTTGGTCGTAGTGCATAGATGGACTTGGTATGATTATGACCAGGGATTATTCGGTATAATCATGACCGTAATGTTACAAATGATGTGGAAAAAGTCCTAATTGGCCCGTAGTGCATTGATGGATAGTTTTTGGTATGATTATGGCTATGGATTCTCTTCGGCCAAGGGTGCAAAGATGAATTGTTTTATGGCATGATCATGATCGTTGATGAAAACACGATTATCTTTAGCCCATAGTACATGGATAATTCGTGGTCGTGATATTAACGAATATCCTTAGCCGTAGTCTCAGCGATGAAATATAAATTCATGGATGTGATATTAACGAATATCCTTGGCCGTAGTGCAGGGGTGATTCGATGATGTGGATTATTTATTAAGCTGAGTCTCAGCGATAAAATATTTATTATACACTTTTAATTCATAAAGATAGTAGATATCATGCTCTACTTGACTCTTCTAAAATACAGTTGTATGTCTTTGGCATGTAGTGCAAAGATGAATTGTTAATGAATATCTTTGGTAGTCTGAAGATGAATTTATTAGTATGATTATGAAAGCGAATTACGATTTGGTATAACCATGATTTTTGATGTTTCGTGAAAGATAGGTGATGAAAATTATCTTCGCCCACGGTTGCGAGAGAATTTAGAACCACAATTATGATTATGAGTTATTCATATGATTGTGGATGAGAACTGATTGATTTATTTTACATGGATAAAACATTATTGATGGACTTTTAACTTAGAGAAGATAATAGACCTTATGGTCTATTTGACTCTTCTAATGGATTGCTCGTTCACTGCAACTATGGTTGAAAAGTTTTATCATCTACCATATGTTCTAAATCTACGATTTATTATTGATGAAAGCTATTGATAATTTAATTATCGTTAGTCATGATATTCTTTACTGGGCTAGTTGTGCTCACTTTTCTGCTTCACAATTCCTTTCAGGTAATAAGAGTGTTGTCGTAAGAGTGTTGTCGGGTCGAGCGGGGATAACATGGGAATAGAACGGTGGTCTCTAGTCATGGAGGTTCTCCTAAACAAAGATAAAAAATCGTATCAGTATTCTATACATCATTTAGTAGTTATATTTGGTGAATCAAATAGGTGAGGCGAACCCAACTTTGGAAGGGTGTTTTGCCACTATCATACAAGATCTCTAATGACATACAACCTCGTGTTATCATAAGATGTATTTGTGCGCATCCACTTGTTGAGTATATCTACTGGGCACTACCTATATGATCTTGGAGTTTATTTGAAATATAATATTCATTGGAGACAAGTGGAGATAGTTATATGTCAAGAGAAGACTCACCATCTGGAAAGAAGATGATAGTAATCTTTTCATTTTCTTTGGGGTCTATTAATCAACCAAGGATAATTCTGTGAACATATGATATCTATTATAACCTGATACACGGCCTCCCATGTAATGAAGGTTTCTTTGAGCACTTCCCAAAGATTTTAATTTCTAAAACAGCTTTGACTATACTTTTATGTAAAGTACCATTGTAAGGTTGTGGTCAGGCACCATGAGAGTTACATACATTTATATTAAATCTCACAGTTAACTGTGCTCGTATTCTATACAACAGTTCAACAATTGTATAAATGAAGTTATATTTGAATTTTGTACCACGTATCTGGCGACTCATAATGGGTGATGTATACCTAATTTTGGGGGCGTCACAGCTACTTCCTCGAGGCAGAACTCATATTTCTTCAACTTTGCATAAAGCTTATTTTCAAGAAGCTTTTGGAGTATCATCCTCAAGTGTTGCTCATGATCTTCACGGCTTTTGGAATATATGAGAATGTCATCAATAAAGACAACCACAAAATGATCCAAATATTCTTTGAATACTCGGTTCATCATATCCATGAAGGCAGCAGGAGCATTAGTCAATCCAAAGGACATGACTACGAATTCGTAATGCCCGTACCAAGTTTTGAAAGCAGTCTTAGGAATGTCATCGATTTTAATCTTTAACTGATGATATCCGGAACGAAGATCGATCTTTAAAAAGAATTTGGCGCCTTGCAACTGGTCAAACAGGTCATCAATGCGTGGCAAGAGTACCTATTTTTGATGGTGACATGGTTCAATTCCCGATAATCAATACAAAGTCGTATACTTCCATCTTTCTTTTTCACGAATAGAACAGGTGCACACCAAGGAGACGTACTAGGACGAATAAAACCGATGTCTAACAATTCCTACAGTTGGGTCTTTAACTCATGTAGTTCAATAGGAGACGTTCGATATGAGGCTTTGGAAATGGGTTTTGTACCGGGTTCAAGGTCGATACAAAATTCAACTTCACGCTCTGGGGGTAGGCCAGGAAGTTTTTCAGGGAATACGTTAGGAAATTTATTAACAATAGAAATATCATTCAAAACTGATGTATTTTTGTTTAAATCTGTGACATGAGCTAGGAAAGCTTAACATCCGTTTTTCAATAAACGAATAGCTTTATGGCTTGAGATGACAGTGATTGATTTTAATGGTTTGTTTGCTTGAATTCGCATAATAGGTTGGTTAGGAATATGAAAGCTAACAACCTTATGAAAATATTCAATTTTTGCATGATGAGTAATTAACCAATCAATCCCTAGAATTACGTTAAACGCAAGTATTTTTAAGGAAATAAGATCGACAGGTAATGTGAGGCTACCGATTTGAACCGAACAAGACTTATAAACAGTGGATGTAATGAAGGTTTCTCCCAACGGAGTTTCCACAGATAAGTCAAAGTCTAATTTCTCCGAAGTTCAATTTAAACGTTTAGCGCAATTAGGAGAAATAAAAGAATGGGTAGAACCGGTGTCAAATAAGGTATATACTTCGCTAGAGTTTATGATATGCTTACCCGTGATGACCTCGTTCGTGTTCCTTTCTTTCTGGGAGGTCACAACAAACGCTCTCCCATGAACTACTTGTTTTAACTTTTCTAGGACGGCCTTTGGTGCTTCCATCCCAGCTTGACTTGGCTTCCCTGTACGATAAAATTGAGCTAGGTGACCTTTTCTTCCACAATTGTAACACGTTTTGGACTGCTACGCACAGTTTGGAATGATGTATCCCTCCCCCCCGCATTTGAAACATATGATAGGTGGTCGTTCTCCTTCCTTAACAATGGGTGTTGGTGCTAACGTCTTTCCATCATTATTTAATCTCCTCTTCTTTAAATGTCCACTTTTACTGTCTTGACCATGATTACCACCGAAGTGGTTACCATTTCTGGCATGTTGATTCCCTCCACGTTTGTTGTCACCGCTTCGATGACTGCTACCACTGGTATTATCATTTTGTCGGTTGCTTTCTCTTGGTTGGATTGACTCGTTATCACGCTCCAATAACTGAGCCCTATTTACAACATCTGAATACAAACACAGTTTGTGAGAAATTAGATATTGGTGTATCTCGGGTTTCAAACCTCTTAGAAACATCCGCGTCATTCTCTCCTCATTATCAACCAAGTGAGACGCAAACCGGGACAACTCGACAAACTTAGCTTCGTACTGCGACACGATCATATTGTTTTGCTCCAGTTTAATGAACTCTACCTCTTTCATGTGACGAATATTTTCGGGAAAGTACTTGTCATTGAACAGTTCTTGGAACTTCTCCCAAGACATCTTCAAAGGCGTGCGATTGAGTATGCTTTTATCGATTCCCGCAGAAGAATCTGCCTCTCCTCACAACATAAAGGTGGCAAAGGGAACCTTTTGCTACTCGGAGCATCCCAAGACATCAAATATCTTGGTGATCTACTTTATCCCCGTCTCCACCTTAAGTGGTTTTTGCTCTCCAATAAACTCCGGTGGTCCCAGCTCCTTGAACTGTTTAGCGGTGACCATCCAAGAGTTGCTAGTGTTTCCACCTGCATTTTGGACAGGAGTCTATCTTGCCCGATGTTGTACGAATTGCAGAAAGCTCCTAAACATTTCGTCGTTTGCCATTTGGTCGGTGTTGTTGTTCACCTGAGGATTATTGCCTTTCTGATGCACATTATCCTGGGTGTTGATCTGTGGTGACTCAACGGTCTCCTGTGCTCCATTGCTATTCTCAACATTATCGGATGTCATTTTCAAACACTGCCACAAAACAAGGGTTAATTGACATGTCACATATTATCCCTATACTCTGACCGACCAATTAAATACCAAATAAACTTAGGTAGGTCATACTAGCAAAGGAATTCCCCGTCTCTCCCCTCCTAGTTTTTGTCTCACATCTCAGTCAGGGATCATATCCCTAAGCATTGATACCAACAATGACGCCCCCAAAATAGGTATACATCACCCATCTTGAGTCGCCAAATACATGGTACAAAATTCAAATAAAACTTAATAATACAACTGTCGTGTAAAATACGACAAAATATAAACTGAGAGTTTTAATACGAATATTTTGACGCCCCCAAAATAAGTATACATTGTAAGACCCCAACTTTTATGAATAAAGAATAATTTTCTCGAAATATATTTTTGAATATTATGGTGTGGATTTAATATAATGTTATAGTTGTGGGTAATATTTACAAATTTTGCAAAGTAAGCAAGTGGTTATATAATATTCGATTGGTCGCGGTATATTCGTTTTAACAGGGAATATTCGTACGACGGCACAATCATTGGTGGACCCCACAACGGAAGTATTGTCGTAGTTAGAAAATGACATAATTATCTTTTTATAAAAATAACGGCGAAAGTGTTACCGTTAAACTGTTGAACTACCCTATTTGTAAAAGTACAAGAATAATGCTATGGTTGCATAGTAGCACACGGTTTTTATTATTGATGCTTACGTGAGAAGTCACTCAGATATACTCAATTATTACTACAATAATTGTTCCATCATATCTCTCATATTATTGATTCAATTATTGTCACAGTATCATCTGCATAATATTTATTATTATTAAATCAATAATTGAGATGACAAAATTATTCATATTATTATTTGCAATATCGACAATGTCTGTAAGTTCTGTCGAGAGGTTTGGTCACCTAATCATGCTACTAATAAGGAGAAATCCTTATCGGAAAGCCCCATTTTTCCTGGGAATGATCTGGTTGTTAAATATTGTGAGTTATAATATTAATGATGAATAAGTTCGTGTTGATTAAAGATGAAATTGATAGTTCCATTGTGTTGGGATTATTAGTGTTAGTGGAAATTGACATTTATTTCAATAATAATTGATGTTTGGAGGTTATATTGACCAATCGGGTAATTAATCGGATAAATGAGCAATTAATTGCTATTATTTCACATGTTTATAACTATTTGTTCACATGTTTGTTCTATTGATTCACATTCATGTACTATTAGGGGAGGTGGTGCAAGATGGATAATACTTGCATGACTAAATTAAAAATGGAGGTATATATGAAGGTACTATACTGTAATTAGTTTTTTCACATGATTATACTATTAAGTCGCATGAATGAACTATTGATTCACATTATTTACTATTAGGGGAGGTGGTGCAAGTTTGATAATACTTGCAGGACTAAATTAAAAATGAAGAAAAAGAGGAAGGTATTATACTGTAATATTTCGAGCCCCAAAATGTGCAATTATCGAAACTATATTTTCCTATAAATAGAAGTTCATTCTTCTTTCATTCTCACCAATTCACTAAGTCTCACAAGAGCAATTATTATATTGAGAAATTATAGAGAGAAAGAAGAAGAGAAGTCTGCTACCTCGTTATTCCAGTATCCAGTTTCTTCTAAGGTAAGGGATATTATTCTTTCGTATTCATGAAGAGAGTTATTTTCTTTCAATACTCGTAAGGGTTGTTATTCCATTCTTTATTATTATGTTGAATAACTCGCCTCACGCGAAATACCGCATACATGGTGAAATTCTTCCGTTATTCCATTCTTTATTATTCTCATTGGAATAACCTCGCCTCAGTGCGCCTATCGCATCGCCTCGGTGAATTCTGCTTGTTATTCCATTCTTCATTATTCGTTGGAATATCCCGGTCTGCGTATGTGACATGCATTTACCTAGTTCCATTCTTTATTATTCTATTGGAACATCATGTCTGCGGAAGTGATTACGCATTTACCCGGTTCCATTCTTTATTATTCTATTGAATATCCTATCCGTCCAAGTTACGCATTTACCGGTTCCATTCTTTATTATTCTCGTTAGAATAACTCGTCATGCGTAATTACGCACGCTCGTGAATTCTTCTCGTTATTCCATTTTTATTATTCTGCTGGAATAATACTGCATCTCACGTGATTACCGTATGGGCAAGCAAAAATCCATTTGCTAATTCATATATTCTATTATAATCATTAAGTTAAAGTTGGTTTCTATACCCATGAAATTAGTGGAATATCATTGATATTTAAGCGCTTCATCTAAGATCTTTCATGGAAATATTCTTCTAAACATTCTTGAAAGTCATTTTACTCCACAAAACAAAGATATGTCATGTTATTATTCAATATTTAGTAGTATCAATTGATTATCTGATAAGTCTTCGTATATAGTGCATTGATCACCTTTATTCATGACCATTGATGAATACGACCTTTTGTGCATAGTGGTCATGGATAATTTCAGAGTGAAAAAAAACCTTTTAAATTGTAGATTTAATTTATTGACTCATGGATTTCAATATTAAATCTGATGGTTGTTTTTATCATCCAACTTTAATAATTTTACCTTTTATTCATCGTTTGTTCTCTTGTGAAATAGAATATAGTTTGGGATGACAAGCGGATTCATCTGATGGTTGTTTTAGTAGTCTCACTATTCTATAAAATAGTGTGACAATAAATGTAACGAGGACTCTATTGAGTGTGATATTGTCTAAATGACAATATTCTTATTAAAACTTTAGATTATGTTTTGTCGATTTTACACATCGTTATATAATTGTTGTATTTGAATTTTTGTACCGTGTGTTTGGCGACTCAAGATGGGTAATGTATACCTATTTTGGGGGAGTCACATACATCACCCATCTTGAGTCGCCAAATACATGGTACAAAATTCAAATACAACTTAATAATACAACTGTCGTATAAAATACGACAAGACATAAACTGAGAGTTTTCAAACGAATATTATCTTCTAGACAGTATTCAACTCAAATGGACTCCTCAATACATTTATTATCACTCTATTTCATAGAATAGTGAGGACTACTAATGCTATCATCTGGACCGTCACTCTGTTCCCCGACTAGTCCCAACTATGTTCTCATTTCCTGAAGAGAACAATGAAAACAAAAAGGTGAGCTCAACTAGCCAAGTAAAAAATATTATGACTAAGATAATGTAGAATAATTTATCATTAGCCTTTAACAGTGTTAAACTGATAAAATGTAACAAACATCAAGTTTAACTGTAGCGGAACAAACAATCCATTAGAAGAGTCAAGTAGAGAATAAAATCTACTATCTTCTATGATTTAAAAGGTTTTTCATCACTTTTATCGCTGAGACTCAGCTTAATAAATAATCCACATCATCCCTGCACTACGGCCAAGGATATTCATTAGTATCACGACTACAAATTATCCATGCACTACGGGCCAAGGATATTTGTGTATTCATCAATGGTCATGATCATGCCAACAACTGTCCATCAATGCACTATGGCCAATGAGGACTTTTACCACATCATTTGTAACATTACTACCCATGATTATACCAATAATCCTCGGTCATAATCATACCAAGTTCATCTATGCACCATGTGCCACGATGACTTTCAACATATTATAAACATGAGGATGATGACAATGATATAAGAATTCAATAAAACAAGTTCAAGGATGAATTTTTAAAGATTTATAATTTAATTTATCCAGAAATCAATAACGCCCAAATTGTTAACATGATACTGCTTTGTGGAGTAAAATTCAAGAATAATATTGTATCACAAATAATTTAGACCGAAAACGAATCAATTTTTATCATGAATAGTACCCCGTGAATAGTACTTTGGGAATAGTAACCCCGTGAATAGTACTCCGACATGAAAAAGTTAAAACTTATTAAGAATGCTCAGAATAATATTTTCATGAAAAGATACTGGATGAAACGCAAATATCAAGGATATTCTACTAATTTCATGGAGTATAGAAGCCAAAACTTAACAAAATAAGTATAGAATTTGAAATCTGAAATGAAATAATATTACTCACATACAACAGAGTATGGAAGAAAATATTATTTCAAGTGAATATTGAACAAAAATAACATCTCTTACCTTGAAAAGAAGAGTATTCCAACTGGTATAGCGGAGATATTCTGGAAGAAAACTTTCATTGTTTTCTATGCTCAAAACTTTCTAAAACTCTAAAGAAATACGCTCAAGATTATAGAAGAAGAATTCTCTGATTCTGGTGTGATTTTCAATTCTAACTAAGCACCCTATTTATAGGAAAATGCTAGAACGTCATAGGAGACTAAAATAATAAAATAATATTATTATTTTCTTTTGTTCAATCTTCTATGCCCACCCATGACCAGCATGCCAAATCTGAAAATTTTTGGCAGCCCACATGTTTAAAACAAAAGTGGGTCCCACCCAATTTTAATAAAAATCATTTTATTTTCTGAAACTTTAGTAAGTCATAATAAATAGCCCTTTTATCATAAAAATACAAATTTTATGTCCATTCCACATGAAATCGAATTCTTTACAACTTTGCAGAAGAAAGTTTTTCCAAATTCCAAACATAAAATATCCAAATTCCACAAACGGATGATTTTTAATACCTCATAAAATTCATAACAAATCATACGTTAATTTTTAACGGTTCAAAATTTGTGGACACATACTCAACTTATATATGCATAACATATCCAAAAATCACAACGATCCAACGGTCGGATTAAAATTATAACTCACACAATAGAGGTTTAAGAACACTGATTTAATTTTTTTAATACCTCCAATCCGACAAAATACTAATAAAACACCTCAACATTAATTCCTTCATTTATAACCACATAAAATAAATATTTTCCTATCTATCATTTATGTCCATATAAAATAAATATTTCCTTATCATATAAATCAATAATTAATTATTCACAAATAATATTACGTAATCACAATAATGACAACCAGTAGCTCCTGAAAGAGGGGCTTTCAAATAAGGATTTCTCCTCATCTTGGCGCCGCAATTAGGTGACCAAACCTCTCCTTGATGTAACTTTCTAGACATTGTAAATAATGCTATCTAATAATATTATTCAAATAATATGAATTATTGATCCGATATTGGGAAATATCAGCAGTGTTGACAATTATTGAAACAACAATAATATAAAATATCAATGCAACAATTATTCAACCAATAAAATAAAATATTGAACAGTAATTACTGTAACAATTATTGAGTAGTGCCTTCTTACATAAGAATCATTAATTCAAAAATATCGGCAATACCGCAGTGCTACTCTTTTAACAACGCCAGACATCGATTTTAATCACCGTGTATTCCAACAAAGGTTAATTGTAAAACTTTTGTCGTTATTTTATAAAAAGATATTTTTGTCATTTTTTCAATCCAACAATAATTCCGTTGTGGGGTCCACCAATGATTATGCCGTCGTACGAATATTCCTTGTTAAAATGAATATTCTCCGATCAGTCGAATATTATATAATAACTTGCGTACTTTGCAAAATTTATAAATATTACCCACAACAATAACATTATATCAAATTCACTCCATAATATTCAAAAATGATATTTATAGAAAATTCATCTTTATTCATAAAAGTTGGGGTCTTACAACCTCCCCTTCTTATGAAATTTCGTCCTTGAAATTTGGGTACGTACCTGGTATGTCGAAGAGGTAAGGATACCTTGATTTCATTTCAGATTCTAACTCCCATGTCATTTCCTCAAAATCGTGGTTTCTCCACAAAACTTTGACTTGAGGTATAACCTTGGAGCGTAAAATATGCTCCTTCTTATCCAAGATTTTAACAGGAACCTCTTCATACGTTAAATCTTCAGCTATTTCGTCCGGTTCTAACTCAATAATGTGGTTCGGGTCTTTCACATATTTACGTAACATAGATATGTGAAAAACGTTATGAACACGAGACATACTTGGCAGTAAGGCGAGTCTATAGGCCACATTTCCTACTCGTTCGAGGATTAAAAATGGGCCAATGAATCGAGGATTGAGCTTTCCTCTCTTTCTAAATCTCGTAACTCCTCTCCATGGAGCAACACGTAACAACACATGTTCTCCAATACTGAATTCTACGTCCTTTCGATGAAGATCAGCATAACTCTTTTGTCAATCTTGTGATATTTTTATACGTTGTCGGATCGTTTGAATCTTTTTCGTAGTCATACATACCAACTCTGGTTCCAACAACATTGCTTCACCCACCTCATCCCAGCATACTGGAGAACGAAACTTTCTTCCATATAACGCCTCAAATGGAGCCATGTCAATACTTGTTTGATAATTGTTGTTGTAGAAAAACTCCACCAATGGTAAGAACTTGTCCCAACTTCCCTTGAAGTCAAGGACACAGAGTCTTAATAGATCTTCAAGAGTTTGAATGGTCCTCTCCGATCGCCCGTCAAATCTGAGGATGATATGCCGAGCTAAATCGTAGAACTGCGCCCATAGCTTTTTGCAAACTAACCCAAAATCTTGAAGTGAATCTTGGATCTCGATCGAAACTATGGATACCGGCATACCATGCGCCTTTACAATCTCGCTTATGTATATACGAGCAAGACGCTCAAGTGTATAAGTTTCTCGATAGGTAGGAAATGAGCGACTTGGTCAATCTATCAACAATGACCCAAATTGCATCTATGCCTTTAAAAACCTTGGGAAGACCAAGAATGAAATCCATAGTAATGTGTTCCCACTTCCATTCTCGAATTTCAAGTGGTTGCATGGACCTTTTGGTACTTGATGCTCCGCGCCGACTCATTGACAAGTTAAACACCTTGAGATAAACTCTGCTATCTCTCTCTTCATATTGCTCCACCAAAATGTATGTCGAAGATCACGATACATTTTGGTACTCCCAAGATGGATTGCAAACGGTGTGTTGGGCGCCTCCATCATGATCTTATACTTTAAATCAGGGTCGTTAGGAACATAAAGTCTGGAGTTGACTCGAAGTATTCCTTCTTCGTCGATTCTTGCTTCCGGCATTGCACATTCTTACACTTTCTTCCTCATACGCATCAACTCCAGGTCTGTAGCTTGAGCAGCTTTAACTTTATCGATTAAAGTCGGTTCTACTCGTATATTTGCCATCATCACGTGGGTCCCTGGAGTCTTTAACTCTATCTCCATCCTTTGCAAGTCATATAAAATGGGCCTTTGTGTAAACAATATCGCACTCGTACCCGCATATGATCTTCTACTTAATGTGTTAGCTACTACGTTCGCTTTACCAGGATGGTATTGAATGGTATGATCATAATCTTTTAACAGTTCAAGCCAACGTCGTTGCCGCATGTTGAGTTCCTTTTGGGTGAATAAATATTTAAGGCTTTTATGATCTGTAAAGATCTCCACTTTCTCCCCATACAAGTAATGCCTCCAAATTTTAAGTGCGAAGATAAATAAATGCTTAACTCTAGATCATGAGTAGGATAATTCCTCTCATATTCTTTGAGTTGTCGAGAGGCATAGGCTATGACTTTCCTATGTTGCATGAGAACACATCCTAACCCTTTGCCCGAAGCATCACTATAGATGACAAATCCCTCTAAGCCAGATGGTATTGTCAGAACAGGTGCTGAAATGAGTCTCCTCTTGAGTTCTTGAAAACTCTTCTCACATTCCACGCTCCAACAAAATTTTGTATCTTTCTGAGTCAACTGAGTTAATGGAGTAGCGATTCGAGAAAACCCTTCTAAGAATCTCCAATAATAACCAAATGCTTTAGAAAGCTACGCACTTCTATTAACGATTTAGGTTGCTCCCAGCTTTTAATAGCTTCAATCTTTGCTGAGTCAACAGATATTCCATGACTTGATACTACGTGCCCAAGGAATGCTACTTCCTCAAGCCAGAACTCGCATTTCTTTAACTTGGCATAAAGCTTGTTTTCACGAAGCTTTTGGAGTATCAGTCTCAAGTGTTGTTCATGATCTTCACGGCTTTTGGAATATATGAGGATGTCATCAATAAAGACGACCACAAAGTGATCCAAATATTCCCTTAATACTCGGTTCATCATATCCATGAAGGCAGCAGGAGCATTAGTCAATCCAAAAGACATGTCTAGGAATTCATAATGCCCGTACCGAGTTCTGAAAGCCGTCTTTGGAATGTCATCGATTCTAATTGATGATATTCGGAACGAAGATCGATCTTTGAAAAGAATTTGGCGCCTTGCAACTGATCAAATAGGTCATTAATACGTGGCAATGGGTACCTATTCTTGATGGTGACATGATTCAACTCCCGATAATCAATACAAAGTCGCATACTCCCATCTTTCTTCTTCACGAATAGAACAGGAGAACCCCAAGGAGATATACTAGGATGAATGAAACCGATGTCTAACAATTCCTACAATTGGGTCTTTAACTCTTGAAGTTCAATAGGAGCCATTCGATATGGGACTTTGGAAAGGGGTTTTGTACTGGGTTCAAGGTCGATACAAAATTCAACTTCACGCTCTGGGGGTAGGTTAGGAAGTTCTTCAGGGAATACGTCAGGAAATTTATTAACAATAGAAATATCATTCAAAACTGACGTATTTTTGTTTAAATCCGTGACATGAGCTAAGAAAGCTTAACATCCATTTTTAATAAACGAATAGCTTTATGGCTTGAGATGACAGTGATTGATTTTAATGGATTGGTTGCTTGAATTCACATAATAGGTTGGTTAGGAATATGAAAGCTAACAACCTTACGAAAATAATCAATTTTTGCATGATGAGTAGTTAACCAATCAATCCCTAGAATCACGTCAAATGCAAGTATTTTCAATGAAATAAGATCGATAGGTAATGTGAGGGTACCGATTTGAACCAAACAAGACTTATAAATAGTGGATGTAATGAAGGTTTCTCCCAACGGAGTTTCCACAGATAAGTCAAAGTCTAATTTCTCCGGAGTCAAATTTAAACGTTGAGCGCAAGTAGAGAAATAAAAGAATGGATAGAACCAGTATCTAATAAGGTATAGACTTCGCTAGAGTTTATGATAAGCTTACCCGTGATGACCTCATTCGGGTTCCTTGCTTTCTGGGAGGTCACAACAAACGCTCTCCCATGAACTACTGGTTTTGACTTGTCTGAGATTGCATTTTGTGTCACCGTTCCAACTGGACTTGGCTTCCCAATACGACAAAATCTAGCTAGGTGACTTTCTCTTCCACAATTATAACACGTTTTGGACCGATCACGCATGCTTGACCGATGTGTCCTTCCCCTCCGCATTTGAAGCATATGATAGGTGGTCGTTCTCCTTCCTTAACAACGGGTGTTGGTGCTGACGTCTTTCCATCATTGTTGAATCTCCTCTTCTTGCAATGTCCATTCTTATTATCTTTGGAAGACCCCAACTTTTATGAATAAAGATGAATTTTCTATAAATATCATTTTTGAATATTATGGAATGAATTTGATTTAATGTTATAGTTATGGGTAATATTTATAAATTTTGCAAAGTACGCAAGTTGTTATATAATATTCGATTGGTCGAGGAATATTTGTTTTAACAGGGAATATTCGTATAACGGCACAATCATTGGTGGACCCCACAACGGAATTATTGTCGGATTGAGAAAATGACAAAATTACTTTATGAAAATAACAGCAGAAGTTTTATCATTAACTGTTAAAACACACTGTGTTAAAAGTACAGTAATACGCGTGGTTGCATAGTAGCACACTTTATTGATTATTGATGCTTACGTGAGAAGTAACTCAGTTTTGTTCAATTATTGCTACAGTAATTGTTGCATATTATCTCACGTTATTTGATTCAATTATTGTTAATATTTTATATATTATTAAATCAATAATTGAGATGACAAAGTTATTAATATTATTATTTGCAATATTAACGATGTCTAGAAGTTCTGTCAAGGAGAGGTTTGGTCACCTAATTGCGCGCCAATGTGGAAAAATCCTTATTGGAAAACCCCTATTTCCTAGGAACGACCTGGTCGATTAATATTGTGAATTATAATAATGATGATAAATTTTGTTTTATTAGTATTATTAATGTAATAAAACAGAAAAGCTTTTTATTTAAAACAGAATACTTTTATAAAGTTATCTGTTTTATTAGACTATAAATAGAATATATTATATTCTATTATGCATAGTGTTTTGCATAGTAAAATCTTTTTATATAAAACAGAATACTTTTATAAAGTTATTTATTTTATTAGACTATAAATAGAATATATTAAATTTTATTATGCATAGTGTTGCATAGTGCTCTGATAGTATTTTTGCATAGTAAAATCTTTTTATATAAAAATGTAATACTTTTATAAAGTTATTTGTTTTATTAGATTTTAAATAAAATATCCATCACCGTTTGCATGATCAAGATGCCTCTCATGCGTCTTCTTCGCTTTCTTGGTCCGCCTCACAGAGGTGCTTGGGAAGGTGTTTGATGATCATCTTCTCAGATGAGTCACCATCCCCATAGCAAAAGCTGAGATGATGGCTTGGGCTATCACCTATCAGTGACTGAAGATGCCTCTGGCGTCTTCTTCGTTGACTGGTCCGTCTCCTGTGGATGCCAGAAGGTGCTGTTGATCATCTTCTCAGATGAGTCACCATCCCCATACATCAAACTTCTCTTTACTTTTTAAAAATTATCTTCTTCCTCAGAGTTCTGAAGTCATCTTACTTACCTGTAGTCCACCTAGTTCGTGTCTAACCTTTGTAAGTCTCCAGGGTGTGAGCAGTGTCGGGTTATAGAACATAGGTATGAGTCTACTTTGGGTAAATGGGGTATGTATGAATGAACCTTGAGTAAGATTTTATTTTGAAATAGTCAAGATGAGTAGATTATTCGAATCCACTCTTGGTTAATGCAATCGACTTTTGCCTCTGTCCCGAACATAGTTAACCAAGAAGAACATAGTTATGAAAACATTAATCAAGTTTTACACAATTGGAACATACCTCGAGTATCTCCAAAAGATATTTATCAATCAACCTTTTCAGATAAATTCAAACTGATTATAATGTCAAAACAGTTGAAAGAATTTATGCAATTAACAAAGAATACGAAAATTGTAGTCTTTTATCACCTGAAGTTATTAAGAAACACAGAAAAAAGGGTTACAATTTTATTCATATAGGTCTTGTTCAAGTTGCATAATGGACCTATCCATTTTAATTGCTTTCCTGATTTCGCCTTGAGTCTTAGTGATCAAAACTTATTTAAAGCTTTATCATTAAACATTAAAACTGATGGAGAGATTGCTCAAATGATTGAAGGATCTCAACCCATTGCTTTGATTTACAGGATTTATTATAAGACAATGAAATCAAACTTAAAACAGAACAATTCTTTGGAAGGATATTACCTTACCTAATCAATGGACTTTACCGAATGAATTACCACAACAGCCTGTAGTTAACAATTTGTTAAATATTGAAAACATCCAGCAGTTTTCTGATGGAACTGTTAAAATTAGCTTTGAGCGTACTAGAACGCCAGTTATCATTGAAGACATTTCCAGTTCTTCAGCCCCTTCTGTTATCCACACTAGAAGAGATACTGAAGTCCTTAGTAATCCTTCGGTTAGAGATATCAAACTTAAAGGTATCCTTAATCAAGGACAAGTTAGTCATCCTTGTTACACTCAGAATGATACCGTAGAAGATGAAGGTTCTTCTTCTCCGGCATCCTCAGTATATCCCACACAGTCTGATATTAATGCCCCAATTCATAATCAATTAAGAGTCATTAAAAAGAATTTCGTTTTAAATTGGGATAACTTAGTATAAGATTTTAATTCAAAATTTAACAAAGAAAAAAGACATCTATTCATATCCAATCACCCCATTGAAAATGAAAGAGATAAGATAGTTAATAGATGGAAAAGATTTATTAAAAATGAAGAAATTAATATTACTTTTTACGACTGGTATGAACAATATCAAAGTAAATATAATGTTATTAGTAAAACTCAATGGATTAAAGAAGACAGATCTAAAGTATCGTGTAGTCATCCTCCTTTAGAGACAGTTCTAATTCTAGTTAAAAACACTTCAGTTATCGCTAGTCCCTTCAAGATTCTTGATGGAACTAATGATAATAAAAAAAAAATTGAACATATAAACTTTAATAATCAATATCTAGCAACAGTAGGAAAACAGCTAGATAGGATTGAAGAAAAATTTGAAGAAGGTATTATTAAAAAACCTGATTCAAAAATTGAACAACCTTTAATTAAATTACCAGAGAACAGATATAATTTAGGTTTACCTAATGAAGAGAGTGAATTGGTCCAATCTATTGAAAAGTTATTTAAAAACTTAAAATGTAACCCTATCAAGTGGAACTATTGTCACATTCGATCATCATCTTTGAATCGGATGATGATAACGAAAGTTCTTCTGATCACTCTAATCACTCATCTATTTCAAACCTTAATGAACAGCTAAATAAATTAATTGTCAATAACACAAGTATTACCAGAAATTGGTACTCTAGACCAACTCCTCCGGATCTACAGTTCGAAGAGAGAAATCTAGATAAATAGTTTTTTGTGTCCTCTAATAAAATTTATGAATGGAATATAGATGGATTTAGTGAACAAGAAATCCTTAATAAACTTAATCATATGTCTATGGTAGGCAACAGCTATATCACCAAATTCAACACTTTATCTCAACCAGATATAGTTGAATTAATAGCTAGTGGTTTTACTGGTATTCTTAGGTCCTAGTGGGAAAAACATCTCACAGAAGAAATTAGAATATCCATAGTTCATGTTATCCAAAGAGATAATGAAGGCAATCCCATCTTTGATGAAGATGCTGGTATTGGTCTTCCTGATGGAGTTAATACTTTAATATTTACTATAATTAAACATTTTGTTAGAACCCCTAGTAATATTTCAGAAAGAATTCATGATCAATTAAGTAATCTTACGTGTCCCACTCTAAGTGATTTCAGATGGTACAAAGATGTATTTACTTCTAGAGTTATGATGAGAAATGACAGTAATAAACCATTTTGGAAAGAGAAATTTGTTAATGGTTTACCATCTTTATTTGCTCACAAAGTTAGAGAAGAATTAAGTAAAAATTTAGGATATATTGACTATGATAATTTAACCTATGGTGATATTATTAGTTATATTCAAAAAATTAGATTAAAAATGTGTATTGATTTTAAATTAGCTAAACAAGCTAGTAAAGATAAAAATAAAACTAAATATGAGTTAGGAACATTTTGTGAATAGTATGGTTTCTGCTTGATTGCTCCCTCTGAAGAAAGCACGAGCGTAAGAATAAACATATTGAGTCACATAAAAGTCATAAGCGTCGTAAGAAAAGATATAATCAATATAAGAGTAATAATCAAGATACTTATTACAATAAACCGAAGTCATCTAAGAAAAGATCATATATAAAATCAAAGAAATATGATAAAAGTAAAATTATGCATCACAATTGGGCGAGAAGGACACTATAAAGTGAATGTAGAGTTAAATAAAAATTAACTCAATTAAATATTTCAATCAAGATACTGAGCAGATTATTGGAATTAATGAGAATTGAAAATAACAATGAGTAGTAATAATGAAAGCTTCGATATTCCAAAGATCTTCTAGTAATAACGCATCTAATGATGAATCTGATAGTGAAAATGAAGTCACCATATGTACAGAAAATTGCAATAAAAACTGTTGTAAAAGAGTTAATGTAATTACAAAAGAAGAAGAAAGTTCTTTATTAGTTGATTTAATCAGTAAAATTACAGACCCCGAATTAAAAACTCAGTATTTGAAACAATTAAAAGATTTGTTAACCAAAGATAAGAAAGTCACTGATAAGGTTCTTAGAGCCAAAGAAAAACCTATTTTCAGTCTCAATAAAACTCTTGAAAGATTTAAGTCTCCGGTAAAAGAAATTACCCTCCCTGAATTAAATCAAGAAGTTAATAAACTTAAGAAAGAAATTTCTAACTTAAAATTAGATATTTCCAACTTAAGAAAAGAGATTGATGATAAAAAATCAGATCTTCAAGTTCATGATTCCTCTTCTAGTGATGAAAGTCACGATGAACCAGAATCATCAAGTACTAAAGATTCTGATCTCTTTATTCAAGGTCTCTCCCTTAAAAGAATTAAAGATATTACTATTCAAAAATGGTATATCTCTATTAATTTAGTTATCGATAAAACTTTCTCTGTACAGCTCCCTGCTTTGGTTGATACTGATGCAGACTTGAACTGTATTCAAGAGGGTATTATCCCAACAAGATATTATAAGAAAACTAGTGAAAAACTAAATTCAGCTAACGGTAGTCAAATGGAAATAAAATATAAATTACCTAATGTACATATTTGTCAAGACAGTATGTGTTTTAAGACCTAATTTGTCTTAGTTCGCAATCTTACTGACAAAATCATTTTGGGTTTACCATTTATCAATTTATTATACCCATTTAAAACTAGTAATAAAGGTTTAAGTTGCGAGCATTTAGGAAAGAGAATTACATTTAAATTCCTAATTAAACCAAAAGAAAGAGATTTAAAATTTATTCAAGAAGAATCAATTTCTAAATCATTGAATTTGTTAAATTGTAAAGTTACCAACCTAAATTTTCTTAAAGAAGAAGTTAGGTATCAACAAGTTGAAGAACAACTTAAGAGTAACAGAGTTCAAGTAAAAAATAAAAGAATTAAAAGATTATTTGACAAAAAATTTATGTTCTAATTCTCCTAATGCTTTTTGGCATAGGAAGAAGCACACAGTTAGATTACCCTATGCTAAGGAATTTAGAGAACATTTAATTCCCACCAAAGCTAGGCCTATTTAAATGAGTCATGAACAGATGGAGTTATGTAAAAGTGAAATTAATGATCTTCTTAGTAAGGGTTTAATTAGACATAGCAAGTCACCATGGTCTTGCCCAGCCTTCTATGTTAATAACAAAGCTGAGAAAGAAAGAGGTGTCCCTCGGTTAGTCATTAATTATAAACCATTAAACAAAGTACTAGAATGGATTAGGTACCCTTTTCCCAACAAGGATGATCTCCTTGGTAGGTTAAGTGTCTCCACTATCTTTAGTAAATTTGACCTCAAGTCAGGATTCTGGCAAGTTGTTATTAATCCAGATGATAGGTACAAAACTGCATTTACCACTCCGTTCGGACACTACGAATGGAATGTTCAGTCATTTGGACTTAAAAATGCACCCAGTGAATTTCAGAATATTCTTAATAATATTTTGAATCCTTTCAGTCATTTTATCATTGTATACATCGACGATATCCTTGTATTCTCCAAGACTATTGAAGAGCATATTAAATTTGAATTCGTTCTTCAAAATAGTTAAAACCAATGGTCTTGTTCTTTCTCCTTCCAAATGTAGTCTGTTTCTGACTAAAGTCAGGTTTCTCGGATTAATCCTCTATCATGGACTCACACGGCTAATTGACAGAGCTATTCAATTCACCGACCGGTTCCCAGATAAGATTACCGATAAAACTCAGCTACAGAGGTTTCTTGGCTCGCTCAATTATATTGGCAAGTTTTACAAGAACCTCAAGAAGATTTGTAAGCCTCTCTTCCAGCGCTTACAGAGTAATCCACCTCTATGGACTGACATTCATACTTCTGTCATCCAACAAGTTAAAAAATATGTTAAGGTTTTGCCCTGCCTTGGCATCTCAAATGATTCAGCTTTCAAAATAGTTGAAACTGATGCCTCTGATATTGGATTCGGTGGCATACTTAAACAATAGTTAACTCCTTCTTCTAATAAACAAATTGTTCATTTCCATTACAAGCATGGAACCTACCACAGCTTAAAATCTGATCTTATTAAAAAAGAAATTTTGTCATTAGTTTTATGTATTAAAAAATTTTAGAGAGATTTATTGAATCAGAAATTTCTAGTTAGAATAGATTGCAAGTCAGCAAAATTTATTCTTGAAAAAGACGTTGAAAACGTCGCCTCTAAGCATTCATTTTATTAACACAGGTACTATTACACAGGTACTATTGCAGCAATATGAGTGTGCGAGGAGGTTCATCTTCTCGTGGTCATGGTCGCTCAGCCGGTCCAGTTAATCAGTCAAAAGGAACTGTTGTTCCTCATCCAGTTACCCAAACCCACAATAAGTTCCAGGTGCTTGGTACAGTTCCCAAGCCCTACTCCTCAGTTCTTGCTAGTCAGCCCAAACCATTTGATATTTTTGCTAATCAAACCAAGTCTACCTCATCACAATCTAGTCACCCGATTTCAGACTATCGTCAAATTTTTGATCAGCACTTATTCCATATTGAGTTACCAATGAAACCCAAGAATGACCCGATACAATTAGCTGCCCAGTATTTTCCTACTGGATGGCATTTTCTTCCTCTTGCTCCTTATAAATCACTTGTATATTATAGGGACATCCTTATTGAAACAGAGTCAGCCTTTATTAAACCAATATATGCCAACGATGATAAATCCAAGCTTCTTTATCATTCGTTGTACATCAAGCAGGTTCTCAATCTGTCCGATTGGGGTAGTCATCCTTCTGATCTCAAGTCACTTTCTAATCACACTAGCTCTTTTTTCTATTATGATTATATTGATGCTTGGCATAAAATCATGCTTCACCAAAATGAAGATCATAGTCATTCGTGGTTTTTCCAGTTCGACCACAAGTTCAAAAGTTAATTTCCTAAATGGTTCA
Source organism: Panax quinquefolius (assembly GCA_020205615.1). Lineage (NCBI taxonomy): Eukaryota > Viridiplantae > Streptophyta > Magnoliopsida > Apiales > Araliaceae > Panax > Panax quinquefolius. The sequence continues at coordinate 263,911 of JAINUW010000591.1, read as the reverse complement.
TCCTTTGGTGGACAAGGTATGGTTTGTGTCATGATATTTTCCCCAAACCTCTCCTTGCTCGGTTAGAACATTTTTGTCATCACAGTAATTATCATTCCAAATATGAGGAAATTCTAGTCTTCCTTATATTTTGTAGTAAATACAAAATCCCTTGGATTCTTAAATGGCATATGTCGTTTTAGTTACCCAAGAAGTCACAGTATTTCAGTCTCCGTCATCCATAGGTATTAGGACTACTCAAACTTGCCTCTCCCCTATTTCTCAGGTCTCTCGCCGTTTTTTCATTAAATGGTGGGATAAATTCGGTGTTGATAGAATAGTTGGCCAAGTTCAGAAAGAATTTCCGCCTTCTCCTTTATTAACTCCTCCAGTAACCACTCCTTCAGTCACCACGGCCCCTGCCGTTGCATCTTCCAGTAAAATAGTCACTAAGACAGCAGATAAGTCAAAAGAAAAATCAGTTGTTCCTCCTAATTCTGATGAAGTTACTAACGTTTCTAGTTAATCCAATTCTCAGTTAAGACGTCTTACAGATGCCATCCATATGAGACTTGACCAGTTACATGAAGAATCAGACAAAGCTTCTTCTCAGTCCAGAGGAGAAAATTCTAGTCAAGATCTTGAAGATGAAGGTGATTGTGATCCCTATGGCACGATCAGTCTTCAGGATGCTCAAGATCCTTTTCATGAGTCCCAGTAGTAATCAATCAAGGTGTGTTGATGTTATCGGCCGCCTTATAGCCTCGATCGGCCAAGACTGCTCCTCGACCTCGATCGACCAAAGACTGCCCGTGCGTAAGATAGTTAGTCGGCAAAGACTGCCCGTGCGGCATAGTCAATGACATCTTACGCTTTTCCACCAAAAGCAGCAATTAGTCAGGCATCTGGCCCCACAGCCGCATTAGTCAAAAGAAACGTCTTCTTTTCCACCGAAAGCAGTTTCTTTTCCTTTTACTTTAGTAAAATGTTTTTTACTTGTACTTTTTACTTTAGTAAAATATTGCTTACTTTTTACTTTACCCAGATTATTGTAATAGTAATCTTGTAATGATTCATTTCCTTGTTCTATAAAAGGAAATCGAATTCATTTAGTTTAAAGTGGACTTAGAAAGACTTAGAGCTCCTTCTCTCGATTAATCTTTAGCCTCAATCATTTTAGCCTACTTAACCCTCTTCATCTTAATGTTCTTAGTTCAGTAAAGTTGTAAGTTATTTTAATTCTTGCTTTTGTAAATAGTTTCAATAATCATCAATAAAACTATTTTATTTTGTTATTTAATCTGTATTTTAATTATGTTGTATACGCCCTCTTGTTCTTCTCATCTCATCTCATCTCATATTCTCCTTCCTCTCTAATGGTATATATATATATATATATATATATATATATATATATATATATATATATATATATATATATTTAGAATATATTATATTTTATTCCATAGTATCCTTTCAATTCTCCTATAAATAGGATGCTTAGTTAGAATTGAAATCACACCAGAAATTCAGAGAATTCTTCTTCTATAATCTTGAGCGTATTTCTTTAGAGTTTTCAGAAGCTTTAAGCGTAGAAAAATAGTATAAGTTTTTTTCAAGAATATCCTCGCCCTACCAGTCGGAATTCTCTTTTTTTACGGTAAGGGATATTATTTGTTGTACTCGTAAGGGGTATTAATATTCTTTTGTATTCATGAAGAGAGTTATTTTCTTTCAATACTCGTAAGGGTTGTTATTCCTTTCTTAATTATTATGTTAGAATAACCTGTCTATATGTGAAGTACCGCATACATTGTGAAATTCTTCTGTTATTCCATTCTTTATTATTACATTGGAATAACTTTTGTATGTCTTGATCTATCGCATGCACAGTGAATTCATTGTTATTCCATTCTTTATTATTTTGTTGGAATATCACATGCATGTGGATTACGCATGACTGGTTCCATTCTTTATTATTACATTGGAATATCCTCGTCTGCATGCGGATTACGCGTGACCTAGTTCCATTCTTTATTATTACATTAGAATATTACATGCATGCGGAGTTACGCGTGACACAGTTTCATTCTTTATTATTACATTGGAATAATGCATCTACGTGGATTACCGCATGGCGGCAAAAATCCATTTGTGGTTTCATAAATTCTATTATACTCAGTTGGTTAAAGTTTTGGCTTCTATATTCCATGAAATTAGTGGAATATCCTTGATATTTGCGCTTCATCCAGTATCTTTTCATGGAAATATTCTTCTGAGCATTCTTGAATTTTACTCCACAAAGTAGTATCATGTTGATAATTTGGACGTTATTGAGTTCAGGATAAATTAACTTATAAATCTTTAAAATTTATTCTTGAAATTGTTTAATTGAATTGTCATCATCCTCGTGTTTATACTATTTTGAAAGTCATCTGTGGCCTGTAGTGTATAGATGGACTTGGTATGATTATGACCAGGAATTATTCGGTATAATCATGACCGTAATGTTACAAATGATGTGGTAAAAATCATCATTGGCCATAGTGCATTGATGGACAGTTGTTGGCATGATCATGACCATTGATGAATACATGAATATCCTTGGCCCGTAGTGCATGGATAATTTGTGGTCGTGATACTAATGAATATCCTTGGCCGTAGTGCAGGGATGATGTGAATTATTTATTAAGCTGAGTCTCAACGATAAAAGTAATGAAAAACCTTTTAAATCATAGAAGATAGTAGATTTTATTCTCTACTTGACTCTTCTAATGGATTGCTTGTTCCACTACAGTTAAACTTGATGTTTGTTATATTTTATCAGTTTAACACTGCTGAAGGCTAATGATAATTTATTCTGCATTATCTTAGTCATAATATTTATTACTGGGCTAGTTGAGCTCACCCTTTTGCTTTCATTGTTCTCTTCAGGAAATGAGAACGTGGCGGGGACTAGTCGGGAGAGCGGGTGTGACGGTTCGAGATGATAGCATTAGTAGTCCTCACTATTCTATGAAATAGTGTGAAAATAAATGTATTGAGGACTTATTTTGAGTTTGAATACTGTTTTGAAGACAATGTTGTATTAAAACTCACAGCTTATGTTTTGTCGTATTTTACACGACAATTGTATAATTAAGTTTTTATTTATATTTTGTACCATGTATTTGACGACTCAGAATAGGTGATGTATACCTATTTTGGGGGAGTCACAGTTGGTATCAAAGCTTAGGGATATGATGCCTAGCTGAGATGTGAGACAAGAACTAGGAGGGGAGAGACGGGGAATTCCTTCGCTAGTATGACCTACCTAAGTTTATTTGGTATTTAATTGGTCGGTCAGAGTATAGGGATAATATGTGATATGATAACTAACCCTTGTTTTGTGGCAGTATCTGAAAATGACATCCGAGAATATTGAGAATAGCAATGGAGCACAGGAGACCATTGAGTCTCCACATATAAATAATCAGGAGAATGTGCATCAGGAAGGCGACAATCCTCATGCGAACAACAACACTAACCAAATGATGAACGATGGAATGTTCAGAGGTTTTATGAAATTCATGCAACATCAGGCGAGAGCGGCTCCTGTCCAACATGTAGGTGGAAACACTGGAAACTCTCGGACGGTCACCGCTAAACAGTTCAAGGAGCTGGGACCACCGGTGTTTATTGGAGAGCCAAAACCACTTAAGGCGGAAGCGTGGATAAAGCAGATCACCAAGATATTTGATGTCTTGGGATGCTCCGAGGAGCAAAAGGTTTCCTTTGCCATCTTTATGTTGCGAGGAGAGGTAGATTACTAGTGGGAATCGGTAAAGCGTACTCAACCTGCCGCACTGAATATGTCTTGGGAGAAGTTCCAAGAACTATTCAACGACAAGTACTTTCCCGAAAGTATTCGTCACATGAAAGAGGTAGAGTTCATCAAGTTGGAGCAGAACAATATGACCGTGTCGCAGTACGAAGCTAAGTTTGCTGAGTTGTCCCGATTTGCATCTCACTTGGTTGATAATGAGGAAAGAATGACGCGGATGTTTCTAAGAGGTTTGAAACCCAAGATACGTCAATATCTAATTTCTCATAAACTGTGTTTGTATTCAGATATTGTAAATTGGGCTCAGTTATTGGAGCGCGATAACGAGTCAACCCAACCAAGAGAAAGCAGCCGGTAAAATGATAATACCAGTGGTAGCAGTCATCGAAGCGGTGACAACAAACGTGGAGGGAATCAACATGTCAGAAATGGTAACCACTTTGGTGGTAATCATGGCAAAGACAATAAGAATGGACATTTCAAGAAGAAGAGATTCAACAATGATGGAAAGACGTCAGCACCAACACCCGTTGTTAAGGAAGGAGAATGACCACCTATCATATGCTTCAAATGCGGATGGTAGGGACACATCAGTCCAAACTGCGCGATGCCATCCAAAGCGTGTTATAATTGTGGAAGAGAAGGTAACCTAGCCCGATTTTGGAATACACCAAAGAAAAGTCCAGCAAGGATGGACGCACCAAAGGTCGTCCTAGAAAAGTCAAATTCGGTAGTTCAAGGGAGAGTATTTGTCGTGACTTCCCATAAAGCAAAGAACCCGAATGAGATCATCACGGGTAAGCTTATCATAAACTCTAGCGAAGTCTATACCTTATTTGATACTGGTTCTACCCATTCTTTTATGTCTCCTACTTGCGCTCAACGTTTAAATTTTACTACAGAGAAATTAGACTTTAACTTATCTGTTGAAACTCCGTTGGGAGAAACCTTCATTACATCCACTATTTATAAGTCTTGTTTGGTTCAAATCGGTACCCTCACATTACCTGTCGATCTTATTTCATTGAAAATACTTGCATTTGACGTGATTCTAGGGATTGATTGGTTAACTACTCACCATGCAAAAATTGATTGTTTTCGTAAGGTTGTTAGCTTTCATATTCCTAACCAACCTATTATGCGAATTCAAGCAACCAAACTATTAAAATCAATCATTGTCATCTCAAGCCATAAAGCTCATGTCATGGATTTAAACAAAAATACGTCAGTTTTGAACGATATTTCTATTGTTAATAAATTTCCTGACGTATTCCCTGAAGAACTTCCTGGACTACCCCCAGAGCGTGAAGTTGAATTTTGTTTCGACCTTGAACCCGGTACAAAACCCCTTTCCAAAGCCCCATATCGAATGGCTCCTATTGAACTTTAGGAGTTAAAGACTCAATTGCAGGAATTGTTAGACATCGGTTTCATTCGTCCTAGTATGTCTCATTGGGGTGCTCTTGTTCTATTCGTGAAGAAGAAAGATGGGAGTATGCGACTTTTTATTGATTATCGGGAGTAAAATCATGTCACCGTCAAGAATAGGTACCCATTGCCACGTATTAATGACCTGTTTGACCAGTTGCAAGGCGCCAAATTCTTTTCAAAGATCGATCTTCATTCCGGATATCATCAGTTAAAGATTAGAATCGATGACATTCCACATACGGCTTTTAGAACTCGGTACGAGCATTATGAATTCCTAGTCATGTCTTTTGGATTGACTAATGCTCCTGCTGCCTTCATGCATATGATGAACCGAGTATTCAAGGAATATTTGGATCACTTTGTGGTCGTCTTTATTGATGGCATCCTCATATATTCCAAAAGTCGTGAAGATCATGAGCAACACTTGAGACTGATACTCCAAAAGCTTCGTGAAAACAAGCTTTATGCCAAGTTAAAGAAATGTGAGTTCTGGATTGAGGAAGTAGCATTCCTTGGGCACGTAGTATCAAGTCATATAATATCTGTTGACCCGACAAAGATTGAAGCTATTCAAAGCTGGGAGCAACCTAAATCAGTGACCAAAGTACGTAGCTTTCTCGGATTAGGTGGTTATTATTGGAGTTTCATAGAAGGGTTTTCTCTAATCGCTACTCCATTAACTCAGCTAACTCAGAAAGATACAAAATTCGGTTAGAGCATGGAATGTGAGAAGAGTTTTCAAGAACTCAAGAGGAGACTCATTTAAAGACTTACAGCGATACCATCTGCCTCGGAGGGATTTGTCATCTACAGTGATGCTTCGGGAAAAGGTTTAGGATGTGCTCTCATGTAACATGGGAAAGTCATAGCCTATGCCTCTCGATAACTCAAAGAATATGATAGGAATTATCCTACTTATGATCTAGAGTTGGCAGCTGTTGTCTTCGCACTTAAAATTTGGAGGCATTACTTGTATGGAGAGAAAGTGGAGATCTTTACGGATCATAAAAGCCTCAAATATTTCTTCACCCAAAAGGAATTCAAAATGCGGCAATGACGTTGGCTTGAACTGTTAAAAGATTATGATCATACCATTCAATACCATCCTGGTAAAGCGAACGTAGTAGCTGACACATTGAGTAGATACGAGTTCGATATTGTCAACGCAAAGGCCCATTTTATATGACTTGCAAAGGATGGAGATAGAGTTAAAGACTCCAGGGACCCACGTTATGATGGCAAATATACGAGTAGAACCGACTTTAATCGATAAAGTTAAAATTTTGCTCAAAGCTACGGACACTGGAGCTGATGCGTATGAGGAAGAAAGTGCAAGAAGGTGCTATGCCAGAAGCAAGAATCGACGAAGAAGGAATACTTCGAGTGAACTCCAGACTTTGTGTTCCTAACGATTCTGACTTGAAGTATAAAATCATGACAGAGGCACAAATACACTGTTTGCAATCCATCCTGGGAGTACCAAAATGTATCATGATTTTCGACATACATTTTGGTGAAGTAATATGAAGAGAGAGATAGCGGAGTTTATCTCAAGGTGTTTAACTTGTCAACTAGTCAAGGCGGAGCATCAAGTGCCAAAAGGTCCATTGCAACCACTTGAAATTCCAGAATGGAAGTGGGAGCACATTACCATGGATTTTGTTACCGGTTTTTCCAAGGTTTCTCAAGGCATGGATGCGATTTGGGTCATTGTTGATAGATTGACCAAGTCGGCTCATTTCTTACCTATACGAGAAACTTATACACTTTAACGTCTTGCTCGTATGTACATAAATGAGATTGTAAGTTTGCATAGTATGCAAGTATCCATAGTTTCTAATCGAGACCCAAGATTCACTTCAAGATTTTGGGTTAATTTGCAAAAATCTATGGGCATGAATTTACGATTTAGCTCGGCATATCATCCTCAGACGGACGGGCAGTCAAATAGGACTATTCAAACTCTTGAAGATCTATTAAGACTTTGTGTCCTTGACTTCAAGGGAAGTTGGAATAAGTTCTTACCATTGGTGGAGTTTTCCTACAACAATAATTATCAAACAAGTATTGGTATGGCTCCATTCGAGGCGTTGTATGGAAGAAAGTGTCGTTCTCCAGTATGCTGGGATGAGGTGGGTGAAGCAACGTTGTTGGGACCGGAGTTGGTACGTATGACTACGGAAAAGATTCAAACGATCCGACAACGTATAAAAACCTCACAAGATCGACAAAAGAGTTATGTTGATCTTCATCGAAAGGACGTGGAATTCAATATTGGAGAACATGTGTTGTTACGTCTTGCTCCAGGGAGAGGAGTTACAAGATTTGGAAAGAGAGGAAAGCTCAATCCTCGATTCATTGGCCCATTTTTAATCCTAGAACGAGTAGGAAATGTGGCCTATAGACTCGCCTTACCGCCAAGTATGTCTCGTGTTCATAACGTTTTTCACATATCTATATTACGTAAATATGTGAAAGACCCGAACCACATTATTGAGTTAGAACCGGATGAAATAGCGGAAGATTTAACGTGAAAGAGGTTCTGTTAAAATCTTGGATAAGAAGGAGCATATTTTACGCTCGAAGGTTATACCTCAAGTCAAAGTTTTATAGAGAACCCACGATGTTGAAGAAATGACACGGAGTTAGAATCAAAATGAAATCAAGGTATCCTTACCTCTTCGACATACCAGTGCGTGCACCCTAATTTCGAGGCAAAATTTCATAAGAAGGGAGGTTGTAAGACCCAAACTTTTATGAATAAAGATGAATTTTCTATATATATCATTTTTGAATATTAAGGAGTAAATTTGATATAATGTTATATTTGTGGGTAATATTTATAAATTTTGCAAAGTACGCAAGTTGTTATATAATATTCAATTAGTCGGGGAATATTCGTACGACGGCATAATCATTGGTGGACCCCACAACGGAATTATTATCGGATTGAAAAAATGACAAAAATATCTTTTTATAAAATAACGACAAAACTTTTACCATTAACTGTTAGAATACACGGTGGTTAAAATACTGATGTCTGGCGTTGTTGCCTGCGATGGCACTGTATTACACAATATTTTGGAATTATTGATTCTTGCGTGAAGAAGACACTACTCAATAATTGTTATAGTAATTCTTCGTTCGATATTTTATTTTATTGATTCAACAATTCTTTGCGTTGATATTTTATATTATTGTTGTTTCAATAATTGTCACCGCATGATATTTCTCATTATCATATCAATAATTCATATTATTTGAATAATATTATTAGATAGCATTATTGGCAATGTCTAGAAAGTTACATCGAGGAGAGGTTTGGTCACCTAATTGCGTGCGATAAGAGAAATTCTTATCGGAAAGCCCCTCTTTCCTGGGAAATGCCTAATTGTCATTCTTGTGATTCTGTAATATTATTTGTGAATAATTATTTATTGAATTTTTTTATGGAAAGGAAAATATTTATTTTATGTGGTTATAAATGAAGAAATTAATGTTGAGGTGTTTTATCAGTATTTTGTCGGATTGGAGGTATTAAAAAATCAAATTGGTGTTCTTAAAGCTCTATTGCGTGAGTTATAATTTTAATCTGACCGTTGGATCGTTGTAATTTTTGGATATGTTATGCATATATAAGTTGAGTATATGTTCACAAATTTTGAACCGTTAAAAACTAGAGTATGATTTGTTATGAATTTTATGAGGTATTGAAAATCATCCATTTGTAGATTTCGGATATTTTCTGTTTGGAATTTGGAAAAACTTTCTTCTGCAAAGTTGTAGAGAATTCGATTTCGTGTGGAATGGATATAAAATTCGTATTTTTCTGATAAAAGGGATATTTATTATGAATTATTGAAGTTTCAAAAATTAAAATGTTTTTATTAAAAATATGGGTGGGCCCCACTTTTGGTTGTTGGGAATGGTGGCTGATTTTAGTGGGCCCCACTTATGGTGGCTGAAATTTTTTCAAATACATGTGCGTAGAAAAAAAATTTAATATTATTTTATTAATTTAGTCTCTTATGGCGTTCTAGCGTTTTCCTATAAATAGGGTGCTTAGTTAGAATTGAAAAGCACACTAGAATAAGAAAATTCTTCTTATATAATCTTGAGCGTATTTCTTTAGAGTTTTAGAAAGCTTTGAGCATAGAAAACAGTGAAAGTTTTCTTCAAGAATATCCCCGCTATACCAGTTGGAATACTCTTCTTTTCAAGGTAAGGGATGTTATTTTTGTTCAATATTCGCTTGAAATAATATTTTCTTCCATACTCTGTAGTATGTAAGTAATATTATTTCATTTCAGATTTTGAATTCTATACTCGTTTGTTAAAATTTTGGCTTCTATACTCCATGAAATTAGTAGAATATCCTTGATATTTAAGCTTCATCCAGTATCTTTTCATGGAAATATTATTTTGGGCATTCTTGATAAGTTTTAACTTTTTCATGTCGGAGTACTATTCATGTCGGCGCAAATACACCGTTTGCAATCCGTCCTGGGAGTACCAAAATGTATCGTGATCTTCGACATACATTTTGGTAAAGTAATATGAAGAGAGAGATAGCGGAGTTTATCTCAAGGTGTTTAACTTGTCAACTAGTCAAGGCGGAGCATCAAGTGTCAAAAGGTCCATTGCAACCACTTGAAATTCCAGAATGGAAGTGGGAGCACATTACCATAGATTTTGTTACCGGTTTTTCCAAGGTTTCTCAAGGCATGGATGCGATTTGGGTCATTGTTGATAGATTGACCAAGTCAACTCATTTCTTACCTATACGAGAAACTTATACACTTGAACGTCTTGCTCGTATGTACATAAATGAGATTGTAAGATTGCATAGTATGCAAGTATCCATAGTTTCTAATCGAGACCCAAGATTCACTTCAAGATTTTGGGTTAATTTGCAAAAAAGCTATGGGCATGAATTTACGATTTAGCTCGGCATATCATCCTCGGATTTGACCAGGCGTTCAAAACAGGACTATTCAAACTCTTGAAGATCTATTAAGACTTTGTGTCCTTGACTTCAAGGGAAGTTGGAACAAGTTCTTACCATTGGTGGAGTTTTTCTACAACAACAATTATCACACAAGTATTGACATGGCTCCATTCGAGGCGTTGTATGGAAGAAAGTGGCGTTCTCCAGTATGCTGGGATGAGGTGGGTGAAGCAACGTTGTTGGGACCGGAGTTGGTACGTATGACTACGGAAAAGATTTAAACGATCCGACAACGTATTAAAACCTCACAAGATTGACAAAAGAGTTATATTGATCTTCATCGAAAGGACGTGGAATTCAATATTGGAGAACATGTGTTGTTACGTCTTGCTCCAGGGAGAGGAGTTACGAGATTTGGAAAGAGAGGAAAGCTGAATCCTCGATTCATTGGCCCATTTTTAATCCTAGAACGAGTAGAAAATGTGGCCTAAAGACTCGCCTTACCGCCAAGTATTTCTCGTGTTCATAACGTTTTTCACATATCTATATTACGTAAATATGTGAAAGACCTGAACCACATTATTGAGTTAGAACCGGATGAAATAGCGGAAGATTTAACGTATGAAGAGGCTCTTGTTAAAATCTTGGATAAGAAGGAGCATATTTTACGCTCCATGGTTATACCTCAAGTCAAAGTTTTATAGAGAACCCACGATGTTGAAGAAATGACCTGGGAGTTAGAATCTGAAATGAAATCAAGGTATCCTTACCTCTTCGACATACCAGGTACGTACCCTAATTTCGAGGGCAAAATTTCATAAGAAGGGGAGGTTGTAAGACCCAAACTTTTATGAATAAAGATGAATTTTCTATATATATCATTTTTGAATATTAAGGAGTAAATTTGATATAATGTTATAGTTGTGGGTAATATTTATAAATTTTGCAAAGTACACAAGTTGTTATATAATATTCAATTGGTGGGGGAATATTCGTTTTAATAGGGAATATTCGTACGACGGCACAATCATTGGTGGACCCAACAACGAAATTATTGTCGGATTGAGAAAACGACAAAAATATCTTTTTATAAAATAACGGAAAAAGTTTTACCGTTAACTGTTACAATACCTGGTGGTTAAATTACAGTAATACGCGTTGTTGCACAGTAGCACACGGTATTGCATAGTATTTTTGAATTATTGATTCTTACGTAAGAAGACACTACTCAATAATTGTTACAGTAATTCTTGTTCAATATTTTATTTTATTGATTCAATAATTCTTTGCGTTGATATTTTATATTATTGTTGTTTCAAAATTGTCATTTACGATTTTCACATTATTAGAAAAATAATTCATATTATTTGAATAATATTATTACATAGCATTATTGGCAATGTCTAGAAAGTTCTGTCAAGGAGAGGTTTGGTCACCTAATTGCGTGCCAGTAAGAGAAATTCTTATCGGAAAGCCCCCTCTTTCCTGGGAAATGCCTAATTGTCATTCTTGTGATTCTGTAATATTATTTGTTAATAATTATTTATTGAATTTTTTTATGGAAAGGAAAATATTTATTTTATGTGGTTATAAATGAAGAAATTAATGTTGAGGTGTTTTATCAGTATTTTGTCGGATTGGAGGTATTAAAAAAATCAAATTGGTGTTCTTAAAGCTCTATTGCGTGAGTTATAATTTTAATCTGACCGTTGGATCGTTGTAATTTTTGGATATGTTATGCATATATAAGTTGAGTATATGTTCACAAATTTTGAACCGTTAAAAATTAGCGTATGATTTGTTATGAATTTTATGAGGTATTGAAAATCATCCATTTGTAGATTTCAGATATTTTCTGTTTGGAATTTGGAAAAACTTTCTTCTGCAAAGTTGTAGAGAATTCGATTTCGTGTGGAATGTATATAAAATTCGTATTTTTCTGATAAAAGGGATATTTATTATGAATTATTGAAGTTTTGGAAATTAAAATGTTTTTATTAAAAATATGGGTGGGCCCCACTTTTGGTTGTTGGGAATGGTGGCTGATTTTAGTGGGCCCCACTTATGGTGGCTGAAATTTTTTCAAATACATATAATGAAAAAAAAATTTAATATTATTTTATTAATTTAGTCTCTTATGTAGGCGTTCTAGCGTTTTCCTATAAATAGGGTGCTTAGTTAGAATTGAAAAACACACTAGAATAAGAAAATTCTTCTTATAATCTTGAGCGTATTTCTTTAGAGTTTTAGAAAGCTTTAAGCGTAGAAAACAGTGAAAGTTTTCTTCAAGAATATCCCCACTATACCAGTTGGAATACTCTTCTTTTCAAGGTAAGGGATGTTATTTTTGTTCAATATTCGCTTGAAATAATATTTTCTTCCATACTCTGTAGTATGTAAGTAATATTATTTCATTTCAGATTTCGAATTCTATACTCGTTTGTTAAAAATTTGGCTTCTATACTCCATGAAATTAGTAGAATATCCTTGATATTTGCGCTTCATCCAGTATATTTTCATGGAAATATTATTTTGGGCATTCTTGATAAGTTTTACCTTTTTCATGTCAGAGTACTATTCATGGGGTTACTATTCCTGAAGTACTATTCACGGGGTACTATTCACTCGACTACTATTAACCTGGGGTACTATTCACTCGACTACTATTAACCTGGGGTACTATTCATGATAAAAATTGATTCGTTTTTGGTACAACATTATTCTTGAATTTTACTCCACAAATGTAAGACCCCAACTTTTTGAATAAAGATGAATTTTCTATAAATATCATTTTTGAATATTATGGAGTAAATTTGATATAATATTATAGTTGTGGGTAATATTTATAAATTTTGCAAAGTACGAAAGTTTTATATAATATTCAATTAGTCGGGGAATATTCGTTTTAACAGGGAATGTTTCGTACAACGGCACAATCATTGGTGGACCCCACAATGAAATTATTGTTAGATTGAGAAAACGACAAAAATATTTTATTGAAAATAATGGCAGAAGTTTTACCATTAATACTGTTGAACTACTCGGTAGTAAAAGTAATGATGTCTGGCGTGGTTGCATAGTAGCACACGATATTGATTATTGATGCTTATGTGATAAGTCACTCAGTTTTGTTTTATTGGTATTATTAATGTAATAAAACAGAAAAACTTTTTATATAAAACAGAATACTTTTATAAAGTTATTCGTTTTATTAGGCTAATAGTAAAATCTTTTATATAAAACAAAATACTTTTATAAAGTTATCTCGTTTTATTAGACAATAATTAGAATATATTATATTTTATTATGCATAGTGTTTTAGCATAGTGCACTGCGTAGTGTTTGCATAGTAAAATCTTATATAAAGTTTTTCGTTTTATTAGATTATAAATAGAATATATTATATTTTATTTAAAAGATTTTTCTTTAAATATGGATGTCGATTAAAATAAATCAATCTGGACCGTTTAATGAGTTAGTTACTATCTTGGTCCATTTTTCTATAAATAGAAGCTCATTCCTTCATTATTTCTTACGAATTCAATGAAACTACAGAGATAAACTATAGAGAGAAAGAAGAAAAGTATTCTACTACTTCATACTTATATATCTAGTACTCTTCTTCTTAAGGTAGGGGTATTATTTTTTTTTGTATTCATGAAGAGAACTTACATTATTCCATTCTTTATTATTACATTGGAATAACTTTGTATCTGCGCGGACTTCCCTATACTTGGTGAAATTCTCCTGTTATTCTATTCTTTATTATTCTATTGGAATATCCTATCTACATGGGTTTCTGTAGGAACTGGTTCCGTCTTTACTATTACATTGGAACATCTTGTTTGCATGCGTTAATACTTTGACACAGTTCCGTTATTTAGTATTACTATTGGAATAACTTTGTCTATGTAAATCTTTGCATGCATGGTGATTTCTATTGTTATTCTATTCTTTATTATTCTGTTTGAACATCATGTCGGTGCGAATTTTGCATGACATGGCTTCGTTATTATTATTTTGTTGGAATAACCTGTTTATGCGAAGTACCGCATGCATGGTGATTTCTTTTGTTATTCCTTTCTTTATTATACTCAGTTGGTTTAAGTTTTGACTTATATACTCCATGAAATTAGTGAAATATCCTTGATATTTCCGCTTCATCTAGTATCTTTTCATGGAAATATTCTTCTGAGCATTCTTGAATTTTACTCTACAAAGAAGTATCATGTTGACAATTTGGACGTTATTAGTTCTGAATAACTTAATTCTTGAACTTGTTTTATTGAATTCTTATATCGTTGTCATCATCATCCTGCATATATATTTTTTGAAAGTCATCTATGGCTTTTGTAGTGCATAGATGGACTTGGTATGATTATGACGAGGATTATTGATTGTAATCATGTCCGTAATGTTACAAATGATGTGGTAAAAAGTCCTCATTGGCCCGTCTTGCATTGATGGACGATTGTTGGCATGATCATGACCATTAATGAATACAAAAATATTCTTGGCACGTAGTGTCATGGATAGTTAATGGTCGTGATACTAAAGAATATCCTTGGCCGTAGTGCGGGGTGATTCGATGATGTGGATTATTTATTAAAATTTGAGTCCCAATGATAAAAGTGATGAAAAACCTTTTAAATCATAGAAGATAGTAGATTTTATTCTCTACTTGACTCTTTTAATGGATTGCTTGTTCATTGCGCAGATTAAACTTGATGTTTGTTATATTGTATCGGTTTTAACAACATTTTAAGCTAATGATAATTTATTACGCATTATCTTAGTCATAATATTTCTTCTTGGGCTAGTTGAGCTCACCCTTTCTTTCATTGTTCTCTTGAAAATGAGAATATAGGTTGGGACGAGTCGGGGAGCGGAGTGATGGACGGATGATAGTATTAGTAGTCCTCACTATTACATTAACTAGTATGACAATAAATGTAATGAGGACCCCATTGAGTTTGTATATTATCTAGATGACAATATTTGTATTAAAACTCAAAGCATATGTTTTAATAAATATTTTACACATTGTTGTATAATTAAGTTGTATTTGAATTTTGTACCAAGTATTTGGCGACTCAAGATGGGTGATGTATACCTATTTTGGGGGCGTCACAGTTGGTATCAAAGCTTAGGGATATGATCCCTGGCTAAGATGTGAGAATAGAACTAAGAGGGGAGAGATGGGAAATTCCTTCGCTAGTATGACCTACCTAAGTTTTTTTTTGTATTTAATTGGTCGGTCAGAATATAGGGATAATTTGTTACATGTCAATTAACTTTTGTTTTGTGGCAGTATCTGAAAATGACATCCGGGAATGTTGAGAATAGCAATGGAGCACAGGTGATCGTTGATTCACCACATATCAATAATCAGGATAATGTGCATCAGAAAGGCGACAATCCTCATGCAAACAACAACAATAACCAAATGATGAATGATGGAATGTTCATAGGCTTTATGCAATTCATGCGACAGTAGGCGAGAGTGACTCCTATCCAAAATGTAGGTGGAAACACTGGAAACTCTCGGATGGTCACTGCTAAACAGTTCAAGGAGCTGGGACCACTGGAGTTTATTGGAGAGCCAAAACCACTTAAGGCAGAAGTATGGATAAAGCAGATCACCAAGATATTTGATGTCTTGGGATGCTCCGAGGAATAAACGGTTCCCTTTGCCGCCTTTATGTTGCGAGGAGAGGTAGATTATTGGTGGGAATCGGTAAAGCGTACTCAACCTGCCACACTAAAAATGTCTTGGGAGAAGTTCCAAGAACTATTCAATGACAAGTACTTTCCCGAAAGTATTAAATCACATGAAGGAGGTGGAGTTCATCAAGTTGGGCGAAATAACATGGCCAAGTGTCGCGATGCGATGCCAAGTTTACCGAGTTGTTCGGTTTCGTCCCACTTGGTGGATAATGAAGAGAGAATGGCGTATGTTTTTAAGAGGTTTGAAGCGGGAGATCGTCGACATCTTATTTCTCATAAACTATGTTTGTATTCAGATGTTGTCGATAGGGCTCGATTAGTGGAGCGCGATAATGAGTCAACCTGACGAAAAGAGAAGCGGTAAGCAAAATGATAATACTAGTGAGAGCAGTCATAGAAGCAGTGACAACAAGCGTGGAGAGAATCAACGGGCCAGAAATGGTAACCACTTTGGTGGTAATCAGAGCCAAAGCAATAAGAATGGACATTTCAAGAAGAGGAAATTCAATAATGATGGAAAGACATCATCACTAGCACCCATTGTTAAGGAAGGAGAACGACCACCTATCATATGCTACAAATGCGGAGGGGAGGGACACATCAGTCCAAACTGCGCGATGCCGTCCAAAGCATGTTATAATTGTGGAAGAGAAGGTCACTTAGCCCGATTTTGTTGTTCACCGAAGACAAGTTCAGCTAGGATGGAGTCACTTAAGGTCGTCCTTGAAAAAGTCTGGCCCGGTAGTCTGAGGAGGCGTTTGTTGTGACCTCCCAGAAAGCAAGGAACCCGAATGAGATCATCACGGGTAAGCTTATCATAAACTCAAGCAAAGTCTATACTTTATTTGATACCGGTTCTACCCATTCTTTTATTTCTCCTACTTGCGCTCAACGATTAAATTTGACTCCGGAGAAATTAGACGTTGACTTATCTGTGGAAACTCCGTTGGGAGAAACCTTCATTACATCCACTGTTTATAAGTCTTGTTTGGTTCAAATCGGTACCCTCACATTACACAATCGATCTTATTTCATTAAAAATACTTGCATTTGACGTGATTCTAGGGATTGATTGGTTAACTACTCATCATGCAAAAATTAATTGTTTTCGTAAGGTTGTTAGCTTTCATATTCCTAATCAACCTATTATGCGAATTCAAGCGACAAAACCATTAAAGTCAATCATGGTCATCTCAATTCATAAAGCTATTCGTTTATTGAAAAACGGATGTCAAGCTTTCTTAGCTCATGTCACGGATCTAAACAAAAATACCTCAGTTTTGAATGATATTTCTATTGTTAATGAATTTCCTGACGTATTCCCTGAAGAACTTCCTGGCCTACCCCTAAAGCGTGAAATTGAATTTTGTATCGACCTTGAACTTGGTACAAAACCTATTTCCAAAGCCCCATATCGAATGGCTCATATTGAACTTTAGGAGTTAAAGACCCAACTGCAGGAATTGTTAGACATTGACTTTATTCATCCTAGTACTTCTCCTTGGGGTGCTCTGTTACTATAGTGAAGAAGAAAGATGAGAGTATCGACTTTGTATTGATTATCGGGAGTTGAATCATGTCACCATCAAAAATAGGTACCCATTGCCACGTATTGATGACTGTTTGACCCGGTTGTGAGGAGCCAAATTCTTTTCAAAGATTGATCTTACGTTAGGATATCACCAATTGAAGATTAGAACCAGATGACATTCCAAAGAGCGGCTTTCGAAAATCGAATGCGGGCATTATTAATTCCTAGTCATGTCCTTTAGATTGATTAATGCTCCTCTTTGCCTTCATGGATATGATGAACCGAGTATTCAAGGAATATTTGGATCACTTTGTGGTCGTCTTTATTGATGACATCCTTATTTATTCAAAAGCCGTGAAGAAGATGATGAAAGCAACACTTGAGGTGACTTTCCAAAAGCTTCGTGAATATAAGCTTTATGCGAGTTGAAGAAATGCGAGTTACGGCGAGGAAGTAGCATTCCTTGGGCACGCGTGGTATCAAGTTATGGAATATCATTGACCCACCAAAGATTGAAGCTATTCAAAGTGGGGAGCAACCTAAATCGATGGCCAAAATCGTAGATTTCTCGGTTTAGTTGGTTATTATCGGAGATTAGTGGAAGGATTTTCTCGAATCGCTACTCCATTAACTTCGGTGACTCGAAAAGATACAAAGTTCGGTTGGAGCGAAGAATGTGAGAAGAGTTTTCAAGAACTCGAGAGGAGACTCATTTATTTTGTTACGACAATACCATCGGCTCGGAGGGATTTGTCATCTCTGATGATGCTTGAACGAAAGGGTTGGGATGTGTTCTCATGCAACATGGGAAAGTCATAGCCTATGCCTCAAGACAACTCAAAGAATATGAGAGGAATTATCCTACTCATGATCTAGAGTTAGCATTTGTTGTCTTCGCACTAAAGATTTGGAGGCATTACTTGTATGGGGAGAAAGTGGAGATCTTTACGGATCATAAAAGCCTCAAATATTTCTTCACTCAAAAGGAACTCAACATGTGACAACGACGTTGACTTGAACTATTGAAAGATTATGATCATACCATCCATACCATCACGGAAAAGCGAGCGTGGTAGTTGACACATTGAGTAGAAGATCATATCTGAGTCACGAATCGATATTGTCAAACGCAAAGGCTCATTTTGTGTGACTTGTAAAGGATGGAGATAGAGTTAAAGACTCCGGGACCCATGTGATGATGGCAAATATCTGAGTAGAACCGACTTTAATTGATAAAGTTAAAAATTGCTTTCAAGCTGCTGCGGACACAGGTACGTCGTATGAGGAAGAAAGTGCAAGAAGGTGATATGCCGGAAGCAAGAATCGATGAAGAAATAATACTTCAAGTCAACTCCAGACTTTGTGTTCCTAATGACCCTGATTTAAAGTATAAAATAATGATTGAGGCACACAACACACCGTTTGCAATCCATCCTAGGAGTACCAAAATGTATCATGATCTTCGTCATACATTTTGGTGGAGCAATATGAAGAGAGAGATAGCGCTGTTTATCTCAAGGTGTCTAACTTGTCAACGAGTTAAAGCGGAGAAACAAGTACCAAAAGGTCCATTGCAACCACTTGAAATTCTAGAATGGATGTGGGAGCACATTACCATGGATTTCGTTACTGGTCTTCCTAAGGTTTCTCAAGGCATAGATGCGATTTGGGTCATTGTTGATAGATTGACCAAGTCTGCTCATTTATTACCGATACGAGAAACTTATACACTTGAACGTCTTACTCGTATATACATAAACGAGATTGTAAGACTACATGGTATGCCGGTATCCATAGTTTTTAATCGAGACCCAAGATTCACTTCACGGTTTTGGGTTAGTTTACAAAAAGCTATGGGCACAGACTTACGATTTAGCTTGGCATATCATCCTCAGAGGGACGAACAGTCGGAGAGGACTATTGAAACTCTTGAAGATCAATTAAGACTCTGTGTCCTTGATTTCAAGGGAAGTTGGGACAAGTTCTTACCATTGGTGGAGTTTTCCTACAACAACGATTTATCGAGGAAGTATTGGCATGGCTCCATTCGAGCGTTGTATGGAAGAAAGTGTAGTTCTCGGTTATCTTTGGGATGAGGTGGGTGAAGCAACGTTGTTGGGGCCGGAGTTGATGCGTATGACTACGGAAAAGGTTCAAACGATCCGATAATGTATAAAAACCTCACAAGATCGACAAAAAGAGTTATCTGCGGATCTTCATCGAAAGGGCGTGGAATTCGATATATGAGATCATGTGTTGTTACGTGTTGCTCCATGGAAAGGAGTTACGAGATTTGGAAAGAGAAAAACTCAATCCTCGATTCATGGCCCATTTTAATCCTCGATCGAGTAGGAATCGTGGCCTATAAATGGTTTTACTGCTTGAGTTTGTCTCGTGTTCATAACTTTTTCACATATCCATATTACGTAAATATGTGAAAGACCGAACCACATTATTGAGTTAGAACCCGGATGAAATAGCGAAGATTTGGCGTATGAAGAGGTTCTGTTCAAATCTTGGATAAGAAGGAACATATTCTACGCTCGAGGTTATACCTCAAGTCAAAGTTTTGTGGAGAAACCACGATGTTGAGGAAATGACTTGGGAGTTAAAATAAAAATGAATTCAGGTATCCTTACCTCTTGACATACCGGTCGTTACCCTAATTTTGAGGCGAAATTTTCATAAAAGGGAGGTTATAAGACCCCAACTTTTGAATAAAGATGAATTTTCTATAAATATCATTTTTGAATATTATGGAGTAAATTTGATATAATGTTATAGTTGTGGGTAATATTTATAAATTTTGCAAAATCTGTGAAGTTGTATATAATATTCGATTGGTTAGGAAATATTCGTTTTAATAGGGAATGTTAAATACAACGACACAATCATTTGTGGACCCATATATAACAACGATATTTTCTATATAAATAAATAAGAAATTTTAGTATAATTTTTTTTTTTTTTAAAGATGAGGATTTATACAAGATATTGTGTATATGTATTTATATGGTAAATAAAAATATATTTATTACATGAATATTTATAAATAATTTTATTTTAGAATTATTGATTATTATAAAAGTATATTCTTATAATAATTACTTTTATGGTAGAAATGTTTTTATTAATTATTTTCCATGAAAATATAATTATATATTATTTAAATAATATATGGAGTGATTTTTAGAATAAATATAATAATTATTTTATTATATGAATTTTAGTACTGATTATTAAGTTAATTATTTTACCTTAATTATTAAGGTTAAATAGGAAGAATAAATCAAATATGGAATCCAAACCTAATTTTAGATTATTGTCAAAGGTATGAGAATAATAATATAATATTAATTATATTTTGAATTTTTAGTGCTATAAATATGTCTTTGTTTATGCGTATTAATGATGATTGATCAATTATGGTGTAATTTCAAAACCTAATATTATTTGGCTAAACCACAATTTGAAAATCAATTGTGGGTTTAAAAGCGGTTATTTAAGCGTGTTATATATGCTTTATGTTGTATGTTACATAATGTTATGATAATTAGGAAACCCTAATTGTAAATTTAAAACCCTAGTTTATATTTGAATTTCTAATAATTAGAAACCCTAATTGGAAACCTAAACTAGAGATTTTGATTAGTCGAAAAATTGTGTTCTTGTGGATAATAACGTAGCGTATGATAGATTTTATTGCTAATTAAGGTAAACCTAATTAGTAATTAAAATTATAATGATTAGAACCTAATTATGTTTTGGAAACCCTAATTATTTAAAAACCTAAATTTTATTTAGTAAGTTCTAATTAAAATTTTATTGAACTTTAATCTTAATCCTTAAAACCCTAGAAATTATTTGGGATACCTTAAGGATTAAAATCTAGTGATTAAAATCTAGATTCAAGCACCATGGACAAGTATACCCTTAAAATAATAATGCAAATGACCAAATTACCCTTTATTTAAAAATGGAGTGTTCTAGAATTGCATGACTCATCACTTGTGTTTATCCCATGTGAGTAAAACCAACCAATCCTTATCCATATTGACACCTTGCATGATAAATACATTGCATCTATGTTCTATAAATAGATTAAAGGAGAGAGAAAAATAATTTGCTAGCCATTTTTGTACACAACACCCAAGCCTTTTCTCTCAACCCAAACCCACGAAAATATAAGATAAATCAGTTCCATAAACAAGCCCCACGATCAGCTATAATAAATCAGAAGACTAAGATCATGATCGATCAAAGTAAAGGTATTAAACCCTAATTCAAAATCTATCCAAATTTCGGTTGTTAGATGTTATGTTTGAGTGTTAGAATATGTTGTTAGTAGTTTATAATGATGATCTGAGTTGATAGATGTTAGATCCATAACATCTATAGGCTCGAATTTGAGTTTTTACAAAATCTGGAAAAACTTGGTTATGTGGTCTGACAACGAATGTCAGTGGCCACAGATCCTTGATCATTTATGATTTGTGTTGTTTTTAAGTTGTTACATGTAGCCTGTATTGTGGTCTGTAATCTGCAAGTGGACTCAAGGTCATTTGATGTCTAGAATATAAGTTATTTACGGTCAAAAGTAGTTAATGGCATGACCGAGGAGTTTACGGGTAACCCGAAGCGAAATCAGAACCTACCAAGCTTTTAAGCCGGTCAGATCTTTTAGTGTATTAATGTTTTGTTGTTTGTGTTGTATCTAGTCTATAGCTTGATATTTTTACTACATGTTCATGCCTTATAATATCCTAAGAATCATATGGAGGAGAGTCGTTGGTCGGTCAAAGCGGGCCCAAATGATCCTGAATGAGTTTTTGGGTAACCCGAAACTCGAGAACGTGATCTCGGCGAGTTTGACCGACATGGATCTTGTTATTTGGTTATTGTTTTGTTGCTTTTATGTAATGAATCTCTTCCTTGTTATGTTGGCTACATACTCCATGTTTTAAAGCACAAAAACATTACAAGATCAATAAGTTGTGGAAGCCCAAAACGAGCCAGTCGAACTGTTCTTCATTTTTGGGTAACCTAGAAAATGAAGAACAGCTCTGACAGCTTGTTCAAGGCTCCAGATCTCGTTAGTTAAGCATGTTTTGATGATGTTGTCTGTTGGATCGTGTAGCCTTGTAAGTGTACTACATTATCTGACCATCAACATGTCCAGAAACAAATTTAGTAACGTTTAATCAATGGTCAAAGTGGTCCCCACAAAACTCCCTTATGAATGCTCAAGAACATGAAGAACACCTATAGCGACAGTTTTGTCACTATAGGTGACCTTTAGCGACAAAGAGTATTTTATTTTCCAGAAATTAATTAATAAATAGAAAAAAATAGTTTTTAATTATTAAAAATACAAAATAAATTATTAAACATTATTTTAAATTACAAAAATTAGTTTTTAATTATTTTAAATATATTTCATAAATATTTAATATTTTTGGAATATTAAAAGTATTTAATTTATATAATTATAATATTAAATAAATTATTTAAAAATGATTTTAATATTTGAAAAATCATTTAAAATTATATTATGATATAAGAAAATATTTTTAAGTTATTTTTAATGACTTTTAATATTTTGTGATAAATTTCATTAATAAATTAATATTAATGATAATTAAGTTATTTACTAAATGAATTAAATAAATTAATTAAAATTTTTTATTATATTAAAAATCATTTTAAATAATAATAAGGTATTTAAAAATATTTAAGTTATAAAATCTAACTTTTAATATTTAAAGATAAATTTCATTAATTAATTATTATTAATGATATTAAAGTTATTTAATAATTATATTAAATAATTTAGTTTAAAAATGATTTTAATATTATAATAATCATTTTAAATGAAAATAAAGTGTTTAAAGATATTTTAATTTATAAAACATAACCTTTAATATTTAAAGGATAATTTCATTAATAATTTAATATTAATAATTATTAATTTATTATTAATGATATTAAATTTATTTAATAATTATATTAAATAAATAGTTTATAAATGGTTTTATTTACTAAAAAATCATTTAAAAGGGATATAAATGAATTAAAAATATTTTAAGTTATACTTAATGACTTTTAATATTTTGATAAATAAAACATTAATACTTTAATATTAATGATAATTATTTAAAAATGATTTTAAATATTTTAAAAATTATATAAAGGGTAAAATTAATACTTTAAAAGTATTTTAAGTTATTGTAAATAACTTTAAACATTTTGGAAATGATTTCATTAATAGTTTAATATTAATTAAATATTAATAATAATTGAATTATGTAATATTTAAATCATTTAATAATGATTAGATGTTTGAAAATTAATGATAAATTATAATAAATGTTTTAAAATTATTATAAGTCGTTTAAAAATAGTGTAATACGATATTAAGTTCTGAGAATAGAGTCTTAGACTCGAGAATTACATCGATAAAATTGTTTGCGATTTTGCAAGGCGTGTTTTGAAAATTGATCTGGACTTAGATAAATGGATTAGATATAAGTGATTATTTGTGATTGATGGTTATTAAGCGTATGTGTCGATGTGATTAGGGTATGTCTTTATGTTGCATTAAGCGGTGTTATGTGTTATAGTATGTTATTCTAATTGAGCGAACGATCTTATTAATGATAGGCGTGAGATAGCGATAAATCTAAATTACAAATTGTAGCGGTAGCGTCGAAAAATATCTAACCTTTGCATTTTCTTTATCGCGGTGGACATGAGTAAGAATGTTTCTCAACTATATTATTATTGTACAGATTATTAACCTTATATTATATATGCCCATTGATTATCAACATGTTAGTATATGATAATTAAGATATATATTACATTAGTTAATTTCGATAAATGGTTATCAAGTGTCCCCACTTGGATAATCATTATATTTAATCACATGTTGATATACCTTTGTCGATTACACGTATACATATATGTTGAATTATAGATTATTGTTGAACAAGATAAAACCTTTGATTTGGAACCCGAGACAAGTATGAACATCCTACACGGAAAAACTTTTATGCGCCCAAGAGCGGACGAGAGTGAGCGATACCCTCGTTCTTACATGTAGTATTGATCGATCACGAGGGCATAATCAGGTGATCACCCCCATGCCCGTAAGTTATGACGGTTTGCAGATGAATTTCTGTTTAACCTATTTGAAAATTGAAAACAATGTTCATAGTATGTCATATAAACCCTATTTATAGTCAGTACGTAGTTTCAAAGATTTGGTATAGAATTGATATATTATTATCATTGGTACAGATTACTTCACAACTATTGAATTGTTGTAGAAGGATAGTATAAAGAAAACATTTAAACTATTTAGAACATATATATAATTGCTATTACTTACTTTGAGCCCTCAAATGCTCATCCTTGCTTAATTTAAATGTTTTTCGACTAAAGTGAAGAACCGAGAGCTCATGCGGAAAAAAAAGAAAAAGAAAGCTAACAAAATAAGATTTGTGGTAGTTTATGTAATAGTTTGATATTATTAAGACAAGTATGACATATATTATCTATCATGGGTTGTAATGAATGTATTAAAGGTTACGTGCTTGGGAGCTAGACTCGATAATTATGTAAATTAAGTTTGACTTTTATATTATTATTATTATTATTAGTATTATTCCGCTAATAGAAATGGTATAAGTAAAAGCACCGAGTTCGGGTTTCAAGTACAGGAGTTTGGGGCCTTACACCCTAATGAAATTATTATCGGATTGAAGAAAGCGACAAAAATATTTTATTAAAAATAACGGCGGAAGTTTTACCATTATCTTTGTTGAACTACTCGGTAGTATAAAAATGCGATGTCTGGCGTGGTTGCATAGTAGCTGCAATTATTGATTATTGATGCTTATGTGATAAGTTACTCGGTTTTGTTTTATTGGTATTATTAATGTAATAAAAGCGAAAAAGTTTTTATATAAAAGCGAATACTTTTATAAAGTTATTAGTTTTATTAGGCTAATAGTAAAATCTTTTATATAAAAAACGAATACTTTTATAAAGTTATCTGTTTTATTAGACAATAATTAGAATATATTATATTTTATTATACATAGTGTTTGCATAGTGCCTGCATAGTATTTGTATAGTAAATTTTTTTATAAAGTTATTCGTTTTATTAGATTATAAATAGAATATATTTTATTTTATTTAAAAGATTTTGCTTTAAATATGGACCGTCAGATTAAAGTAAATCAATCTGGACCGTTCATGAGTTAGTTACTATGCAGTCCATATTTCTATAAATAAAAGCTCATTCCTTCATTATTTCTTACGAATTCACTGAAACTTTAGAGAGATAAACTATAGAGAGAAAAAAGAAAAGTATTCTGCTACTTCACTACTTATATATCTAGTACTCTTCTTCTTAAGGTATGGGGTATTATTTTTTTTGTATTCATGTAGAGAACTTCTGTTATTCCATTCTTTATTATTCTATTGGAATAACTTTGTATCTGTGGACTTCCCTATACTTGGTGAAATTCTCCTGTTATTATTTCTTTATTATTACATTGGAATATCCACATGCAATGCGTTTCTGTGGGACTGGGTTACTGCTCTTTACTATTACATTGGAACATCACAGCCGGTGCGTATTACACGACACGGTTCCGTTATTTAGTATTCTATTGGAATAACTTTGTCTATCTGAATCCGCATGCGTGGTGATTTACATTGTTAATCTATTCTTTATTATTTTGTTGGAACATCACATCTTCAGATGCAATTTTGCACGACTGGTTTGGTTATTATTATTATGTTGGAATAACCTGTTTATGCGAAGTACCGCATGCATGGTGATTTCTTTTGTTATTCCATTCTTTATTATACTCAGTTGGTTTAAGTTTTGACTTATATACTCCATGACTTATATATTTTTTTAAAGTCATCTATGGCCTGTAGTGCATAGATGGACTTGGTATGATTATGACCAGGGATTATTCGGTGTAATCATGTCCGTAATGTTACAAATGATGTGGTAAAAGTCCTCATTGGCCCGTACTGCATTGATGGACAGTTGTTGGCATGATCATGATACACAAATATTCTTGGCACGTAGTGCATGGATAGTTATGGTCGTGATACTAAAGAATATCTTTGGCCGTAGTGCAGGGGTGATTCGATGATGTGGATTATTTATTAAAATTTGAGTCCCAAATGATAAAAGTGATGAAAAACCTTTTAAATCATAGAAGATAGTAGATTTTATTCTCTACTTGACTCTTTTAATGGATTGCTTGTTCCGCTGCAATTAAGCTTGATGTTTGTTATATTATATCAGTTTAACCTTTGTTTAAGGCTAATGATAATTTATTTTGCATTATCTTAGTCATAATATTTCTTACTGGGCTAGTTGAGCTCACCCTTTCTTTCACTGTTCTTCTTTGAAATGAGAATATAGCTAGGATGAGTCGGGGAGCGGGTGATGGACGGATGATAGTATTAGTAGTCCTCACTATTACATTAAATAGTCGACAATAAATGTAATGAGGACCCCATTGAGTTTGTATATTGTCTAGATGACAATATTTGTATTAAAACTCACAGCATATGTTTAGTCGTATTTTACACGACTATTGTATAATTAAGTTGTATTTGAATTTTGTACCATGTATTTGGCGACTTAAGATGGGTGATGTATGCATATTTTGGGGGCGTCACAACAAAGCAATATCATGTTGACAATTTGGTCGTTATTGATTTCTGGATAAATTAAATTATAAATCTTTAAAAATTTATCCTTGAACTTATTTTATTGAATTCTTATATCATTGTCAGCATCCTCATGTTTATATTCTGTTGAAAGTCATCTGTGGCCTGTAGTACATAGATGGACTTGGTATGATTATGATGATGGATTATTCGGTATAATCATCACCATAATGTTACAAATGATGTGGTAAAAATCCTCATTGGCCCGTAGAGCATTGATGGACAGTTGTTGGCATGATCATGACCATTGATGAAAACACGAATATCCTTGGCCTGTAGTGCATGGATAATTTGTGGTCGTGATACTAATGAATATCCTTGGCCGTAGTGCAGGGATGATGTGGATTATTTATTAAGCTGAGTCTCAGCGATAAAAGTGATGAAAAAACCTTTTAAATCATAGAAGATAGTAGATTTTATTCTCTAATTGACTCTTCTAATGGATTGCTTGTTCCGCTGCAGTTAAACTTGATGTTTGTTATATTTTATCATTTTAACACTGCTGAAGGCTAATGATAAATTATTCTGCATTATCTTAGTCATAATATTTCTTACTGGGCTAGTTGAGCTCACCATTTTGCTTTCATTGTTCTCTTCAGGAAATGAGAACGTAGCCGGGACTAGTCGGGGAACGGAGTGACGGTCCAGATGATAGCATTAGTAGTCATCACTATTCTATGAAATAGTGTGATAATAAATGTATTGAGGACTCCATTTGAGTTGAATCATGTGCAGAAGACAATATTAAGTATTAAAACTCTCGGTTTATGTTTTGTGTAAGTATGTCACCTGCGAGTTGTATTATTAAATTGTATTTGAATTTTGTACCATGTATTTGGCGACTCAAGATGGGTGATATATACCTATTTTGGGGGCGTCACATATTATATTTTATCAGTTTAACACTGTTGAAGGCTAATGATAAATTATTCTGCATTATCTTAGTCAATATATTTTTTACTTGGCTAGTTGAGCTCACCCTTTGTTTTCATTGTTCTCTTCATGAAATGAGAATATAGATGGGACTAGTCGGAGAACGGAGTAACGGTCCAGATGTTTGCATTAGTAGTCCTCACTATTCTATGATATAGTGTGATAATAAATGTATCGAGTACTTATTTTGAGTTTGAATATTGTCTAGAAGACAATATTTGTATTAAAACTCACAGCTCATGTTGTATATTTAAGTTTGTATTTGTATTCTGTACCATGTATTTCGCGACTCAGAATGGGTGATGTATACCTATTTTGGGGGCGTCACACTGATGACATTCCAAATACTGCTTTCAGAACTCGGTACGGGCATTACAAATTCCTAGGCATGTCTTTTGGAATGACTAATGCTCCTGTTGCTTTCATGGATATGATAAACTGAGTATTCAAGGAATATTTGGATCACTTTGTAGTCGTCTTTATTGATGACATCCTCATTTACTCCAAAAGCCGTGAAGATCATGAGCAACACTTGAGGCTGATACTTCAAAAGCTTCGTGAAAACAAGTTATATGCCAAGTTAAAGAAATGCGAGTTCTGGCTTGAGGAAGTAGCATTCCATGGGCACGTAATATCAAATCACGGAATATATGTTGACCCGGCAAAGATTAAAGTGATTCAAAACTGGGAGCAACCTAAGTCAGTGACCAAAGTACGTAGTTTTCTCGGTTTATCTGGTTATTATCGGAGGTTCGTGGAAGGATTTTCTCGAATCGCTACTCCATTAACTCAGCTGACTCGAAAAGATACAAAATTCGGTTGGAGCGAGGAATTTAAGAAGAGTTTTCAAGAACTCAAGAGGAGGCTCATTTCAACACCTATTTTGACAATACCACCTGGTTCGGAGGGATTTGTCATATACAGCGATACTTTAGGCAAGGGTTTAAGATGTGTTCTCATGAAACATGGGAAAGTCATAGCCTATGCCTTACGACAACTAAAAGAATATGAGAGGAATTATCCTACCCATGATCTAGAGTTGGCAGCTGTCATTTTTGGAGAGAAGGTGGAGATCTATATGGATCATAAAAACCTCAAATATTTCTTTGCGCAAAAGGAACTCAACATGTGGCAACGACAATGGCTTGAGCTATTGAAAGATTACGATCATACCATTCAATACCATCCTGAAAAAGTGAGCGTAGTAGCTGACGCATTGAGTAGAAGATCATATGCGAGTATGAGTGCGATATTGTCAACACAAAGGCCCATTTTGTATGAGTTACAAAGGATGTAGATAGAGTAAAACACTCCAGGGACCCATGTGATGATGGAAAATATACGAGTAGAACCAACTTTAATCAATAAAGTTAAAGCTGCTCAAGCTATAGACCTGGAGCTGATGCGTATGAGGAAAAAAGTGCAAGAAGGTGTTATTCTGGAAGCAAGAATCAATGAAGAAGAAATACTTCTAGTCAACTCCAGACTTTGTGTTCCTAACGATTCTGACTTGAAGTATAAAATCATGATGGAGGCGCACAACACACCATTTGCAATCCATCCTAGGAGTACCAAAATATATCGTGATCTTCGACATACATTTTAGTGGAACAATATGAAGAGAGAGATAGCGGGGTTTATCTCAAGGTGTCTAACTTGTCAACGAGTCAAGGCGGAGCATCAATTGCCAAAAGGTCCATTGCAACCACTTGAAATTCCAAAATGGAAGTGGGAGCACATTACCATGGATTTCGTTACTGGTTTTCCCAAGGTTTCTCAAGGCATAGATGTGATTTAGGTCATTGTTGATAGATTGACCAAGTCTGCCCATTTCTTACCGATACGAGAAACTTATACACTTGAACGTCTTACTCGTATGTACATAAAAGAGATTGTAAGATTGCATGGTATGCCAGTATCCATAGTTTCTGATTGAGACCCAAGATTTACTTCACGATTTTGGGCTAGTTTGCAAAAAGCTATGGGCATAGATTTACGATTTAGTTCAGCATATCATCCTCAAATGGACGGGAAGTCGGAGAGGACTATTCAAACTCTTGAAGATTTATTAAGACACTGTGTCCTTGACTTCAAAGGAAGTTGGGACTAGTTCTTACCATTGGCGGAGTTTTCCTATAACAACAGTTATCAAGCAAGTATTGGCATGGCTCCATTTGAGGCGTTGTATGGAAGAAAGTGTCATTCTCCAGTATGCTGGGATGAGGTACGTGAAGCAACATTGTTGGGACCAAAGTTGGTACGTATGACTACGGAAAAGATTTAAATGATCCGACAACGTATAAAAACCTCACAAGATCGACAAAAGAGTTATCCTGATCTTCATCGAAAGGACGTGGAATTCAATATTGGAGATCATGTGTTGTTACGTGTTGCTCCATGGAAAGGAGTTACGATATTTGGAAAAAGAGGAAAGCTCAATCCTCGATTCATTGGCCCATTTTTAATCCTAGATCGATTAGGAACTGTGGCCTATAGACTCGCATTGCTTATGTCTCGTGTTCATAACGTTTTTTACATATCTATGTTACGTAAATATGTGAAAGACCCGAACAACATTATTGAATTAGAACCGGACGAGATAGCGAAAGATTTAACGTATGAAGAGGTACCTGTTAAAATCTTGGATAAGAAAGATCATATTCTACGCTCCAAGGTTATACCTCAAGTCAAAGTTTTGTGGAGAAACCACGATGTTGAGGAAATGACCTGGGAGTTAGAATCTGAAATGAAGTCAAGGTATCCTAACCTTTTTGACATACCATGTACGTACCCTAATTTCGAGGATAAAATTTCATAAGAATGGGAGGTTGTAAGACCCCAAATTTTATGAATAAAGATTAATTTTTCTCGAAATATATTTTTAAATATTATGGTGTAGATTTGATATAATGTTATAGTTGTGGGTATTATTTACAAATTTTGTAAAGTAAGCAAGTGGTTATGTAACGACCCTAAAAATCCATACAATTTAAATCTCAACTTCGGTCGTTAACCATGCATTAAATCTCTAATTTTACATCACTATTCGATATTAAAAACACTAAAATTGCGGAATATTTAAAACGTTTATACATTTCCTTCTTTCTTGCCCTGAATCGCAACCTTTACATTACATCTCTTTGATTCAATCTTATATCATGAATTATTACAACAAAATGACTATACAAAGTCTTACATCATAACTAAATATCCATATACATTGGATAGCTCAACTTACAATTCAACAACATGTTATGTTCAAAATATGAAATACATTTCTCATAAAACATAAGTAATCTTCGTGAATATAGATCTCTATAACTCACTTAGCACATATCTTTACCTTAAAATCTTGACCTGCAAAAGTGGTTATTTGCAAGAGTGAGCTCGAAAGCCCAGCAAAGTCTAACAGTTTTCATGCATCACATAGCACATAATAACATGCTCGATATACATCTCATTAAAGTAACATGGCATACATGCTTTTAATTCACATAGCAAATATAAAGATTGAGTTCCTTACTCAATCATCATTACTTAGCCAAAATAATGTAGTCATATATTGACTTTAACATTTCATGATTTCAACATGCATAACATATCATGCAATTTAAAACAGTTCATCAAGTCCACGTAGAAAATAGCAACTGAAAGACTTGCCTTGATCGTTGTTTACCAATAATAGTTTAACAGCTTACAGTTATCTGCACTTCACGTGCCCTACACAATTATATAAGCATGCAAATCAACTATTAGTCACATAACAATATATAGTAATTATAATGTAACTCTACTCCACATCTCATATTCTTTCCTATTAATTAGCACACAATGTTCAATTAGATTGTGTTAACTTTTCGACTTATGACTCACTATATTTCTTCTTAGTTAAACTCAAAGTTCATTCAAGTGCTTAAGTCTTGCTAGGACTACTTATTGGTTTTATATTAAATCCATTCCATATCTTATAATATTCATTTCAATTGAATTGAAACACTTTTTAAGTTCATTAACACTTGGCACGGTGTTTGACGTTCGATAAATCGCCATGCCAATTTAATCTCTTGTGTATGCTTACTATGCTTCTATAACTTATCTAATACATTATTTATTAATGTTAAGCATCATTATATTTACTAATATTTAAGTTTTATAACTTAGAATAACATCTTTTATCATCAGGAGCACTACACATGCATATGTGCATGCCCGACGCCCTCCGATTGCCCTCTAAAACACAATAGTCCTAAAGATGACCATTTTGACTACTGTTACAGACCTCAAATTGAAAATAGTAAAGAACAAAAGTTGTAGGTCTACTCGTCCTCGTTCCGGATCATCTTGAATCACTTCAATCAAAGTTCGTATGAGAACGTTATGGCCATTTTACTACAGGAGGCCAAAAGCGTCAGACTCGGACTTACATTCGGCATGCCGTGGCACGAGAACTAAGTCATCTGATGTGCTTGCAATGACACGAGATTAACCTTTGGCTGCTGCGAATTTTAGCTATTTGGGATCTGAACTTTTAGCCTTTGAAGCGCAATTTTGGCGTTGGGGCTCCATTTTTTGGCGGTGAAATGGCAAAAACTTGCAAAACGCAGCCCACGAAGAATAGAACAACTAAATTTCTGTCTATAACTTAATTTCTAACACTAATTAACATGTATAACTTCATCGTAAACTACACATAAATGTTAACAATCATCCATATAACAATTACCAACAATTAAACAACTACTTTAGAAAACATAATTCTTTGAAAACACTGTTTTAAGAAAAACTCCATTGTTAACATTGTTTAACACTGTAATATCAATAATACCCCAAACTTGATTACTTTAAAGTACAATTCTCTGAAATTCATACCCAATTAACATACATGACGTTCAATTTCATAAATAGCATACAATCACCTACTAATTTTTGTTATCATGCAAAACATATGTTCATACATATATATTCAATGTAAAAACAATTTCCTTCTTGTAAACGTAATTTATCATGCAATTCTTCATCTAACACTAGTTATAATCCTCATAATCACATACCATCACTATAATTCAATTGTATAACAGCAATTACAGAAATTATACCACCAACGCAGTGAATTTCAAGAACACCGAGACTAAGGAATTATAGTATAACACATATATGTTAAGATTATAAAACATACCTTTTGTTGCTTTGAAACTATTTGTTAATCACTGATAATAGCTAGAAGAAGTCAGAACTTGCTTTGAAAATCATAGCCTTTTCTCTCTCAAATTTCTTTTCTTTTCTTTCTTAGGTTCAGTCTTAGACTAGGCTAGCGTAAACCAATAACTGATAAAAGTATACGTCAAAATAAAAACTAATATGAAAATAATAAGCCTACTTATTATATCAGTTACAGAAGATAACGTATAGATTAAATATATTTTATTTATTTATTTTATTTTGTAAATAATTTAAATTTCAAAATTCCAAAAGCCATAGGGCTTTGTTTGGCAAACCAATTAAAATTAAGGAATTTATATCCTTAAGCATTGTTTGGGTAAAACCAAATCAAAACTACTTTAATTTATTTTAATAACTAATTATAATATAGTTATTTATCACACTTCTTTTAATTAAGTTTTCATACTTAATTAATTAATTCTAATAATAGTTCATTGCATAATATAATAATTTATTTGATCATTATAAACTCTCTAACTTAATTATTAAATTAAATTAGATTACTATTTCAAAATAATTACTTTCCTTAACTCATTAATTATTTATTAAACAAATAAATAATCAAATCACATCAAATCAATTAAACAAATACTTATTCAACGATAAACACATCCATTAAATATTTATATAATTGATAAATTTTAAATTTTTAATTAAAAATACGGATTGTTATAGGTTATATAATATTCGAGTGGATGAGGGAATATTAGTTTTAACGGGGGAATCTTCGTGCGGCGACACAATCATTAATGGACCCCACAACTAAGTATTATCGTAGTTAGAAAATGATAGAATTATCTTTTATATAAATAACGGCAAAAGTTTTCTTGTTAAACTATTGAACTACCCGGTGGTAAAAAATGCGATGTCGATGTGGCGTGGTTGCATAGTAGCACGGTATTGATTATTGATTAAATGCGAGAAGTCACTCAGTTATACTCAATTATTACTACAGAATTGCTGCATAATATCTTTCATATTATTGATTCAATTATTGTCACAGTATCATCTGCATAATATTTTATATTATTAAATCAATAATTGAGACGACAAAGTTATTCATATTATTATTTGCAATATTTACTGTGAGACGCCGAATTTTATGAAATGAAAGTATTTTATTTTCTTATAATTATTATGTTATTTAGTAAATGGTTAAATTGATAAAAGGATTAAAGTTAAGGGTGATATTTATAAATTTTGCAAAGTAAGCAAGTGGTTATAAAATATTCGTTTGGTCGGAGAATATTCTTTTTGTCGGGGAATATCTGTACGACGGTATAATCATTGATGGACCCCACAACGAATTATTGTCGGATTGAGAAAACGACAAAAATATTTTATGAAAATAACGGCGGAAGTTTTACCGTTAACTGTTGAACTACCCTAGTAGTAAAATACGATACTGGCGTGGTTGCATAGTAGCACACGGTATTGATTATTGATGCTTACATGAGAAGTCACTCAGTTATACTCAATTATTGCTAGTGTAATTGATGCATCATATCTCTCATATTATTGATTAAATTATTGTCACAGTATCATCTGTATAATATGTTATATTACTAAATCAATAATTGAGACGGCAAAGTTATTCATATTTATATTTGCAATATTGACAATGTCTAGAAGTTCTGTCAATGAGGGGTTTGGTCACCTAATTGCGCGTCAATAAGGAGAAATCCTTATCGGCCCTCTTTCCTGGGAACGACCTGGTTGTTAATGTAATATCCGAGATTTATATGTAATCTAACAATTTCAATAAACAAACTTATGTGAAATTCTTATGTGACAATTATTCATAAATGAATTATTTAATTTCATTATATGTTATGTGATAAGATGTATTGGAATGGTTTATACAGTTGAGTCAACTATTCAATTTGGATAAGTATGAAATTATTCTAATTAATTTAGTGGGATGACTTTAAAACATGACTTTGAGTTGAGCGAATTTAGTGGCGCAGACGGTATGTTGAGTCCTAACGTCGAAATTAGTCGAGGATAGAGTGTAACCACGAAAATGCGTCACGGTTGACTTTTTGGTCAAAGTCAATCGGTTGACTTTTTCAGGGAAAAAGTCAACTACGAATTTTGAAGTTGAGTTTGTCAAAACGGATAGTTCCATGACGTCCAGGACGTCGACTTTAGTAGGAATCGATATAAGTATCGAACACGTTTTGCTACGAGGGGCAAAATGGTCAAAATGATTATTAATTGATTAAATAATTAAAATAATGTTTTATTTACATAAAGTTCGATTCTTTGGGAGTCCTTGTGACAATCTATATGGGACAAGGGAGGGAGTATACGTACTATAAGGATTATTGAGGGAGAGGGGGTTACTCTTGTGTTATTAAACAAAAACCTTTCATTTTCTTAACTCCTACCCATAATTAGCCTAATGAATTGTGAGTGTAATGATATCTGATCATGGGGGAGTTGTAATGGGCTGGAGATTTCAGTTTCATTACACTATATATGAGGTATATACATTCCATCTAAGCCTCTTCTTCCTTTCACAACAACTTTCTAACTAGAGAGCAAAAATAAAGAAAAGAAAAGAAAATATTGAGGGTTTTAGAGTGGTTCAAGGTGGGCTATGAATTCTGGAGAATCTTGCAAGCAAGGAAGGTGGTTATCAAGCTCCAATCAAGAAGAATTCACAACCAAGGTAAGCTATGAGAACCACTTGTATGTTCTTGAGGAAAAATAGTGAAAAATGCATGTATAGCTATGATAAATGTTTTATTTTGGCTTGGTGATGCCATGATTTTGTGTATTACTGTATGTGGATGATAAGAATGAAAATTCTGGTATATAACATGTTACTATTACATAAAGAATCATAGAATTCATGTATGCATGCTAACTATTTGATAAAATGCCTCTTAGTTGCTAATTTGATGAAAACATGAAAAGTTAGAGGGTTTGATTATTGTAACATGTGAATATATATTAGTAAATGTGGTCTGGACAGTAGGAATCAAATCCATGCATGCTAGAATCAAAATCATGATTTTCTCAAAAGTTGGGTTAAACTAGTTTGCATGAGTTTTCGAATTTTAAATTAAGCTTGAAATCATGTCTTGATGAATCCGTTTGGTGCATGTAGTAAATTTGTAAAATAGTATCTAGCATGAAGTATAATCAGTCCAAATTTCATTCGGATCGAAGCTATATTGAGTGAGATATAAAAATCGTAAGCAAGCATGTTCACAACAAAAAATTTGCGAAATATGGAATTCGAATTTTTCTAAGTATGAAATCTGTTAAGACACGCTTTTCAAGGAAGCTTTGTTAAGTGGTCTTAACTTGCTATTTTACGGGATGTGATTTTTTGTAAAATACTACGCTATATACGGAGTATATTGTGTCAAAATTTCAAAGGCATATCATGTACTGATTGATAGGAATAAAATTGCAAAGTAAATTTTCGCTTTCATCGAAAAAAATTTTTGAGGCGTGAAGAGCGATTTTTTTCGAATGCCTGCCTTCGGAAAAATTTGAAACTTTATTTTGTCCAGATTTCCATCTTGAACCCTGGACCTTTAAGATCTGACACAACTTTGTGTAATTTAAAGTGTATTTAATTAAGTATTAGTTTATAAACATATTAATATTAAAAAGGAAATTGTTTTCTTTCGTTTTGAAGTTTGAGAACCACTTCAACTATGTGAGGCTATGTGTTATGTGATTGAATAAGCTTGACCTATGTGATGCAACATGATATGTAATTGAATTGTTTTGAATACAAGTTAACTTAATAAATCTTATTAAAATAATAGGAGACCCTTATACTTCAAACTAGATTGTGTTTGAATGGTGATTAACGAGACACGTGTGATTAGGTTATGTAAAGGTTAATTGCTAGCGTTAATTGTAGCGGGCTTATCAGGCAAGTTTCCTAACCCTAATTTCTTTTGGGTATTTATTAAATCCTTACTAAAATTATCGCAGTAAGGGTAAGTATTGAACTTGTGTTAGTTATTTATTCGTGCAAGTTTCTTCGTTGAAAAGTCATACAAACTTCAATTATCTTGCAAGCTTATCGATGATTATTCGGTTATTATTTTAAGCGCCATATGTTTAAATTTCATTTCATTATCGAACTGTTCTAAGTATGTTCCTGGCCTTTGTTTCCGGCTAGTTATTATTGATGGAAAAAGTGATTTAAAACAAATCTTTCAAAGCTATTAAATGTTTACCAAACCAAATTGTTTTGGTGTGGTCTCACATGATTACTAAGATGAACAACCCGAATAAACGGGCAAATAGATGTTGGGCAAATAGTCCCATTTCGCTTATGCAGCTTAAAACTTAATACTTGTGTATAACGTAGGGTACAATAGGCTGATCACCTGGCGTACTTGCAGAGATCGTTTACAGTCTATTGGATTGTTAAATCGTCTGATGATTTTTAATGAAAAAAAATATGTTCAGGGTATTTTACACCCCTTAGTATGATATTGAAAATTCTTAAATTTCCATTCTTGATGTTCCTATTTAACACTTGACAATCATTTCAACTGTTGAGGTTTAGTTATTCAACTGCTTTCACTCCTAATGTATGTTTTCAAATTTACATATATACTTGTTGGGCAATCCGTTACTCATTCTTGCTTAAACCTTTCGATTAAGGGTGAGAAAGTTTGAGGTTCGAGGAGCAAAAACGAGGAAAGTCCAAGATGAAGTGATGCTAATGGTTATGTAATAAGTTAATTATTTCGCATATGTGTAATGTAGCGATAAACGCTAAGACTAAGTTCTAGTATGTTTTAAGGTTGTAAAGACTTGGGATGTTATTTCGACTATTTATGTAATGGGTAATATAATATTATTATTATTGTTAAAGTTTACTTAGATAGATGATGTTGTATGTTGTATCATGAGCATCAAGTCCTGTAATCGATGTTACACGGATTTGGGGGCGTCACAGTTAAATATTGTGAATTATAATATTAATGATGAATAAGTTTGTGTTGATTAAAGATGAATTTTATAGCTCCATTGTGTTGGAATTATTTGTGTTAGTGGAAATCGACATTTGTTTCGATAATAATTGATGTCTGGAGGTTATATTGTTCAATCGGGTATTCGGGGCACTTTTCGTGTTAGAGTACTATTTACGAGTTACTATTCATGAGTTACTATTCACAGGGTACTATTCACCGTAAAATATATTTCGTTTCGGTCCAAATCATTTTTGGGTACAATATTATTCCATGAGGAGATGTGATAATTTTTCAGACCGTTGGTTGAAGTTATAATAGTAAATCAATATGGATCGTTGGTTGAAGATATAATAGTAAATCAATATGGACCGCTGGTGGAAAGTTATAATAGTAAATCAATATGGATCGCTTGTTTAAAGTTTTAATAGTAAATTAGTATGGATCGTTGCTTTAAGTTTTAATAGTAAATCAATATGTACCGTCCGTTTAAAAGTAAATCAATCTGGACCGTTCATGAATTAGTTACTATTCAGTCCATTCTCTTATAAATAGAAGCTCATTCCTTCATTATTTCTTACGAATTCACTTTGAAACTCTAGAGAGAGAACTATAGAGAGAAGAAGAAAAGTGTTACGCTACTTCACTTTTCCAATATCCGATTTCTTCTAAGGTAAGGGATATTATTTGTCGTGCTAAATAAGGGGGTATTATTTCTTTCGTATTCATGAAGAGAACTTTTGTTATTCTATTCTTTATTATTATGTTGGAATAACTTTGTATATGCAAATCTCAGAATACATGGTGAAATTCTTACATTATTCCATTCTTATTATTACATTGGAATAACTTTGTTTATCTGAAATCCGCATACATGGTAAAATTCTTCTAATATTACATTCTTTATTATTACGCCGAATATATCACATACATCGCGTTTATCTTGGGACTGGTTCCATTATTTATTATTACGTCGAAATATCACATGCGTGCGTTCTGGCGGACTGGGTTCCATTATTTATTATTACGTCGTAATATCCTATCTCGTGGGTTTATGCGGACATGTTTCCATTATTTTTTATTACATTCGAATATCACATGCGTATGTTTACGCCGGACTGGTTCTATTAATTATTATTCGTTTTAATATCATATACGTAACGTTTATCTGGGACTGGTTCCATCATTTATTATTACATTGGGAATAACTTATACATGCGATCTATCGCAGGCATAGTGAATCCTTCTGTTATTCCATTCTTTATTTTTTTTTGGAATAACCTGTCTATGTGGATTATCACATGTAAAGTGAATGATCCTTTGTATTCATTCCTTATTAAATTGTGGCAATGATCTGTTTATGTGGATTATGATGAAAGTCATAATAAAAGCATTGGACTGATGAAAATCATGGTTATATGTAATATTAGTAAGTGTTATGATGAGTTATGTTGGTTATTATGTGAAAACATGAAAGTTTCTTAGAAATCACAAAGGGTTGAAAATCAGATTTTGGTGAAAATGGAACATGAAATTCAATTGACCATATCTCCTATTATATTTCGAATTTTTGAGTGTGGTCAAGTTCTAGAGTTAGATCTATGAGTTTTCTAACTTATCCAAGTGGAATCACTGGAAAAGGTGTTATAAATTTTCGTGTGGATTGATTTTAGTAAAGGAGTCAAAAACTGCAAATTACCAAAAGACTATCGCCCAGAAGTTTAAAAGGTCATTTTCGGCTACTTAGCTTGTAAAATAAATTTCAGCCTTTTGGGACATGAACATATATGGTATACAGTACCTCCTGTCCAAAAATGAGCTCATTCTGACTTAAAATGAGCAAGTTATGACTATTTCAATATTTAGGTTTTTTCAATGAAAAACGATATAACCGGAGTTCTATAACTCCGATGACCATGAAATTTAAACTGGAAGCTCATGTTAACATGTGTAAGATCCTACCAAGATTTGGGAATTTCTGGAGTTAAACTTGAGGTAGCTAATTTCTTAAGGAATTAATTAGAAATTAATTTTTGAAAAATAGTAAATGAATTTTAAAATTTAGAGAAAATATATATTTCATATTGGACTATATTACATTAAATTCGAGAAAAGAAATATTTTTTGGGACTGATTTGGTATTTTTTATGAAAATAATCTAGTTATGAGTAAATGAGTTAAATATGTTATGTGAAGTAACAAAATTGGAAAAATAGAATTTTATGGCTTGGGAATCCTATATAGGGTATATGCAGATTTTTTATAAGGGATTTGATCATTGGTGATGAAATCTTATGAGTATGGCATTTTTAAATGATTAAATGAATTATTTGGTAAAGTGTAAACAATTAAAATAAATTGTTTATAAGTTTAAGAAGTGATTAAAATATTGTTATAATATTAATAATATTAGATTATGAGTTTATTAAGTGATTGATAATATTTGGATAAATTAAAGTCTTTAATATTTATCATGGTTTTCGTTTGATTAATGCTTATATTATTGTCATCATCCTCATGCTTATATTGTGATGAAAGTCATCTGTGGCTTACGTGCATGGATGGACTTGGTATGATTATGACCATGAATTATTCGATATAATCATGATCGTAATGTG
Source organism: Panax quinquefolius (assembly GCA_020205615.1). Lineage (NCBI taxonomy): Eukaryota > Viridiplantae > Streptophyta > Magnoliopsida > Apiales > Araliaceae > Panax > Panax quinquefolius. Next base: position 222,987 of record JAINUW010000591.1, on the reverse strand, counting down.
ACGAATGATATGGTAAAAGTTCTCATTGGCCTGTAGTGCATTGATGGACAGTTATTGGTATGATTTTAACCAGTGATTATTCGGTATAATCATGACCATTGATGATTACATGAATATCCTTGGACGTAGTGCAGAGATGATTCGATGATGTGGATTATTTATTAAGTTGAGTCTCAGCGATAAAATATTGATTATACACTTTTAATTCGTAAAAGATAGTAAATATCATGCTCTACTTGACTCTTCTAAAATACGATTTATATGTCTTTGGCACGTAGTGCAAAGATGAATTGTTAATGAATATCTTTGGCCGTAGTGCAAAGATGAATTTATTAGTATGATTATGAACAAGAATTGTGATTTGGTATAACCATGATTTTTGATGTTTCAGGTGAAGATAGGTGATGAAAATTATCTTCGTCCTGGGTGCGAAGAGGAATTTAGAATCACAATTATGATTATGAGTTATTCATATGATTGTGGACAGAAATTGTTGATTGATGTTACAGGGATAAAACATTATTGGTGGACTTTTAACATGGAGAAGGTAATTTACATAAGTTATATATGGTAATTTAGCTACTAAATAAACAGAATTTAGCTTTGTTGTGTTCTTCGTGTTGGGTTCTATAAGCTCGAGACCTCGATTGCCAAAATTGGCGCTTCAACTTCTAGACTTGGCGCTCGGTACCAAAGTCATAGTTGAAGCCGACTTTTCTTGCCATGACCAAAATTTCACCCATAGCTTTGAGCTTAGTCGTCGCGTCCGCCATCAATGCGTCGTGGCCACCACAGCTTAAAATCGTGGTATGCCAGACCGATTAACAAGAATGGCGAAATGAGTTTTCTTTTACACAGAGTCAGTAATGGTTGATGTAATGCAATACTATGATTGTTAAAAATATAATTTTTGTTATTATGGTATTATAGTGCTAAAAATGAGCATATAATTAACACTTAACGAGTTTTATTATTATTGTAATTGATGTAACTTGACTATGTGGTTAAAAATCAAACCATACATGAAATAGATACTTATTTATATATAGAGTAATGTTAAGGACTAATTGTATCCTAATGATATGTGATTAGGATATTGTGAATCAAACTATTTCAGTTTAGCTTACACGCAAGGCAAGTTTTCTAACTCTACACTTTCGTTGAGCTAGTTCTATTGTTACATTGTGCAAGTTTCCTAGACCTTATTCTTATATTGAGCAAGTTTATTGTTTCTAGTTTGAAAACAATTATGCAAGTTTCTTAACTTCTTTATATTTATGTATTGAACGCAAGTATCTTACCCTTAACTTGTTATTTAGCATGCAAGTTTCTAAGTTCTGATGGACTAATGTTGAACAAGTTTTATCGTTCAATTTACTATTGGTTATGCATGCTTAGTAATAAATTTTAAATAACCTTGGCTTAATATTGTTCAAGCAAGGTATGTTATAATTATTCAATGTTTATGCTCTTAGATTATTCCTAAAGCATGACCTTAGTATACAATGTTGATTCAATTATGATTTATTCCATAACATAATGTTATTACCTTTTTATTCAACTACTCCGTAGTTGATGTTCGTTGAATTCCAAATTACCTTAAAACTTATCCAAACCAAACTTACTTTGGTGCGGACTTGTATTCTAAATGCTGAGATAACAACCCTATTATTAGGGGATAACTTACGCATAGCGTTGAAATGTTTGTGCACAGTACATTGTACGAAGGGCTGATCCTCCTAAGTACGAGGAGTCCCTATAGTCTTATGACTGTTAAAGTTTACGTTGAAAGATTACTTGTAACGATCATAAAATTTATAATTTAATTTAAATATTTATTGATTAAATAAATATTTTAAATAATTTATTTATTTGAAAAAATAAATATTTGATGAAATGTGATGTAATAGTTTAGTTGAGTATGTATGTTAACTAAATTAATGAATAATAATTTTATTATTTGAGGATTTAATTTAATGAAAATAATTAAATTAAATGAATTGTTTAATATTTAAGAAAATATGTAAATTAAATAAAGTTATGTTTAAGTCTAATTTATTAATTTAAATTAGATATATAATTATTTATTATTCATAAATATAATTATAATAGAAATTATTATTATAAGTTATTTAAATTAACTAAACTAAAGTTATTTAAATTAACTAAAGTGTGACAAGTGAAAACTATATAATATAAGACTATTAAAAATAAATGGGAATGGGGGGAATTGGTGTGTGGCCAAACAAGGCCTTGTGGCCTTTGGTCTAATTTAACTAACACAGACGTATTGTATTTTTACCTGACGTACATGCGGGTGAAGGAGGCTAGTTATATTAACGCGTCTATTTTTCTAAGGCTAACTAGATAATAGAGAAATATAAATATAACAGAGAAAGAGTGAGAGAGGTTGTGAGGAAGACTATGTAGATTTTGCTAAGGAATTGGAGTATCAAGGTTCTTATCATCCTCTTCCCAACAATCAAAGGATTAAGGTATAATTCAGTCCTAAATTTCCAAGTTTTAGTTTTATTTAAGTTCTCTATAATTGGTTTTGTGGTTTGTGGTTTCAAACGTTGATTATATGATGTGGGTTATATTGTAGAATTTGTTGTCATCATATATGAGTGTTGTTTGACTATCAAATTTGTGAGAAATTGGATTGTAGGAAGAAGTTAGTAATATCAGTGTTTATACATGAAAAATGGCTTTAGAAAGTACAAAGTTTCATCTTTAATATGTATGATAATCTATAAATTAATGTTGGATTATGTTAGTATGTTAAGAAACAAAGGAGACGTAGTTTGAATCGTGTCAAATGATTAAGAAATGAATTCGTGGTGATCGAATTCACTAAAAGTGTTAAAATTGAAGAAATTTGGAAATTTGTTGTTTTGATTCTTCAAATTCGTGTATATGTGATGTTTATGTGGTTAAAATGGTGTATAGCATGCTTAACTATGTTATTACAGAGTTTTGGATGTTTTGGTTTGTGAATTTTTGTGGAATTGGGATTTTTGGCATAAAAGCGAGATCGATTTGAGTTTCAAAAAACTTCTTACAGTGTTAGCGTAAAGCGTAGCCAGCTTGCTCTTAAGCGTAAGCGCCATTGTCGTAAGCGTCTTGGGACTTTCTAAGCTAACCATGGCGCGACCGTGCTAGTGGTCAGTCAGACCCATAATTGAACTGCTAACAGCATAGCTTAGAAATTGTAAACCTAACTTATTTGATGATTGTAGAGGAATCTAAAATGTGTTATAAGGTATAACAACATGATGTAATCACAACGTTGAAACTATAGACTATGAATTAGTAAGTTATGTAATGAACCAAATGTAATGTTTTCAAAAGTTAAAGATAAATGATAAGGTTATGCCTTAAATGGTGGGTTAAATCCCTAAAGTTAATATTAATACAACTAATTGTTATTGTGATTTCAATGATATGTGTAGGGTAATTGGCGAACATTATTATACTTGTGTAGCTTACCTACAAGGCAAGTTCTCTAACTTCATTCTCTTTATAATGAATGCGAGTTCCATAATTCCATTATTTTGTTATTATCAAGCAAGCTTTCTAGTTCTAAATTCTCATTATGCAAATCCTATATTACAGCTAAGCAAGCCTATTGATTCTATCTTTTGTATGATTATACAAACTCTTGTAACCTAATTCGTTACATCGAGCAAGTTTCACTTTCCTTAATATTATTCAAAGCACATATTGTTCTAATACATCGATTCAAAGGAGATTGTTCTAACTCTTTTGAATATAGCACTTTGCATGTATATCATGTTTACTCAATTATATATTGTTGTATTAAACCTTCAAGTAGTAAGCAAAATTTTATTGGTCGAACTAGTCTAATATGGAATAGTGTTCTAAAAATCTAGAACCATTGATAAACTAGTTCCGAGCTAAACTTTCTTTAGTGCAGAAATTCAAAATTCAAACTGAGACGTACAACCCTAACATAGGGGATTTTGTACGTGTTAACGTTTAGATATTTGTGCACAATACATGGTACAAAGGGCTGATCCCCTAAGTACGCTAAGCAGGGTCAGTATAGCCTAAATGACTGTTAAGGTTGGGGTAGTAATACCTAATCACCGGGGACATAGTTCGTGGTTTTAAGACCCTCAGATATTAAAGTTCGAACTTGTTTTCTATTTTTGATTCGTAGAACAAGTTCATTATTGTTCAGCATTCATCATTCATTCTCATGTTGTTATTATTACTACTCTTTAAATCAGTGAGCAATTGTTTGCTCACTCTTACAATTAACACTGCAGCTAAAGTTGAAAGAGTCGATGAACCATCTACTAGCGAAGGAAAGGGCAAGATGTCCAAGTGTTGAAGAATTATTAGAATTTATTTAAATGCATTATGTTATAAGACTTGTTTTCTTTTATGGTGTATTCTACAAACTTATGTAATAAATTAAGGTTAGATTACCTGAGATTATTTATGAGATGATGTAACCCTTTAATGGGGAAGATTATTGTTTAAATTAATTGATGTTTTTATCCTTTATTATGGGTAGTTAGATGTAATTATTTTGATAGTGATCACCAAATCCTATGGGAATGAAGTACCCGGATTTGGGGGGTGTCACAGGTTGGTATCAAAGCTTTAGGTCATGAACCTTAGGTGGGGGAAACCTTAGGAAGTAACCTTTAAGGAGTCAAAAAACATAGTGGTGTTTAACTCTTATCGGGTTTTAAGGAATGGATTAAGGCATCCATTGAAACTAAATAATAAAAGACATTATGTGCTATGTGTTAATAACTTATGTGCTCGCGAGTATCAAATATGTTAAGTAAAACTTAAAATATTTTGTTGGCAGGATGTCTAACGAAGGAGGATCCAGTCCAGCTAGGGAGGTGATACCTCAAATACCTAGAGATGACGAACCCCGGGATATTCACGTAGTGCGAGAACAGTTGATCTAGGAGGATGAGCTTGTGACCGATCCCAAGGAGGATAGTTCTGAGGAGATAGAGGAGGATGATGAGGAAGAGGATCATGTGGAGTTTCCACCAAACTCCATATCGGCTGAGATGTATGATGCTTTATGCAGTATGTAACATAGAGATTCTGAGATAATGTTGAGGAACCCGAAAGAGTTGGTTGAGATGCATCACGCTACAATGGAGCAGAAGGATGCAGAGATTCAGGAACTCAACTCACGCCTTGGAAACACAGAGTGGGACCTAGTTCATATTAAGGGTCAGCATGAAGATCTATTGGCAGCAAACGAGAAGATGAAGACTGACATGGAGAAATTAAAAGATGACTTCAAAGAGGAATAAGCTAAGCGTGTAAGAGCAGAGGACGCTTGGATGAAGGCGACTCATCGTGCAGACCGTGCTGAGGCTAAAGTCCAAGTGAAGAAGGCCAAAATGAATGAAATGAATCATGCCTTTAATTTTGCGATTGGTAGGGCCCAGGATCGAGTCTTTTATTACCCGCCTCAATTTGAAGACTCGTCGTGGTTCGTGATGGATCGTAGGACGACGTATCGTATTATGGAGGAAGAGCAAAAAGAAGCCTCTCGATGTCTTAATATGCATAGATAGGAAGAATAAGAGAGATAATAATACGTGGTTATTTATGTGAATAAATAAAATTTTAAATCCCTTATTTTGAGATGAATAAAGGGGTAGTATGAGTATGTAATCCTAAAACTTGTCTAGTTCAGGAAAATGGATGTTTATAGCAGATATGCTATCTTTTATATGTTTTAAAACGTTATGAATGAATAAAATATCAAAGTTTATTTGAAATGTTATGTGTTATAGCTTTAATCTTAGAATGTTTAAGTTAAACTTCAAATACCCAAGAAGTTGAGTAATGAACTAATAAGTGTATATCTTATCAGAAAATGCCTCTTAAAAGAAGACAACCACGTCAACAACCACCTCATGAGGGGTCTACTTACAATAACAATGAAGCATACGCTAACCCGGATTTGGGGGTTCAGTAATTGGTGACTTTGTTAACGGGTGCACTTGTGAATCAACCGCAAGCTCAAGTTACGACCTTCAAGGAATTCAAAGCGGTTGGACCGCCAGAGTTTCAAGGGTCTATGAATCCAGTGGAAGCCCAAACCTGGATCATGGAAATGGAGAAAGTGTTTGACGTTGCTACAGTTAACGAAGATCGAAGAAATCTGCGTTCATGACGTTCATCTTTGAAGTCGAAGCTAGCTACTTGGTGGCAAGAAAATAAAGTTAAATGGGGACAAGGAGTGATAACGTGGGATAGATTTAAAGAGATGTTTTTGAAATGTACTTTCCAATGAGTTCTCGAAATCAGTTGGAGGTACAATTTTGGAGCTAAAATAAGGAACCATGACGGTGCCAGAATATGCTGCGAAGTTTAACGAGTTGGCAAGGTTTGCCACTTATCAAGTCAATCTGGATGGCGTAAAGCGAGAAGGTTCGAACAAGGATTGAAACCACGGATGTATAGCAAGGTTTCAATGTTCGATTAAATACATTTTTTATGTCTTTGGAAAAGGCAATTATCGCGAAAGGTGGAAGCGATGCCTTGACCAAGTACAATCAAAAACGAAGAAGAGGAAGAATGAGAATGAAAATAAAATTTGGTGGAAGTTACGTTGGAAGTAACAATCGAGAAGAGGAAGTGGAGCGAAATTATTTGCGGAAGGACAGCAAGGAAGTCAATAGAAGAAAAAGTTTGAAGCTTGTGCTACTTATGGAAAGAACCATAATGGGGTATGTTTGAATGGAAAGCGGGTGTGTTTCAACTGTGGTCAAGAGGGACATATTGCACCGAACTATTTTAGCCCAAAGAAAGGAGCATGTTTTACCTGCGGTTCGAAGGATCACATGGCTCAGGATTGCCCTAAAAAGCCAGCGGGGAGTACAAGTGGAGGAAAAGGAAACAACAACGGTGGTGGTGCATTGACTATCACTGGACCTGCGTACAGTCAATGAAACTCTGCGAGAACTTTAAATATGGCCGTGCGAGATGTTGTTCAGTCTAAGGATGTGGTGTCAGGTATCATTCCGATTAATGGTATTATTGCTTACGTACTGTTTGATTCGGGTGCTCCTTGTTCATTTATATCCGATGAATTTTCTCAGAACTTAGATTTGCCTCAAGAAGAATTAGATTATCCTTTGAGCATAGAGATTACGAATAGGGAGGTGATTCTTGTTAGATTCATATATAAGAATTGTAGAGTGGTTATAAAGGGTCAAGAGATGATGGTAGACTTGATACCAATTAGACTTGGTTAGTTTGATGTTATACTGGGAATGGATTGGTTATTCAATCACGGAGTGGTAATTGATTGCCAAAAGAAATGTGTTAACCTTATGACTCCGTCAAATGTTGTGTTCTATGGCAGTAAGTCACCTTGACAAGCAAGTTGTCTGACGGTGATGCAAGCCAATAAGTTGTTAAGATAAGGATTTGTAGGATACATGGCCTACATAATCGATACACAGAAGAAGAGTGCAAAGTTAGACGAGATACCGATCATAAAAGATTTTGCAGACGTATTTCCAGACGATTTTTTGGGTCTTCTGCCAGATCGACAAATCGAGTTCGTGATTGATTTAGTACCAAGAATGGACCCGATATCTAAAGCACCATACAGAATGGCCCCAGTAGAGATGAAATAATTGATGGTGCAATTGCAAGAATTGCTTGATAAGAAGTATATCCAGCCGAGCGTATCGCCATGGGGAGCGTCAGTGTTGTTTATTAAGAAGAAGGATGGATCGATGCGGCTCTGCATTGATTGCAGAGAATTGAATAAGGTCACGATTAAAAATAAGTATACGTTACCGAGAATCGATGACATATTCGATCAACTGAAGGGTGTGAGGTATTTTTCAAAGATAGACTTGAGGAGTGGTTATCATCTGGTTGAAAGGTGAGGCGGAAAGATGTCTATCAAGATGGCATTGAAACTCGGTATGGTCATTACGAGTTTCTGGTTATGTCATTTGGTTTAACTAATGCACCTGCAGCGTTCATGGATTTGATGAACAAGCTGTTTAAACCATTCTTAGATAAATTTGTGGTGGTGTTTATTGATGATATCCTGGTGTATTCTAAGACCAAGGAGGAACATGTTGAACACTTAAGAGTGATGTTGGAGACGTTGAGAAAAGAGAAGTTGTACGGAAAATTTTCAAAATGTGAGTTTTGGTTAGAACGTGTATAGTTTCTCGGACATGTTATTGATAAAGACAGAATTTCGGTAGATCCATCAAAGGTTGAAGATGTAATAAACTAGGATCAGCCGAAGACACCGTCAGAGATTAGGAGTTTCTTAGGGTTGGCAGGTTACTATAGGAATTTTATTCAAGACTTATCCAAGATCGCAACTCCATTGACGAATTTAACCAGGAATGCGGTTAAGTTTGTTTGGACGGAGAAGTGTGAGGAAAGTTTTCATGAATTGAAGAAGAGGTTGAGCACAGCACCTGTGTTGTCATTGTCAGATGATACAGGGAATTTTATGGTGTATAGTGACGCATTGCATAAAGGACTAGGTTGTGTCCTTATGAAGAACGGCAGAGTTATTGCGTATGCATCACGTCAATTAAAAGATTATGAGAAAGGATATCTGACTCATGACTTAGAGTTGGCTACGGTGGTGTTTGCCCTGAAGATTTGGAGATATTATCTTTATGGAGAGAGGTGTGAGATATATACTGACCATAAAAGTCTGAAGTATATCTTTACACAAAAAGACTTGAATATGAGGCAGAGAAGATGGTTGGAGCTGATCAAAGACTATGACTTCGAGATTTTCTATCATCCCGGAAAGTCGAATGTTATTGCTGATGCTTTAAGTAGAAAGGGACATGAGAAGTTAATGATGTTGACGGCTCAGGAGAAGTTAGTGTCGAAAATGGCTAAGATGGATTTGGAAATTAAATATCCGACAAAATCCGACGAGAAGTTGTTCCAGATAGGAAACAGTTCAATGTTGGTAGATAAAGTGAAGAATGCACAACTTTATGATGAAGACTGCGAAAAGATAAAACAAAAAGTATCTGAAGGGGAGGAAAGCAAATTCAAAATTTTTCGGAAGGGTTACTGCGATTTGAAGGGAGAATTTGGGTTCCACCAGTACCAGAAGTTAAAGAGGAAATTCTGAGTGAAGCTCACAACTCAAGATATTCGATTCACCACAGAAGTATGAAAAATGTACGGGATCTTAGACATCATTTTTGGTGGCCGAATATGAAAAAGGATGTGGCTGAGTGTGTGGCGAAATGCTTAACGTGTCAAAAAGTTAAAGCTGAACACCAAAGGCCAAGTGGATTATTGCAACCGTTAGAAATACCAAAATGTAAATGGGAGAATATCACAATGGATTTTGTGGTAGGTCTTCCAACGACTCACCAAGGTTATGACGTCGTTTGGATGATTGTTCATCGATTGACGAAGTCAGCACACATTTTACCAATTAAGATTAGATTTAACCTAGATCGGTTGGCCAAACTTTACGTGAAGGAAATTTTTTCAAGAAACGGTATACATGTGTCCATTATATCAGACAGAGATTTGCGTTTCACATCTAATTTCTGGAAACGATTACAAGAATATTTGGGAACTCAGTTGAGAATGAGCATAGCGTACCATCCTCAAACCGACGGACAGAGTGAGAGAACCATTCAAACACTAGGAGATATGCTCAGAGCATGTATAATGGATTTCAAAGGAAGTTGGGACTATCATTTACCGTTGGTTGAATTTTCCTATAATAATAGTTATCACACGAGTATTGGCATGCCTCCTTATAGCATTATACGGCAGGAAATGCAGAACTCCGTTATGCTGGGATGAGGTAGGTGAACGTCAACTATTGGGTCCAAAATTGATACAACAAACCGTCGAGATCATCAAGGTGATTCGAGCAAGATTGATAGCTGCACAGGATATACAAAAGAAATATGCCGATCAACACCGACAAAATCGGGAATTCGATGTTGGTAGTTATGTTTTCTTGAAAGTATCTCCCTGGAAGTGGAAAATTCGGTCAAGAAGGGGAAATTAAGCCCTAGGTTTATAGGACCTTTTGAAGTGGCATACGAGGTAGCTTTACCTCCAGAGTTGGTGCATATTCATATTATTTTCCATGTATCGGTATTGAGGCCATATAAGCCTGATTATAAGCATATAATAGAATATGAGCCCTTAGAGTTTGAGAAAGACTTAACATATGAAGAAGTCCCTGTTCAAATTATTGACAGAAAAAAGCAAGTACTAAGGAATAAAGTGATACCTTCTGTTAAGGTAATATGGAGGAACTACAATGCTGAAGAAGCTACGTGGGAACTTGAAGATGTTATGATGAGAAATTATCCTCAGTTTTTTGCTTAATCTTGTATGATGATTCTGTGGACAGAATCCTATTAAGGAGAGAACAATGTGACGAATGAATTTATCGAGTTGTGATTCTGGGGACAGAATCCTTTTAAGGAGGAAAGGATGTAACGATCGAGAAATTTGTAATTTAATTTAAATATTTATTGAATAAATAAATATTTTAAATAATTTATTTATTGGAAAAAATAAATATTTGATGAATTGTGATGTAATAGTTTAGTTGAGTATGTATGTTAACTAAATTAATGAATAGTAATTTTATTATTTGAGGATTTAATTTAATGAAAATAATTAAATTAAACGAATTATTTAATATTTAAGAAAATAGGTAAATTAAATAAAGTTATGTTTAAGTCTAATTTATTAATTTAAATTAGATATATAATTATTTATTATTCATAAATATAATAATAATAGAAATTATTATAATAATTATTATAAGTTATTTAAATTAACTAAACTAAAGTTATTTAAATTAACTAAAGTGTGACGAGTGAAAAATATATAATATAAGACTATTAAAATAAATGGGAATGGGGGGAATTGGTGTGTGGCCAAACAAGGCCTTGTGGCCTTTGGTCTAATTTAACTAACACAGACATATTGTATTTTTACACAGACGTATACATGGGGGGCCATATCGAGTTATATTATATTAACGCGTCTATTTTTCTAAGGCTAACTAGATAACAGAGAAATAGAGATAGAACAGAGAAAGAGTGAGAGAGGTTGTGCGGAAGACTCTGTAGATTTTGCTAAGGAATTAGAGTATCAAGGTTCTTATCTTCCTCTTCCCAACAATCAAAGGATTAAGGTATAATTCAGTCCTAAATTTCCAAGTTTAGTTTTATTTAAGTTCTCTATAATTGGTTTTGTGGTTTGTGGTTTCAAACGTTGATTATATGATGTGGGTTATATTGTAGAATCTGTTGTCATCATATATGAGTGTTGTTTGAGTATCAAATTTGTGAGAAATTGGATTATAGGAAGAAGTTAGTAATATCAGTGTTTATACATGAAAAATAACTTTAGAAAGTACAAAGTTTCGTGTTTAGTATGTATGATAATCTATAAATTGATGTTGGATTATGTTAGTATGTTAAGAAACAAAAGAGACGTAGTTTGAATCGTGTCAATTGATTAAGAAACGAATTCGTAGTGATCAAATTCGCTAAAAGTGTCAAAAATTAAGAAATTTGGAAATTTGTGGTTTTGATTCTTCAAATTTGTGTATATGTGATGTTTATGTGGTTAAAATGGTGTATAGCATGCTTAATTATGTTATTAAAGAGTTTTGGATGTTTTGGTTTGTGAATTTCTGTGGAATTGGGATTTTTGGCCTAGAAAGCGATGCGATTTGAGTTTACGCAAAAATTGCTTACGGTGCCAAGCTTGAAGCGTCTTGCTTCTTAAGCGTGGATCTTGCTGCCAAGACGGTAGCTACCTAAATCTAAGCTAACCATGGCGCTGGCCGAGCCAAAGTGGTCGATCGAGACCAAATTGAACTACTAACAGCATAGCTTGGAAATTGTTAACCTAACTTATTTGATGATTGTAAAGGAACCTAAAATGTGTTATAAGGTATAACAACATGTTTTAATCACAAAGTTGAAACTATAGACTATGAATTAGTAAGTTATGTAATGAACAAAATGTGATGTTTTCAAAAGTTAAAGATAAATGATAAGGTTATGCCTTAAATGGTGGGTTAAATCCCTAAAGCTAATATTAATACAACTAATTGTTATTGCGATTTCAATGATATGTGTAGGGTAATTGGAGAATATTATTATACTTGTGTAGCTTACATACAAGGCAAGTTCTCTAACTTCATTCTCTTTATAATGAATACAAGTTCCATAATTCCGTTATTTTGTTATTATCAAGCAAGCTTTTTAGTTCTAAATTCTCATTATGCAAATCCTATATTATAGTTGAGCAAGCTTATTGATTCTATCTTGTGTATGATTGTACAAGCTCTTGTAACTTAATTCGTTACATCGAGCAAGTTTTTCTTTCCTTAATATTATTTGAAGCACATATTGTTCTAATATATCGATTCAAAGGACATTGCTCTAACTCTTTTGAATATAGCACTTTGCATGTATATCATGTTTACTCAATTATATATTGTTGTATTAAACCTTCAAGTAGTAAGTAAACTTTTATTGGTTGAATTAGTCTAATATGGAATAGTGTTCTAAAATTCTAGAACCACTGATAAACTAGTTCCGAGCTAAACTTTCTTTAGTGCGGAAATTCTAAATTCAAACTAAGACGAACAACCCTAACATAGGGGATTTTGTACGTGTTAACGTTTAGATGTTTATGCACAATACATGGTACAAAGGGTTGATCCCCCTAAGTACGCTAAGTAGGGTCTGTATAGTCTAAATGACTGTTAAGGTTGGGGTAGTAATACCTAATCATCGGGGACATAGTTCATGGTTTTAAGACCCTCAAATATTAAAGTTCGAATTTATTTTCTATTTTTGATTCGTAGAACAAATTCATTATTGTTCAGCATCAGTGAGTAATTTTTTGCTCACTCTTGCAATTAACACTACAGCTAAAGTTGAAAGAGTCGATGAACCATCTACTAGCAAAGGAAAGGGCAAGATGTCCAAGTGTTAAAGAATTATTAGAATTTATTTAAATGTATTATGTTATAAGACTTATTTTATTTTATGGTGTATTCCGCAAACTTATGTAATAAATGAAGGTTAGATTACCTGGGATTGTTTATGAGATGATGTAACCCTTTAATGGGGAAGATTAATTTTTAAATTAATTGATGTTTTTATCCTTTATTAAAGGTAGTTAGATGTAATTATTTTGATAGTGAGCACCAAATCCTATTGGAATGAAGTACCCGGATTTGGGGGGTGTCACATTACGTATAACTATGGACATAGTTCGTGGTCTTATAAACCTCATATATATGATTCAGATTTTGAGTATCATTGATAGAACCTATTGTTCAGTTCTATTGAGCCTATTAGTTGGCAATTGTTGTAAAGTTTTATTCATTATTATTTCAAGTGAGCATTGTTGGCTCACTCTTGCTTATATAATTATTACAGCTAAAGTTGAGAAGGTTGATGTACCTAGCACCAGTAAAAGAAAGGGAAAGATGAACAAGTATTGAAGACTTGTAATCATGAACAAGTATTTAATTTTTTGCATATGAATGTTTGTATTTAAATGTTAGATAACCTGGGATATTTTTATTAATGTCATCCTTTAATGGGAAGGTTTATTATCTAATTTTATTATGATTGGGTAGTTAGATATGAATGTTTTTATTAAGTGAACACCAAATCTTGAGGGAATGAAGTACCTGGATTTGGGGGTGTCACAACTCCTTAAGTCTATTTTGAAAAAGTATCTCGCTCCCTTCAATTGATCAAACATATCGTCGATCCTCCATAATGGATATCAATTCTTAATCGTGACCTTATTCAGTTCTCTATAGTCGATGCAAAGCCGCATCATTCCGTCCTTCTTTTTCACAAATAATATCGGCGCTCCCCACGACAATACACTCGGTTGAATGTACTTCTTGTCCAGTAACTCTTGCAGTTGTACCAATAATTCTTTCATCTCTACCGGAGCCATCCGATACGGTGCCTTTGATATTGGAGACGTTCCTGGTGCTAAATCGATCACAAACTCAACCTCTCTGTCTGGCGAAAGTCCTGGAAGATCATCTGGAAATACGTTTGTAAAGTCCCTCAGTACTGGTATCTCCTCTATTTTTGGGTTCTCTTTACGACTATCGACTATGTAAGCTAGATATCTTACATAGCCTTATCTTAACAACTTCCTGGCCTGCATCATCGTTAGACAACTCGCTTGTCTGGGCGACTTGCTGCCATAGAATACAACCTTGACGGAGTTATAAGGTTAATATGCTTCGTCTGACAATCAATTATAGCCCCCTAATTGAATAACCAGTCCATTCCCAAGATAACGTCAAATTCCCCAAGTCTGATAGGGATAAGATCTACATTCATAATATTACCCTTAATATCCACCCTACAGTTATTATGTACGTGCTTAACAGGGATTATTTCTCTATTCGCAATTTATATGTTCATGGGGTATTCTAACTCATCTTTAGGCAATTCTAAGTTCTTAGCAAAGTCATCGGAAATAAATGAACAAGTAGCACCCGAATCAAATAATACATAAGCATTAACTTTATTGATCGGAATGATACCTGACACCACATCACGAGACTGCACAGCATCCTACACTGTCATGTTGAAAGTCCTGGCGGTTGGTCTGTTGGTTGCGGTTGGTCCCGTGATAGTCAGAGCACTTCCACCGCTGTTTCCCCTATTTCCTCCTTATCTTGCCCCTCCAGATCCCTTCTTAGGACAGTCTCTTTCCAGATGCTTTTTTGAGCCACAAGTGAAGTAGGCGCCCTTCTTTGGGTTAGGACAGTTAGGTGCTATGTGGCCTTCCTGACCACAATTGTAGCACACTCGTTTTTCTTTCATGCAAACTCCCAAATGAGCTTTCCCGCAGGTCGGGTATGCTTCAATCCTCTTCTTCTGACCTCCTTGCTGATTTCCAGATGATGAGTTATCTGACCACCTTCTCTTCTGATTGTTAATTCCTCTCGTGTTACTTCCACTAGCCTTATTAATTCCTTCATTTTCACTCTTCTTCTTCTTTTGATCCTGATTATACTTAGTCACCGCATCGCTCCCACCTTCAGGGAGTATGGCCTTCTCCAATACTCCAGCAAACATCGACACTTTACTATACAACCAGGGCTTCAGTCCTTGTTCAAACCTTCTTGCTTTTCTCTCATCCGTGTGCACTTGATATGTGGCGAACCTAGCTAACTCATTGAATCTTGCTGCATAGTCTGGCACAAACATATTTCCTTGCTTCAATTCCAAAATTTATACCTCCATTTGGTTCTACGAGCTTTTCAAAAAATACATCTCGAATAACATCTTCTTAAACCTCTCCCATGTGATCACACCTTCTCTTCCACGGACCTTATTTGCTTGCCACCAATAACTAGCTTCGAATTTCAACATGAACATTGCGTAGGCAGTTTTTTGGTCCTCTCTAACTTTGGCAACATCAAAAACTTTCTCCATCTCCATAACCAAGTTTGAGCTTCAATTGGGTTCATGGAGCCTTTAAACTCTGGCGGTCCCACTGCTTTGAAGTCCTTGAACGTCGTATTGGGTGGAGCTTGAGGTTGATTATTAATCGCTCTAGCTAATAAGTTCACCAATTGCTGAACGGGGTTAGCATTGGCATTGTTGTTGTTGTTCGTCGATTCTTCCTGAGCTGGTTGATGGTTTGGTCTTCTTCTCGGTGGCCTATTTCTGTTAAAATATATGCTTATTAGATCTTTATCCAATTCTCTAAATATTTAAGACTTAACTCAAATAATTTAACATAATCACTTAACACATTTTCTCAAATAACTTGATATATTTATTTAATCAAAAATTTTAACAAAAGTATCACTGCTATTTACATCAACTATCCCGAGATAAAGAATCTACAGGATTTAAAACATCAAAATATTCCTCTGTTTAGAAACACATCAAAATTTACATTTTTAACTACCAGATAGGTTTTCACATAATTAAATTATTCGTGTCACTGCCTGCTAAGGCGTTGAATAGCCTTGCTACGCTCTTCTTCCATAATACGGAACATCGTTATGCGATCTAGCATGTACAATGGTAGTCCTTCGAACTGAATTGGGTATCTCATAACTCGATCCTAGGCCTCATCCATTGCATTTTGAAGCGCAGAGTACGTCTCCTCAAGCTTAGCCTTCTTTGACCGACAACTCTCTTCTGCAAGATCAGCACGACGTGATTCTCTTACCCAGGCCTCCTCTGCTAGGGTCATCCTTGCTGAGTTCTCTTTCAGTTCATTCTTCAACTTCTCTATTTCCTCGGACTTCTCCTCGATTTGACCCTTCTCATGAACCAAATCCCACTCTACGTTTCCTAGACGTGTGTGAAGAGTCACTAATTCCCTATCCCTCTGCTCGATGCTAAGTTATTGAATAACCGTCCGCTCATTCAGCTCCTGAATAGTGTCTCGTAACTCTATGTTACGGTCATATAGCTCATCATATATCTCAGTACTGTGATAGAGTTCAGTAGGAACTCATCTTCTTCCTCTTCTTCCTCAGGATCCTCCTCTGGATCAGTTTCAGGCTCACGCTCCTGACCAATAATGGTGATCAACGCAGATGGATCTCTCTTTGTACCAACTACTCTTTGACGACATGAATGTCTCGGGGCTCCTCCTCTGTAGGAACTCGGGGTTCCTCCTCCCCAGCTCGACTAGATCCTCTAACATCCGACATCCTGACAACACAGTTTTAAGTTTTAGTTACTAATCGATACTCGCGAGCACATAAGTTTATCACATAAACACATAAAGTCTTTTATTATATTCAATTAATTAAGGAATTCATTTCTTAGAACACGATAAGAGTTTATCACCACTATATTCTCGATCTCCTATAAGGCTATTGCCTAAGTTTGTTTCCCCCACCTAAGGTTCATAACATACGGCTTTGATACTAACCTGTGGCACCCCTAAATCCGGGTACTTCAATTCCCACGTGATTTGGTGTTCACTATACCAACATCATATGTCTATCTACCCATAATAAATGAAACCATAAAATAGATAGAAATAAATCCTCTCCTTAAGGAGTTACAACATCCGAAATTAAATACATCAATCCCAGGTCATACTAACATTTAATCTCAAATGCGAAAACATAAACAAATGTTAAGTCTTACACAATTTAAACATAAGTCTTGAAACATAACATAACAAATAAACAATAAGTCTTCATCACTTGTTAATCTTGCCCTTGTCTTTGCTAGTAGAAGGCTCGTCGGACCATTTGTTCTTAACTGCAATGTTATTATTACACAAGAGTGAGCACGATTGCCCACAAGTATAATAATGTAACAACGATATAATAACATGCGAGTGAATCAAAGACTTTTGAAATAAGAAACTTGACTTTTGAATCAAGAATGAATAACAAGAATCAAAAAAACTTCTGAGGGTCATAAGACCTTGAACTATATCCAAGGTTATCAAGTGTTATACCTGAAACTTTTAACAGTCATAAGACTATGGACTCTTCTACTCATACTTAGGGGGATCAGCCCTTAATACCATACTGTGCACAATATCTTAACGCTAATGCATAAGTAATCCCGTATAACAGGGTTGTTCGTCTCAGTTTGACATTAGAGTCCGCACCAAAGGAAGTTTGGTTTGGATAAGTTCAACAAGGGTTCTGAAATTTAAAACGTTCATCAACTATGGACTAGTCGAATCAATAAGGGTTCACTAGTCTTACATGGTTCAACAATAAATGAAATTCAATTGAATAAAAATTCTAAAAAGGTATACAATCGAAATAAGTATTGTATGACTGAACTCATGCTTTAAAAGAATTATAGCATCTAATATGAAGTCTTGAACTTGAACAATTAAGAACAAGAGCTTTCTCTATATAAAATACAATTCTAAGACTTGATCAATGAGTAATTTAGAATTTAAGGAACTGGCTTAACAACAATAATTTAGAAATATAATATTTGTTCAATATAAAAGTAAGGTTTAGAAACTTGCCTCTTGCACAAGCTACGATTAATTCACGTTCTTTATTAAATCCTACATATCAATACATTCACAATACCCATTAATCAATAGTTCGATATACCTATCGAATCCCAACATTGGTCTTTGAATATGTTATTGGACTTTTAAGTTTTATTAATTAATCACATAACGTAAGTTAATTAACATATTATTATATGCTTGATATGTCTTCATGTTCATTACATTAGGTTTTAAAAACACATTTTCAAAACATGAACACTTAGAAAAATTTCTGAAGTTCTGCGCGGGTAAGCGGCGGGCGCTTACATTTGTTCTCTCGAAGTCACATGCAAGACATCGCAGCACCTGTGATGGCGGCGCTCCATTTGTTCTTTAAAGCGGCACTTGGGCATTGCATGCGCAATGAAAGCGCTCCATTCGTTTCTTTGGAGGCGGTAGCGCCACGGACGCAGAACCAGTTCTTCGATTCACGAAGAACACACAAAACAACCCAATAAATCCCAAATTAAGCTAACACGATGAATTTTAATGCTACCCATGAATTATAGACTCAAAAAACATCACATAAAGTCTTTAGCATGATTCTAACACTTTAATTCACGTAATTACACAATTTACAACATTTAATCTCACTATTTTTCATATTTTATACAGTTTTGAAGAAAAACATGAATTTTAACATTACAGATTCGTTAATTCATCGAATCCATCCATTTAAATTATGTTTTGTTCGTTTCAACTTACATAAGCATATACGAGTGTAAATTTTTGATACAACTTATGATTAAAGCATTTAATTTGTAGATAAGGGTCATATGGCCATATATACAATTTTTAGACTCTGTAACTTAAAAATATCTAATTACTACATATTTATATGGATTTAATGTTATGAAAGCATAAGTATATGGTAACAAACATATTATGATAATATATTATCACCTATATACACATAATCGCTACTCTTTTCAATTACAGAGACTTACAGTAACTTTTCATAGAAAGTATAAACAACATAATTTGAAGTTGGGTTGAAGAGATTACCCAGCAGTGTAGATTAATAAGAGATGAAATCCTTCTCAGATACTTCTTCAATCACACAACTCACAATTTTTTTTCTCAATGTTTCTCTCTAAACTCTCTCTGAAATTCTCCAAGTTAAGACTAACAATGAAATACGTAAAAGAAAAACTGATGAAGGCGCACATATAACCGGTGACGTTGAGGTCAATTAATCCATATGTGGTTAACTGCTCTCATCTCCTCTTAAGGTCATGTTTGGTTAGCCAATAAGAGGTTGTTTCCCATTTAATTTAATTAACCTCTTATAATATAGTTTAATAATGTTACACCCAAATAAACAATAAATCAAATATCTTATTTAATGTAAATATGATCATTTCTCATTAATTCATATAGTCACATAATTAATTTTCTCCTTTATTACTTTTGTCAAATTATTAAATTTCTAATTAATTATTAAATTAATTAAAATAACATTTATGCTTATTAAATAATTTATTTAATTCATTAAGCTCACTTAAATACATACTTTGAATAATAAAATTTTCCACATTTATTTAATCAATATAACACATATAATTGAATTAATCTACCACCAATTCATCAATTAATTATTTAATCCAATAATTAAATCATCGAAAAAATATTTATTTAATTCAATAAATATTCAAATTAAATTACAAAATCTTGTTCGTCACATATCACCGAGTATTTCAACAGTTAACGGTAAAAGTTTTGCCGTTATTTTTATAAAAAGGTTATTTCTGTCACTTTCAAAATCCGACAGTATTTTCGTTGTGGGGTCCACCAATGATTGTGTCGTCGTACGAATATTCCTTGATAAAATGAATATTCATCGACCAAACGAATATTTGATGACAATTTTCTTACTTTGCAAAATTTGTAAATATTACCTACAACAATAACATTATATCAAATCCACATAATATTATTCAAAATAACATTTAGAAAAAATTAAATCTTTATTCATAAAAGTTGGGATCTTACAGAATAAATGAGAGTACTTATATTAAATTAATTCTCAAACTCCTTTAGATATTATAATAATAATAATAATTTTAATAATATTAATAAGACTCCTCTTATTAATTAATATTTAATATTTCTAAAATATTAAATAATAAATATTAAGCTATTTAATTTATTCTATCACCATAGATTAAATTAAATACACTTAACATCTTAAATAATTATTCTTTCTTTTATGGTGTGACCTTTAGGTTCTCCATATTAAACCGATTATGAATAAATCAATTAGAATAATTCTAATCTTATTTAAATAAATAAATTAAACTATTAATTCATTTAAATAAATAATATTTATTCTACAATAGGGATAATTCTATGTAGCGATTAACGACTTTTCAGATAATATAGATTTCAACATTAATCATAAAAGAACCTTTGAATAAATAGTTACCGTACAATTCAATCCTTTCACCATACAATGTCCCAATTAAATATAAGACATGGAATTACTGTCAAGTCTTATTTTATTTAATTATATGTATTTTGATTCTTAAATGCACAACTCCAAATAATGCAAATTAAAAACTCCTTTCTATTTTCATTCTACCTTGGCCAATGACTATTGGGTTGTCATTTATCGAATCACATAGGACATTTCTCTTCTTTTACTAGAAGTGATAGATTCTTTGTTGATCATACATTATCTCCATGTACAACTTATTATACCCAAGCATACCCTTTGATATACCCTAAGGGTCTTAAGAAATAAGTCAAAGTATAACTCATCATACACAAGATACTATGATGATCTCAAGTCCAAGGATCACTTGTACTACTATCACTATAGGAATTCCTATTGATAGGTAAGTAAAATTCCATTAGGTATTCCTTAGCAAGCCACGTTCAGTGTAATTATTCTCTAATAAGCACCTACATACTTGCTTTAGTGTCTCCACACAAATGATCATGAGATCAATCATCCTCATCCAATGAGCAAGCAACGTATGTACTAATCTATCCGGATTCACTAATCCCCTTTTTAGTAATCCATCGATTGGGAACTATTTTAGTTTTAAGCTTTCTAAGAATTTAGATCTCATTAGAATGATCCATCGTCATTATTCTAAAAGCATTGCTTAAAACTATGGGTTTATCACATATTATAAAGCAGCATCATGTAGATAATTAAAAGCCTTTAATAAATTAATACTTTTTACTAATAAATGAATAAGATTGTTACAAATATATGCTTTATCATCAAACATGATTGGCTTGTGTGCATACTACTTTCAAATAGGTCACTCAATAGTTCTTGCCATATGTACAGGGTCGTTACTGAACCCATACAGAGGGGTCTCCTATCCCACCTCCATCTTCTGTCCTTCAAGATCCAACCTCTGTTATGCATGACTATACAAGATGTCTACCGAAGAACCATTGTCAATCATTATTCTCAGATACACCGGTCCGACCTAAGCCGTAATGACCAATGTTCCCATATGTGGCTTTACCGACTTAGATGGATAACTTCATCAGTAAAAGAGATAATTGTGCTGGATAAGCCTGATCCTTCCTGGCAGGCAATTCGGATACTTTCAGAATTGAATCCAATAGGCCTCAATGTTTCTTGTATGTCATATATCCGACAATCCTCCTGTGATGACGTCCACTACATTCCGAGGGGCGGGTTCTGTTTAGGCTGCCAATCCTTTGGTTATTCCTGATTTGCAACTTCCTGCTTCTTTCCCGATCCTTCTCGACCAACGACATAATGGACCAACTCCCCATTCTGAACATTCTTCTCAACTAAATTTTTCAGATGCCGACAATCTTCAGTAGAGTGCCCCGTGCTCTGATGGTAGTTGCACTACTGATTCTGATTTCCCCTCCACGAGTAAATGTTAGCTGGGAACGATTCAAAATATGGTTTATTTTTTATCTCCTCCAGTGTCTTCGCCCGATCCGTGTTGAGAGGGGTGTATATCTTATTGACGCACCAATTCGGGAAGGGTGGTCGGCCACCTCCCAAACCCCTATTATTGAAGCTTCTCTTTGGCTGTATATCTAACCTGGGATTGTTACTCCTATCCTGATCTTTGGGCCTATCTGTCGTATGTATTTATGGTTTCAAACTCCCCATGGCCTCTTCGATGGCGATAAAATTCTCGGCCCTGTTGTATTTTTCTAAAAAATATTTTTGAGGGTTGAACATTGTAAGACCCCGAATTTTACGAAATGAAAGTATTCAATTTTCTGATAATTGTTATTCTATTCAGTAAATGGTTAAATTGATAAAAGGTTAAAGTTAAGGGTGATATTTGAAAATTTTGCAAAGTAAGCAAGTTGATATAAAATATTTGTTTGGTCGGGGAATATTCTTTTTGTCAGGGGATATCCGTACGACAACACCATCATTGGTGGATCCCACAACGGAAGTATTATCGTAGTTAGAAAACGACAGAAATATCTTTTTATAAAAATAACTGCGTAAGTTTTACCGTTAAACTGTTGAAATACCCGATGGTAAAAGTACAGTAATACGCGTGGTTGCATAGTAGCACACGGTATTGATTATTGATGCTTACGTGAGAAGTCACTCAGTTATACTCAATTATTACTGTAGTAATTATTGCATAATATCTCTCATATTATTGATTCAATTATTGTCACAGTATCATCTTAATATTATTTATTATTATTAAATCAATAATTGAGACGACAAAGTTATTCATATTATTATTTACAATATTGACGATGTCTAAAAATTTCTACCGAGGAGAGGTTTGGTCACCAAATTGCGCGCCAATAGGGAGAAATCCTTATCGGAAAGCCCCCTCTTTTCTGGGAATGATCTGGTTGTTAAATATTGTGAGTTATAATATTAATGATGAATAAGTTCGTGTTGATTAAAGATGAAATTGATATTTCTATTGTGTTGTTATTATTAGTGTTAGTGGAAATCGACATTTATTTCGATAAGGTTATATTGACCAATCAGGTAATTAATCGGATAAATGAGCAATTAATTGATATTAATTCACATGCTTATAACTATTTGTTCACATGTATGTACTATTGATTCACATGCATGTACTATTAGGGGAGGTGGTGCAAGATTGATAATACTTACATGACTAAATTAAAAATAGAGGTATAGATGAATGTACTATACTGTAACTATTTTTTTCACATGCATAGAACTATTGATTCACATGACTGAATTATTGATTCACATGATGTACTATTAAGGGAAGTGGTGCAAGTTTGATAATACTTGTAGGACTAAATTAAAAATAGAGGAAAAAATGAAGGTATTATACTGTAATATTTCGAGCCCCAAAACGTGCAATTATCGAAACTATATTTTTCTATAAATAGAAGCTCATTCTTTTTTCATTCTCACAAATTCACTAAGACTCACAAGAGAAATTATAGAGAGAGAAGCTATAGAAAGAAAGAAGAAGAGAAGTCTGTTACTTCACTATTCTAGTATCCAGTCTTCTTCTGAGGTAAGGGGTATTATTTATTTCATAATCAGAAGAGATATTATTTTTCGTATTCGTATGGATATTATCTTCATTTAATATTCGTATGAAATAATATTTTCTTCCATACTTTGTAGTATGTAAGTAATATTATTTCATTTCGTATTCCTACTTCTACACTCATTTTGTTGAAGTATTGCTTCTATACTCTGTGAAATTAGTATAATATCCTTGATATATGCACTTCATCCAGTATCTTTTCATGGAAATATTATTCTGAGCTTTCTTGATAATTATTGATCTTTTCAAGCCAGAATACTATTCATGAGTTACTATTCATGAGTTACTATTTACAGTTTACTATTCACCCAGTTACTATTTACTCAAATATTATTCACTCGAGTACTATTCATTCGGTGTATTATTTACGAGGTACTATTCACTCGGGTACTATTCACTCAAAATATTATTTATGGGGTACTATTCACTTGGGGGTACTATTTGTGACATCCCCAAAATAGGTCCAATCCATCCAACCTATTCTGAGTCGCCAAATACATGATACAGAAAATAACTTCAACTTTATTACAACAATTGTCATGCAAATACAACAACACATATGCTGTGAGTTTTGATACAAATATATACCAACTGTGACTCTCATCCCAACCTTGGATAGCACGTCACAATTGCACCTTACATAAAGGTATAGTCAAAAACTATTTTAGAAATTAAAACATTTGGGAAGTGCTCAAGGAAACCTTCGTATATGGGAGGCCATGCGTCAAGGTTATGATAGATATCATATGTCCACAGAATTATCCTTGGTTGACCCAATAGACCCCAAAGAAAAACGAGAATATTACTATCATATTCTTTCCAATGGTGAGTCTTCTCTTGACATATAACTATATCCACTGTCTCCAATTGAAAATTATATTTCAAATAAACTCCAAGATCATATAGGTAGTGCTCGTAGATATACTCAGTAAGTGGATGTGCACAATCCTATCTTATGATAACACGAGGTTGTATGTCATTAGACATCTTGTATGATAGTGGCAAACCACCCTTCCAACGTTGGGTTTGCCTCACCCTATTTGATTCACCAAATATAACTACTAAATGATGTATAAAATACAACACACTTTTCTATACTATTTAGGGAGAACTCCACAGCTAGAGACAATCGTTCTATTCCCTTGTTACCCCCGCTCGACCCAGCTACACTCTTATTACCTGAAAGGAATTGTGAAGCAAAAGGGTGAGCTCAACTAGCCCAGTAAAGAATATCATGACTGAAGATAAATAAATTACCAATAGCCTTTAACAGTAATAAATCAGAGATTTAGAACATATGGTAGATGATAAAAATTTTCAACCATAGTTGCAGCGGAACGAGCAATCCGTTAGAAGAGTCAAATAAACCATAAAGTCTATTATCTTCTCTATGTTAAAAATCCACCAACAATGTTTTATCCCTATAACATCAATCAACAGTTCCTTTCCACAATCATGTGAATAACTCATAATCATAATTGTAGTTCTAAATTCCTCTTCTCATCCAAGACGAAGATAATTGTCATCACATGTCTTTACCTGAAACATCAAAGATCATGGTTATACCAAATCACAGTTCCTGTTCATAATCATACTAATAAATTCATCTTTGCGCTACAGGCCAAAGATATTCAACAACATGTCATCTTTTCACTACAGGTCATCTTTGCACTACATGCCAAAGATATTCAACAACATGTCATCTTTGCACTACAGGCCAAAGATATTAATATCCCAAAGAAATATATAATCATTTCAGAATTTATATAACCAATAATTATAACCATTTTGATCAATTCACCTTTGCACTTAAGCTAAAGATATTCAATTATAAATTCAATGGTCATGATCATACCAGTCAACAATTCAACTTTGCACTACTGGCCAAAGAGAACTCATAGTTACGATAATACCAATAATCTACCCATCTTTACACTTAAGTCAAAGAGAAATTTCTTCAGCAGGATTATAAAAATGTTATATATGATAATAAAAACAATATGATCAAAACATGGATTTAATTTCAAGAGTAAGATTCATAAATCAACGATAATTTGGTTAGAAAAAGAAACCAATTTTGTCGTTAATAGTATCCATGAATAGTAACTCGTGAATAGTAACTCGCAAATAGTAACTCGCGAATAGTAATTCATGAATAGTAATTCCGACATGAAAAAGGTAGAAATTCCACTATAAAATCCATACCAATATTTCGGTATAATGATATTGAAAGAATAACATTTCTTAAACTTATAAATAATTTATTTTAATTGTTTACACTTTATTAATTAATGCATTTAATCATCTTAAAATGCCAAACTCATAAGATTTCATCACCAAATAACCAAAACCCTCATCAAAAATCTGCATATTCCTCATATAGGATTCTCAAGCCATAAAATCCTATTTTCCAATTTTCTTACTTCACATAACATATTTAATTCATTTACTCATAACTAGTCCATTTTCATGAATAAATACCAAATCAGTACAAACAAATTTTCTTTTCTGGGATTTAGCATAATATAGTTCCATATTGAACATATATTTTTCTCAAAAATTTTAAAATTCATTTACTATTTTTCATATGGCCAAAACAGCCGAATATTTAGACATTTATCATAAATTGTACTTTAGTCCAAAAATTCCAAAATTTACAGAGTATACTTCTATCATATACATGTACTCCCAATAAAAATTTCACCAATTTTGGAGTTAACCACAAGGAGTTATAAGGGTTTACTTTTAAAATAATCTTTTCCCATAAAATTCATAACTCCTATACATCCAAAAATCGCCATTTGGACAAAATCTAGAAAACTCATCAAATTATCATTTCAAATTTTTCCAAAATTTTTGAAGATCGAAAAAATTTCAAAACTGAAAAACATAATAACCCTTAAAATCCCTTACCTCAAAATAACAGTACTTCTGATCGGAATATCGGTATAAGGCTGAAGGAAACTTGCACTAATAAATAGAAACTCAGAAATTATCTAAATACTCACAAAATACGCTCAATAATATAAAGAGAGAAAGAGAGAAAGCTTATGTTTCTGGTGTGATTTTCAATTCTAACTTAGTCTTCTATTTATAGGAAAATGTTAGCACGCCGAAGCAGACTTGGCTTGCTATGTGACGCCCCCAAAATAGGTATACATCACCCATTCTGAGTCGCCAAATACATGGTACAGAAACAACTACAACTTCATTAATACAATTATCGTGCAAAATACGACAACACATAAACTGTGAGTTTAAATACAAATATTGTCTTCTAGACAATATCCACACTCAAATAAGTCCTCATTACAATTATTGATACACTATTTTACAAAATAGTGAGGACTACTAAAACAACTGTCTTGAACCATTACTCCACACCCCAACTAGTTCCCGCTATATTCTCGTCTCCTGATAAAAAAAATGGAACAAAAAGGAAAAGGGTGAGCTCAACTAGCCCAGTAAAGAATATTATGACTAAGATAATGTACAGCAAATTATCCTTAGTCTTCAACAAGGAAAAATCTGATAGAATACAATAGACAACAAGTTTAGAACAACAACTGCAGCGGAAACAATAATTTATTAGAAGAGTTAAGCAGAGAATGAAATCTACTATTATCTATGAATTTAAAAGTCCATCATCGATATTTTATCTCTGTAACATCAATCAATATACATCTTAAATCAAATATTCATCTTTGCACTACAGGCCAAAGATATTCACCATTAATCATGTTCATCTAAACACTGCTCATCTTCTTTTTACTTTTACGGCCAAAGATATTCATCATAAAATCATTCATCTTTGCACTACGGGCCAAAGATATTCATTATATCATCATTTAGTATTTGAGGATGATGAAAAATATTTTAAGAAAAACGAATCCAGTGAAACAAAAGAACAAATATAAAGGATTCGTACTTTACACAATTCAAGTTCAAAAATACTTCATATATAATCAGAGTGGAGTAAAATTCAAGAATGATCAAAACATGGATACAATCAAAGCTAGTATCCATAATAGATATTTTGACGAAAATGAAAAAATTTAATTTTTCTGTGAATAGTCCCGTATTCGTGAATAGTGCCGTATACGTGAATAGTAACTCCGACACTAAAAGATAGAAATTTCACAAAAAATATCATTATGCTTCGTGAATAGTACTCGTGAATAGTAACTCGTGAATAGTAACTCGTGAATAGTAACCCCGACATGAAAAAGTTCTAAATTTGATAAAAAGTTCCGACCAATATTTTGGAATAATGATAATGAAGAAATAATATCATTTTCGAATAAAATAACATCCCTTACCTCAAAAGGATAGTACTTCTGACTGGATATAGTGCTGAAAGAACTTGCACCGTATAGCAATACTCAAAGTATTAAGATACTCACAAAAATACGCTCAATATATCGAGAGAGAAAGAGAGAGAAAACTTCAATTTCTTGTGTGATTTTCAATTCTAACCTAAGCACCCTATTTATAGGAAATTGCTTAGAACACCAAAACAGAAAAATTAATAAAATATTATTATAATTACAAAATATTCAAGCCCACCTCTAGATACTTGAATTCAACCATTAACATGTGCAAGTGAGGGACACCAAAGTACAAAAAACGTTTTTCTAACAAAAATCATTTAAACTCCAAAAATCAATTCACACCCGATATACCGAAACTTCAATAATTCACAATAAATAGTTCTTTTGTCAGAAAATTCGAATCTCGCGTCTTTTTATAGAAAATTCAATTCTCTACAACTTTGTAGAAGAAAGTGTTTCCAAATTCCAAATAGAAATTAACCGAAATTCATAAACGGACGATTTTACAGGCTATAATCAAATTTCAGTCAAGAAATGGGTCCACCAACATGTTTAACATGTTTTAAACAACTTTTACAACAAAAATACTCTTCCTCCTCATATACTCATATATCCCACATTCATTGTAAAAATATCATCATTATTCTATTATAATAATATAATAAAATATTATTTTATCAGAAAAGATAAAATATCAATTTTTTAACAATTGTCGCTTTAAAAATTTTCTCATCTATATCCACATAAAATCAATATTTTCCTCATCATATAAATCAATAATTAATTATTCACAAGTAATATTACAGAATCACAAGATCTTGCAACCAGTAGTTCCGGAAAGAGGGGCTTTCCAATAAGAATTTCTCCTTCTTCAGGTATGATTAAGTGACCAAACCTCTCCTTAGACAGAACTTTCTAGACATTGCCAATAATATTTTCTAATAATATTATTCAGATAATATGAATTATTGATTCGATAATGGAAAATATTGTGTAGTGACAATTATTGAAACAACAGTAATATAAAATATCAACGCAAAGAATTATTGAATCAATAAAATAAAATCTTTGAGCGATAATTATTCAGAACAATTATTGAGTAGTGCCTTCTTACGTAAGAATCAATAATTGGTGCAATACTGGTGTAAGCATTGTCTGACAACGAGTATTACGTATTTTTAACCACCGGGTATTCCAACAAAGATTAACGGTAACAATCTACTACCATTATTTATAAACAACTTATACTTGTCGTTTTCTTCATCCAATCGCTTTTGTTATTATGGGCCCACACAAGGTTTGCGGTAGTCATTTAATATTCCACGACCAAACGAATATATCCCAACAACAATGAATATTTTATAACCACTTGCTTATTTAAAATATTTGTGCATTTTACCCATAACTAACCACATTAATCAAATCAACCCTTACTATTTCAAAATGATAAATAGAGGAAATTAAATTTCATTTATTAATAATTTGGGGTCTTACAACCACCCCTCCTTATGAAATTTCATCCTCAAAATTGACGTACGTACCTGGTGTTTCGAAAAGATGAGGATACCTTGATTTCATTTCCGTTTCCAACTCCCAGGTCATTTCCTCAATAGCATGGTTTCTCCACAAAACTTTAACTTGTGGTATGACCTTCGTGCGTAGGACATGCTCTTTCCTATCCAAGATCTTGACATGTACATCCTCGTACGTTAAATCTTCTGCTATCTCGTCTGGTTCTAACTCAATAATGTGGTTCGGGTCGTCCACATATTTATGTAACATCGATACGTGAAAAACGTTATGAACACGCGTCATACTTGGCGGTAAAACGAGTCTATAGGCCACAGTTCCTATTCGATCGAGGATTTCAAATGAACTAATAAATTGAAGGTTTGAGCTTTCCTCACATCGCCGATTCTCGCTTTTGGAATAACGACTTCTTGCATCTTCTTCTTCATATTCATCAACTCCAAGTCTGTAGCTTGAGAAATTTATCGATTAAAGTCGATTCTAATCGTATATTTGTTATCTTCACGTAGGTTCTTGGAATCTTTAACTCTATCTCCATCTTCTATAAATCATACGAAATGGGTCTTTGTGTTAACAATATCTCACTCGTAAACGCATATGATCTTTTACTCAACGCGTCAGCTACCATGTTCATTTTTTTTTCAGGATGGTATTGAATGGTATGACCGTAATCTTTCAACAGCTCGAGCCAACATCGTTGCCGCATGTTGAGTTCTACATTCCTCGCTCCATTCAAATTTTGTATCTCTACGAGTCAGCTGCGTTAATGGAATAGCGATTCGAGAATATCCTTCAACAAATCTCCGATAATAACCAACTAAGCCTAAAAAGCTACTTATTTCGATTAATGACTTAGGTTGCTCTCAACTGTGACTCATATCCCAACCTTGGATAACACGTCACAATGACACCTATCAGTTTACTATCGCACGAATATGGAATCCCCTACGGAAAGTCTGGCTTCGGTGTATTCCACAAAGGAAGTCACCGGATAAAGGCTCGGTACACAAACTTCTACAGTTGAATTTTTAACTCACGAAGTTCAATAGCGACCATGAGAGATTTTAGAAATGGATTTTGTCTTACGGGTTCAAAGTCGATACAAAATTCAATATAACACTTTGGGAGTAGGCGGAAATTTTTTTAGAAATACGTCCGAAATTTACTAACAATGTAAATATCATTCAAATCTGACGTATTTTTGTTCAAGTCCATAACATGGGCTAAGAAAACTTGACATCCATTTTTCAATAAACGAATGACTTTATGGCTTGATATAAAAGAGTTTGACTTCAATGGTTTGGTTGCTTAAATTCAAATAACAGGTTGCTTAGGAATATGAAAACTAACAACCTTACAAAAATAATTAATTTTAGCATGATGAGTGGTTGACCAATCAATCCCTAAGGTCACATCAAATGCAAGAATTTTTAAAGAAATAAGGTCAACAGGTAATGTGATGGTGCCAACTTGGATCAAACAAGATTTATAAACAGCGGATGTAACGAAAGTTTCTCCTAACGGAGTTTCAACAAATAAATCAAAGTCTAATTTTCTCCAAAGTCAAGTTTAAACGTTGAGTATAAGTAGGAGAGATAAATGAATGGGTAGAACCGGTATCTAATAAGGTATAAACTTTGCAAGAATTTATAATTAACTAACCCGTGCTAATTTCGTTTGGGTTCCTCGCATTACGACCCGATCACGACAAACGCTCTTCCAGAACTGCAGATTGACTTTGACTTGTCCGGAATGACCTTTGAGTCACCATCCCCATTGGATCTGGGTTTTGCTACTGCATCTGATCTCGAAGCGATATGACCTTCTTTTCCACAATTATAACATACCTTGGAAGGTTGTGAAACAGGTTTGGACTTATGTGTCCCTCTTCTCGCATCTCAGTAGCATCTAACCGGAGGCCTTTCTCCTCCTCTAAAATTTGTTCTTTGGTGTTGGTGTTGACGCGTCTTCCCGTTATTGTTAAATCTTCTCTTCTTGAAATTTCCACTTGAGTTATTTCTTCTATTACCTTGGCCATGATTACCACTGAAGTGGTTACCATTTCTAGCATGATAATTTCCTCCACGATGGTTATCATTGTTCCGATGACCGTCGCCACCGGTACGATTATCATCGAGTTGTTGGTCATTATTCTTCAGTTGAGCTGACTCATTATCGCGCTCCAATAACTGGGCCCTATTTACAACATCTGAATATAAACAAAGTTTATGAGAAATGAGGTATTGACGTATTTTGGGTTTCAAACCTCGCAGAAACATTCGCGTCATTCTCTCCTCATTATCAACCAAATGAGATTCAAATCGGGACAACTCGGCAAACTTAGCTTCGTACTACGAAACATTCATATTATTTTGCTCCAGCTTGATGAACTCTACCTCCTTCATGTGACGAATACTTTCGGGAAAGTACTTGTTGTTGAACAATTCTTGGAACTTCTCCCAAGACATCTTCAGTGTGGTAGGCTGAGTACGCTTTATGGATTCCCACCAATAATCTGCCTCTCCTCGTAACATGAAAGTGGCGAAAGGAACCTTTTCCTCATCTTAGCATCCCAAGACATCAAATATCTTAGTGATCTGCTTTATCAACGTCTCTGCCGTAAGTGGTTCTGGCTTTCCCAAAAACTCTGGCGGTCCTAACTCCTTGAACTGCTTAGCGGTGACCATCCGTGAGTTGCCAGTGTTTCCACCTGCATTTTGAACATTAGTCTTTCTCGTTTGGTTTTGCATGAATTCTAGAAAGTTCCTAAACATACCATCGTTCATCATCTGCTCAGTGGTGTTGTTCACAGGAGGAACATTGCAAGCCTGTTGCACGTTCTCCTCGTTGGTGAGCAAAGGTGTCTCCACGGTCTCATTTACTCCACTGTTAACATTCTCAGTCGACATTCTCAAATACTGCCATAAAACAAGAGTTAATTTAACAAATTAACAAATCACATAATACCCCTATATTATGACCGACCAACAAATAAGCTTAGGTAGGACACACTAGCGAAGGATTTACTCATCTCTCCCCTCCTAGTTCTATTCCCCGATCTCCGCCAGAGATCATATCCCTAAGCTCTGATACCAACTGTGAAGCCCCCAAAATAGGTATACATCACCCATTCTGAGTCGCCAAATATATGGTACAGAAACAACTACAACTTCATTAATACAATTGTCGTGCAAAATACAACAACACATAAACTATGAGTTTAAATATAAATATTATCTTCTAGACAATATCCACACTCAAATAAGTCCTCATTACAATTATTGATACACTATTTTTACAAAATAGTGAGGACTACTAAAACAACTGTCTTGAACCATTACTCCACACCCCGACTAGTTCCCGCTATATTCTCGTCTCCTGAGAAAAAAATGGAACAAAAAGGAAAAGGGTGAGCTCAACTAGCCCAGTAAAGAATATTATGCTTAAGATAATGTACAACAAATTATCCTTAGTCTTCAACGGGGAAAAATCTGATAGAATACAATAGACAACAAGTTTAGATCAACAACTGCAGCGGAAACAATAATTCATTAGAAGAGTTAAGTAGAGAATGAAATCTACTATCATCTATGAATTTAAAAGTCCATAATCGATATTTTATCCCTGTAACATCAATCAATATACATCTTAAATCAAATATTCATCTTTGCACCACAGGCCAAAGATATTCACCGGTTGGTCATGTTCATCTAAAAACATGTTCATCTTTACACTACGGGCCAAAGATATTCATCATAAAATCATTCATCTTTGCACTACGGGCCAAAGATATTCATCATAAAATCATTTATCTTTGCACTACGGGCCAAAGATATTCAGTTATATCATCATTTAGGACTGAGGATGGTGAAAAATATTTTAAGGAAAACGAATCCAGTGAAACAAAAGAACAAATATAAAAGATTCGTACTTTACACAATTCAAGTTCAAAAATACTTCATAAATAATCAAAGTGGAGTAAAATTCAAGAATGATCAAAACATGGATACAATCAAAGCTACTATCCATAATAGATATTTTGGACGAAAAACAAAAATTTAATTTTTTTGTGAATAGTGCCGTATTCGTTAATAGTGTCGTATACGTGAATAGTGTCGTATACGTGAATAGTAACTCCGACACTAAAAGATAGAAATTTCACAAAAAATATCATCATGCTTCGTGAATAGTACTCGTGAATAGTAACTCGTGAATAGTAACCCCGACATGAAAAAGTTTCAAATTTGATAAAAAGTTCCAACCAATATTTCGGTATAATGATTTTGAAGAAATAATATCATTTTCGAATAAAATAACATCCCTTACCTCAAAAGGATAGTACTTCTGACTGGATATAGTGCTGAAAAAACTTGCACCGTATAGCAATACTCAAAGTATTAAGTTACTCACAAAAATATGCTCAATATATCGAGAGAGAAAGAGAGAGAAAACTTTAGTTTCTGTTGTGATTTTCAATTCTAACCTAAGCACCCTATTTATAGGAAATTACTTAGAACACCAAAACAGAAAATTTAATAAAATATTATTATAATTACAAAATATTCAATCCCACCTCTAGATACTTGAATTCAGCCATTAACATGTGCAAAGTGAGGGCCACTTAAAGTACAAAAATGTTTTTTCTAACAAAAATCATTTAAACTCCAAAAATCAATTCACACCCGATATACCGAAACTTCAATAATTCACAATAAATAGCACTTTTGTCAGAAAATTCGAATCTCACAAATTTTTATAGGAAATTCAATTCTCTACAACTTTGTAGAAGAAAGTGTTTCCAAATTCCAAACAGAAATTAACCAAAATTCATAAACGGACGATTTTACAGGCTATAATCAAATTTCAGTCAAGAAATGGGTCCACCAACATGTTTAACATGTTTTAAACAACTTTTGCAACAAAAATACTCTTCCTCATATACTCATATATCCCACATTCATTGTAAAAATATCATCATTATTCTATTATAATAATATAATAAAATATTATTTTATCAGAAAAGATAAAATATCAATTTTTTAACAATTGTCACTTTAAAAATTTTCTCCATCTATATCCACATAAAATCAATATTTTCCTCATCATATAAATCGATAATTAATTATTCACAAATAATATTACAGAATCACAAGATCTTGTGACCAGTAGTTCCTGGAAAGAGGGGCTTTCCAATAAGAATTTCTCCTTACTGGCGCGCAATTAGGTGACCAAATATCTTCTTAGACAGAACTTTCTAGACATTGCCAATAATGTTTTCTTATAATATTATTCAGATAATATGAATTATTGATTCGATAATGGAAAATATTGTGTAGTGACAATTATTGAAACAACGGTAATATAAAATATCAACGCAAAGAATTATTGAATCAATAAAATAAAATCTTGAACAATAATTCTTTGTAACAATTGTTGAGTAGTGCCTTCTTTACGTAAGAATCAATAATTGGTGCAATACTGGTGTGCTATCTTGTGCAACAACGCGTATTCATCGTGTTTTAACCACCGGGTATTCCAACAATACTTAATAGTAAATAACTGCTACATTATTTATAAACAACTTATATTTGTCATTTTCTTCATCCAATCGCTTTTCGTTATGGGTCCACACAAGGCTGCGTCATCGTACGAATATTCCCCGACAGTAAGAATATTCCACGACCAAACGAATATTCCCCAATAACAATGAATATTTTATAACCACTTGCTTATTTAAAATATTTGCGCATTTTACCCATAACTAACCACATTAATCAAATCAACCCTTACTATTTCAAAATGATAAATAGAGGAAATTAAATTTCATTTATTAATAATTTGGGGTCTTACATGCTACCTGATGGCTTTACCTGCTACTATTGTCACCCACCACATTTGATATAAAATTCAGCACATTTCTTCACCAACCACAAGTGGGGCCCACTCAATTCTAGAATTTTCTACCAAAATCATTTATAAACCTAATTTCTGAATCAGTCACCTCTTAAAATTCATAACAAATTATACGTTCGTTTTTAACGGTTCAAAATTTGTGTACATATACTCAACTTATATATGTATAACATATCCAAAAATCACAACGATCCAACGGTCAGATTAAAAATTATAACTCACGCAATATATCTCAAGAACAGTTATTTAATTTTTAATACCTCCATTCCGACAAAAACACCTCAACATTAATTCCTTCAATTATATCCACATAAAAAAAATATATCCATCAATTATTTCCACATAAAATAAATATTTTCTTATCATATAAATTAATAATTAATTATTCACAAATAATATTACAGAATCACAATTATGACAACCATGCCGTTCCTAGGAAAGAGGGGGCTTTTCGATAAGGATTTCTCCTTACTGGCGCGCAATTAGCTGACCAAATCTCTCCTTGACAGAACTTTCTAGATATTACCAATAATGTTTATCTCATAATATTATTCAAATAATATGAATTATTGATCTGATAATGGGAAATACTGTGCAGTGACAATTATTGAAACAACAATAATATAAAATATCAACGTAGCAATTATTGAACCAATAAAATAAAATATTGAATAATAATTATCAGAACAATTATTGAGTAGTGCCTTCTTACATAAGAATCAATAATTCAAAAATACTATGCAAAAGCGTATGTACTCTTTGTGCAACAACGCATATTACTTGTATTTTAACCACTGTGTATTCCAACAAAGTGTTAATTGGTAATAACTACTGTAGTTATTTATAAAAACTCAAATTTGTCATTTTCTTCATCCGACAGTTATTCTGTTATGGGGCCCACAAATGACTGCGCCGTCGTACAGATATTCCTGACAAGAAGAATATTCCACGACCAAATGAATATTCCCCAACAACAATAAGTATTTTATAGCCACTTGCTTATTTTGAAAAAATTTCATATATCACCCTTAACTTTTCTTTTTATTAATTTAACCATTTACTAAATAGTAATTATAAGAAAAATTGCATACTTTTATTTCATAAAATTCGGGGTCTTACACTATTCACTCGGGGGTACTATTCATGAAGTACTATTCACAAAGTACTATTCATAAAGTACTATTCACGAAGTACTATTCACGGGGTACTATTCACACAGTACTATTCACGGGGTACTATTCACGACGAAAAATTGATTCTTTTATGTCTAAAATCATTTTTGATACATGAATATTATTCTTGAATTTTACTCCAAAATTGGTGATCATGTTGACAATTTAGATATTCTTGAACTCTGGATAAATTGAATTATAAATGTTTAATATTTATCATTTATCTCACTTGATTGATTCTTTATATCATTGTCATGATCCTCATGTTTATATTGCATTGAAAGTTATCTTTAGCCCGTAGTGCATAGATGAATTGTTGGTTATTGGTTTTACAGTTGTATGTCTTTGGTCCGTAGTGCAAAGAAGAACTGTTGATTGATATCTTTGGTAGTAGTGCAAAGATGAACTGTTGATTGATAGCTTTGGCCCATAGTGAAAAGATGGACAGGTGTATGACATGATCACGAGCACTGGTTATACTAACGAATATCCTTGGTCGTAGTGCATGGATAATTCAATGATGTAATTGGCAGGATCGTGACCATTAGTTAACAGTTGAATGTCTTTGGCCATAGTGCACTGACCGGCAATTGATTGGTAAGATCATGACCATCGGTTTTATAGTTGAATATCTTTGGGCCGTAGTGCAAAGATAGACAACTGATTGGTATGATCATTGTTATTACATTTGAATATCTTTAGCCTTTGGGGTAAGTATATTGAGTAAACGTTCTATTAAGCCTTTGTGGCAAGGAGAAACTATTGATTCATATTATTATAAACATGAATTGTGAATTTAACTAAAATCTTTAGTGGTTCAGGTGAAGACAGGTGATGAAAGTTCTCTTTGTCTTGGGTATAATAAAGAACTGTTAATGGGTATTACAACGATAAAATTGATGATAAACTTTTTAAATCATAGAAGATAGTAGATATCATGCTCTACTTGACTCTTCTAATGGATTGCTTGTTTCGCTGCAGTTGTTGATCTAAAACTTATTGTCTATTGTATTCTATCAGTTGTTATACTGTTGAAGGCTAAGGATAATTTATATTTCTTTCACTGTTCTCTTCAAGAAATGAGAATATAGCTGGGACTAGTCGGGGAATGGAGTGATGGTCCGAGATGGTTGTTTTAGTAGTCCTCACTATTTAGTGTGATAATAAATGTAATGAGGACTTCATTTGAGTTTGAATATTGTCTATGAGACAATATTCGTGCAAAAACTCTAAGATACGCTGTTGTCGTATTGTATAAAAGAAGTTTGTAGTTGTTTTCTGTACCATATATTTGGTGACCCAAGATGGGTAATGTATACCTTTTTTGGGGGCGTCACAAATATAATATCCTTCATCAGCTTTTTTTAGACTTGACCACATACAGTCCTGTTGTAACACCCCCTTTTCGAAAAGGAAAAGGGATGTCACGCACAAAACATAACAAATGCAAGTCTGTAATAAACCTCAAAGTATTTCTAAATAGATTAGATACCAACAGTTTTAAATGCCAATTAAATAGAAAGATCTCCATATTAACGTAATCTCTACTTCTAAGGATGAATGCCAAAATAGACCCAAAACATCCATCTACAAAATAATAGAAAACCAAAGTTCGATAATAGTCTTAAAATTAATTTACTAATTTGGATCAAATGTAGCTCTCATCCCACAAATCCTAATCACCCCTGATTACCTGCCGGAAAAAGAACACAACGTGAGCCAATTACCTAGTATGGATATAAAAAAATGCACATATATAAAACAATATATATATATATGTACCAAAAGAACTGAATGAACGAATAATTACAACTACTAACCAAATATGATTATATCAAATTTAGTGAGACAAGGTACAAGTGATTAACACTGTCGAACCGACAACTATAGTCAAAAGGATTCCAAACAAAATAAAGCTGAATCAAATGGTTATAAGGTAACAATTTCATACTGAGCTCAAATACAAATAGCCAAAGGCTAGCAAAATACATTGGTACCATGATGTATACAAATCAAATCGGATAGTACGCACGACACATAATTCACTAATCCGCCAAACAAATTGAATCAAATTAAATACTGCGTCGACCCATACATATCCTGAACAAATATATCAAATGGCCAAAGCTCACATCCAGAGAACACAAAAGGATACGCTGTGACACCCTCAAATCTGGGTACTTCTTTCTCACAAGTATTGGTGTTCACTTTCCATTCATTCATTTCTAACTACCCAACTATAATAAAATTTAATCAGTAAATCATCCCATTAAAGAGTTACATAACTTAATCAATAAATCTCCCAGGTTATCTAATCTTTAAAGCATATATCAAGTGCAGAATAATTACATCACAATAATTAAAATAAAGTCTGAAAATATAAAATTCAATAAATTTTACAAGTCTTCAACACTTGTTCAATTTTCCTTTCCCTTCGCTAGTGGCTGGTTCATCAACCCCCTCAACTTTAGCTGCAATGATTATATATACCAGAGTGAGCAAAAAAAAATGTTCACTTGAAATGACAATGAATAATAACATCATAATAACTGCCAATGAATAGGCTCAATAGAACTGAATAATATTCTCTATCAATGATAATCAAGAACTGAAAACAGAATTTGAAATATATCTGAGGGTCACAAGTCCACGAACTATGTCCAAGGTTATAAGTATTTTTTTTAACTTAAACCTAAACAGTCATAAGACTGTAGGAACTTCCCGTACTTAAGGGGATCAGCCCTTCGTACCATGTATTGTGCACAAACATCTAAACGCTTCGCGTAAGTTATCCCCTTTAATAGGGTTGTTCATCTCAGTTTTTAGATTACAAGTCCGCACCAAAGTAAGTTTGGTTTGGATAAGCTTCAAGGGTTATTTAGAGTTCTACGAACATCAACTAAGGATTAGTTAAATCAAAGGTGTAATAACAATTCATGGATTTGATAAACAATGTAGTATGAAATAACCATGGGTTATACGTGATGAAACATCACGCATCAAAATCACGCCTCAGGAATAAACTGGAAAGCATTGAAAAGTAAAATAAACCTTGTTTGAACAATGGTAATAAGCTAAGGTTACATTCGTTGACAATCAGGAAACAATTTAGGAACTTTGTTCAATAAAGAAATCGTAATTGAAATTAGGTGAGGAACATGTTTACTGCATCGATAAGGTTTGCATCATACAACATAAGTAGTATTCAAGAGCTTAATAAGAAATTAAATAACTTGCATAAACGTAATCAAGTTAGGATACATAAGAGTAAGATTAAGACTTGCTCAATTGTAAACAAGATAGGGTAAATTGAAATAGAGATTAGAGTTTGGAAACTTGCATAAAATAAGTCAGATAGGACAATTCAAATAAAGATTGGGGTTTGAAAACTTGCCTTGCGTGTAAGCTAAATCGTATACTTGATTCTCAATATTCTATACACATGTCATCATGATATAATTAGTTACTACATGTACTCAATACATAATTAAGTATCTATTTCATACACGGCTTGTAGTTATAGGTTCAACTACTTGGTTAAACCATAACTCTTCAATTTATCACACAATTAATTAATTGCTAATAATATTTTTCATACTTGGTACTATAACACCACAATATGACAAAATCACATTTTATCAGTCATAACATTATTCTTTATCAACAATTACAGAATTGTATAATTAAAATAATTTTTTCTTGCCAAAATCGCTAACTCAAAGCAGTATGCGCCCCAATTTATCTTGGGAATGGCATTATGCGGTACGACCGACACATCTTCCGCTAAACTAAAGTATGTAATTGGCGCCACTGATGGCTCTCTGCCACACAAACGCTTCTTGTTTGTTCACATAATCGTCGCTTTAACGCCAGGTTTTACATGACAAAAAGCATCGAATTGAAGTTTGCAGTACTGGAATTGTATTATGGGATGAAAGCAAAGCCCAAGCATTCCTGTGCAGATGAAGCGTTCGCAGAAGAATGTAAAACAAAGCCAAATTGGCTTACAAGCTACTTTCTAACAACAAATTTAGCATACATAAAACATATAAACTTTACAGAAACATAAGTTAATGTTTCTAACATGTTTATAACCATAAAAATAGTATAAAAAACAAATTTAAAACCTCTAATTTCACTGTTCTTGCTAATACTTCACTTTTAGACATTCTAAGTGAAACAACTCACCGTAAATACATTTTTCAACCAAAACAGTTAGTTTAAATTGCTTTGTTTTTGTTTCTTCATGTATTTTCACAATCAATATTCAATTTATACTTTATACTATGAATTGAATATCAATTTTGACTCTAAAATAAGCCATATTTATACATATATTTCACTGAAAACTGTAATATGATTTTCTCCATATTAAAACATATTTCATGGATTAAATTACTCTAAATCATATACTAAACATGTAAAACAGTTTATATACAGAAATTAACATACATATAACCGCATAATCAAAATTAATCATCCATATAATTTTACAGAGAACCTCTTATAGAAAAGAAAACTAAAACTTTTAGAAAGTAGAATTATACCTTTGATTGTTTGCTCAAACTTTTCTAGACGATAAGAATGACCTTTTTAATCCTCTTCTTCCTTTTCCTCAATCTCTTAAAAACACAGAGAATTTCTTCTCTTCTTTTCTCTTCTTCTAAACTTAACGTAAAACATATAACTCATATACATATATCATATATAATATAAACGTATATCTTATATTTATTAAGTAATATAATTGA
The DNA here is from genome assembly GCA_020205615.1 of Panax quinquefolius. Taxonomy (NCBI): domain Eukaryota; kingdom Viridiplantae; phylum Streptophyta; class Magnoliopsida; order Apiales; family Araliaceae; genus Panax; species Panax quinquefolius. The sequence continues at coordinate 181,708 of JAINUW010000591.1, read as the reverse complement.
TAAAACATAAATCCCACCTTTAAAATATGTCAGTTATTTTTCTCTTTTTAAATTCAAAAGCCACTAGGGCTTGTTTGGCAAAACAAAATTTAAAAAAATAAGGATTAACAAGCCCTTAAGCCATGTTTGGTAAAACCTATTTAAAACTTCTTTTAACTTATTTTGATAACTCAATTACAATATAGTTTATTGTCACACCTTATTTAATTAAATTCCCATATTTTAATTTAATTAAATTAAATCTAACAACAACTTATTAAATCCATTTGTCACATAATCATATTGCCACAAAATTATAATTTTATTTAATAAATTAACACATCACTTTAATTACTAAATCAAATTAAAACAACATTATAATAATTCATTTAATTAGATCAACTCTCTAATTTAATTATTAGATTAAATTAGAATATTATCTCATAATAATTAATTCATCACACTTTTATTTTAATTAGCTTCAAAATACCAAATTATCAATTATCAATTTAATTAACATATTACCTTAATTAAGTTAATTTCCCGTACTCATAAATTATTTATTTAACTAATAAATAATCCAACAAATATTTACTTAACAACAAACACATCAATTAAAATATTTATTTACTTCAATAAATATTTGAATTTTCAATTAAAATTCTTGGATTGTTATATCATTCCCTCCTTACAAGGATTCTATCCCCAGAATCACAACTCAAATAATTCATTCGTCACATTCTTCCCTCCTTACAAAGATTATTTCCCTAGAATCGAAGACACAATTAAACAAATAACTCACGATAGTTCTTCATCATTTTGTCTTTGAGTTCACACGTAGCTTCTTCGGCATTGTGGTTCCTCCTTATCACCTTCACGGAAGGTATCACTTTATTTCTGAGCACTTATTCTTTCATGTCAACTATCTGGATAGGAATCTCCTCATAAGATAAGTCCTTATCGAACTACAATGGTTCATACTCGATCACATTCTTGTAATCGATTTTATACGGTCGTAGCACCGAAGCATGAAAAACATTGTGAACATGTTCCAACTCTGGAGGTAGAGCTACCTCGTAAGCCACTTCACCTATTCTTCGCAGCACCTCGAAGGGTCCAATAAACCTTGGGCTTATCTTTCCCTTTTTACCAAAACGGATTTTCCCTTTCCAAGGAGAAACTTTTAGGAAAACAAAATTTCCTACGTCGAACTCGCGATCTTGTCTATGTTGATAAGCATACTTCTTCTATCTATCTTGAGCAGCTACCAATATTGTCCTGATGTGTTTGACAACCTCAGCGATCTGCTATACCAATTCCGGTCCTAACAGTTGACGTTCACCAACTTCATCCCAGTACAGTGGAGTTCTGCACTTCATGCCATATAATGCTTCATAAGGAGGCATGTCAATGCTTGCGTGGTAACTGTTATTGTAGGCAATTTAGCCAATGGTAAATGATCATCCCAATTCCCTTTTAAATCTATTATGCATGCTCTAAGCATATCTTCCAACGTCTGGATTGTTCGTTCGCTTTGGCCGTCTATTTGAGGATGGTACGTCGTACTCGTTCTTAATTGTGTTCCCTTGCATTCTTATAATCTCTTCCAGAAGTTTGACGTGAATCTCTGTCTGACACAATTAACACTAGAACTTTATGTCTCGAAACGATCTCCTTGATGTACAACTTTGCTAGCTGATTAAGATTGAATCTAATCTTTATTGGCAAAAGGTGTGCTGATTTCATCAGTTTGTCCATTATCACCCAAATCGCATCGTCTCCTTTCTGAGTAGTTGGAAGACCTACCACAAAATCCATTGTGATGTGTTCCCACTTCCATTCTGGTATTTCTAACAATTGAAGTAATCCGCTTGGTCTCTGATGCTCAGCCTTGACTCTTTGACATGCCAAGTATTTTGCAACACATTCTGCAACATCTCTTTTCATATTCGGCCACCAAAAATGTCGTCGTAAATCCTGATACATCTTCGTACTTCCCGGATGAATTGAATATCTTGAGTTATGAGCTTCGGTCAAGATTTTGCCTTTAATACCCAGTACTGCTGGAACCCAAACTCTTCCCTCGAACCTTAGTAGTCCTTCAATATCGATCTTGTATTTCACTTCACTACCCTCAACCACTCTTTCTTTGATTTTTCCACATTCTTCATCATGTAGTAGAGCGTTCTTCACTTTGTCCACTAAAGTTGGACTAGCTTCCATCTGAAACAATCTTTCATCGAATTCTGTTGGAAGTTTTATTTCCAATTCTAGCCTTGCCATTGCTAAGATAAGCTCCTCCTGAGCCGTTAACAACATCAATTTCTCTCGACATTGTCTACTCAAAGCATCATCAACCACATTTTCTTTACCCAGATGATAAAAGATTTTACAATCATAATCTTTTATCAGTTCTAACCATCTCCTCTGACGCATGTTTAAATCTTTCTATGTGAAAATATACTTCAGACTTTTATGGTCCGTATATATCTCACATTTGTCTCCATAGAGATAATGTCTCCATATCTTCAGAGAAAATACCAGTGCACTCAACTCTAGATCATGAGTCGGGTATCCTTTCTCATAATCCTTCAGTTGCCTTGATGCATACGCAATGACTTTGTCGTTTTTCATAAGAACACAACCCAGTCCTTTATGCAATGCATCACTATATAACACAAAATTTCTTGTATTATCTGGTAATGACAACACAGGTGTCATGCTAAGCTTCTTTTTCAAGTCCTGAAAGCTCTCTTCGCACTTCTCTGTCCAGACAAATTTTACAGCTTTCCTTGTCAAATTTGTCAATGGAGTGGCAATCTTGGAAAAATCTTGAATAAATCGTCTGTAGTAACCTGCCAATCCCAAGAAACTTCTCACCTCCGATGGTGTCCTTGGTTGTTCCCAATTTATTACATCTTTGACCTTTGATGGATCCACTGAAATCCCATCTTTGTCAATCACATGCCCAAGAAATTGTACACGTTCTAGCGAGAATTCACACTTAGAGAATTTCGCGTACAACATTTCCCTTCTTAGCATCTCCAACGTCAAACGTAAGTGTTCCACGTGTTCTTCTTGAGATTTGGAGTACACAAGAATATTATCAATGAATACCAGCACAAACTTATCTAAAAATGGTTTAAACACCCTGTTCATCAAATCCATGAATTTTGCAGGGGCATTAATTAAACCAAAAGACATTACCAAAAACTCATAGTGTCTATACCAAGTTGTGAATGACATTTTAGGTACATCCTCCTTCCTTACTTTTAATTGATGATACCCACTTCTCAAATCTATCTTCGAGAAGTATCTAGCTCCTTTTAATTAATCAAACAAGTCATCTATTCTTGGCAACGGATACTTATTCTTAATAGTGACTTTGTTTAACTCCCTATAATCAATGCAAAGACGCATTGACCCATCTTTCTTCTTCATGAATAACACCGGTGTTCCCCACGGTGACACACTTGGCTAAATGTATTTCTTGTCTAGCAGCTTTTGCAATTGTACTATCAGTTCCTTCATCTGTACTGGAGCCATCCTGTACGAGGCATTTAATATTGGAGCAGTCCCTGGTGCTAAATCGATAATGAACTCAATCTCTATGTCAGGCGGAAGTCCTGGCAAATCTTCTGGAAATACGTCCGTAAAATCCCTAACAATAGTTATCTCTTCCAGTTTCACACACTTCTTCTGAGTATCAATTATGTAAGCTAAATATCCTACACAGTCTTGACTCAACAACTTCTTGGCCTGCATAATCATCAGACATCTTGCTTGTCTAGGTGATTTGTTACCATAGAAGACTACCTTTGACGGAGTCATAATGTTTACACATTTCTTTTGGCAAACAATTATTGCTCCATAATTGAATAACCAATCCATTCCCAATATAACATCAAATTCTCCAAGTTTAATCGGGATTAAATCTACTATCATAATATTCCCCTTAATATTCACCCTACAATTCTTGTATACGAACCTAACAGGAATCGCCACCCCATTCGTAATTTCTATGATTAAAGGGAAATTCAGTTCTTCACTAGGCAATCCTAACCTCTTAGAAAATTCATCAGTTATAAACGAGTAAGTAGCACCCGAATCAAATAATTCATATGCATTTATATCATTGATTGGGATAATACTTGACACAACATCTTTTGATTGCACAGCATCTTGCACAGTCATGTTGAAGGTTCTGGTTGTGGGTCTGTTTGATGACGGTGGTCCAGTAATAGCCAAGGTACCTCCACTGCCGCCTCCCTTGCTTCTAGTTACCTCTCCATCTTTCTTCTTAGGACACTCGCGAGCAAGACGATCCTTTAACCCGCATGTGTAACTGGCATTCTTCTTCGGTTGATGGCAATTTAGAGCAATTTGACCTTCCTGGCCACAGTTGAAGCATACTCGCTTACCTCTTAAGCACACGCCAGTGTGATTCTTCCCGCATGTAGCACATGATTCAAACTTCTTTTTCTGTTGGCTACTCTGTTGACTTCCAGCACCAACACTTGCATTCCACTTCCTCTTCAGGTTATTATTATTACCACCACTTCTACCACCATTCTTACATTCACTCTCACCCTTCTTCTTTCTCTGTTCCTGATTGTACTTCATTACAGCCTCGCCTCCCCCCTCAGCGATAATCGCCTTCTTAAGCACTGCAGAAACGTCTTCAACTGAAACATGGAGACTCTGATTTAAACCAGGGCTTCAATCCCTGTTCAATCCTTCTCGCCTTGTGCTCATCTGTGTTAACTTGACATGGCGCAAACCTCGCCCACCCATTGAACCTTGTTGCCTACTCCGACACTGTCATTGTGCCCTGTTTCAGCTCTAAAAACTGCATTTCCATCTGATTCTTTGAACTCTCTGGGAAATAAGTCTAAAAAAATATTTCCTTGAACTTATCCCAAGTTATCACTCCCTGACCTCCTCGGGTTTTGTTTACCTGCCACCAATAGCTAGCTTCTACTTTCAACATGAATGTTACAAAAGTAGTCTTCTAGTTCTCACCGACTCTAGCAACATCGAATACCTTTTTAATTTCCATGATACAAGCTGTGCCTCAACCTTATTCATGGTCCCACGTAATTCTGGTGGTCCAACTACCTTGAGATCCTTAAAAGTTGCAGCTTGATTCTGCGGTTGATTCTGCAGTGCTCCCGTCAGTAATGTCACCAAATGCTGAACTGGGTTAGCATCAGCGTTGTTATTAGTAGACCACTCAGGGGTTTGTTGTCGTGGTTGACGTCTTCTTGGAGGCATTTTCTGATTAAAGAAAATACACTTATTAGATTATTACCCAATCTTTTAAGTATATTCTACTTCACTTGTACATCATAAAGAATCACCACAAAACACATCACATCTTGAATAAATATTAACATTTTATTCATTCATCATTTTTAGAAGAAAAAAAACATAAGAACAATAGCATCACTGCTATTTACATTACTTTAACTGAACTACAAAAGTTGTAGGATAACATCATCATATCCCATTGGTTACATAACTCTCGGGATTTACATCTTATTCATTATATAATTAATCACATAATGAGCATATTCTTTACTATGATGTACTAAAATGTTGCATAGCCTTACGATGCTCATCTTCTATAATATGGAACATTATTCTGCGATCTAACATATACCATGGCAGCGTCTCGAACTGAATCGGATAATACATGACTCGGTCTTGAGCTCGGTTTATCACAGTGTTAAACACACCATTCATTTCCTCCATCTTGATCTTCTTTGCTTGTACCTATCCCTCTGCTCCGTCTGCACGCTGAGAAGCTTTCTCTTACGCATCTTCGACTCTTGCTCTCTTGGCGGATTCTTCTTTCAATTTGTCCTTCAGCTCTGCAATCTCCTCTGTAACCTGCTCATTCTCCCCTTCTGTGTGAATTAGTTTCCATTCCACATTACTCATACGCTCGTCAAGATCCCAGATCTCATTGTCCTTTTGCGCCAGCGAAGTCTGACGTTCAGCTACTAGCTCCTCCAACTCCTCAACTCTATCCTGAAGCTCAATGTTGTGGTCATATACTTCGTCATACATATGAGCTACGATAGAGTTTGGTGGAAACTCCTCTTCATCCTCATCCTCATCCGTTGGTGGCAGCTCAACGGGGTATTCCTCATCCATCTCTACCACATCCTCCTCATCAGGTATATTATCCTCCTGCTCAACCACTATGACCAACGGAGATAACTCCATTGGCACCAAATGTTCCCATACCACCTGCATATCTCGAGACTCCTCCTCTCTAGGCATCTGAGGTCCATCCTCCCTAACCTGACTGGATTCTCCCACATTAGCCATCCTGACAACAAAAAGTTTTAATTGTTTAATTACTATTTGACACTCACGAACACATAGGTTGCAACCACATAAGCACATAAAGTGTTTTATTGTTTCTTGCTTAAAACTCAATAAGAGTTTATCACCATTATCTTTTCAAAAGTTACTTCCTACAGTTTTTTCCCCAACTAAGGTTCATAACCTAATGCTTTGATACCAACTTGTGACAACCCAAAATCTGGGTACTTCTTTCTCACAAGATTTGGTGTTCACTTTCCATTCATTCATTTCTAACTACCCAACTATAATAAAATTTAAGCAGTAAACCATCCCATTAAAGGGTTACATAACTTAATCAATAAATATCCTAGGTTATCTAACTATTAAAGCATACATCAAGTGCAGAATAATTACATCACAATAATTAAAACAAAATCTAACAATATAAAAGTTAATAAATTTTACAAGTCTTCAACACTTGTTCAATTTTCCTTTCCCTTTGCTAATGGTTGGTTCATCAACCCTCTCAACTTTAGTTGCAATAACTATATATGCAAGAGTGAGCAAAATAAATGCTCACTTGAAATGACAATGAATAATAACTGCCAATGAATAGGCTCAATAGAATTGATTAATATTCTCTATCAATGATAATCAAGAACTGAAAATAGAATTTAAAATATATCTGAGGGTCACAAGACCACGAACTATATCCAAGGTTATAAGTATTTTTTTTTAACTTAAACCTAAATAGTCATAAGACTATAGGGACTCCCCGTACTTTGGGGGATCTGTCCTTCGTACCATGTAATGTGCACAAATATCTAAACCCTTCGCGTAAGTTATCCCCTATAATAGGGTTGTTCATCTCAATTTTTAGATTACAAGTCCGAACCAAAGTAAGTTTCGTTTGAATAAGCTTGAAGGGTAATTTAGAGTTCTACGAACATCAACTAAAGATTAGTTGAATCAAAGGAGTAATAACAATTCATGGATTTGATAAACAACATAGTATGAAACAACCATGGGTTATACGTGATTAAACATCACGCATCATAATCATGCCTCAGCAATAAATTGGAAAGCATTGAAAAGTAAAATAAACCTTGCTTGAACAATGGTAATAAGCTAAGGTTACATTCGTTGACAATAAGGAAACATTTTAGGAACTTTGTTTAATAAAGAAATCGTAATTGAAATTCGGTAAGGAACGTGTTTAATGCAACGATAAGGTTTGCATCATACAACATAAGTAGGATTCAAGAGCTTAATAAGAAATTAAATAACTTGCATAAACATAATCAAGTTAGGATATATAAGAGTAAGATTAAGACTTGCTCAATTGTAAACAAGATAGGGTAAATTCAAAAAGAGATTAGAGTTTAGAAACTTGCATAAAATAAGTAAGATAGGACAACTCCAATAAAAATTAGGGTTTGAAAACTTGCCTTGCGTGTAAGCTAAATCGTATACTTGATTTTCAATATCATATACACATGTCATCATGACATAATTAGTTACTACATGTACTCAGTACATAATTAAGTATATATTTCATATACGACTTGTAGTCTTAGGTTCAACTACTTGGTTAAACCATAACTCTTCAATTTATCACATAATTCATTAATTGATAATAATATTTTTCATACTTGGTACTATAACACCACAATATGATAAAATCACATTTTATCAGTCATAACATTATTCTTTATCAACAATTACAGAATTGTATAATTAAAATAAATTTTCCGGGTCAATTATAAACGCTAAATATTAGTCACCCATTTTATATCGGGAGCAATGACTGCAGTCACGACCGGTGTTTGTCGTCTTGAAACTAAAGCATGTAATCGAGGCTAGCTGGCCTTCTAAGACCGGAGCGCCTGTTTGTTCAAATAACCAGAGCTGCAACGCCGGTACAGGACAAAAAGGCACTGAGTGGCGCTGCAGCGCTGGAATTGTACTATGGGACGGCGTTGCGTAGCCAAAGTCACGCTTCGCATGCATGGGTTCATGAAGAACACAAAACCAAGCCAAATTAGCTTACAAGCTACTTTCTAACAACAAATTCAGCATACATAAAATACATAAACTTTACATAAACATAAATTAATGTTTCTAACATGTTTATAACCATAAAAATAGTATAAAAAATAAATTTAAAACCTCTAATTTCACTGTTCTTGCTAATACTTCACTTTTAGACATTCTTAGCTAAACAACTCACTGTAAATTTGTTTTTCAACCAAAATAGTTAGTTTAAATTTCTTTGTTTTTGTTTCTTCATGTATTTTCACAATCAATATTCAATTCATACTTTATATTATGAATTGAATATCAATTTTGACTCTAAAATAAGCCATATTCATACATATATTTCACTAAAAAGCGTAATATGATTTTCTCCATATTAAAACATATTTCATGGATTAAATTACTCTAAATCATATACTAAACATGTAAAATAGTTTATATACGTAAATTAACATACATATAACCACATAATCAAAATTAATCATCCATATAATTTTACAGAGAACCTCTTACAGAAAAGATAACTAAAACTTTTAGAAAGTAGAATTATACCTTTGATTGTTTGCTCAAACTTTGCTAGATGATAAGAATGGCATTTTTAATCATCTTCTTCCTTCTCCTCAATCTCTTAAAAACAAAGAGAATTTCTTCTCTTCTTTTCTCTCTCTTTTCTCTTCTTCTAAACTTAACGTAAAATATATAACTAATATACATATATCATATATAATATAAACGTATATCTTATACTTATTAAGTAATATAATTGATAAAACATAAATCCCCCCTTTAAAATATGTCAATTATTTTTCTTTTTTTAAATTCAAAAGCCACTAGGGCTTGTTTGGCAAAACAAAAATTAAAAAATAAGGATTAACAAGCCCTTAAGCCATGTTTGGTAAAACCTATTTAAACCTTTTTTTTAACTTATTTTAATAACTCAATTACAAAATAGTTTATTGTCACACCTTATTTAATTAAATTCCTATATTTAAATTTAATTAAATTAAATCTAATAACAACTTATTAAATCCATTTGTCACATAATCATATTGCCACAAAATTATAATTTTCATTATAATTTTATTTAATAAATTAACACATCACTTTAATTACTAAATCAAATTAAAACAACATTATAAAAATTCATTTAATTTTATCAACTCTCTAATTTAATTATTAGATTAAATTAGAATATTATCTCATAATAATTAATTCATCACTCTTTTATTTTAATTAGCTTCAAAATACCAAATTACCAATTATCAATTTAATTAACATATTACCTTAATAAAGTTAATTTCCCCAACTCATAAAATATTTATTTACTTCAATAAATTTTTGAATTTTCAATTAAAATTCTAGATTGTTATATAATTCCCTCCTTACAAGGATTCTATCCCCAGAATCACAACTCAAACAATTCATTCGTCACATTCTTCCCTCCTTACAAAGATTATGTCCCTAGAATCGAAGACATAATTAAACAAATAACTTACGATAGTTCTTCATCATTTTGTCTTTGAGTTCACACGTAGCTTCTTCGGCATTGTGTTTCCTCCATATCACCTTCACGAAAGGTATCACTTTATTCCTGAGCACTTGTTCTTTCATGTCAACTATCTGGATAGGAATCTCCTCATAAGATAAGTCCTTATCGAACTGCAATGGTTCATACTATCAATGCTTGTAATCGAGTTTATACGGTCGTAGCACCGATGCATGAAAAACATTGTGAACATGTTCCAACTCTGGAGGTAGAGCTACCTCGTAAGCCACTTCACCTACTCTTCGCAGCACCTCAAAAGGTCCAATAAACCTTGGGGTTAGCTTTCCTTTTTTACCAAAACGGATTTTCCCCTTCTAAGAAATAACTTTTAGGAAAATAAAATTTCCTATGTCGAATTCGCGATCTTGTCTATGCTGATCAGCATACTTCTTCTGTCTGTCTTAAGCAGCTACCAATCTTGTCCTGATGAGTTTGACAACCTCAGCGGTCTGTTCTACCAGTTCTGGTCCTAACAATTGACGTTCACCAACTTCATCCCAACACAGTGGAGTTCTGCACTTCCTGTCGTACAATGCATCATAAGGCAGCATGTCAATGCTTGCGTGGTAACTATTATTGTAGGCGAATTCAGCCAACGGTAAATGATCATCCTAGTTCCCCTTTGAAATCCAAGATGTATGCTCTGAGCATATCTTCTAACGTCTAGATTGTTCGTTTGCTTTGGTCGTTTGTTTGAGGATGGCACACCGTACTCGTTCTCAATTGTGTTCCCATACATTCTTGTAATCTCTTCCAGAAGTTTAACGTGAATTGCGGATCTCTGTCTAACACAATTGATACTGGATTTCCATGTCTCGAAACAATCTCCTTGACGTACAACTTTGCTAGCTGATCAAGATTGAATCTAATCTTTACTGGCAAAAAGTGTCTTAATTTCGTCAGTCTGTCCACTATCACCCAAATCGCATCGTATCCTTTTTAACTAGTTGGAAGACCTACCACAAACTCCATTGTGATGTGTTCCCACCTCCATTTCGATATTTCCAATGATTGAAATAATCTTCTTGGTGTGACGCCCCCAAAATAGGTATACATCACCCATCTTGAGTCGCCAAATACATGGTACAGAAGTTAAATACAAACTTCTTTTATACAGTATGACAATACGTAGCTGAGAGTTTTAACACGGATAATGTCTCGTAGAGAGTATCCAAACTCAAATAAAGTCCTCATTACAATTATTATCACACTATTTCACTGAATAGTGAGGACTACTAATGCAAACATCTTGACCGTCACTCCGTTCCCCGACTAGTCCTAACTATATTCTCATTTCCTGAAGAGAACAATGAAAACCAAGGGTGAGCTCAACTAGCCCAGTAAGAAATATTATAACTAAGATAATGCAGAATAAATTATCGTTAGCCTTCAACAATGTTAAACTGATAAAATATAATAAACATAAAGTTTAACTGCAGCGGAACAAGCAATCCATTAGAAGAGTCAAGTAGAGCATGATATTTACTATCTTCTATAATTTAAAAAGTTTATCATCAATTTTATCGTTGAGACTCATCTTAATAAATAAACCACATCATTGAATCATCCCTGCACTACGGGCCAGGGATATTCATGTAATCATCAATGGTCATAATTATACCGAATAATATATCCCGGTCATAATCATACCAACAACTGTCCATAAATGTACTACAGGTCAATGAGGATTTTTATCACATCATTTGTAACATTACGGTCATGATTATACCGAATAATCCTTGGTTATAATCATACCAATCAATAGCACATCTATGCACGTAAGCCACAGATGACTTTTATCACAATATAAGCATGAGGATGATGACAATGATATAAGAATTCAATTAAAAGAAAGCAAAGGATAAATTTTTAAAGATTTATAACTTAATTTATCCAGAATTCAATAATGTCCAAATTATCAACATGATACTGCTTTGTGGAGTAAAATTCAAGAATAATATTGTATCAAAAATGATTTGGACAGCAAAGAAATCAATTTTTGTCATGAATAATTCCCCGGGTGAATAGTACCCAAGTGAATAGTACTTCGGGAATGGTATCCCGTGAATAGTACTTCATGAATAGTACTTTATGAATAGTACCTGTGAATAGTACTTTGTGAATAGTACCCAGTGAATAGTAATTTATGAATAGTACTCGTGAATAGTACTTTGTGAATAGTACCGTAAAAATGAATACTACTCATAGACAGTACTCCGGCATGAAAATCTTAAAATTTAACAAGAATGTGTAGAAAATATCCTTGTGAAACGATACTAGATGAAGCGCAAAAATTTCAAGGATATTCTACTAATTTCACGGAGTATAGAAGCAATACTTTAACAAAATGAGGGTATAATAAGGAATACGAGACGAAATAATATTACTCACATACTACAGAGTATGAAAGAAAATATTATTCCTATGAATATTGAACAAAATAATATCCCTTACCTCTGAAGAAGACTGGATACTGGAATAGAGAGGTAGCAGAGTTCTCTTCTTCTTTCTCTCTATAGATTCTCTCTCTATAATTGCTCTTGTGAGTCTTAGTGAATTGGTGAGAATGAAAGAAGAATGAGCTTCTATTTATAGAAAAATATAGTTTCGATAATTGCACGTTTTGGGGATTGAAATATTACAGTATAATACCTTAATCTTTGCTTTCATTTTTAATTTAGTCCTGTAAGTATTATCAAACTTGCACCACCTCCCCTAATAGTACATCTTGTGAATCAATAGTACACTCATGTGAATCAATAGTACAATCATGTGAAAAAATAATTACAGTATAGTACATTCATCTATACCTCCATTTTTAATTTAGTCATACAAGTATTATCAATCTTGCACCGCCTCCCCTAATAGTACATGCATGTGAATCAATAGTACACACATGTGAACAAATAGTTATAAGCATGTGAATTAATAGCAATTAATTGCTCATTTATCTGATTAATTACCCGATTGGTCAATATAACCCCCAAACATCAATTATTATCGGAATAGATGTCGATTACCACTAACACTAATAATCCTAACACAATGGAAATATCAATTTCATCTTTAATCAACATGAACTTATTCATCATTAATATTATAACTCACAATATTTAACAACCAGGTCATTCCCAGGAAAGAGGGGGCTTTCCAATAAGGATTTCTCCTATCATGCCGTAATTAGGTGACCAAACCTCTCCTCGATGTAACTTTCTGTACATCATCACTATTGCAAATAATAATATGAATAACTTTGTCGTCTCAATTATTGATTTAATAATATAAAATATTATGTAGATGATACTGTGATAATAATTGAATCAATAATATGAAAGATATTATGCAGCAATTACGGTAGCAATAATTGAGTATAACTGAGTGACTTCTCACGTAAGCATCAATAATCAATACTATGTGCTACTATGCAACCACGCGTATTACTGTACTTTTACCTTTTACCACTGGGTAGTTCAATAGTTTAACGGTAAAACTTTCGTCGTTATTTTTATAAAAAGCTAATTCTGTCGTTTTCTAACTACGATAATACTTTCGTTGTGGGGTCCACCAATGATTGTGTCGTCGTACGAATATTCCCTGTTAAAACGAATATTCCCCGACCAATCGAATATTATATAACCACTTGCTTACTTTGCAAAATTAGTAAATAATACCCACAACTATAACATTATAGCAAATTCACTCCATAATATTCAAAAATATATTTCGAGAAAAATTAATCTTTATTCATAAAAGTTGGGGTCTTACAACATCCCCTTATATATTGTGAGTACCTGGTATATCGAAGAGGTGAGGATACATTGACTTCATTTCAAATTCTAACTCTCAGGTCATTTCCTCAACATCGTGGTTTCTCCACAAAACTTTGACTTGAGGTATAACCTAGGAGCATAGAATATGAACCTTCTTATCCAAGATTTTAACAGGTACCTCTTCATACGTTAAATCTTTCGCTATCTCGTCCGGTTCTAATTCAATAATGTGATTCGGGTCTTTCACATATTTATGTAACATAGATATGTGAAAAATGTTATGAACATGAGACATACTTGGCGGTAACGCGAGTCTATAGGCCACAGTTCCTTCTCGATCGAGGATTAAAAATGGGTCAATGAATTGAGGATTGAGCTTTCCACTCTTTCCAAATCTCATAACTCCTTTCCATAGAGCAACACATAACAACACATGATCTCTAATATTGAATTCCACGTCCTTTCGATGAAGATTAGCATAACTCTTTTGTCGATCTTGTGAAGTTTTTATACGTTGTCGGATCGTTTGAATCTTTTTCGTAGTCATACGTACCAACTCCAGTCCCAACAACGTTGCTTCACCCACTTCATCCCAGCATACTGGAGAATGACACTTTCTTCCATACAACGCCTCAAATGGAGTCATGTCAATACTTGTTTGATAACTGTTGTTGTAGGAAAACTCCACCAATGGTAAGAACTTGTCCCAACTTCCTTTGAAGTCAAGGACACAGAGTCTTAATAAATTTTCAAGAGTTTGAATAGTCCTCTCCGACTGCCCATCCGTTTGAGGATGATATGCCGAACTAAATTGTAAATCATTGCCCATAGCGTTTTGCAAACTAACCCAAAATCGTGAAGTAAATCTTGGGTCTCGATCAGAAACTATGGATACTGGCATACCATGCAATCTTACAATCTCGTTTATGTACATACGAGCAAGACGTTCAACTGTATAAGTTTCTTGTATCGATAAGAAATAAGAAGACTTGGTCAATTTATCTACAATATCCTAAATTGCATCTATGCCTTGAGAAACCTTGGGAAGACCAGTAACGAAATCCATGGTAATGTGCTCCCACTTCTATTTTGGAATTTCAAATGGTTGAAATGGACCTTTTGGCACTTGATGCTCCGCCTTGACTCGTTAACAAGTTAGACACCTTGAGATAAACCCTGCTATCTCTCTCTTTATATTGCTCCACCAAAATGTATGTCGAAGATAACGATACATTTTGTTCCAACTGAATTTTGTATCTTTCCGAGTCAGCTGAGTTAATGGAGTAGTTATTCGAGAAAACCTTCTACGAATCTCCGATAATAACCAGCTAAATCGAGAAAGCTACGATTTTTCGATCGATTTAGGTTGCTCCCGACTTTGAATTGCTTCAATCTTTCTTAGGGTCAATGATATTCCATGACTTGATACTACGTGCCCAAGGAATGCTACTTCCTCAAGCCAGAACTCGCTTTTCTTCAACTTGGCATATAACTTGTTTTCACGAAGCTTTTGGAGTATCAGCCTCAAGTGTTGATCATGATCTTCACGGCATTTGGAGTAAATGAGGATGTCATCAATAAAGACGACCACAAAGTGATCCAAATATTCCTTGAATACTCGGTTCATCATATCCATGAAGGCAGTAGGAGCATTAGTCAATCCAAAAGACATGACTAGGAATTCATAATGCCCGCATCTAGTTCTCAAAGCGCCTTTGAATGTCATCGCTTTAATCTTCAATCAAGATATCCGTAATCGAAGATCGATCTTTGAAAAGAATTTGGAACCTTGCAACTGGTCAAAAAGGTCATCAATGCGAGGCATCGGGTACCTATTTTTGATGGTAACATGATTCAATTATTGATAATTAATACAAAGTCGCATACTTCCATCTTTCTTCTTAACAAATAGAATAGGAGCACCCCAAGGAGACGTACTAGGACGAATGAAACCGATGTCTAACAATTCTTGCAGTTGGGATTTTAACTCCTGAAGTTCAATAGGAGCCATTCGATATGGGGCTTTGGAAATTGGTTTTGTACTGGGTTCAAGGTCGATACCAAACTCGATTTCACACTCTGGGGGTAGGCCAAGTAGTTCTTCGGGGAATACGTCAGGAAATTTATTAACAATAAAAATATCATTCAAATCTAACGTATTTTTGTTTAAATCTGTGACATGAGCTAAGAAAGCTTGACATCCAATTTTCAATAAACGAATAGCTTTATGGCTTGAGATGACCGTGATTGATTCTAATGGTTTGGTCACTTGAATTTGCATAATAGGTTGATTAGGAATATGAAAGCTAACAACCTTACGAAAACAATCAATTTTAGCATGATGAGTAGTTAACCAATCAATCCCTAGAATCACGTCAAATGCAAGTATTTTTAAGGAGATAAGATCGATAGGTAACATCCGGTTACCGATTTGAATCAAACAAGACTTATAAATAGTGGATGTAATGAAGGTTTCTCCCAATGGAGTTTCAACAGATAAGTCAAAGTCTAATTTCTTTGGAGTTAAATTTAAACGTTGAGCGCAAGTAGGAAAAATAAAAGAATGGGTAGAACCGGTATCAAATAAGGTATAGACTTCGCTAGAGTTTATGATTAGCTTACCCATGATGACTTCGTTTGGGTTCCTCGCTTTTTGGGAGGTTACGACAAACGCTCTCCCTTGAACTACCGGCTTTGACTTCTCTGGGACGGCCTTTGGTGCCTCCATCCCAGCGAGACTTGACTTCAGTGCATGACAAAATTGGGCAAGGTGACCTTCTCTTTCGCAATTATAACACGTTTTGGATTATTGCGTATAGTTCGGAATGATATGTCCCTCCCCTCCGTATTTGTAACATACGATTGGTTGTCGTTCCCCTTCCTTAACAACAGGTGCTGGTGATGACGTCTTTCCATCATTATTGAATCTCCTCTTCTTGAAATTTCCACTTCTATTATCTTGGCCATGATTACCACCAAAGTGGTTACCATTTCTGGCATGTTAATTATCTCCACGTTTGTTGTCACTGCTTCGATGACTGCTACCACTGGTATTATCATTTTGTCGGCTGCTCTCTCTTGGTTGGGTTGACTCATTATCGCGCTCAAATAACTGAGCCCTATTTACATCATCTGAATACAAACACAGCTTGTGAAAAATTAAGTATTGACGTATCTCGGGTTTCAAACCTCTTAGAAACATCCTCGTCATTCTCTCCTCATTATCAACCAAGTGGGACACAAATCGGGACAACTCGGCAAACTTAGCTTCGTACTATGACACGGTCATATTGTTCTACTCAAACTTGATGAACTCTACCTCCTTCATGTGACGAATAGTTTCAGGAAGTACTTGTCATTGAACAGTTCTTAGAATTTCTTCCAAGACATCTTCAGTGCGGCAGGTTGAGTACGCTTTACCGATTCACACCAGTAATCTGCCTCTCCTCGCAACATAAAGGTGGCAAAGGGAACCTTTTTCTCCTCGGAGCATCCCAAGACATCAAATATCTTGGTGATCTTCTTTATCCACGTCTCCGCCTTAAGTGGTTTTAGCTCTCCAATAAACTCTGGTGGTCCTAGCTCCTTGAACTATTTAGCGGTGACCATCCGAGAGTTGCCAGTGTTTCCACCAGCATTTTGAACAGGAGTCGTTCTTGCTTGATGTTGCATGAATTGCATAAAGCCTCTGAACATCCCATCGTTCATTATTTGGTCAGCGTTGTTGTTTTCCTGAGGATTATTGCCATCCTGATGCACATTATCCTAGGTATTGATCGTTCGTGACTCAACGGTCTCATGTGCTTCATTGCTTATCTCAATATTTTCGGATGCCATTATCAAATACTGCTACAAAACAAGGGTTAATTGACATGTCACATATTATCCCTATACTCTGACCGACCAATTAAATACCAAATAAACTTAGGTAGGTCATACTAGCAAAGGAATTCCCCGTCTCTCCCCTCCTAGTTCTTGTCTCACATCTCATCCAAGGATCATATCCCTAAGCTCTGATACCAACTGTGACGCCCCCAAAATAGGTATACATCACCCATCTTGAGTCGCCAAATACATGGTACAGAATTTAAATACAAACTTCTTTTATACAGTACAACAATACGTAGCTGAGAGTTTCAACACGGATAATGTCTCGTAGAGAGTATCCAAACTCAAATAAAGTCCTCATTACAATTATTATCACACTATTTCACTGAATAGTGAGGACTGCTAATGCAAACATCCGGACCGCACACTCCGCTCCCCGACTAGTCCCAAATTTATATTCTCATTTCCTAAAAGTGAACAATGAAAACAAAGGGTGAGCTCAACTAGCCCAAAGAAGAAATATTATGACTAAGATAATGCGTAATAAATTATCGTTAGCCTTCATAGTGTTAAACCGATAAAATATAATAAACATCAAGTTTAATCGCAGAATCTTAACAGCAATCTATTAGAAGAGTCAAGTAGAGCATGATATCTACTATCTTCTATGATTTAAAAAGTTTATCATCAATTTTATCATTTGAGACTCAAATTTAAATAAATAAACCACATCATCGAATCATCCTCGCACTACAGCCCAATGATATTCATGTAATCATCAATGGTCATGATTATACCGAATAATCCCTAGTCATAATCATACCAACAACTCGTCCATCAATGCACTACTGAGCCAAAGAGGATTTTTAGCACATCATTTGTAACATTACTACCATGATTATACCGAATAATCCTCGGTCATAATCATACCAATAAATTGTACATCTATGCATCGTAAGCCACGATGACTTTTATCACAATATAAGCAATGAGGATGATGACAATGATATAAGAATTCAATTAAAAGAAAGCAAAGGATAAATTTTTAAAGATTTATAACTTAATTTATCCAGAATTCAATAATGTCCAAATTGTCAACATGATACTGCTTTGTATAGTAAATTTCAAGAATAATATTGTATCAAAAATGATTTGGACAGCAAAGAAATCAATTTTTGTCATGAATAATTCCCCGAGTTAATAATATCCCTTACCTCTGAAGTAGACTGGATACTGGAATAGTGAGGTAGCAGACTTCTCTTCTTCTTTCTCTCTATAGCTTCTCTCTCTATAATTGCTATTGTGAGTCTTAGTGAATTGGTGAGAGTGAAAGAAGAATGAGCTTCTATTTATAGGAAAATATAGTTTCGATAATTGCACGTTTTGGGGCTCGAAATATTACAGTATAATACATTAATCTTTTCTTTCAATTTTAATTTAGTCCTGCAAGTATTATCAAACTTGCACCACCTCCCCTAATAGTACATCTTGTGAATCAATAGTACACTCATGTGAATCAATAGTACAATCATGTGAAAAAATAATTACAGTATAGTACCTTCATCTATACCTCCATTTTTAATTTAGTCATGCAAGTATTATCAATCTTGTATCACCTCCCCTAATAGTACATGCATGTGAATCAATAGTACACACATGTGAACAAATAGTTATAAGCATGTGAATTAATAGCAATTAATTGCTCATTTATCCGATTAATTACCCGATTGGTCAATATAACCTTCAGATCAACATACCCGATTGGTTAATTACCCGACTAACACTAATAATTCCAACACAATGGAAATATCATTTTCATCTTTAATCAACACGAACTTATTCATCATTAATATTATAACTCACAATATTTAACAACCAGATCATTTTCAGGAAAGAGGGGGCTTTCCAATAAGGATTTCTCCATATTGGCGCGCAATTAGGTGACCAAACCTCTCCTTGGCAGATATTTTTAGACATTGTCAATATTGCAAATAATAATTTGAATAACTTTGTCGTCTCAATTATTGATTTAATAATATAAAATATTATACAGATGATACTTTGATAATAATTGAATCAATAATATGAAAGATATTATGCAGCAATTACGGTAGCAATAATTGAGTATAACTGAGTGACTTCTCACGTAAGCATCAATAATCAATACTATGTGCTACTATGCAACCACGCGTATTACTGTACTTTTACCACCGGGTAGTTCAACAATTTAACGGTAAAACTTTCGCCGTTATTTTTATAAAAAGATAATTCTGTCGTTTTCTAACTACGACAATACTTTCGTTGTGGGGTCCACCAATGATTGTGCCATCGTACGGATATTCCCTGTTAAAACGAATATTCCCCGACCAATCGAATATTATATAACCACTTGCTTACTTTGAAAAATTTGTAAATAATACCCACAACTATAACATTATATCAAATCCACACCATAATATTCAAAAATATATTTCGAGAAAAATTAATCTTTATTCATAAAAGTTGGGGTCTTACACTTGGGCTCTGATGCTCGGCCTTGACTCTTTAACATATAAAGCATTTCGCAACACGTTTTGCAACATCTCTTTTCATATTCGACCACCAAAAATGTCATCGTAAATCCTGATACATCTTCGTACTTCCCAGATAAATTGAATATCTTGAGTTATGACCTTCGGTTAAGATTTCGTCTTTAATACCCAGTACTGCTGGAACCCAAACTCTTCCCTCGAACCTTTGTAGTCCTTCAGTATCGATCTTGTATTTCACTTCACTACCCTCAACCACTCTTTCTTTGATTTTCCCACATTCTTCATCTTGTAGTTGAGTGTTTTTCACTTTTTCCACTAAAGTTGGACTAGATTCCATCTGGAATAATCTTTCATCGGATTCTTTTGGAAGTTTTATTTCCAACTCAAGCCTTGCCATTGCTAAGATAAGCTCCTCCTGAGCAGTTAACAACATCAATTTATTTCGGCCTTTTCTACTCAAAGCATCAGCAACCACATTTGCTTTACCTGGATGATAAAAGATCTCACAATCATAATCTTTTATCAGTTCTAACCATATCCTCTTACGCATATTTAGATCTTTCTGTGTGAAAATATACTTCAGACTTTTATGGTCCGTATATATCTCATATTTCTCTCCATAGAGATAATGTCTCCATATCTTCAGAGCAAATACCACCGTAGCCAACTCTATATCATGAGTCGGGTATCCTTTCTCATAGTCCTTCAGTTGCCTTGATGCATACGCAATGATTTTGCAATTTTGCATAAGCACACAGCCCAGTCCTTTATGCGATGCATCACTATATACCACAAAATTTCTTGTATTGTCCGGTAATGACAACACATGTGTCATGCTAAGCTTCGTTTTAAAGTCCTGAAAGCTCTCTTTGCACTTCTCCGTCCAGACAAATTTTATAGCTTTCCTTGTCAAATTTGTCAATGGAGTAGCAATCTTGGAAAAATCTTGAATAAATTGTCTGTAGTAACCCGCCAATCCCAAAAAACTCCTCACCTCCAATGGTGTCCTTGGTTGTTCCCAATTTATTACAGCTTTGACCTTTGACGGATCCCATCTTTTTCAATCGCATGCCCAAGAAATTGTACACGTTCTAGCCAGTCACACTTAGAGAATTACGCATACAACTTTTCCTTTCTTAGCGTCTCCAACGACAAACGTAAATGTTCCACGTGTTTTTCTTGAGATTTAGAGTACACCAGAATATCATCAATGAATACCACCACAAAGTTATCTAAAAATGGTTTAAACACCATGTTCATCAAATCCAAGAATATTGTAGGGGCATTAGTTAAACCAAAAGACATTCAGACAGAGTTCTGAATGTCGTTTTAGGTACATCCTCCTTCCTTACTTTTAATTGATAATACCCACTTCTCAAATCTATCTTCGAGAAGTATCTAGCTCCTTTCAATTGATCAAACAAGTCATCTATTCTTGGCAACGGATATATATTCTTAATAGTGACTTTGTTTAACTCCCTATAATAAATGCAAAGACGCAATGACCCATCCATCTTCTTCACGAATAACACTGATGTTCCCCACGGTGACACACTTGGTTGAATGTATTTCTTGTCTAGCAGCTCTTGCAATTGTACCATCAGTTCCTTCATCTCTACCAGAGCCATCCTGTACGAGCCCTTTGATATCGAAGTAGTCCCTGGTGCTAAATAGATAATGAACTCGATCTCTCTGTCAGGGGGAAGTCCTGGAAAATTCTCTGGAAATACGTTCGCAAAATCCCTAACAACAGGTATCTCTTCCAGTTTCACACCCTTCTTCCGAGTATCAACTATGTAAGCTAAATATCATGCACAGCCTCAACTTCTTGGCATGCATAATCGTCAGACATCTTGCTTGTCTAGACGATTTGTTACCATAGAAGACTACCTTTGACGGAGTCATAAGGTTTACACATTTATTTTGGCACTAAATTATTGCTTCATAATTGAATAACCAATCCATTCCCAATTTAACATTAAATTCTCCAAGTTTAATCGGGATTAAATCTACTATCATAATATTCCCCTTAATATTCACCTTATAATTCTTGTATACGAACATAACAGGAATAGCCTCCCCATTCGCAATTTCTATGATTAAAGGGAAATTCAGTTCTTCACTAGGCAATCCTAACCTCCTAGCAAATTCATCAGATATAAACAAGTAAGTAGAAATCGAATCAAATAATACATATGCATTTATATCATTGATTGGAATAATACCTGACACAGCATCTTTTGATTGCACAGTCATGTTGAAGGTTCTGGTTGTGGGTCTGTTTGATGACGTTGGTCCAGCAATAACCAAGGTACCTCCACTTTTGCCTCCGTTTCTTCCAATTACCACTCCAGCTTTCTTCTTAGGGCACTCATGAGCAAGATGATCCTTTGACCCGCATGTGTAACATTCATTCTTCTTCGGTTGATGGCAAATTGGAGCAATGTGACCTTACTGGCCATAGTTGAAGCATACTCACTTACCCCATAAGCACACACCAGTGTGATTATTCCCACATGTAGCACATGCTTCAAACTTCTTTTTCTGTTGACTACTCTGTTGACTTCCAGCACCAACACTTGCATTCCACTTCCTCTTTAGATTATTATCACCACCACTGCTACCACCATTCTTACCTTCACTCTCACCCTTCTTCTTTCTCTGTTCCTGATTGTACTTCGTCACAGCCTCTCATCCCCCCTCAGCGATAATCGCCTTCTTAAGCACTGCAGCAAATGTCTTCAACTGAAACATGGCGACTTTGTTGTACAACCAGGGCTTCAATCCCTGTTCAAACCTTCTCGCCTTACGCTCATCTATGTTAACTTGATATGGCGCAAATCTCGCCAACTCTTTGAACCTTGTTTCATACTTCGACACTATCATTGTGCCCTGCTTCAGCTCTAAAAATTGCACTTCCATCTAATTCTTTGAACTCTCTAGGAAATAAGTCTCGAAAAATATTTCTTTAAACCTATCCCAAGTCATCACTCCCTGACCTCCTCGTGTTTTGTTTCCCTGCCACCAATAGATGGCTTCTGCTTTTAACATGAATGTTGCAAAAGCAGTCTTCTGGTTCTCACCGACTCTAGCAACATTGAATACCTTTTCAATTTCCATGATCCAGGTCTGTGCCTCAACCGGATTCATGGTCCCATGAAATTCTGGTGGTCCAACCGCCTTGAAATCCTTAAAAGTTGCAGCTTGATTCTGCGGTTGATTCTGCAATGTTCTATCAAGAATGTCACCAATCACGAATCTGGGTTAGCATCAGCGTTGTTGTTATTAGTAGTCCCCTCAGGGGTTTATTGTCGTGGTTGACGTCTTCTTGGAGGCATTTTCTGATTAAAGAAAATACACTTATTAGATTATTACCCAATCTTTTAAGTACATTCTATTTCACTTGCACATCATAAAAAATCACCACAAAACACATCACATCTTGAATAAATATTAACATTTTATTCATTCATCATTTTTAGAAAGAAAAAAAAATAAAAACAATAGCATCACTGCTATTTATATTACTTTAACTGAACTACAAAAGTTACACGATAACATCATCATATCCCATTGGTTACATAACTCTTGGGATTTACATCTTATTCATTATATAATTAATCACATGAAAAGCATATTCTTTACTATGACCTACTAAAATGTTGCATAACCTTACGACACTCCTCTTCCATAATACAGAACATTGTTGTGCGATCTAACATATACCATGGCAGCGTCTCGAACTGAATCGGATAATACATAACTCGATTTTGAGCTCGATTTGTCATAGTGTTGAACACATCATTCATATCCTCCATCTTGATCTTCTTTGCTTGTACCTCTCCCTCTGCTCCGTCTGCACGCTAAGAAGTTTTCTCGTACGCATCTTCGACTCTTGCTCTCTTAGCGGATTCTTCTTTCAATTTTTCCTTCAGCTCTGCAATCTCCTATGTCAACTGCTCATTCTCCCCTTCTGTGTGAATCAACTTCCATTCCACATTACTCAGACGCTCGTCAAGATCCCGGATCTCATCGTCCTTCTGCGCCATCGAAGTCTGAAGTTCAGCTACTAGCTCCTCCAACTCCTCAACTCTATCCTGAAGTTCAATGTTGCGGTCGTATACTTCGTCCTACATACGAGTTGCGATAGATTTTTGTGGAAACTCCTCTTCCTCCTCATCCTCATCCATCCGTGGCAGCTCAACATGGTCTTCCTCATCCGTCTCTAGCACATCCTCCTCATCAGGTATATTCTCCTCCTGCTCAACCACTGTAACCAACGAAGATAACTCCCTTGGCACCAGTTGTTCCCATATTACCTGAATATCTCGAGACTCCTCCTCTCTAGGCATCTAAGGTCCCTCCTTCCTAGCCCGACTGGATTCTCCCACAATAGTCATCCTGACAACAAAATTTTTTAATTGTTTAATTACTATTTGACACTCACGAACACATAGGTTGCAACCACATAAGCACATAAAATGTTTTATTGTTTCTTTCTTAAAACTCAATAAGAGTTTATCACCACTATCTTTTCAAAGGTTCCTTCCTAAGATTTTTCCCCCACCTAAGGTTCATAACCTAATGCTTTGATACCAACTTGTGACACCCCCAAATCTGGGTACTTCTTTCTCATAAGATTTGGTGTTCACTTTCCATTCATTCATTTCTAACTACCCAACTATAATAAAATTAAGTAGTAAACCATCCCATTAAATGGTTATATAATTTAATCAATAAATATCCCAGGTTATCTAACCTTTAAAGCATACATCAAGTGCGGAATAATTACATCACAATAATTAAAACAAAATCTGACAATATAAAAGTCAATAAATTTTACAAGTATTCAACACTTGTTCAATTTTCCTTTCCCTTTGCTAGTGTTTGGTTCATCAACCCTCTCAACTTTAGCTGCAATGATTATATATGCAAGAGTGAGCAAAATAAATGCTCACTTGAAATGACAATGAATAATAACATCATAATAATTGCCCATGAATAGGTTCAATAGAACTGATTAATATTCTCTATCAATGATAATCAAGAACTGAAAACAGAATTTGAAATATATCTAAGGGTCACAAGACCACGAACTATATCCAAGGTTATAAGTATTTTTTTTAACTTAAACCTAAACAGTCATAAGACTATAGGGACTTCCCGTACTTAGGGGGATCAGCCCTTCGTACCATGTATTGTGAACAAACATCTAAATGCTTCGCGTAAGTTATCCCTTATAATAGGGTTGTTTATCTCAGTTTTTAGATTACAAGTCCGCACTGAAGTAAGTTTGGTTTGGATAAACTTAAGGGTAATTTAGAGTTCTACGAACATCAACTAGGGATTTGTTGAATCAAAGGTGTAATGACAATTCATGGATTTGATCAACAACGTAGTATGAAATAACCATGGGTTATACGTGATTAAACATCACGCATCAAAATCATACCTCAGAAATAAACTAGAAAGCATTGAAAAGTAAAATAAACCTTGCTTGAACAATGGTAATAAGCTAAGGTTACATTCGTTGACAATAAGGAAACAATTTAGGAACTTTGTTCAATAAAGAAATCGTAATTGAAATTAGGTAAGGAATGTGCATAATGCATCGATAAGGTTTGCATCATACAACATTTGTAGGATTCAAGAGCTTAATAAGAAATTAAATAACTTGTATAAACGTAATCAAGTTAGGATACATAAGAGTAAGGTTAAGACTTGCTCAATTGTAAACAAGATAGGGTAAACTCAAATAGAGATTAGAGTTTGAAAACTTGCATAAAATAAGTAAGATAGGACAACTCAAATAAAGATTGGGGTTTGAAACTTGCCTTGCGTGTAAGCTAAACCGTATACTTGATTCTCAATATCCTATACACATGTCATCATGACATAATTAGTTACTACATGTACTCAGTATATAAATAAGTATCTATTTCATGTACGACTTGTAGTCTTAGGTTCAACTACTTGGTTAAACCATAACTCTTCAATTTATGACATAATTCATTAATTACTAATAATATTTTTCATACTTGGTACTAGAACACCACAATATGAAAAAATCACATTTTATCAGTCATAACATTATTTTATCAACAATTACAGAATTGTATAATTAAAATAAATTTTTGGTCAAATCACTAATCAAGTACCGCAAAGACCCCATTTTGTCTTTGGGAGTACAAGTATTTGTATTAACTTCGGTGTCGTCTGCATGAAACTAAAGCATGTAACTGCAGCTGCAGCGGTCTCGGCGTTGGAGCGCTCCTGTTTGTTCAAATAACCAGAGCTGCAGTGCCGGTACAAGACAAAATGGCGCTTAGTGGCGCCGCAGCAGAAATGAATTGTACTATGGGACCACACACTGCAGTTCGTGAAAATCTTGATTCGAGCATGTTGTGTTAAGAAGAACACAAGACAAACCCAAATTAGCTTACAAGCTACTTTCTAACAACAAATTTAGCATACATAAAATACATAAACTTTACATAAACATAAATTAATGTTTCTAACATATTTATAACCATAAAAATAGTATAAACAACAAATTTAAAACCTCTAATTTCATTATTCTTGCTAATACTTCATTTTTAGACATTCTTAGCAAAATAACTCACTGTAAAAATCGTTTTTCAACCAAAACAGTTAGTTTAAATTGTTTTGTTTTCGCTTCTTCATGTATTTTCACAATCAATAGTCAATTTATACT
The DNA here is from genome assembly GCA_020205615.1 of Panax quinquefolius. NCBI lineage: Eukaryota > Viridiplantae > Streptophyta > Magnoliopsida > Apiales > Araliaceae > Panax > Panax quinquefolius. Next base: position 154,987 of record JAINUW010000591.1, on the reverse strand, counting down.
TTATACTATGAATTGAATATCAATTTTGACTCTAAAAGCAGCCATATTCATACATATATTTCACTGAAAACTATAATATGATTTTCTCCATATTAAAACATATTGCATGGATTAAATTACTCTAAATCATATACTAAACATGTAAAACAGTTTATTTACAGAAATTAGCATATATATAACCACATAATCAAAATTAATCATCCATATAATTTTACAGAGAACCTTTTATAGAAAAGAAAATTAAAACTTTTAGAAAGTAGAATTATACCTTTGATTGTTTGTTCAAAATTTGCTAGATGATATGAATGGCCTTTTTCATCCTCTTCTTCTTTCTCCTCAATCTCTCAAAAACACAGAGAATTTCTTCTCTTCTTTTCTCTTTTTCTTTCTCTCTATTTTCTCTTCTTCTAAACTTAACGTAAAACATATAACGGATATACATATATCATATATAATATAAACGTATATCTTATATTTATTAAGTAATATAACTGATAAAACATAAATCCCCCCTTTAAAATATATCAGTTATTTTTCTCTTTTTAAATTCAAAAGACACTAGGGCTTGTTTGGGAAAAAAAATTAAAAAAATAAGGATTAACAAGCCCTTATGCCATGTTTGGTAAAACCTATTTAAAACCCCATTTAACTTATTTTAATAACTCAATTACAATATAGTTTATTGTCACACCTTATTTAATTAAATTTTCATATTCAAATTTAATTAAATTAAAGCTAATAACAACTTATTAAATCTATTTGTCACATAATCATATCACCACAAAATTATACTTTTATTTAATAAATTAACACCACTTTAATTACTAAATTAAATTAAAACAACATTATAATAATTCATTTAATCCTTATCAACTCTCTAATTTAATTATTAGATTAAATTAGAATATTATCTCATAATAATTAATTCATCACTCTTTTATTTTAATTAGCTTCAAAATACCAAATTACCAACTATCAATTTAATTAACATATTTCCTTAATTAAGTTAATTTCCCCAACTCATAAATTATTTATTTAACTAATAAATAATCCAACAAATATTTACTTAACAACAAACACATCAATTCAAATATTTATTTACTTCAATAAATATTTGAATTTTCAATTAAAATTTTCGATTGTTACATACGACGTGGACTAATCACATCGCCACGGAAGGTGTCATGCCCTTGTGTCAAGAGGACATGTCTGTGATACCCCCACAGGTGGTTAGCTCAATTATGCCCTAAGGATCAAACTACAAAATATAAGTCAAAAGGGGTTCAAATCACAAGGCTTACATGACCATCTCCAAATGATATCGAATTATCAAATACGAACATACTCAATTATCACAAGATATCAATGATCAAAATAAATCATGAATGTGAACAAAAATATATGAAGAATGATACAAATGAATAAAGTCTCCAAAACATATTGACATGATTAACTAGTTCAAAGAGTACAAATATGAATTCTAATATCAACGCCAAAACGAAACTATCACAATAAATTTGACAACAAGGAATAATCCTGAGAGGCAATACCAAATTTCTAAACGAGTAACAAAACTAACGAATTAAATTTAAAAGTGTATCGCTGAAAATTAAAGTACAGAATCCGTACCTTAATATAGTACTAAAAAAATTCACTGAATCCAAATATCACCCGCTAGACTCCCTCAATCCGATCTAATTATCAAAATAAAATACAGTACATATAATTAAATTATGAACTTATATAGTTTATATTTTCATAAATTCAATAATTTTAATATACTATATTCAAGATGTAATCAAAAGATACATTTTAATTATAATAACAATATTATAATATTATTTATCACTTTCCCTTTTTAAAATTTCAGATATCTTATATATATATATATATATATATATATATATATATATATATATATATATATATAAACGTAATGTCGCAATTAGTTCATATATATCATATATCCCAATTGTAAATCAAAATTTTATTAACAAATTCAATTAATCAAACGACATAATAAATTTTAAAATAGATTGCAAACACAACAAGAAAATAGATTGTAATTACAATAGCAAAATAATTATTTTGTATTCAAAAATAGTCCAATAATTACCTTTGAGAAGAAGAATATGATGAATAAAGTTTTAATTATCTTGCTCTCAAACCCTTTTTAATTCCAGCCACGTTCCCTCGTTCTCCTTCCGCCTCTTTCTTTTGTTTTCGTTTTATTCCCACAACTCATCAGGCGTAATGAAATATAGCTAGGTTTTAGTTATTTAATTATTAATTAACATGTTTTATTAATTCTTTTAATTTTATTAGGATTTAAAATTACAAAAATATAATTTAGACCCAATTAATTTTAATGGCCCAAATTAATGTAATATTTACTTATTATGGTCCAATTAAATTAACTACAGTTTGAACCAAATATAAGAAAAGTCCAAATAAATATTTTAAACCTTACTTAAATATTTATTTTTATTTTATTGGGTACTACACTCGTAGTGAAAAATCTGAGGGCATGTGGGGCATCTAGTTTGGTTATAGTGCTAACTGCCTCGTTGAGCCGCTTTATATACTGGCTTAGGCTCCCAATAGATTGTTGTTTGATATGCATAAGTGAAGTCGTCACCTTTTCTCTCCTCTTGTTGCTTTTAAATCGATCATGGAATTTCTCGCACAAATCCTTCCATGAGCCTATGGAGTTCGGCGGTAATAATGTTATCCACATCCGAGTGCCCTTTTTCAATGTTATGGCAAACATCTGGCACTTGGCAGTGTTAGAGTGATCATAGTAGCTCATGAGACGGTTATATGCATGTGTATGATCGTAAGAATCTCCAATGCCATCATAACTCTCCAACGGTGGCATCTTTTTAGACATATAGGCCCAAAGTTGATCAATCTCGAGGGTGAAAGGCGACGTCAGGTCGACAAGTAACTCATTCGCCTCATTCAAATCGGCACCCTTACGTTACCTGTTGATCTTATCTCTTCGAAAATACTTTCATTTGATGTGATTTTAGATATTGATTGGTTAACTACTAATCATGCTAAAATTGATTGTTTTCGTAAGGTTTTTAGCTTTCATATTCCTAACCAACCTATTATGCGAATTCAAACAACCAAACCACTAAAGTCAATCACTGTCAAATCAAGCCATAAAGTCATTCATTTATTGAAAAACGGATATCAAGCTTTCTTAGCCCATGTCACGGATTTAAACAAAAATACGACACATTTAAATGATATTTTTATTGTTAATAAATTTCCTGACGAATTCCCTAAAGAACTTCTTGGCCTACCCCCAGAGCGTGAAATCGAGTTTTGTATTGACTTTGAACCCGGTACAAAACTCATTATCAAAACCCCATATCGAATGGCTCCTATTGAACTTCAGGAGTTAAAAACCTAACTGCAGGAATTGTTAGACATCGGTTTCATTCGTCCTAGTACATCTCCTTGGGGTGCTTCTGTTCTATTCGTAAAGAAGAAAGATGGAAGTATGCGACTTTATATTGATTATCAGGAGTTAAATCATGTCACCGTCAAAAATAGGTACCTGTCGCATTGATGACCTGTTTGACCAGTTGCAAGGTGCCAAATTCTTTTCAAAGATCGATCTTCATTCCAGATATCATCAGTTAAAGATTAAAACTGATGACATTTCAAAGATTGCTTTCAGATCTCAGTACGAGCATTATGAATTCCTAGTCATGTCTTTTAGATTGACTAATGTTCCTGCTGCCTTCATGGATGTGATGAACCGAGTATTCAAGGAATATTTGGATCATTTTTTGGTTATCTTTATTGATGACATCCTCATTTACTCCAAAAGTCGTGAAGATCATGAGCAACACTTGAGGCTGATACTCCAGAAGCTTCATGAAAACAAGCTATATGCCAAGTTGAAGAAATACGAGTTCTGGCTTGAGGAAGTAGCATTCCTTGGGCACGTGATATCAAATCATGGAATATCTGTTGACCCAGCGAAGATTGAAGCAATTCAAAGCTGGGAGCAACCTAAGTCAGTAACCAAAGTACGTAGCTTTCTGGGCTTAGCTGGTTATTTTCGAAGATTCGTGGAAGGATTTTCTCGAATCACTACTCCATTAACTCGACTTACTCGAAAAGATACAAAATTCGATTGGAGCGAGGAATGTGATAAGAGTTTTCAAGAACTCAAAAAGAGACTCATTTCAACACTTGTTCTTACAATACCATCTGGTTCAGAGGGATTTGTCATTTATAGGGATTCTTCAGGCAAAGGTTTAGGATGTGTTCTCATACAATATGGGAAAGTCATAGTCTATGCCTCGTGACAACTCAAAAAATATGAGAGGAGTTATCCTATTCATGATCTAGAGTTGGCAACAGTCATTTTTGTGCTTCAAATCTGGAGGCATTACCTATATGGGGAAAAAGTGAATATCTATATTGTGACGACCCCAAAATAGGTCCATTCCATCCAACCCATTCTGAGTCGCCAAATACATGGTACAGAAACAACTACAACTTTATTATCACAACAATAAAACTGTGAGTTTAAATACAAATATTATCTTCTAGACAATATTTATACTCAAATAAATCCTCATCACATTTATTGATACATTATTTTACAATAATGGTGAGGACTACTAAAAAACTCTCTCTAGAACCTTCATTCCATACCCCGACTAGTACTCGCTACATTCTCGCCTCCTGAGAAGAAAAATGGAACAACAAGGAAAAGGGTGAGCTCAACTAGCCCAAGAAGAATGTTATGACTAAGATAATATACAACAAATTATCGTTAGTCTCCAACAGGAAAAATCGATAGAATACAATAGACAACAAGTTTCGCATCAATATTCGCAATGAAATAATAATTCATAGAAGAGTTACGTGAGAATGAAATCTACTATAATCTATGAATTTAATACCATCATCAATATTTTATCCCCAGTAACATCAATCAATATTCATCTCAAATCAAATATTCATCTTTTTCACTACAGCCAAAGATATTCATCAATCCATCATGTTCATCTCAACACTGCTCATCTTTGCACTAAAGGCCAAAGATATTCATCGATCGGTATGTTCATTTAAACACCGCTCATCTTTGCACTACGTGCCAAAGATATTCATCGATCGGTCATGTTCATTTAAACACCGCTCATCTTTGCACTACAGCCAAAGATATTCTTCAAATCATTCATCTTTGCACTACAAAAAGCCAAAGATATTCAATAATATCATCATTCAAGACCGAGGATGATGAAAATATTTTTAAAGAACGAATCCAAAGTGAAACAAAATGACAAGGATTAAGGATTAAGGATTCGTACTTTGTTTTATCCATGTCCAATAATACCTCAAAAATAATCACAAGGTGTAAAATTCAAGAATGATCAAAACATGGATACAATCAAAGCTAGTATCCGAAATAGATATTTTGGACGAAAAGAAGAAATTTTATTTTTTGGTGAATAGTGCAGATACGTGAATAGTGCAGAGTATACGTGAATAGTCCGATACGTGAATAGTAACTCCGACACCAAAAGATAGAAATTCCACAAAAAACATTTTCACGCTTCATTAATAGTACTCGTGAATAAGAACTCGTGAATAGTAACTCATGAATAGTAACTCGTGAATAGTAACTCATGAATAGTAACCCCGACATGAAAAAGTTCCAAATTTGATAAAACTTCAGATCAACATTTCAAAGATAATGATATTGAAGAAATAATATCATTACGAAAAAAAATAATATCCCTTACCTCAAAGAATCAAGATTTCTAAGGAAAGGTCTCAAGTGATCTTTGAATGAAACTCGATCTTGACAAAGAACTCTCAAAGTATCTAAATACTCACAAAATACGCTCAATAATATAGAGAGAAAGAAAAACTTTGTTTCGGTGTGATTTTCAATTCTAACTTAGCCTTCATTTATAGAAAAATGTTAGCCCACCAAGGCACTTGACCTACTACCCGATGGCTTTACACCGCTACTATTGCCACCCACCACATTTGAAATAAAATTCAGCACATTTCTTCACCAACCACAAGTGGGGCCCACTCAATTCTAGAATTTTCCACCAAAATCAATTATAAACCTAATTTCCGAATCCGACACCTCTTAAAATTCACAACAAATCATTCGTGCATTTTTAACGGTTCAAAATTTGTGGACATATACTCAACTTATGTATGTATAACATACCCAAAATTACCACAATCCAACTGGTCGGATTAAAAATTATAACCCCAATATATATCTCAAAACCCCGATTTGATTTTTAACACCTCCAATCCGATAAAATACTTCGATAAAACACCTCAACATTAATTCCTTCATTAATAACCACATAAATAAATCCATCATTTATATTCATATAAAATAAATATTTCCTTATCATATGAATCAATAATTAATTATTCACAAATAATATTACGTAATCACATTTATGACAACCAGTCGTTCCCGGAAAGAGGGGGGGCTTTCCAATAAGGATCTCTCCTTCTTTGGCCGCGATTAGGTGACCAAACCTCTCCTTAGATGTAACTTTCTAGACATTGCCAATAATGTTATCTAATAATATTATTCAAATAATATGAATTATTGATCCGATAATGGGAAATATCTTGTCGCGGACAATTATTGAACAACAATAATATAAAATATCAACGCAAAGAATTATTGAATCAATAAAATAAAACATCAATAAGAATTCACCGTGAAAATTATTGAGTAGTGCCTTCTTACGTAAGGATCAATAATTCAACAATATGCATAATACCGTATTGCTTTCTTTAGCAAACCACGCCAGACATCGTATTTTAACCAATTTGGGTATTCCAACGATCTTAATTGTAGAATAACTACGCCAAGTTATTTATAACCACCCAAACTTTGTGCTTTTCTCATCCAATCATTTTCCGTTATGGGGCCCATACATGGTTTAACGCCGTCGCATTTAATATTCCCCGACAAGCATTTAATATTCCACGACCAAACGAATATTCCCCAACAACAATGAATATTTTATAACCACTTGCTTATTTTGAAATATTTAGCATTTTACCCATAACTAACCACATTAATCAAATCCATCCTTACTATTTCAAAATAATAAATAAAGGAAATTCCTTTTTATTTAAAAAAAATTCGGGGTCTTACATATATGGATCATAAAAGCCTCAAATATTTCTTCACCCAAAAGGAACTCAACATGCGGCAATGACGTTGGCTCGAGTTGTTGAATGATTACGATCATAGCATTCAATAACATCCTGGAAAAGCGAACGTGGTAGCTGACGCGTTGAGTAGAAGATCATATGCGAGTACGAGTGCGATATTGTCAATGCAAAGGCCCATTGGGTATGACTTACAAAGGATGGAGATAAGGGTTAAAGACTCCAGGGACCCACGTGATGATGTCAAATATACGAGTAGAACTGACTTTAATCAATAAAGTTAAAGATGGTCAAGCTACATACCTGGAGCTGATGCGTATGAAGAAGACAATACAAGAAGGTGTTATTCCAGAAGCAAGAATCGATGAAGAAGGAATACTTCGAGTCAAATCCAGACTTTTTGTTCCTAACGACTCTTGTTTAAAGTATAAAATCATGATGGAGGCGCACAACACACCGTTTGCAATCCATCCTAGGAGTACCAAAATGTATCGTTATCTTCGACATACATTTTGGTGGAGCAATATGAAAAGGGAGATCGCGGAGTTTATGTCAAGGTGTCTAACTTGTCAAAGTGTCAAGGTGGAGCATCAAGTGCCAAAAGGTCCATTGCAACCACTTGAAATTCCAGAATAGAAGTGGGAGCACATTACCATGGATTTCGTTACTGGTCTTCCCAAGGTTTCTCAATAAATAGATGCGATTTGGGTTATTGTTGATAAATTGACCAAGTCTTCTCATTTCTTACCGATACGAGAAACTTATTCACTTGAACGTCTTACTCGTATATACATAAATGAGATTATAAAATTGCATGGTATGGCAGTATCCATAGTTTCTGATCAAGACCCAAGATTCACTTCACAAATTTGGGTCAGTTTGCAGAAAGCTTTGGGCATGAATTTATGATTCAGTTTGGCATATCACCCTCAGACGGACAAGCAGTCAGAGAGGACTATTCACACTCTTGAAGATCTATTAAGACTCTGTGTCCTTGACTTCAAAGGAAGTAGGGACAAGTTCTTGCCATTAGTGGAATTCTCCTACAACAACAGTTATCAAGCAAGTATAGGCATGGCTCTATTCGAAGCGTTCTATGGACGAAAGTGTCATTCTCCAGTATTCTAGGATGAGGTGGGTGAAGCAACATTGTTGGGACCGGAATTGGAAAGCATGACTACAGAAAAGAATCAAATGATCTGGTAACATATAAAAATCTCACAAGATCGACAAAAGAGTTATGTTAATCTTCATCGAAGGGACGTTGAATTCAATGTTGGAGATCATGTGTTATTACGTATTGCTCCATGGAAAGAAGTTACAAGATTTGGAAAGAGAGGAAAGCTCAATCCTCGATTCATTGGTCCATTTGAAATCCTCGATCGAGTTGGAACTATGGCCTATAGACTCACCTTACCGCCAAGTATGTCTCGTGTTCATAACGTTTTTCACATATCTATGTTACGTAAATATGTGGAAGACCCGAACCACATTATTAATTTATAATCAGACGAGATAGCGGAAGATTTAACGTATAAAGAGGTACCTGTTAAAATCTTGGATAAGAAGGAACATATTCTACGCTCAAAGGTTATACCTCAAGTCAAAGTTTTGTGGAAAAACCACGATGTTGAGGAAATGACCTGGGAGTTAGAATTTGAAATGAAATCAAAATATCCTCATCTCTTCGACATACCAGGTACGTAACCCAATTTCGAGGGTAAAATTTCATAAGAAGGGGAGGTTGTAAGACCCCAACTTTTATAAATAAAGATTTAATTTTCTCGAAATATTTTTTTAAATAATATGGTGTGGATTTGATATAACATTATAGTTGTGGGTAATATTTACAAATTTTGCAAAGTAAGCAAGTTGTCATAAAATATTCGTTTTATTAGGGAATATTCGTATGACGGCACAATCATTAGTGGACCCACAACGAAATTATTGTCGGAGTTAGAAAACGACATAAATAACTTTTTATAAAAATAACGGCAAAAGTTTTACCGTTAACTGTTGAAATACCCAGTAATAAAAGTACAGTAATACGCGTGGTTGCATAGTAGCACACGGTATTGTTCAATATCTTTGATTATTGATGCTTACGAGAGAAGTCACTCAGTTTTGTTCAATTATTGCAACAGTAGTTGATGCATAGTATCTCATATTGTTGATTCAATTATTCTCATAGTATCATCTGCATAATATTTATATTATTAAATCAATAATTGAGACGATAAATTTATTCATATTATTATTTACATTATTGACAATGTCTAGAAAGTTCTGTCGAGGAAAGGGATTTGGTCACCTAATTGCGCGCCAATAAAGAGAAGTCCTTATCAGAAAGCCCCCTCTTTCCTGGAAATTATCTGGTTATTAATATTGTGAATTATAATATTAATGATGAATAATTGTTGATCAAAAATGTGTTTAGTGAAGCCAAGTGAATTGAGATAAGTAGAGGGGTTTTTTATGAAGTATTTGTTGTAAATTTGGTTTATTATATGAACCCCCACTTACCCATTTTTTAAAATTATCGGTAGAAAGTTATCTCAGTTTTATTTTATTACTTATATATATATAAATATATATTATATAAGTTTTTGTTTTATTAGAATATTTTATTGTGCATAGTACTGCATAGTGTTGTATAGTGTTGCATAGTAAAATCAAAAGTTTTCGCCGGTTGCAGCTCGTGAACTCCTGCAATGTGGGTCCGTGATTTTCTAAAATTCAAATACTATAATGTCATTCTCCTATAAATAGGATGCTTAGTTTAGAAATGAAAATTACACTAGAATTAGAGAATTCTTCTTCTATAATATTGAGCGTATTTCTTTAGAGTTTAAGGAAGCTTTGAGTGTAGAAAACAGTGCAAGTTTTCTTCAATAATATCCCCGCCCTACCAGTCAAAAATACTCTCCTTTTAAGGTAAGGGATATTATTTTTGTTCAATATTCGTAAAAGATAATATTTTCTTCCATACTTTGTAATATGTAAGTAATATTATTTTGTTTCAGATTCCGAATTCTACACTCATTTTGTTAAACTATTGCTTCTATACTCCTTGAAATTAGTAGAATATCCTTGAAATTTGCGCTTCATCCAGTATCATTTCACAAGAATATTTTTCTGAACATTCTTGTTAAATTTTGATCTTTTCATACCGGGGTACTATTCACGAAGTACTATTCATGGGGTACTATTCCCGAAGTACTATTCATGAGATACTATTCACTCGAGTACTATTCACCCGGGGTACTATTCATGACAAAAATTGATTTCTTTTCTGTCCAAATTATTTTTGATACAATATTATTCTTGAATTTTACTCCACAAAACAGTTATCATATTGACAATTTGGACATATTTTTAAACTCTGGATAAATTAAAAATCATATTATCCTTGACTTCGTTTGATTGATGCTTATATCATTGTCATCATCCACATGCTTATATTGTGATGAAAGTCATCTTTGTCCTGTAGTGCATAGTAGACACTCGAAATTTTCTGTACACCTGTCACTAAGATTGCAGGAGGACATATTCATCTTTCAAGAGGGAACCCTGGAAGACAATCCATATCCATTCCGGATACAACCGGAAGTTCAGCATCAACCCCAGAACACACACTAGGAGTAACAACTCCAACCTCGGAGCCCGAGGCATGCGGACACAATACCGGAACACTCACCGGAGGAGACCGATTAATCTCGGAGATAACCCCGAGGTATCCAGGCTCAGTCCCAATCATGGGAATAGCTACCAACCTTGGTGATCATCCCAATAAATGCAGTTCCGGCAATAACCCCGGAAATGCTTGTTTCAAATGCAACCAGCTTCAATCTCGGCGCTCATAATGAGTCACCCAGTATCACACCCGGAGATAACACCAGGAGGACAGGCACGCCTCAGAGTTGACACTAAGGACTTTCAACACTTGCAGGAGTCCAATCTCGGTGAAGCAATCGAGCAACGTCGCCTTTATCAAATTTCAAACCGATAACAACACCTAGTGAGGGCAACCTCATCATCTTGCCAACGCAATGCCATATCACGTCGTCTCAATATTTATACACACATCTCTACACAACGATGTCCGACAAGAATCAAGGAAAACCAATCCCGAGTGACTATTGTGCGGGGTAACGGATAGAATTTGAAGCATGAAGACCGGAGGGCATCGTCCCATCTTCAATGACTTCGTACAAACTCTAATCCCATGTCATTGTACAACTCTCGACAACGGCGGTCTGAAATAGGTCCTATATACCTCAGTCGGATGCCCGGATTGCAATTCTGAATGATTGAGAGGACATTACAAAGGTCTTAAAGTCTGCGTTACTTCTGAACGACCCGGCCGAGAAACTCGAGGCAACCCGGCAACCTTCAGTACACTCATGGCTCCCCTCTATAAATAGAGGGCTTGGGGTGGCCATTTTGAGAGGATAAAGAGCGAGGAAGCCCTATCAAATTTGCTCCGTTCTTGCAATATACTGAGTGATTTCCCATTTTAAACACATGTGAGCTCATATATAGCTACTTTTATACCTACAAAAAGCCAAGATTTACCTACTTTAAAGATATAGAAGTCTTCTTTGGCAAACACCGTAACGTAAGCCTTCTCACACACTTTAAAGTCTTTCTTCATCATCATTCACACCCCTTCTTCACGTTGAGAGTCATGTTGCGTGAGTTTGCCTCGGACTTCTATCCGTGGTTTTATTTCGGTTTATATATATATATATATATATATATATATATATATTTGTATATATGGACTAACATTATCGAGTTATGCCTCGATTGAGCCTGACTTGATGCGAGCTGCGTTTCTTGCTTTAATATATATATTTATTTATATATATTAACGTGTGTCGGACTGCTTACGATGAGCCCGGATTTTACATCCGATGCGTTAACTCGCTCTTATATATATATATATATATATATATATATATATATATATATATATATGAACTGTTGTCGAACTCTGTTCGATGAGCCTGGATTTTACATCCGGTGCATTTACTCGCTTTTATATATATATTTATATATATGAACTATTGTCGAACTCTGTTCGATGAGCCTGGATTTTACATCCGGTGCGTTTATTTCTTTTATATATAAATATATATATATATATATATATATATATTTCGTCCCACCTGGAGTTTACTTCGTGGTGGTTGATCACTTTTTACAGACTTTATTTACGTTTAAATCCCGCTTTAGAGTTCACTTCGTGGCAGTTGATTGCTTTGTACAGCTTTATTTACATTTTGTCCCGCCTGGAGTTTCCTCTGTGGCGGTTGATAGCTTTTACAGCTTTATTTACATTTTTGATCCCCCATGGAGGTGCTTCGTGGTTGGTGATCATGTTTGTATATATATATATATATTTACAGCTTTTATATATATATACATGCTTACTGCTTTCATACAAATTACGGTATCATGTGAGCCTATGAATCATGCGATCACAGATTCAACCTATTGGATCTAGATTCGGTTCCCGTGATAGACATTTTCAGCTGTAAGCAGCTTGTAAATTATTCTGCGGTGTCTGAATTTCCTCATATGGTTCTCATACCCACGAGGAAGTTGGCATTATTTTGTACATTATTTTCTTATAGATGCTTCGCATCTCGAAAATAAAATCAATCAAGCCGAACACTTAATAAAATAGAAGTGTAAAAGGTCTCAATTACTATTGAGCATCAGGGTTTGAAAAACCTTTTTATAAAACATCATTGCTATATCTTACTAAATATTGAATTTTTACATAAATTCAAACCCTGTGTATATAGGTACGAACGAGGCCTCGCACTACTTCTAAATAATAGCACATTGACCCACACACACACACACACACACATTCGGATAATAGTTTCTTGAAAAGAGGCGGTCACCGTGGTAACACGGATGTCAGGGGGTGCCTAACACCTTCCCTCCGCATAACCAAGTCCCCGAACCCTAATGAATCTCGGTTTCAATCGAATTCGCTTAATGATGTCACATCACTGGGTCAATATGCAAACCTTTTCTCGGTTGTGTTGTTACAACCATTTAAAAAATCAACTGGCGACTCTTAATAGTCCATCGTCGACATTATACATGTCGGACCTTTTTCACTTGTTTTTTCAAACAAATCTCACCTAAAATGAGAACACCAACGAACAAGTAACGGAAAGGGACATCTAAAAATCCCGACGTCGATAGGTGGCGACTCCGCTGGGGACTCTAGTAAGAGGACTTAAGCCGTTATTACAATCTTTTTCAAAACTGTTATCTGCTTGTGTGTGGATGTTGCATTTATATTTATGATGAATGTGTACGAATGCATTTACTTATTGCACTTAGTGCCTCGCACCATATCTGCTTGTGATATTAGTGCTTCGTACATGTAATCATTTTCATACGGTGAGACGCGATGTATTTAATGTATGTTGTGTGGTCCCTCCACCAGGAGGCTATCCCGTCGGTGTTTGATTACTTAACTCGTGGGAAGACTGATTCCCCGAGGCTCAGGAAAGGCACCACCCAAATTCTCTCCAGTTGAAAGACCGAATTAAATTCCCGTTGAGTAAATTGCGATGATTTAGGAACCTTCATGCCAAAAATCCGTGAGAGTAACCTAAGATAAGTCAGCCTCTGAGAAACCCAAAACGGAGGAAAGTCTCTTTATGCTTTCTTATTATCAAATACTTGTAAGCACAATTACTTGTAATTTCATTCCATATCTATCTCCATGTAATGAGAAATATGAAGAAATGTGTACATGTACATATTTTAATTAACGTACTACAAACAGCTGACATCCATTTTGCAGGATAAAATTCCTAGAACAAACGCATCACATAGCATGTTAATTTATATTCCCTAAAGACTAAAATGTGGAAGTCTTTCGCAGGGAACCAATTGGACCTACTACCCGGTCAAAATCCAAAAAGGCTGCAGGCCTACAGTCAATCATGTCATCATCTGACCAGACTGACCTTAATCCAATTTCTCGCAAAGAATTTGACGGATTAAGCAAACAAATTACAAATTTGGCTGTTCTACTCAAAGAACTACACCAGTCTACTCAGGGTCAAAGAATAACCGTACATGTTGAATCCTCTACACAAAGGGGGAAACCAGGTTATTACAGTACTTGAACTGCAGTTGGATACGACTAACAAAACTCATGATGCTGCCCATCTCACCGGAGATCCAGACACCGGCGACATCAAAAGAAAGTCCTCCAAATGGAAGAGACCCTTCGTGCTATCAAAGGAATTGGAACACACGGGAGTGTTTCATATGCTGATCTTTGTATTTTTCCTGGTGTTCATTATCCAGAAAAGTTTAAAACTCCTGACTTCGAAAAATATGACGGGTTAGGAGATCCTTATACACATTTGAAGGTGTTTATTGGAGAACTCGGATCTTATGCAGAGGACGAAAAGCTCAGAATGCAGCAGTTCCAAAAGAGTCTAACTGGAGAAGCTCGTTTGTGGTACACAAGATTAGATAACTCAAAGATCCATAGTTAGGAAGAGCTAGCACATGCTTTCCTAACTCAATACAGCTTTCAGTCTCAGATGGCTCCTGATCAGTATCAAATTACCAAGATCAAGAAATAGTCTAACGAGTCTTTCAGAGAGTATGCTCAAAGGTGGAGACGTCTGGCTGCCCAAGTTATTCCTTCCATGACAGAATCAGAAATGGTCATGACTTTTATAGACATACAAGAAGCTCCTTTCTATGAAAGGGTTTTGGCCAGCATCGGTAAACCATTTTCTGAAATGGTCAAACATGGGGAGATGGCTGAGATGGGATTGAAGTCCCAAAAAATTCAAGACCTAGCTGCACTCAAAGCTGTTGCTGATCACATCCAATCTAGAAATTATGGAAACAACCCCCGGAGGGTCCATAAAAAGAAAGAAGAAGATGTTTCCCTGATACTACAGGGTCAAAAAGGCAATCAGAACATGTCTATTCAAAGGAGAAACTACACTCCCTTTCAAGCACAGTCTTCGAACCCTCCAATACCAAAAGGTGGAGAAGTCAAACACCCTCGAGTGTTCACACCCTTAAGGGACACCCTCGAGAACATTCTCACTCTTCTGACAACACAGAAGAAAATTACGCATCTTCTTAAGACCTGATGGACAACGGTGAGATCGTGGTTACCAAACCAAATCAGCCTCACGTTCAAGACAACCCTCTTCCTCAACACAAAGAAGAAGAGGTCAACATGATCAATAGGAGCAATGGACAGAATTCCAATTTCAACTGTGAATCTTCCCAGATCCTCAAAGACGGTGTTGACAAATGGGATTATGCCAAGTTCCAGTTCACAATGGAACGAAAGATAAAAGATCTATGTAAGCAAATTGAGCAATTGGCAGAATTGGTAACTTATCAGCATCAAGTGACACGTCAATTAATCAGCCAGGAGCATGCCAGTCTCCTACCACTTGTCATGAATATTCCCTCGTCACTATCAGAAAATGAAATGCTGGAAGACAAAGTGACAAAGAGAGCAAATGCCAAAGCCCGTCGGGATTTTGCCAACAAAAGGGAATTCACCTATTTAGGCCAACCTATGGAGGAAATCCTTCAGATGTTAATCAATGAAGGAAGGATCAGTTCCCTTCTACCTCCAATCAACCCCCGTTCAAGACGGTACAATTCTGATGGAGTATGTCAATATCACTTCCATTCTCGCGGTTACAGCACAGAAGAATGCTGGGCACTCCGCCACCTCATCCAAAATCTAATTGACAGTGGTGTCCTGCACCTAGAGGACGATGATACTGTGTTACGTGCTAGTGAGAATATATGTCCTACTGAGTGGAAAAGTTTGGTAGCAGTCATATCTACTAAAACTGATGGGGCTAACAAATCACTCACAATGCCAACAATTCAACTCAAGGGAAGCAACAATCCTTTGAAAGTGGTCGCTCCCGAGCCAATCAAATTGCCGTACAGAGTAAAATATCCTATTGTTAGCTTGTGCAAGGTTCCATGGAATTATGGAGAAGGTGAAGGATCCACCTCACATACCACTGCTACAGTGTCGAAGGAAAATCCACTGTATCTTCCCCAACGGGTGATGAAGTCTACCATCAAATCAAAGGGGAAAATACCCATGGAGAAGATTGAAAAATTTCTCCACACTATGGGTCATAACGAAGCCAAGGTGGTTTTAAGCTTAAAAGAAGCTCCACAACAAATATCAATTTTGGACTTGGTCCTGACTTCCGAGGATCACCGGAGGATCATGCTAAAGGTTTTAGAAGAAGCCTATCTACCAACATCAGTTGATACGGAAAAATTTCAACATATGGTTGATCACATTTTCAACAATAATGTGATATCCTTCATTGATGATGACATACCGCCCGAGGGGGGGCCGGCCATTCTGTCAATTTGCACATTACTACTCTTGTCCTCCGGATACATGCTAGCTGGAGTCTTGATAGATGGAGGTTCATCTCTAAATATCTGTCCATACGCTACCTTGGTGAAGATGAATATCAATCTCAACCGACTCCGGAGTAGCCATACTGTCATCAAAGCTTTTGATGGAGCCCGTCGGAATTCGGTCGGAGTAATTGAACAGCCAATTGAAATTGGTCCCCATACGTTCTGCGTATCTTTCCACGTACTCAAAATAGATTTGGAATACAACCTGCTCTTGGGACGACCATGGATTCACATGGCAGGGGCAGTCCCCTCCACCCTTCATCAGCAACTGAAATACATTATCAACAATAGCCTAGTCACGGTCAACGCTGAACCAGAATGTCCTCAACACGGGGACATACCATTCATCAATGCCAATGCAGATGTTGAACCAGTCAGTTTTCATGTCTTGGAAGTAAGCAATACCCAATACCATACTATTGGAACGCCATTTCCCGAACCCAAGATTTCTGCCGAGGTAATGTCGGCTACTCAAGAAATGATGTCATTGGGTCATCAGCCGGGACAAGGGTTGGGTAAAAATCACCAGGGTATCAAATATCCAATTCAATTAACCAGGTAAACTGGAACAACTGGACTAGGCTATTCTGCCAGTTCTAGTCATAGGAATCCTCATAAGCATCAGCAGATTCCTTCAGCTTCAACCATATGGCGTTTATCTTCGCCTGCAAACTCTGAGTCCGCACAACCTCCTGTAAAGGTGCCGGCCAATGTAATGGCTATGTTATTCCCCAAGCCGATACCAGTGAAAGAGAAAGAGGTCTTTGTTCCAAATTCCGCAGTGGAAGAGAAGGAACGAAAAACCAAGCAAGACGTCATCCGAATGATGTCAGGCATACGCATTATCGTTCATGATGAACATACCAACAGATACACCCCAGACGATGATTGCCCAGACGTAATGGCCATCATTCGGGACAGGGAGTATGATGACAATCCCTCCATCACTATAGTCCGCCCGGACATTGCCCTTGCCAATTGGAACAGCATTCCTTGCATTGGTCGACAAGGGTAAAATGGGCAGAACTCTTTCTGCCCTGTAGATATCATAACTGCTTATTTTTCTTTCTAGCACACACACTTTAACAAAATAACCAAATGAGCTATATAAAAATGATGGTAGTGAAATTCGTGGTCTCTCAAAGAAAATTAAACCAACTTGTACATGGTTTTAACAAAATTTGTTTGTTATTGAGTTGTGGTCCAGACTACTTTATGAAAAGTAGAGTGTGGGCAAGTCCTGCCAAACTTACTTTAGTAAAAAGAAAATAATTGAACAAATATCTACTTATCTTCAATCAACACCATTTTATTCATCAATTAATTATACATTTTCAATCTTTCAACAATTATTCATAATTATTATCATAGACTCACAATACTGCTAACTAGTCTAATTATATCATATCAAATAATATGAGTTATTGTGTCGTATCAATTATTGATTTAATAATATAAAATATTATGCAGTTACTATTGTGTCAATTATTGAGTTCAATAATATAAAATAATATGCATTTGCTACTGTAACAATTATTGCATTAATAATATGAAGTATTTTGCAATACCGTGTGATACTGTGGAATGTCGTGTGCCACTATAGAATATTGTGTACTACTGTACTTTTTTCATTGGTATTTAAACAGTTCAAAGTGGAAGGTACGTTGACAATTTTTATTAAAAAGGTGATTTATGTCATTTTTGTATCCGAAAATATTTCGCTGTGGGGCCCACCAACGATTAGTTGTTTTGGCGCCGTCATACTTTTACCTAATATTCCCGACAAAATGAATATTCACTGATGTGACGCCCCCAAAATAGGTATATATCACCCATTCTGAGTCGCCAAATACATGGTACAGAATACAAATACAAACTTAAATATACAACATGAGCTGTGAGTTTTAATACAAATATTGTCTTCTGAGGCGGTATTCAAACTCAAAATAAGTTCTCGATACATTTATTATCACACTATTTCACGAATAATAGAGAACTACTAATCAAACATCTCGATATCACTCCGCTTCCCGACTAGTCCCATATATTCTCATTTCTGAAGAGAACAATGAAAGTAAAGGGTTAGCTCGACTAGCCCGAAGAAATATTATGACTAAGATAATGCGAGAATAATTTATCGTTAGCCTTCAACAATGTTAAACTGATAAAATATAATAAACATCAAGTTTAAGCTGCGATTGAACAAGCGATCCATTAGAAGAGTCAAGTAGAGTATAAAATCTACTATCTTCTATGATTTAAAGATTTTCATCACTTTTATCATTTGAGACTCGACAATAAATAATCCACATCATCGAATCACCCCTCACTTTTACTGCGAGGATATTTTTTAGTATCACAACCACAAATTATCCATGCACAAGGATATTCGTGTATTCATCAATTGTCATGATCATGCCAACAACTGCCCATCAATGCACTACGGGTCAATGAGAACTTTTACCACATCATTTGTAACATTACGGTCATGATTATACCGAATAATCCCTAGTCATAATCATACCAAGTCCATCTATGCACTACAGGCCACATATGGGTAAATGAGAGTCCATAAAATACGCTAAAAATTACAACAAATACTTCATAAAAATCCCCTCAATATTTTTAACAACCTTTACTCATATTATCATAACTTGCAATATTAACAACCAGATCATTCCCAGGAAAGAGGGGGCTTTCCAATAAGGATTTCTCCCTATTGGCGCGCAATTAGGTGACCAAACCCCTTTCCTCGACAGAACTTTCTAGACATTGTTAATTATGCATATATTAATTAGAATAACTTGTCATTTCAATTATTGCATTATGGCATGTAGTGCATAGATGGACTTGGTATGATTATGACCAGGAATTATTCGGTATAATCATGACCGTAATGTTACAAATGATGTGGTAAAAGTCCTCATTGGCTACGTAGTGCATTGATGGACAGTTGTTGGCATGATCATGACCATTGATGAATACACAAATATCCTTGGCCCATAGTGCATGGATAAGTTGTGGTCGTGATGCTAATGAATATCCTCGTCGTAGTGCATGGATGATGTGGTTTATTTATTGTCGAGTCTCAAATGATAAAAGTGATGAAAAACCTTTTAAATCATAGAAGATAGTAGATTTATTTCTCTACTTTCTAATGGATCGCTTGTTCATTGCGCAGCTTAAACTTGATTGTTGTTATATTTTATCGCTTAACACCGTCCAAGGCTAACGATAAATTATTCTCGCATTATCTTAGTCATAATTTTTCATCGGGCTAGTTGAGCTCACCCTTTCTTTCACCGTTCTCTTCGTGAAATGAGAATATAGTGGACGAGTCGTGAACTGGATTGACTATCTGTATGGTTATTTTAGTAGTCCTCACTATTCTATAAAATAGTGTGACAATAAATGTAATGAGGACTCTATTGAGTGTGGATATTGTCTAGATGACAATATTCTTATTAAAACACTTAGATTATGTTTTGTGTCGTATGTTACATGACTTTTGTATAATTAAGTTGTATTTGCATTTTGTACCATGTATTTGGCACTCAAGATGGGTGATGTATACCTATTTTGGGGCGCCACATAATGGTATCGAGCTTAGGAAATGATCCTTGGCTAAGATGTGAGACTATAACTAGGAAGGAGAGAGCGGGAAATTCCTTCGCTAGTATGACCTACCTAAGTTTATTTGGTATTTAATTGGTCGACGAGTATAGGGATAATATGTGACATGTCAATTAACCCTTGTTTTGTGGCGATGTATTTGAAAATGGCATCCGAAAATGTTGAGATAAGCAATGGAGCACATGAGACCGTTGAGTCACCAACAATCAATACCCATGATAATGTGCATCAGGATGGCAATAATTCTCAAGAAAACAACAATGCTGACCAAATGATGAACGATGGGATGTTCAGAGACTTTATGCAATTCATGCAACATCAAGCGAAAGCGGCTCCTGTTCAAAATGCAGGTGGAAACACTGGCAACTCTAGGACGGTCACCGCTAAACAGTTCAAGGAGCTGGGACCACCGGAGTTTATTGGAGAGCCAAAACCACTTAAGACGGAGACGTGGATAAAGCAGATCACCAAGATATTTGATGTCTTGGGATGCTCCAAGGAGCAAAAGGTTCCCTTTGCCACCTTTATGTTACGAGGAGAGGCAGATTACTGGTGGGAATCGGTAAAGCGTACTCAACCAGCCGCACTGAAGATATCTTGGGAGAAATTCCAAGAACTGTTCAACGACAAGTACTTTCCCGAAAGTATTCGTCACATGAAGGAGGTAGAGTTCATCAAGCTGGAGCAGAATAATATGACCGTGTCACAGTACAAACTCTGGTTTATAAAATTTTAAACTCTGATTTTTACATGTTTCCGCTTATTTTGTGCAATTTGATTGCGTTCATGAATATTACAAACCTAACAGTGGTATCAAAGCCAAACCTTTATGCGAATTATTAATTATTTTTATTTGATATCTATATTGATATGTGTTTAGAACAAATTTTTTGGGCATAATTTATTGTATAAAATTTATTTTAAAAAAAAAACAAAAACATTCGCGAATCCCGTTTTGTTTTGTTTTTTCTTTCGCTGGATCCGTTGTTATTCAAGATTAAAGTTTGCTGATTAGCGTGGGTGGTACAAGGTAATCAACTAAGTGGGTTATCTTGTTATATATATACGGATATATATATATATATATATATTCACATGATTACCGTATATTATATATATAATTAGGATCATGTTAATGTGATCAGGTGCAGGACTAGTTATACCTTTGTGGGCCCAAGTGCAAAATTAGGGTTTACATGACCTAATTGAATTAAATGCACAATTAGGGTTTCACAGCCTCATTAAATGTGCAAATTAGGGTTCACATAACCTAATGGAATAAAGACGGAAAAGTCAGAAATAAATGTGCTAGACCCGGGAGAAGCCTCCACGCGTCCCGAGGCAAAAGACTCGTGGAGGCGGCTTGTTTTGGGAATTGATTGAGGGATTGGATTGGTGGCTAGAAGGACAGGGCAATATGGGCATTATTCTAATGACTAAAGGGTATTTCTGGAATTTTCCTGAAAGCATGTGCCTTGCACATGACTACTTTCCAGAAAACCTTATAAATACCTCTTCCATTCCATTGGGAAGGGGACTTCTCTTCAGACTCAAGACTTGGACTCTTGGAAGATCAAAAAGACCCTTTTGGTGACTTAAAGGCTTGGAGATTCCACCTAAAAGCACTAAAAAGGGTTTGGATACTCGTTCTCAACTCAAAGGACTCAACAAAAAGGCTCTTGGAATCCCAATAACCCTAACCCGGTTTCCAGATTCTAGGAGTTATGCCACGCGTCGTTGGAATAATCGCCCACCTGTCGTTCTCCCTTCTTCAATCAATCAATCAATTCCGTGCTCTTCTTGGATTTCTCTCCTCCTCAGCCAACACGAAACCCTAACTAGCAAGGCACGATTTCCTTGCCCACATTTCTTTGGCGACTCTGCTGGGGAGGTGTAGAATCGTGAAGGGTATGCCCACAACTCAAAGTGGGAGAACAACAGGAAGAGCTTCACCAACAAACATCATTACCTCACCGGGTCCAATTCCAAGGCAAGCAAGTCAAGCTTTCCAAGGCGTGAATCTAAATCTCAATCAACCCATCCTTGAAGACGCATTAGAAGGAAGTTCAACATCACCATACATGGCTGAGCAACAACCAGAGAATGTTAGGCAGACAGATGCGGGAAGGCAAATCGAGGAAGAAAAAGGAGAGCAAGCAAATGTTGTGCAACTGGAGATGCTCAAGGCGTTGAAGGAAGCACGGGAAGAACAAGGGATGATGATGGCTATGATGCTGGAGATGCAGAGAAAGCAAGAGGAAATGGGAAATTTTCGCCAGCAGTTGATGCAGATTCCCACTTTCAAGGCCATGTTCCCAGACAATTCACAAGGAGAACTGGCAGGAGTGGATGACAACAACAACGATAGCAACAATAAGGAGAATCAGACAGCACCTCCATTGATGGAGAATCAGTCCGTCCCAATCATCCACTTGGAACCTCGAGCAGTGGTGAGGACGCCCATAACTTTCAGTTGGAAGTCACCAAACTAAGACAAACATCATTCCAACCGCTATCCCCGTATTTTCACAAGTGCAGATGCAAACCATCCCAGACCTTGTTCAACGAACTGGCCCACAAGCACAACCGATACATAATTTACATGATGTCAGTGTACATTAGCTAATTTCTGTACCACAGAAAGTCCATACCGCGAGCCAATATGTGACAAAGGATGATATGATTGATGTGATCAATCAACATCACAGGCAGACATCCCGACCTTCGGAGTTAGACTTTACTTCACCTTACCCGGCACATATTCGAAGATAACCCTACCTGACAGGGTATATCGAGCATCCCCCGCAATTTCCAAAATATAATGGGGAGAAAGGAAATGTCAGGGAACACATTGCCAGGTTCGTGGAGTCAATGTCTCTGTGGTTAGGATATGATGAAAGTAACAATCACAATTTGTTGATGAGGGAATTCAACAAGACTTTGACGGATAATACCTTCAGTTGGTACTACAACTTGGAGAAGGGGTCAGTCCATGATTGGGATGATCTAAAATTGTAATTTTTTAAGAAATTTTTCTATGTGCAGAAACAAGTAACCATCGTAGAGCTCATGCGATTCAAGCAGAAGCCAAACGAGGAGCTGTGAGATTACATGGATAGGTTCAGGGCCCAAGCACAGAAGTGTGTAGAACCAATTGAAGAAAAGAACTTGGTTAGTATATGCAACAATGGTGCTTCAGACGCCTTCAAGCCCCACCTCATTACCAAGACGTGTGATTCATTTGCGATCCTCTCATCTTTTGCACAAGACTTGGGGGGAATCATGACATTTCCCACCAGTCATGCGATGGATACATGGAAGAGCAAGAGGACAGTAACTGTGGCTTTGGTGGATTCTCAGTCAAAACCACAAGGGGGCAAGAGGAAGAAAAATGAGAAATTTGAACGAAGCAGAGAAAAGCATGGGGACAAGTATACCAGAATGCCAGTTCTAGAGGCTATTACATGCAACGAGAAGGCGTTCAGGGGCCTGTATGAACAATGGGTTGAACACGGAGTGGTGAAACCTCCAAGGCCCCGGTCAGTTGTAACGGAAGAAATGAAAAGAAAACCAGACTTCTGTGTATACCACCAGTACACATGGCATTCCACTATGGACTGTTACAGTCTGCGGAGGATATACCATAAGAAACTGGCAGCCGGGGAGATTGAACTAGGAGAAGAAACATGCAATACTATCACCCATGGTGCAGTACCGGAAGTCAAGAACTCAAATACTGGCTCTACGTACCATCGAACAAACTCTGAACTACAGATAAATTAAAAATCCACCCAAGATGGTGGTCCACCAAAAATGGTGGTTTAAGTCCTCAGGAATATCCCTTGCCAAGTAAATTGGATGACCAAGGGAGGAGGCACAAGAATTAACGACAAAAAAAAAAAAAAAAAAACCCACCCAAGATGGTGGTCCACTCTAAACGGTGGTCAAGTCCTCGTAGACTGCACTTGCCAAGAAATTGGATGACCCAAATGACGAGGCACCCGATTTCAAGTCCTCGTAGACTGCACTTGCCAAGAAATTGGACGACCCAAGTGACGAGGCACCCGATTTCAAGTCCTCGTAGACTGCACTTGTCAAGAAATTGGACGACCCAAGTGACAAGGCACCCGAGTGTTACACTTTATCATCAAAAATGAATGAGGCACCTGACTATAAGCCCTCAGACCCGAAAAGTTATACTTTCAACTTTAATAAAAGTAATTGAGGCGCCTGAGTATAAGCCCTCAACCCCGAAAAAGTTACACTTTATCTCTAAAAGTGGTGAACGTTATGCTTTCACCAACAAAAGCAAGATTTATTATATGAAACGTTATGCTTTTCGTTAAAATCAATTTTATTATCAATAAATTGACAAACTTTCACTTATACTTGAACATTTTTTTAAAAAATTTCTTAAAAAAAAGAGAAAAAAAAGAAAAAAAAAGAAAAGTATAGATTCAAGTGTTAGTTTGTATGAAATAAATGTACATGATTTTCTGATACATGAAATGAAAAGAACTACGAAAGTTCATGAGCCAAAGGTCATGACCTGTCGAATTGAAGATAGAGGAATACCTAAAGCTTGGTCTTTGAGGTCATCAGTAGGTCTTCGAGGCCATCAGCAGGTCTTCGAGGCCCTCAGCAGGTCTTCGAGGCTATCAGTAGATCTTCAAGGCTATTATCAGGTCTTCAATGCTATCAGGCCTTCGAAGCTATCAGCAGGTCTTCAACACTATCAGCAGGACTTCGAGGCTATCAGGCCTTCGAATCTATCAAGCTTTCAGGCATTCACGAAATGTTTGGTTCTCATGGACTTCTTCATTCCAAAAGAAAGAGAAATTTCAAGAGATGGTAAGAAAGATTAGATCAAAAAATTTCAAAATATCCCAGGAGAGCTCCTCTAATGCTCGCCCTTCTAGGGTTTGCTCCCTTGAGGTTCCCACTCCTAGGACTTTCATTTTCGAGGATTGCAAAACATCAAGCCCCGCGAAGTGTTCAGACACTGGAATCAAGACTTCAACACTTATAATATTTTGCGCGATCATCTCACCAAAGGCGTGACTCACGCGCAAAGGGCAAATATTTACTGATAGATGGCATAGACATCCTCCAGAGTAAAGGTGCATTCACCCCAAGTAGTGATGAATATGTAGATAGAAGAACAACATGGTCCTATTGGATACGAATGTTCCTACATAGCTGGATGCAAGAAGAATGTCAGCTATCCACATAATCAGCATTCCTAAGTAGCTAGTCGATCCAATGTTGCTATTCTTGAAGGTGGTTAGATGAATCAGACAAGAAGTCATCCCAACTTCCACAAGCCGTTGGATATAGAAACAAGCCTTCCTTCTATGGTGGAGGAAAAGTTGTACGGGCATAAGTTTGGACTTACTTCCAAAAGACGACGAAAAGACCAAAGGAGGGGAGCCCTTTCCCAATCATTGAGAAACGGGGCCTCCTTGGTTGTTCCCAAGTTTGCAGAATGTTCAACGGGGAGGGCCTGCAAAAGAGGAATGTCCGAGAGTAAAGCTTCAAAACACCTGAAAAGAAGAAGAAACAATGTCAGAAAGAGTACTGAATCACATTTATTTTGATGGCATACAACATGGCCGTTGGCGATGACCCTTGTAGGGCTCGTTGATATCTTCGTTTTGATATATTATGGGTCCCAAGACTCCAAATGAGTCAAAAGTTATGATCAAAATAGTAGTTGTTCCTCCAAAAGTATCGATCCCACAGAGAAAGTTGTTAACCTTAGACTACTATGCATTAATTAACTCACTATATTTATATGCTATGACTAATGACATCAATTGTTGATTTGAACTAATTATGATTACCAACTAAAAATACAAATATAAATGGACTAAATATAATGTGGAAATAATGGGATCCTAACTTCATTCAATATTTTGCTTAATCGCCATATGTCATGCAAGAAGTGTTCACATATCACAGGATAATAGCCAAGAGCACAAAGAGAGTTATAACCATTTTCCAATGCACTATAACCAACTCACATATCATCTACAGATGTTAGAATCTATGTAATCACTAATACCATCACAATTACCATATTCCTATCAAGAATTGTAATCCTATTGATTTTAAGCACAACCCTTATTCTAGCTCATACGGTGAAAACAAAGATATTCCTATCTGATTCACAAAATATGCAAGACTTACTCTAGCCCCATATTCGCATGCTATCATGATTATAATCCATATTTTATATGTTCATTTCCAATTCCATACAAATACTAAAACGAATGATTATCAGTCATTCATATATGTAAAACAACCATGATAGATAACCCATATGATATGCAAAACAAATCTAACATTTAGATGTACAACCACACTACATATTGAAATCCGTTAGAATCCCATAATGGGGTTTAGTTCACGACTGAACCAAAACCCATTATGGGATCAATGTTAAGCATGATCAATAAACAAGCAATCAAAGTAAGAAGGATAGAACGATCAAACCCAATCGCTGAATAGAAATCAAAGACTAACTATTAAATCCACAAAGAAATTCAATAAACAATAATCAATATCCACGATGACAGAGATCTCCAAGAAGAAGTAGAGAAAAATAGACGTTATAGCTTTCTCCTACGTTGGAATCTCTCCCAAGGTGTAAACCCTAGTTTCTACTATGAAAAGAGAGAAGATGGAAGTAGCTATCTAGCCCCCAAGGGGTGGAATATGTCTTACATAATGATAATATGTCTAATATATAAGCCCTAATTGAACCCCTCTCTTAATCACGCTTCAATTGCTCTGTTTTATGAAAAGTCAGTTGTGGTCTTCGCCTAAAGTCGCGCGGCCGCGTGCGCGGGCGCTCAACTTGCAGAAAGTTGCAGAAAATCGCGAATTTTAGCTCAAGGTCGCGCACGGCCGCGCGCGATTCGCGCGCCCGCGCGGGGTACATTTTCTGCTGCAGTCTGCTCTGGTAAAATGGTCATAACTTTTGATCCGGGAAGAGTTACGGGGCCTGCCACCTATCAAATCGAAGATATCGACGAGCCCTACAACTTTCATTCTTTGATAATTGAGAAATTCCGGCCGGATGAAGGTTGAAATCGAGCTGGAAGGGACTGCTATGAAAATGGCTAACCAAAACAGCGAAGTTTGACGTCCGTTGGTACAACGATCATAACTCTTGCATCCGAACTATGATTAGAGCGATTCAAGATGTTCCGGAAAGCTATGAAGACACTCTACAATGTAAGCTAAGTTCCAAACCAAGAACATGAAGTAACATGAAAGCCCAAATGATGTCCGGACTGCCTTTTCTTTGCCTTTTCTTTGTATTTCCTTACAATAATCGCTCACACCACTTCCAAACATAAAATCTACAAAATAAACACAAAATGCATGAAAAGTAACTAAGACACATGAATATAAGCAACTAATTCAAGTAAAAGATACCGGATAAATGCATAAAAATCCACTTATCACACCCCCAAACTTAAATTGTTGCTTGTCCTCAAGCAACAACAATGTTAATGCAATCTACATGCTATGTAAGCTACGCTACTATGATAATGAATCCCCAGATTTCTAGCCATGTTAAGAATTCCAATAAGTCATGCCTCAGAGAAATATCAAGATCCAAGAACAAAGCATCAAACTAAGCTAAAGGCATAATGACATACAATCATATAATCCTCACTTGCTATAAAGATGTTGTGTGTGTGTGATGTGTTCACAGATAAGCTTGACAACGATGAAGATACCACATGCTTTATTGCTTAAGGCAGAAAATTGAAGTTTAACTTAAGAATGCATATACTAATGAGACATCAACTACTCCAACACATCAATACACACTAAGGTTCAACAGTGGGTTTATTCTGCTCTGTTTTTACTCACGAGGGCGATTCTCGCACTTTCCCACGGTGTTTATTGATTTTTTTTTATAGCGAGTGCGTTTTACGCTTCATCTCACTTTTCATTTCCATTTAAACGAGTGCGTTTTACGCTCCATCTCGCTTTCCATTTCCATTCAAACGAGTGCGTTTTACGCTCCATCTCGTCCCAATAGCAAGCATACCCATGTGTTCTCAAAGTTTGAGTATCTGTGTTTTCATAGTCTATGTCTCACTTCCTACACAATTCTATCATTAAAAACAACATTTTCCTCTCAACAGACAAACATGCTAATCTTAACCAACAAGCAAATAGGAACATTGTCGTGCTACCTGGTAACATCTAAATAGCAAGCATGAATTATATCGTGTATAAAATTATAACTAAGCTCAAGATATCAACCAAATTCAAAAATCTATCAAATTTCTATGTCATCATTGGCCAAATTAGAATTTAACTAGCTGAAAACCTGGGATTATGCAATGTTATGCAACTAAACACATACTAAGTAAACAAGACAAAAGAAAACAAAAAAAAATTAAAAAAAATTCATACTAAAATACCCCGACTATGCAACTTAAACATACAATCTTTGCAACTAACTATATGCAACAACTACTCACTACAACCCAATACCCCCAAACTTAAAATAAACAATGCCCTCATTGTAATTAAAATTGAAAGAATACTCCCCTAAGTGGCAATGTCATCTCCGTTCGCCTCCTCATGATCCGCTAGTATATCAGGCGATGGCTAAGTTTGAGATATTCTGTAGTTGGAAACAGAGTGTGGGCTTCTAACTGTCCGAACGCTTTAGTCAAAAATTCTAAGAATTCAGCAAAAAAAAATTCTGCTGATTGAACTATCAGCAGTACAGCCATGGCGTGTTTAACTTAATAGGGTCACTGTGTACGCATATTCACATACTTTGGCGACTTCTCAGCTTTGACTTGTTGATCCTCGAATGCTTATAGCAATTGGATTGAACCTGAGAGGAGAAACAATCAAACTATTATTAATACTTACCACTATCTAACCTCTACTAAATATGAAAATGTAAATAAGAATTAAACAATGAGGGAGTAAGATGTTAAGCATGATCAATAAACAAGCAATCAAAGTAAGAAGGATAGAACGATCAAACCCAATCGCTGAATAGAAATCAAAGATTAACTATTAAATCCACAAAGAAGTCCAATAAACAATAATCAATATCCACGATGACAGAGATCTCCAAGAAGAAGTAGAGAAAAATAGACGTTATGGCTTTCTCCTACGTTGGAATCTCTCCCAAGGTGTAAACCCTAGTTTCTACTATGAAAAGAGAGAAGATGGAAGTAGCTATCTAGCTCCCAAGGGGTGGAATATGTCTTACATAATGATAATATGTCTAATATATAAGCCCTAATTGAACCCCTCTCTTAATCACGCTTCAATTGCTCTGTTTTATGAAAAGTCAGCTGTGGTCTTCGCCTAAAGTCACAAATGACGCACAATGCGCCAACAACTTTCTTGCGTAAAGTTGCGAAAATCGCGAATTTTGGCTCGTGGTCGCACATGATTCATGCTGCCATCATGTGGTACATTATTTGCTTCAATCTGCTCTGGTAAAATGGCCATAACTTTTGATCCGGGAAGAGTTACGAGGCCTTCCACCTATCAAATAGAAGATATCGACGAGCCCTACAACTTTAATTCTTTGATGATTGAGAAATTTCGGCCAGATGAAGGTTGAAATCAAGCTGGAAGGGACTTCTATGAAAATGGCTAACCAAAACAGCGAAGTTTGACGTCCGTTGGTACAACGATCATAACTCTTGCATCCGAACTCCGATTAGAGCAATTCAAGATGTTCCGAAAAGCTATTAAGACGCTCTACAATGTAAGCTAAGTTCAAAACCAAGAACATGAAGTAACATGAAAGCCCAAATGATGTCCGAATTGCCTTTTCTTTGCCTTTTCTTTGTATTTCCTTACAATAATCGCTCACACCACTTCCAAACATAAAATCTACAAAATAAACACAAAATGCATGAAAATTAACTAAGACACGTGAATATAAGCAACTAATTTAAGTAAAAGATACCGGATAAATGAATAAAAAATCCACTTATCAAAACTCCAAACGAGTCAAAAGTTATGATCAAAATAGTAACTGCTCTTCCAAAAACTTCATTTTGTTCATTTAAACTTCAAATTCCTCCATAGGGTTCGGCCATGTTGGCCTAGAACCCCTAGGGTTCGGCCATGTTGGCCTAGGACCCCTAGGGTTCAGCCATGTTGGCCTAAGACCCCTAGGGTTTGGCCCCTTAGGGGTTGTTCCCTCTACTCCTTCCTTTGAGGTCATGTTGCTCCACAAATCAAATCGTTTGGAATGAGTGCACCTTCGCCGCGAAAATTATAGTCTTCTTTGATGAATTTTGAGGGAAAAAACCAAGATATGATCAAGGTGATGGGGCTCAGAAACAAAGAAAGACTACAATTGCCTGAAACAGAAAAGTGAAATAGAGGAATCAAGTCAAGAAAAATTCGAAAAAAAAACATGCAAGTAAGCAAATTGAAAAGCGAAGATGAGAAGAATGAATGGAGCCCCAAAGGTTCGGGTCCCCCATAGGGTTCGGCCCTATAGGGTTCAACCCCTAGGGTTTGGCCCTATAGGGAAGAATTCTCTTTGTTACCTCTCGCTCGAATTGATGAATGTCTTCTTGTTGCTCCCTTGAGGATCTTCTTGGCTCGTAGGAAGAAAGAAAATCCAAAATGAAGCAAGATAAGCAAGGAGGCGTGAATGGCTTGGGAGATGAATACATATGAATAAACGTATAGCCCCAAAGTATGCTTGCAACGGAAAAGGAAGCGATCACTCTTTTTCCATTAAGGGAAGGATTCAAGCTGATTTCCAAAAAGATAAGTATTTTTGAATTTATTTCTAAATGGAAATATATATAAAAATATTATTTCCTAAATATAGAACAAATTTGATTTTTGATTTTATTCCCCAACAAAGGGAAATTTTGAAATATATGTTTGATTTTCCTTCTTAATGATAATAAGGAAGGATCTGATAATAAGGAAGGATCTTATCTTCAAAATCAAATATAAAGAAGATTTAATTTTATTCCCAACAAGGGGTAATTTTTGAAAATGGATTATTTATATATATATAGATGATAATACATATATATAAAATAAATAAATAAAATCTTTTGCTTTCAAATAAAGAAAGATTTGATTTATTTCTAAAACAAAGAAAGCTTTGATTTTATTTCCAAAATAAGATTAAGATTTGATTTTATTAATTAAGATCTTATTTGGTAAAAAGGGAAAGATTTGATTTACCAAAAGAAAGATTTTATTAAATTTTATTTTATTTGATCATTTCTCTTGTTCCAGGAAAAAATAAAGAAATAAATCTTGGGCAAGCTATGGACATATTTTTGGAGGAATTCTCAATAGGTCCAAGGTAGAGCCCTGCTATGTTTTGCTTCCCTGGGGTTACCCCAAGGGTTCAGCTCCCTAGGGGTTCCCTCTATGAGGACCATTATCTTCAAGACTTGTAAAGTGAAGTCCTGCAAAATTGTTCAAAGGCTTGAAGTATTCTTGTGCGATCGTCTATTTAGGAATGCGACTCCCGCGCAGGGGGCAAATGTGGGCCCAAGTGCAAAATTAGGGTTCACATGACCTAATTGAATTAAATGCACAATTAGGGTTTCACGGCGTCATTAAATGTGCAAATTAGGGTTCACATAACCTAATGGAATACGGAAAAGTCAGAAATAAATGTGCTAGACCTGGGAGAAGCCTCCACGCGTCCCGAGGCAGAAGACTCGTGGAGGCGGCTTGTTTTGGGAATTGATTGAGGGTTGGATTGGTGGCTAGAAGGACCAGGCAATATGGGCATTATTCTAATGACTAAAGGGTATTTCTGGAATTTCCTTGAAAGCATGTGCCTTGCACATGACTACTTTCCAGAAAACCCTATAAATACCTCTTCCATTCCATTGGGAAGGGGACTTCTCTTCAGACTCAAGACTTGGACTCTTGGAAGATCAAAAAGACCCTTTTGGTGACTTAAAGGCTTGGAGATTCCACCTAAAAGCACTAAAAAGGGTTTGGATACTCGCCCTCAACTCAAAGGACTTAACAAGAAGGCTCTTGGAATCCCAATAACCCTAACCCAGTTTCTGGATTCTAGGAGTTCTGCCACGCGTCGTTGGAGTAATCGCCCACCTGTCGTTCTCCCCTCTTCAATCAATCAATCAATTCCGTGCTTTTCGTGGATTTCTCTCCTCCTCAGCCAACACGAAACCCTAACTAGCAAGGCACGATTTCCTTGCCCACAACCTTATATATAGTATTTTGGCCAAAAGATGATATGTCTTCTATATCAGAGATCTGGGCACGCGAATCATGGTTAATAGTTTTTTAAAAATAAATCAGCCACAGATAAGAAATCATATATTTCATATGATTAAATATATTATATATATATAATATATTACTGTAATAATATATATATATATATATATATATATTAATCTTAATTATTTTATTATTAAAATAAAAAGATTTATTTTAATCTTAAAATAAAATTTTATTTTAATAATTTTAAAATTAAATTTCATGCTAACTAAATAGAGTTGGAATTGGATTTCATAATAACTAATTGGAGTTAAAATTGGATTCCATGTTTTCTAAAATAAAGGAGTTTATTTGTGAATAGGAAAGTGAATCCATGTTTCCTTAAATAAAGGAGTTTATTTAAATATGAAATAAGATTTCATATTATTCAAAATAAATGAGTTTATTTGTGAATAGAAAAAAAATAAATGCGTGTTTCCTTTAATAAATAAATTTTTTTTACTTGAATTGGATTCCATAATTAATTAAAATAAAGGAGTTTATTTTGATTAATGATTTTGATTAAAATAAAATAGTTTATTTTTTCAAAATTGGATAAATTAAAATAAAAGAGATTTATTTTGATTTAAATTTGGATTAAAATAAAGGAGTTTATTTTGATTCAAAATTAGATTAGATACTAACTAAATTTGCCCATTAAATGATATCAATATATATATTAAATGTTTATTATTCATGAGATGAATGTTATTTATTGATGCGTATGGTGATGTGTATGATAATAAATGGGATTGATTATGGACTATTGACCAATGTGATTGGATTTTATTTTAGTTGGATGCATGAATGTATGAGTTTTATTAAATGGTGTACTGTACCTCGCCTTCTCTAATTTTTTTAATGTAAATTCTAACTCCTCCTATGTACTTCCCTCGATCACGATCAAGGTTTCTATTTATTTTAAATAGTTTTGTAATATGAATAGTTAGAATTAATTTTTGAAGAATTGGAGATCAAGGAGCAAGGAGCGCTTGAAGACACATTTGTAATGGAGCCTGAATTTAAATGTAATAGTAATATTTAAATATTAATTCTTGCACTCCTAGGGTTTGACCTTTTGGTTCACTTGGTGGCTCTAGACTTAGACCTGGCAATATAGTTGGTTAACTGTCGGGTCAACCCATATTAACTGGAACCAAATGGGTTGGTTAACTATATTTATTTATTTGGGTTGGTTAAAGTTTGAAACCATATTTTAAAAAAGAAATATAGTTCCGACCCGGTTAACCATTTTTTGACCCATATTTTATTCCAAATTCAAATCAAAAGTTACCATTTGATATATACTACAGCACAACTATATTAAATCAAAAGTATGCGTCTATCACCACGTGGGAACGCCTGACATATACTACAGCACAACTTCTAAAGACTTGAGTATAATACATGGAGGAGTACAATACATGTAGTATTCTCTTTTTAAAAATTATAATATATGAAAATTTAAGTAATTTATTTTTATTTAAAATTTACAAACGATATATATTTACCATGCGTTCCAATCAGTTTACGACACCCCACCCACCCCACCTCACACCCCACCCCACCACCACCCACCCTTACTCCCTACACCACCCCCACACCCCACCCCACCCCTACCCCCACCCCCACCCAAAAAAAATACTATTATATGATTATTTATACATCCCTTACCCCCACCCCACCCACCCCCACCCCACCCCCCACCCCACAATCCCCCAACCCCCACCCAAAAAAATAATATTATGTGATTATGTATACACCCCTTACCACCACCCCACCCCACCCCAAAAAAATAATATTATGTAATTATGTATACACCCTCACCCCACCCCCACCTTACCCCACCCCTTACCCCCACTCCCCACCCCATC
Source organism: Panax quinquefolius (assembly GCA_020205615.1). Classification (NCBI taxonomy): domain Eukaryota; kingdom Viridiplantae; phylum Streptophyta; class Magnoliopsida; order Apiales; family Araliaceae; genus Panax; species Panax quinquefolius. Next base: position 120,527 of record JAINUW010000591.1, on the reverse strand, counting down.
CCTACCCCACCAAAAAAAATATTATGTGATTATGTATACACCCCTTACCCTCCACCCCACCCCACCCCACCCCACCCCCCACTCTACCAAAAAAAAATAATATTATGTGATTATGTATACACCCCTTACCCCCACCCCTTAACCCTCAACCCCCAACCCCACCCAAAAAAAAATAATATTATGATTATGTATACACCCCTTATCACCACCCCCACCCCCCACCCCATCCTCATCCCTACCCCACCAAAAACAAATATTATGTGATTATGTATACACCCCTTAACCCCCACATCACCCACTCCCACCCCAAAAAAAAATTAATATTATGTGATTATGTATACACCCTCCCCCCCCCAAAAAAAAAAATAATAATAATATTATATCAAATCATGCCTTCATGGAACTATAACCATATTAAAATGGTTAATATGGTTTTTAACCATAACCATATGGTTCCAACCCACATTATCCATATTAAAAATGGTTAATATGGTTCTAGTTCTTAAATGGTTGGTTAACCATATTTTGAAAACCAAAACCAACCCATAACCATATTTTGCCAGGTCTAGCTATAGTGAACCAAACTAGAATAAAAGTCCATAATCAATTCAGGTAGAATATAGTATTCTATATGTGCATGCTTATACTATATATATTATATATTATGCAAACACGCTTCACATGTTAATTAATATGACGCGTATTATATATATATATATATATGTGTGTGTGTGTGTGTGTGTGTGTGTGTGTGTGTGCATGCACGCTAAAGATGAGACAAATTAATAACAAACCTCTCAAATTTTTTATATTAAGTCCTAAGCGTTCAAAGATATTTGGAATATCGAACGTCGCCTTCTAGTATGATAAAAATAATATAGTATCAATTAATTATTATAAGTTTGTTGTGTCACCACAAGGCTTATCTTAATTCTTTGAGATGTTAATTTTATTACATTTGATGCTTATAAAGAAAATTGAACAATGTTATTTTGTTGTGTCACCACAAGGACAATATTTTTCTTTTTTGAATATATGAAGTGCTAGGTTGGACTTAACTTGGATAATTTTGATTCGGATGTGCCACCACTTGATCAAAATAATATAAGAGGCAAAATACAAGGAGGTGCATTGTTGATGTAATTGACAAGAGTTGTCTAGCTATTTATTTATATATAGTTTGTTGTGTCACCACAAGGCTATATACATTTGAAATGGGATCATTATTCTCACTAGCAAATCTTTAATTAGATTTTGCCGAACTATATATATTGAGGGTAATATAGTTTGAAGAAAATAGTGGGAGATACCAATTTAAAATAAGACCTAATTTATTTTGGTAATTAATAAAAGAATGTATGCTAAAATGTTGTTAATTACAAATTCATTTACAGAATTTTACAATGTCTAAAATTACTATCATTGCGTAGCATATTAGATGTTAAATTAACCTGACCGAATTAAACGGATTGGTTAAGGAATTTGAGAAAAGTTCTCACGGCTAAAAAAAAGCTATCTTATGTCCTTAATATGCCTATCCCTGCAATGGTTACAGACATTGCCTCTAAGAAAGAGACTGCTACTTTTAGAAAGTGACAAGATGATACACAGTTGGCTCAATGCATCATTCTCGCATCCATGAGTAACGAGCTTCAGCGTCAGCATGAAACTATGGATGCTCCTAATATACTCATTCACGTCAAGTAGTTGATGGTGAGGAAAGTAGGACTAGTAGATATCAGATATCTAAGGAGCTCTTCCGATCTAGAATGACCCATGACACTATAGTACAGACAAAAGTCCTTAACTTTATCAATTTGATTGATCAATTAGGACAACATGTTTTGTCATGGACAGAGAGTTGAGCCAAGATTTGATCTTGCATTCACTCCCGGACTCCTTTCACAATTGTTGAGAATTTTTCATACGAACAAGCTAGATATCATCCTCACTGATTTGCTTAACATATTGAAAAATGTTGAGAGTCACTTTCCAACCAAGAAAGAACATGTCTTACTGGTAGGGGCCAAAGGATCTTCTGAAAAGAAGAATGATTTAAAGAAGGTAAATAGAAAGGCAAAAATAAAGGATAATAAGAACTAAACTGATACGGATAGCAAAGGATTTTGCTTCTACTGCAATAAGCCTGGACACTGGAAAGAAACTGCGAGAAACATCTTGTAGAGCTAACCAGAAAAAGCTTAGTGAAGTTTCGATTACAAATATATTTTTGTTAATGATTTAAAATATATTTTTTCTTTAAGTCAAGCTTCTACTTGGGTATTGGATACCGACTTTGGTTATCATAAATATAGATTTATGAAGAGACCAAGCAGAAGAAGAAAGCTAAACAAATATAAGTAATCCTATGTCTGGTAAATAAAGCAAAGGTTGTTGCATTAGCCATAGGAACTTATAGTTTAGCAATGCCTACGGGCAAATTTATTAAGTCAATAAGTTGTTATTGTATTCCAGTTCTTGTTAGAAATATTATTTCTATTTTATTGTTGGACAATGAAATCTTTGGTATTATATTTAAGAATAATTGTTGTTCTATTTATAATAATAATGTTTCGTATAGAACTAAAATATTACTTAATAGGTTTTGTGTACTTGACTTACGTGTAAATATATTTTGCAAATTGAACAAACTAGTATAAGAAAAGGAGATGATCATTCAAAGAGTTGAATATGTGTATTTATTGAAATACATGTATGAATTATTTGAAAGGTTCAAAGAATTCATAAATGAAATAAATTGGCAAAGTATTAAGATTATTTGATTAGATCAAGGAATAAATACTTGTGCAATAAGTTTCTAGATCATCTCAAATGGTTTTCTCATAATGGATGCCTCCTGATACGCAATAATTGAATGATGTATCTGAAAGGAAAAATCGTACCTTGTTGGACATGGTACGGTCCATAATGATTTTACCGACATTCCAGTATCCTTCTGGGGTCATGTCCTAGAAATGGTTGTATATCTACGAAAAAGGTAACCTCAAAATTTGACCCCAAGACTCTATAAGAGTTATGGACAGGGAGGATTCCTAATCTTAAGTATGTTAAGAAAAGGGGTTGTCCAACTTATGTGAAAAGGTTTCAAAGGTTAAGCTTGGGACAAAATTTGACAAGTTCATATTTGTGGGACATCCTAAAGTAAGTTTAGGTTATATGTTCTATAATCCTACATAGCAAAAGGTGTTTGTTGCGAAACATGCTACCTTCTAAGATAAAGGTGTTTATCATTGAAGGGACTGGTGGGAGGATAATAGAATCTTGAAAAGTTCAAGAACCACAAAACATTATAAGTCAAATAAGAGGAAACTGTAGATAGACCTATTGTACCACAACCGAATTGTAAATCTGGAATAGTACCGAAGATACCTAAGAGGTATGGATTCATCATAGATGATGATGATGAGGTACACATCATAGAAGATGATGATCCAGTTACATACGACGAGATAAGAGTTGTAGACACTTAGAGAAATGGATTTAAACAAGTTTCTCAAATATGGAACATTCTTTTGATGAGACAATCAAAAGAGTTTGATTTTATCAAAAATAAGAATGAACCTAATGTGTACAAAAGGGTCAGTGGGAGCGTCGTGACATTCCTAATATTATATATTGATATACTACGGATAAGAAATGACATACCAATGCTACAATTAGTAAAAATAAAGTTGTCTAAACATTCCTCCATGAATGATTTTGGAAGAGTATCGTAATTGGGGATAAAAATCTATATAGATAGATTTAAAAGGATGCTCAGCATAACCCAAGGAACGTATATTTATTTGATGTTAAAGTTATTTAGCATGACAAACTCCATTGGATGTCTCATGTTAATGAGCCTTGGAGTGTATCCCTCTTAATAGTCCCCACAGACTCCTGAAAAGAGAGATTGCATGAGTAACAATCATGTATACAATAAAATATACGAGACCTGATGTTGATCAGTCATATTCTGAAGAAGATCACTATAAGACAGTGAAAACATCTTAAAGTACTTAACCGGCACTAAGGATGTGATTAAAATTTATGGTGGGTCTAAATTAAAACTAGAGGGCTTAACAGACTCAAATTTTTTAGACAGACCAAGACGACAGAAAATCCACTTTAAAATAAAGCGTTACCTTGAACGGTGGTGCAGTGAATTAGAAAGGTTTCAAACAGCAAAAAGTTGCTAGTTTAGTGATAAAGATAAAGTATATAGCTATAAATGAAGCTGCAAGTTGATTGTTTAGATGAAAAGTTCATTACAGAACGAGGAATAGTTCCATAAGTCTCATCTTGGATCTAAACATGTGTTGTGGCACTTTCATTTAATTATAGGAATCATTGAAAGATGGGAAATCACTATAGAGATAGTAGACTCTCAAGAACAACATTACATATCCATTAACTAAAGCTTATCCAACAGCAGGATAATCATCACTTAGAGAAGAAGAGTATGAGATACCATGGTGATTGGCTTTAGTGCAAGTGGGAGATTGAAAGTAGTATGCACATAAGCCAATCATGTTTGATGATTAAGCATATACTTTGTAATAATCTTATTCATTTATTAATAAAAAAGTATTAATTAATTAAAGGCTTTTAATTATCTACATGATGCTGCTTTATAATATGTGATAAACACATAGTTTTAAGCAATGCTTTTTAGAATAATGATGATGATCATTCTAATGAGATCTAAATTCTTAGAAAGCTTAAAACTAAAATAGTTCCCAATCGTTGGATTACTAAATTGGGGATTAGTGAATCCGGATAGATTGGTACATACGTTGCTTGCTCATTGGATGAGGATGATTGATCTCATGATCATTTGAGTGGAGACACTAAAGCAAGTATGTAGGTGCTTATTAGAGAATAAGTTCATTTGAGCGTGGCTCGCTAAGGAATACCTAATGGAGTTTTACTTGCTGTCAATAGGAATTCTGTAGTGATAGTAAGACAAGTGATCCTTGGACTTGAGATCATCATAGTATCTTGTGTATGATGAGTTATACTTTGACTTATTCCTTAAGACCCTTAGGGTATATCAAAGGGTATGCTTGTGTATAATAAGTTGTATATATAGAGATAATGTATGATCAATAAAGAATCTACCACTTCTAGTAAAAGAAGAGAAATGTCATATGTGATTCGATAAATGACAACCCAATAGTCCTTGGCAATGAAGCGAATGAAATTAGAAAGGAGTTTCTAATTTGCATTATTTGGAGTTCGCATTTAAGAGTCGAAATACATATAATTAAATAAAATAAGACTTGACAAGTAATTCCATGTCTTATATTTAATTGGGACATTGTATGGTGGAAGGATTGAATTGTATGGTAACTATTTACTCAAAGGTTCTTTTATGATTAATGTTAAAATCTATATTATGTGGAAAGTCGTTGATCGCTAGGAGGCTTATCCCTATTGTAGAATAAATATTATTTATTTAAATAAATTAATTGTTTAATTTATTTATTTAAATAAGATTAGAATTGTTCTAATTGATTTATTCACAACCTATTAATATGGAGAACCTAAAGGGTCACACCATAAAAGGAAGAATAATTATTTAAGAAGTTAATGGCATAATCGTAATAATATGTTAAGTATATTTAATTTAATCTATGGTGATAGAATAAATTAAATAGCTTAATATTATTATTTAATATTTTAGAAATATTAAATATAAATTAATAAGAAGAGTCTTATTATTATTATTATTATTATTATTATTTAATTCCTAAAGAAGTTTGGGAATTAATTAATAAAAGTACTCTCAATTATTCCTAATAAGATTAGGAGCCTAATTAATTAAAGGAGTTTAATTAATTAAAATAAAACCAAATCCTTAATTGTTAAGGAGGGTTGCCTACATCTATAAATAAGAGGAGTCTTATTATGGGTGTAGAGTTGTTGTTGACATTTTCACAACATACGTGATTCCAATTGTTGGAGAGTACGCTCCTTTTCTATGAGAGATAGAAAAACTAGGATTTTGCCAAATACCCATCTTTTGAATTTTGTTCTTCCTTGGTGGATCACCTCTAGAGGCCAAACACTTGGGTGGCTAACGTTGATCAAAGTAAGGAACCAAACCCGGTGGATTCAAGTTGAACGCGAAAAGGATTGGAGGTGAACTTGTACCTGAGGAAGCTCGAATCTTCAAGGGTATGATTCTTGTTCTTCATATCTTTTCGTTTAATTAATAATTGTGCTTAAAGGATGATCCGGGTATATGGTTTGTAAAATTTTAAACTCTGATTTTTACACGTTTTCGCTTATTTTGTGCAATTTGATTGCGTTCATGAATATTACAAACCTAACAATTTTGTCGTGCACCGAAGACAAGTCCAGTTGTGATGGAGGCATCAAAGGCAGTGCCAGCCAAGACAAAACAGGTAGTTCAAGGGAGAGCGTTTGTCGTAACCTCCCAAAAAGCGAGGAATCCGAACGAGGTGATCACGGGTAAGCTAATCATAAACTCTAGCAAAGTCTATACCTTATTTGATACCGGTTTTACCCATTCTTTTATTTCTCCTACTTGCGCTCAACGTTTAAATTTGACTCCGGAGAAATTAGACTTTGACTTATCGGTTGAAACTCTGTACGGGCATTATGAATTCTTAGTCATGTCTTTTGGATTGACTAATGCTCCTGCTGCCTTCATGGATATGATGAACCGAGTATTCAAGGAATATTTAGATCACTTTGTGGTCGTCTTTATTGATGACATCCTCATATACTCCAAAACTCGTGAAGACCATGAACAACACTTGAGGCTGATACTCCAAAAGCTTCGTGAAAACAAGCTATATGCCAAGTTGAAGAAATGTGAGTTCTGGCTTGAGGAAGTTACATTCCTTGGGCACGTGATATCAAATCATGGGATATCTGTTGCCCCAGCAAAGATTGAAGAAATTCAAAGTTGGGAGAAAACTAAATCAGTGACCGAAGTACATAGCTTTCTCGGCTTAGCTGGTTATTATCGAAGATTCGTAGAAGGGTTTTCTCGAATCGCTACTCCATTAACTCAGTTGACTCGAAAAGATACAAAATTCGGTTGGAGCGAAGAATGTGAGAAGAGTTTTCAAGAACTCAAGAGGAGACTCATTTCAGCACCTGTTCTGATAATACCATCTGGCTCGGAGGGATTTGTCATCTACAGTGATGCTTCAGGCAAAGTGTTAGGATGTGTTCTCATGCAACATGGGAAAGTCATAGCCTATGCCTCACGACAACTCAAAGAATATGAGAGGAATTATCCTACTCATGATCTAGAGTTGGCAGCTGTCGTTTTTGCGCTTAAGATTTGGAGGCATTACCTGTATGGAGAAAAGGTGGAGATCTATACGGATCATAAAAGCCTAAAATATTTCTTCACTCAAAAGGAACTCAACATGCGGCAACGACGATGGCTTGAGCTATTGAAAGATTACGATCATACCATTCAATACCATCTTGAAAAAGCGAACGTAGTAGCTGATGTATTGAGTAGAAGATCATATGCGGGTACGAGTGCATTATTATCAATGCAAAGGCCCATTTTATATGACTTACAAAGGATGGAGATAGAGTTAAAGACTTCAGGGACCCATGTGATGATGGCGAATATACGAGTAGAACCGACTTTAATCGATAAAGTTAAAGCTGCTCAAGCTACAGACCTGGAGTTGATACGTATGAGGAAGAAAGTACAAGAAGGTGCTATGCCGGAAGCAAGAATCGATGAAGAAGGAATACTTCGAGTCAACTCTAGACTTTGTGTTCCTAACAACCCTGATTTAAAGTATAAAATCATGATGGAGGCGCACAACACACCGCTTGTAATCGATCCTGGGAGTACCAAAATGTATCGTGATCTTCGACATACATTTTGGTGGAGCAATATGAAGAGAGAGATAGCGAAGTTTATCTCAAGGTGTTTAAATTGACAACGAGTCAAGGCGGAGCACATTACCATGGATCTCGTTACTGGTCTTCCCAAGGTTTCTCAAGGCATAGATGCAATTTGGGTCATTGTTAATAGATTGACCAAGTCTGCTCAATTTCCTACTTATACGAGAAACTTATACACTTAAACGTCTTGCTCGTATGTACATAAACGATATTGTAAGACTGCATGGTATACCAGTATCCATAGTTTCTAATTGAGACCCAAGATTCACTTCAAGATTTTTGGTTAGTTTGCAAAAAGCTATGGGCACGGATTTACGATTTAGCTCGGTATATCATCCTCAGACGGACGGGCAGTCGGAGAAGACTATTCAAACTCTTGAAGATCTATTAAGACTCTGTGTCTTTGACTTCAAGGGAAGTTGGGAAAAGTTCTTACCATTGGTGGAGTTTTCCTACAACAACAGTTATCAAACAAGTATTGGCATGACTCCATTTGAGGCGTTGTATGGAAGAAAGTGTCATTCTCCAGTATGTTGGGATGAGGTGGGTGAATCAACGTTGTTGGGACCGGAGTTGGTACGTATGACTACGAAAAAGATTCAAACGATCCAACAACGTATAAAAACCTCACAAGATCGACAAAAGAGTTATGTTGATCTTAATCGAAAGGACGTGGAATTCGATATTGGAGATCATGTGTTGTTACGTGTTGCTCCATGGAAGGGAGTTACAAGATTTGGAAAGAGAGGAAAGCTCAACCCTCGATTCATTGGCCCATTTTTAATCCTCGATCGAGTAGAAATTGTGGCCTATAGACTCGCCTTATCGCCAAGTATGTCTCGTGTTCATAACGTTTTTCACATATCTATGTTACGTAAATATGTGAAAGACCCGAACCACATTATTGAATTAGAACCAGACGAGATAAAGGAAGATTTAAAGTATGAAGAGTTACCTGTTAAAATCTTTGATAAGAAGGATAATATTTTATGCTCCAAGGTTATACCTCAAGTCAAAGTTTTGTGGAGAAACCACGAGGTGGAAGAAAGGACCTAAGAGTTAGAATCTGAGATGAAGTCAAGATATCCTCACCTCTTTGATATACCAGGTACGTACCATAATTTCGAGGACGAAATTTCATAAAAAGGGGAGGTTGTAAGACCCCAACTTTTGTGAATAAAGAATAATTTTCTCGAAATATATTTTTGAATATTATGGTGTGGATTTGATATAATGTTATAGTTGTGGGTAATATTTATAAATTTTTCAAAGTAAGCAAGTGGTTATATAAAATTCGATTGGTCGGGGAATATTCATTTTAACAGGGAATATTCGTACGACGACACAATCATTGGTGGACCCCACAACGAAAGTATTGTCGTAGTTAGAAAACGACAGAATTATCTTTTTATAAAAATAACGGCAAAAATGTTACCATTAAATTGTTGAACTACCCAGTAGTAAAAGTACAGTAATACACGTGGTTGCATAGTAGCACACGGTTTTGATTATTGATGCTTATGTGAGAAGTCACTCAGTTATACTCAATTATTACTACAGTAATTGTTGTATCAAATCTCTCATATTATTGATTCAATTATTGTCACAATAGCATCTGCATAATATTTATTATTATTAAATCAATAATTGGGATAACAAAGTTATTCATATTATTATTTGCAATATTGATAATGTCTAGAGTTCTGTCAAGGAAAGGTTTGGTCACCTAATTGCACGTCAATAAGGAGAAATCCTTATCGGAAAGCCCCCTCTTTCCTGGGAACGACCTGGTTGTTAAATATTGTGAGTTATAATATTAATGATGAATAAGTTCGTGTTGATTAAAGATGAAATTGATAGTTCCATTGTGTTGGGATTATTAGTGTTAGTGGAAATCTATTTTTATTTCGATAATAATTGATGTCTGGAGGTTATATTGACCAATCGGGTAATTAATCGGATAAATGAGCAATTAATTGCTATTATTTCACATGCTTATAACTATAAAGTCACATGAATGAACTATTGATTCACATTATTTACTATTAGGGGAGGTGGTGCAAGTTTGATAATACTTGCATGACTAAATTAAAAATGAAGAAAAAGAGGAAGGTATTATACTGTAATATTTTGAGCCCCAAAATGTGCAATTATCGAAACTATATTTTCCTATAAATAGAAGCTCATCCTTCTTTCATTCTCACCAATTCACTAAGTCTCACAAGAGCAATTATTATAGAGAGAAATTATAGAGAGAAAGAAGAAAAGAAGTCTGCTACCTCACTATTCCAGTATCCATTTTCTTCTAAGGTAAGGGGTATTATTCTTTCGTATTCATGAAGTGAGTTATTTTCTTTCAATACTCGTAAGGGGTTGTTATTCCATTCTTTATTATTATGTTGGAATAACTCGCCTATACATGCAAAGACCGCATACATCGGTGTCGTAATAATGTTACAAATGATGTGGTAAAAGTCCTCATTGGCTGTAGTAGTGCATTGATGGATGATTGTTGGCATGATCATGACCATTGATGAATACACGAATATCCTTGGCTGTAGTGCATGGATAATTTGTGGTTGTGATACTAATGAATATCCTTGGCCGTAGTGCAGGGATGATGTGGATTATTTATTAAGTTGAGTCTCAGTGATAAAAGTCATGAAAAACCTTTTAAATCATAGAAGATAGTAGATTTATTTCTCTACTTGACTCTTCTAATGGATTGCTTGTTCCGCTGCAGTTAAACTTGATGGTTGTTATATTTTATCAGTTTAACACTGTTGAAAGCTAACGATAAATTATTTTGTATTATCTTAGTCATAATATTTCTTAATGGGTTAGTTGAGCTATGTGACGCCCCCAAAATTAGGTATACATTGTAAGACCCCAACTTTTATGAATAAAGATGAATTTTCTATAAATATCATTTTTGAATATTATGGAATGAATTTGATATAATGTTATAGTTGTGGATAATATTTATAAATTTTTCAAAGTACGCAAGTTGTTATATAATATTCGATTGGTCGGGGAATATTCGTTTTAACAGAGAATATTCTTACAACGGCACAATCATTGGTGGAACCCACAACGGAATTATTGTCGGATTGAGAAAATGACAAAAATACTTTATGAAAATAACGGCGAAAATTTTACCGTTAACTGTTGAAACACCCGGTGTTAAAAGTACAAAGAATACGCCAGAGTCGTAGTTGCGAGTAATACCTGCTTTTGATTATTGATGCTTACGTGAGAAGTCACCGGTTTTGTTCAATTATTGCTACGATAATTCTTTGATATAGTATCTCACGTTATTTGATTCAATTATTGTCAATATTTTATATATTATTAAATCAATAATTGAGATGACAAAGTTATTAATATTATTACTTGCAATATTAACGATGCCTAGAAGTTCACATCGAGGAGAGGTTTGTCACCTAATCATGCGGCGCAATAGGGAGAAATCCTTATTGAAAGCCCCTTTTCCGGGAACAACCTCAGTCGATTAATATTGTGAATTATAATAAAGGTGATAAATGTTGTTAAAATTATTAAGGTGATTTTTATGAAGTTTTGCTTATTTTATGGACCCCCATTTATCCATTTTTCAAAATGATCGGTAGAAAATTATTTACAGGTGGGGGCCACATGTAGGGCCCATATGTGTTGAAAAACTAATTTTGGAAATGGGGGTGGGAGAGAGTTACGTATAGGGGAGGGAGTTTATATATATAAGATATAATGTGTGTGTATATATATAATATTATATGTGTGAGTGGAGAGTGGTGGGAGAAAAGAAAGAGTGAAAGTGATGTGTGTGAGTGGAAAATGGTGGGGGAAATGATGTTGCTTTATTCTTATTGGTTGGTTGATTGACAAATTGTGTGTGTGGGTTATATATATATGTATTATAATGTTGCTTTATTCTTATTGGTTGGTTGATTGACAAATTGGGTGTGTGTGAGTTATAAGAAATTTTCATCAGATTGCATAACTGTTGCATTACACAGTGCCTTTCCATTCTCCTATAAATAGAAGCTCATTCCTTCATTATTTCTTACGAATTCATTGAAACTCTAGAAAGAGAAATTATAGAGAAACTATAGAAAAGTATTCTGTTACTTCCCTACTCTTATATTCAGTTTCTTTTACGGTAAGGGGTATTATTTCTTTTGTATTCATGAAGAGAACTTCTGTTATTCCATTCTTTACTATTCTCACTGGAATAACCAAAGATACGCTGGACTACCCTATACTTGGTGACATTCTTCTAATATTCCGCCTTTATTATTATTACATTTGGAATATCTTGTTCATCATAACGCTCTACGGGACACAGTTCCGCTCTTTATTATTTTTTTGGAACATCCCGCTTCGGTGCAATTTCTTTGACACGTTTTAGATTATTTATTATTCTATTGAATAACTTTTATCTATGCAAAGTACCGCATGCATGGTGATTTCTTTTGTTATTCCATTCATTATTATACTCAGTTGGTAAAAGTTTTGATTTCTATACTCCATGAAATTAGTGGAATATACTTGATATTTGCGCTTCATCCAATATCTTTTCATGAAAATATTCTTCTGAGGATTCTTGAATTTTACTCTACAAAGCAGTATCATGTTGACAATTTGGACGTTATCAATTCCTAGATAAATTAATTCTTGAACTTGTTTTATTGAATTCTTATATCATTGTCATCATCCTCATGTTTATATTATGTTGAAAGTCATATGTGGCCTGTAGTGCATAGATGGACTTGGTATGATTACGACCAGGGATTATTTAGTATAATTATGACCGTAATGTTACAAATGATGTGGTAAAAGTCCTCATTGGCCCGTAGTGCATTGATGGACAGTTGTTGGCATGATCATGACCATTGATGAATACACGAATATCCTTGGTTGTAGTGCATGGATAATTTGTGGTTGTGATACTAATGAATATCCTTGGTCGTAGTGCAGGGATGATGTGGATTATTTATTAAGTTGAGTCTCAGTGATAAAAGTCATGAAAAAACCTTTTAAATCATAGAAGATAGTAGATTTTATTCTCTACTTGACTCTTCTAATGGATTTCTTGTTCCGTTGCAGTTAAACGTGATGTTTGTTATATTTTATCGCTTTAACATCTTCAAGGCTAATGATAATTTATTACGCATTATCTCAGTCATAATATTTCTTACTGGGCTAGTTGAGCTCACCCTTTTTGCTTTCATTGTTCTCTTCAGGAAATGAGAACGTAGCAGGGACTAGTCAGGGAACGTAGTGACGGTCTAGTTGATAGCATTAGTAGTCCTCACTAGTCTATGAAATAGTGTGATAATAAATGTATTAAGGACTTATTATGAGAGTGGATATTGTCTAGAAGACAGTATTTGTATTAAAACTCACAGCTCTCTTGTTGTATAATTAAGATTGTATTTGTATTCTGTACCTTGTATTTGGCGACTCGTAATAAGTGATGTATACCTATTTTGGGGCGCCACAATTTAGTATCAAAGCTTAGGGATATGATCCACTGCTAAGATGTGAGAATAAAACTAGAGGGAGAGATTTTGGAATTCCTTCGCTAGTATGACCTACCTAAGTTTTTTTTGGTATTTAATTGGTCGGTCAGAATATAGAGATAATATGTGACACGTCAATTAACTTTTTGTTTTGTGGTAGTATCTGAAAATGACATCCGAGAATGTTGAGAATAGCAATGGAGCACAGGCGACCGTTGATTCACCATATATCAATAATCAGGATAATGTGCATCAGGAAGGCGACAATCCTCATGCAAACAACAACACTGACCAAATGATGAATAATGGAATGTTCAGAGGCTTTATGCAATTCATGCAACAAAGAAAGACGAGCGGCTCATCCAAAATGTAGGTGGAACCATTGGAAACTCTAGGACGGTCACCGCTAAACAGTTCAAGGAGCTGGGACCACCGGAGTTTATTAGAGATCCAAAACCACTTAAGGCGGAAGCATGAATAAAGTAGATCACCAAGATATTTGATATCTTGGGGTGCTCCGAGGAGCAAAAGGTTCCCTTTGTGAATATTTGGATCACTTTGTGGTCGTCTTTATTGATGATATCCTTAATTATTCCAAAAGCCGTGAAGATCATGAGCAACACTTGAGGCTGACACTCCAAAAGCTTCGTGAATACAAGTTTTATGCCAAGTTGAAGAAATGTGAGTTCTGGCTTGAGGAAGTAGCATTCCTTGGGCACGTAGTATCAAGTCATGGGATATTTGTTGACCTGGCAAAGATTGAAGCAATTCAGAGCTGGGAGCAACCTAAATCAAAGGAATCGAAATGTACGTTCTCTTTCTGCTTAGCTGGTTATTATCAGAGATTCATGGAAGGATTTTCTCGAATAGCTACTCCATTAGCTCAGCTAACTCGGAAAGATACAAGGTTCGGTTGGAGCGAAGAATGTGAGAAGAGTTTTCAAGAACTCAAGAGGAGACTCATTTCAGCATCTGTTCTGACAATACCATCTGGATCGGAGGGATTTATCATCTACAGTGATGCTTTGGGCAAAGGTTTGGGATGTGTTCTCATGCAACATGGGAAAGTCATAGCCAATGCCTCAAGACAACTCAAAGAATATGAGAGGAATTATCCAACTCATGACCTAGACAATATGAGAGGAATTATCCAACTCATGACCTAGACAACTCAAAGAATATGAGAGGAATTATCCAACTCATACTGTGAGTTTAAATACAAATATTGTCTTCTAGACAATATCCACACTCAAATAAGTCCTCGTTACAATTATTCAAACACTATTTTACAGAAATAGTGAGGACTGCTAAAACATCTTTCTAGAACCATCACTCCGCACTCCATTAGTTCCTCGCTATGTTCTCACCTCCTGAGAAAAATGGAACAAAAAGGAAAAGGGTGAGCTCAACTAGCCCAGTAAAGAATATTATGACTAAGATAATATACAACAAATTATCGTTAGTCTTCAACAGGGAAAAATCTGATAAAATATAATAGCCAACAAGTTTTAGATCAACAATCGCAATTTGAAATAGCAATCCATTAGAAGAGTCAAGTAGAGAATGAGTTCTACTATCTTCTAAGATTTAAAAGTCCATCATCAATATTTTATCCTCATAACAACAATCAATATACATCTTTAATCAAATATTCATCTTTTCACTACAGCCAAAGATATTCATTTGTATCACCAAATTAGTCATGTTCATCTCAACACTGCTCATCTTTGCACTACGGCCAAAGATATTCATCGATTAATCATTTATCTTTTACTACAGGTAGAAGATATTTAGTAATATCATCATTTAGGACCGAGGATGATGAAAGATATTTTAAAGAAAACGAATCCAAAGTGAACGGAAGGACAAATAGTAGGGATTAGTATAATGCTTTATCCAAGATCAATAATACTTCATAAATACCAATTTTAAAGCGAATTCAAAAATAAAGATCAAAACATAGATACAATCAAAGATAGTAACCATAATAGACATCTTGGACAAAAAGAAGAAAATTTCATTTTTAGGTGAATAGTCTCCGTATTCGTGAATAATCAGATAATCGTGAATAAGACCGTATCGTGAATAAGAACCCCCCGATACAAAAAGTTCCAAATTTGATAAAAATTCAGATCAATACTTGGCGATAATGATATTGAAGAAATAATATCATATATGAAAAAATAACATCCCTTACCTCAAAATATCAAGATTTACGATGGAATATCGGTATAAAATCAAGGAAACTTGCACCGATGAATAGAAACTCACAAAGTATCTAAATACTCACAAAATACACTCAATAATCTAGAGAGAGAAAGAGAGAAAACTTGTTTCTGGTGTGATTTTTAATTCTAACTTTGCCCTCTATTTCTAGGAAAATGTTAGCAGACTTGACCTGCAACCTGATGGCTTTACCTGCTACTATTCCCACCAACCACATTTGAAATAAATTCAGCACATTTCTTCACCAACCACAAGTGGGGCCCACTCAATTCTAGAATTTTCCACTAAAATCATTTATAAACCTAATCTCTGAATCAGTCACCTTTTAAAATTCATAACAAATCATACGTTCATTTTTAACGGTTCAAAATTTGTGGACATATACTCATCTTATATATGTATAACATATCCAAAAATTACAACGATCCAAAGGTCGGATTACAAATTATAACTCACACAATATATCTCAAAAACACTGGTTTAATTTTTAATACCTTCATTCCGACAAAAATACTGATAAAACACCTCAACATTAACTCCTTCATTTTTAACCACAATAAATATATCCAACATTTATATCCACATAAAATAAATATTTCCTTATCATATGAATCAATAATTAATTATTCACAAATAATATTACAGAATCACATTTATGACAACCAGGCCGTTCCTAGGAAAGAGGGGGCTTTCCAATAAGAATTTCTCCTTATAAAGTAGCCGCAATTAGGTGACCAAACCTCTCCTCGATGAAACTTTCTAGACATTGCTAATAATGCTATCTAATAATATTATTCAAATAATATGAATTATTGATCGATAATGGAAAATCTCATGCGATGATAATTATTGAAACAACAATAATATAAAATATCAACGCAGTTAATTATTGAATCAATAAAATAGAATATTGAGCAAGAACTACTATAACAATTATTGAGTAGTGCCTTCTTACATAAGGATCAATAATTCATCAATACCGCGCATCCACGCCAGACATCGTATTTTAACCACCGGGTATTCCAACAAAGTTAATTGTAATAACTTCTGTACCATTATTTATAAAAACTCAAACTTGTCATTTTCTTCATCCGATGCTTATTCATTATGGGGCCCACAAATAATCTGCTACCATTGCATTTAAATATTCCCCAACAACAAGAATATTCCACGACCAAACGAATATTCCCCGACAATAATGATTATTTTATAACCACTTGCATATTTTGCAAAATTTGCACATTTCACCCATAACCAGAGAATTATATCAAATTAATACCTTATTATTCACAAATATAATTAGAGGAAATTCGATTTTATTTATAATAAGTTGGGGTCTTACAGCATGGCTCCATTTGAGGCGTTGTATGGAAGAAAGTGTCGTTCTCCAGTATGCTGGGATGAGGTGGGAGAAGCAACGTTGTTGGGACCGGAGTTGGTACGTATGACTACAGAAAAGATTCAAACGATCTGACAACGTATAAAAACCTCACAAGATCGACAAAAGAGTTATGCTGATCTTCATCGAAAGGACGTGCACTTCGATATAGGAGATCATGTGTTATTACGTGTTGCTCCATGGAAAGGAGTTACGAGATTTGGAAAGAGAGGAAAGCTCAATCCACGATTCATCGGTCCATTTTAATCCTCGATCGAGTAGGAATCGTGGCTATAGACTCGCTTTCTGCTTGAAGTATGTCTCGTGTTCATAACGTTTTTCACATATCCATGTTACGTAAATATGTGAAAGACCCGAACCACATTATTGAGTTAGAACCTGACGAAATAGCAGAATATTTGACGTATGAAGAGGTTCCTGGTCAAATCTTGGATAAGAAAGAACATATTCTACGCTCCAAGGTTATACCTCAAGTCAAAGTTTTGTGGAGAAACCACGATGTGGAGGAAATGACATAGGAGTTAGAATCTGAAATGAAATCAAGGTATCCTTACCTTTTCGACATACCAGGTACGTACCCTAATTTCGAGGGCAAAATTTCATAAGAAGGGGAGGTTGTAAGACCCCAACTTTTATGAATAAAGATGAATTTTCTATAAATATCATTTTTGAATATTATGGAATGAATTTGATATAATGTTATAGTTGTGGGTAATATTTATAAATTTTTCAAAGTACGCAAGTTGTTGTATAATATTCGATTGGTCGGGGAATATTCGTTTTAACAGGGAATATTCGTACAAGGGCACAATTATTGGTGGATCCCACAACGGAATTATTGTCGGATTGAGAAAACGACAAAAAAATACTTTATGAAAATAACGGCGGAAGTTTTATCATTAATCTGTTGAAACACCCGGTGTTAAAAGTACAGTAATACGCGTAGGTTGCACGATGAGCACACGTTTGATTATTGATGCTTACGTGAGAAGTCACTCGCTTTTGTTTAATTATTGCCACATAATTGTTGCATACAAGATCTCACGTTATTTGATTCAATTATTGTCAATATTTTATATATTATTAAATCAATAATTGAGATGATAAAGTTATTAATATTATTATTTGCAATATTAACGATGTCTAGAAGTTCATCGAGGAGAGGTTTGGTCACCTAATCATGCACTGATAGAGAGAAATCCTTATTGAAAGCCCCTCTTCCTGGAAATGACTCGGTCGATTAATATTGTGAATTATAATAAAGGTGATAAATGTTGTTAAAATTATTAAGGTGATTTTTATGAAGTTTTGCTTATTTTATGGACCCCCATTTATCCATTTTTTAAAATAATCGGTAGAAAATTATTTACAGGTGGGATCCACATGTGGGGGCCACATGTGGGGCCCATATGTGTTGAAAAACTAATTTTAGAAATGGGGGTGGGAGAGAGTTACGTATAGGGGAGGGAGTTTATATATATAAGATGTAATGTGTGTGTATATATATAATATTATATGTGTGAGTGGAGAGTGGTGGGAGAAAAGAAAGAGTGAAAGTGATGTGTGTGAGTGGAAAATGGTGGGGGAAATGATGTTGCTTTATTCTTATTGGTTGGTTGATTGACAAATTATGTGTGTGGGTTATATATATATATGTATTATAATGTTGCTTTATTCTTATTGGTTGGTTGATTGACAAATTGGGTGTGTGTGAGTTATAAGAAATTTTCATCCGATTGCATAACTGTTGCATTACACAGTGCCTTTCCATTCTCCTATAAATAGAAGCTCATTCCTTCATTATTTCTTACGAATTCACTGAAACTCTAGAGAGAGAAATTATACAGAAACTATAGAAAAGTATTTTGTTACTTCCTACTCTTATATTCGGCTTTCTTTTACTAAAGGGTATTATTTCTTTTGTATCCATGAAGAGAACTTCATTATTCCATTCTTTACTATTCTCATGGAATAACCAAAGATATCTGTGATCGCCTCTATACTTGGTGACATTCTTCCGATATTCCGCCTTTATTATTATTCTCATTGGAATATCCTCGTGCATATGCTTATCTTTTGGGACACGGTTCCGCTCTTTATTATTATTCTGTTGGAATATCCTCGTTCATGAGTTTCTGTTTTGGACCGGTTAAAATCTTTATTATTTTGTTGGAACATTTTGTAAGTGCAAATTTCACCGACCGGTTCCATTACTTATTATTCTCATTGAATAACTCGTCTATCTGGCAGTACCGCATGCATGGTGATTTCTTTTGTTATTCCATTCGTTATTATAATCAACAAGTTAAAGTTTTGATTTCTATACTCCATGAAATTAGTGGAATATCCTTGATATTTGTGTTTCATCCAAAGATCTTTTTGGGAAATATTCTTCGAGCATTCTTGAATTTTACTCTACAAAGCGATATCATGTTGACAATTTGGACATTATCGGTTCTAGATAAATTAATTCTTGAACTTGTTTTATTGAATTCTTATATCATTGTAATCATCCTCATGTTTATATTATATTGAAAGTCATCTCGTGGCACATGAGTGCATAGATGGACTTGGTATGATTATGACCGTGATTATTTGTAGATAATCATGATCGTAATGTTACAAATGATGTGGTAAAAGTCCTCATCGTCCGTAGTGCATTGATGGACAGTTGTTGGCATGATCATAACTATTGATAAATACACGAATATCCTCGGCATCAGAGTGCGTGGATAATTTGTGGTTGTGATACTAATGAATATCCTTAGTCAAAAGTGCGAGGATGATGTGGATTATTTATTAAGTCGAGTCTCGATGATAAAAGTCATGAAAACCTTTTAAATCATAGAAGATAGTAGATTTTATTCTCTACTTTACTCTTCTAATGGATTGCTTGTTCCATCACCGCAGCTTAAACGTGATGTTTGTTATATTTTATCGCTTTAAAACTATCAAGGCTAATGATAATTTATTCTCGCATTATCTTAGTCATAATATTTCTTCTTGGGCTAGTTGAGCTCACCCTTTTTGCTTTCATTGTTCTCTTGAGAAATGAGAACGTAGCGAGGACTAGTCGGGGAACCAGAGTGACGGTCCAAATGATAGCGAAGAGTAGTTCTCACTATTCTATGAAATAGTGTGATAATAAATGTATTGAGGACTTATTATAATAGTGGATATTGTCTAGAAGACAGTATTTGTATTAAAACTCACAGCTCTCTTGTTGTATAATTAAGATTGTATTTGTATTCTGTACCATGTATTTGGCGACTCAGAATAGGTGATGTATACTTATTTTGGGGGCGTCACATACATCACCCATTATGAGTCGCCAGATACATGGTACAAAATTCAAATATAACTTCATTTATACAATTGTTGAACAGTCGTATAGAATACGATCACAGTTAACTGTGAGTTTTAATACAAATGTATGTAACTCTCATGGTGCCTCGACCACAACCTTACAATGGTACTTTACATAAAAGTATAGTCAAAAACTGTTTTAGAAATTAAAATCTTTGGGAAGTGCTCAAGGAAACCTTCGTACATGGGAGGCCATGCGTCTAGGTTATAATTGATATCATATGTCCACAGAATTATCCTTGGTTGACCCAATAGACCCTAAAGAAAAACGAGAAGATTACTATCATCTTCTTTCCAATGGTGAGTCTTCTCTTGACATACAACTATCTCCAGTGTCTCCAAGTGAATATTATATTTCAAATAAACTCCAAGATCATATAGGTAGTGCCTGTAGATATACTCAGCAAGTGGATGCGCACAACTCTATCTTATGATAACACGAGGTTGTATGTCATTAGACAACTTGTATGATAGTGGCAAAACACCCTTCCAAAGTTGGGTTCGCCTCACCCTATTTGATTTACCAAATATAACTACTAAATGATGTATAGAATACAACACACTTTTTTATACTGTTTAGGGAGAACCTCCACAGCTAGAGACCACCGTTCTATTCCCCTGTTATCCCCGCTCGGTCCGACAACACTCTTACGGCAACACTCTTAACACTCTTATTACCTGAAAGGAATTGTGAAGCAAAAAGGTGAGCACAACTAGCCCAGTAAAGAATATCATGACTAAAGATAATTAAATTATCAATAGCTTTCATCAATAATAAATCAGAGATTTAGAACATATGGTAGATGATAAAACTTTTCAACCATAGTTGCGTGAACGAAGCGAATCCATTAGAAGAGTCAAATAGACCATAAGGTCTATTATCTTCTCTATGTTAAAAGTCCACCAATAATATTTTATCCATGTAAAATAAATCAAAAGTTCTTGTCCGTAATCATATGAATAACTCATAATCATAATTATGGTTCTAAATTCCTCTTCGCAACCAAGACGAAGATAATTTTCATCACCTATCATCACCTTAAAAAGAAAAGTATTCCGACTGGTAGGGCGGGAATATACTTGAAGAAAACTTGCACTACGCTCAAAGCATTCTTAAACTCTAAAGAAATACGCTCAAGATTATAGAAGAAGAACTCTCTATAGTTTCTCTCTCTAGAGTTTCAGTGAATTCATAAGAAATAATGAAGGAATGAGCTTCTATTTATAGAAGAATGGACTGCATGGTAACTAATTCATGAACGGTCCAGATTTATTTACTTTAAATGGACGGTCCAGATTGGTTTACAATAAAATATAATATATTCTATTTATAATCTAATAAAACGAATAACTTTATAAAAGTTTTCTGCTTTATATAAAAAGATTTTACTATGTAAACACTATGCAGGCACTATACAAACACTATGCATAATAAAATATAATACATTCTAATTATTGTCTAATAAAAGAGATAACTTTATAAAAGTATTACATTTTATATAAAAAGATTTTACTATTAGCTAATAAAACGAATAACTTTATAAAAGTATTACATTTTATATAAAAGCTTTTCTGTTTTATTACATTAATAATACTAATAAAACAAAACTTCATCATCATTATTATATATTCACAATAATAATCGACCGAATCGTTCTCGTGAAAAAGGGGCTTTTTTCAATAACGATTTCTCGCATTGGAGCGCAATTAGGTGACCAAACCTCTCCTCGATGAAACTTCTGACATCGTTAATATTGCAAATAATAATATTAATAACTTTGTCATCTCAATTATTGATTATAAAATATTGACAATAATTGAATCAAATAATGTGAGATCTTATCAAAGAATTATTTGTAATAATAATTGAACAAAACCGAGTGACTTCTCACGTAAGCATCAATAATCAATACCATGTACATTTGCAAGCGACTACACGAGTATTATCTTGTACTTTTAACACCGGGTGTTTCAACAGTTAACGGTAAAACTTCCGCCATTATTTTCATAAAGTATTTTTGTCGTTTTCTCAATCCGACAATAATTCCTTTGTGGGGTCCATCAATGATTGTGCCTTTGTACGAATATTACCTGTTAAAACGAATATTCCCCGACCAATCGAATATTATATAACAACTTGCGTACTTTGCAAAAAAAAAAATTCACATATTACCCTTAACTTTAAACTTTTATCAATTTAACTATTTACCAAAATAGAAAAAAAATTGAATACTTTTATTTCATAAAATTCGGGTTCTCACAAGCTCACCATTTCTTTCACTGTTCTCTTCAGGAAATGAGAATATAGCTGGGACGAGTCGGGAAACGGGTTGACGGTCCAGATGGTTGTTTTAGTAGTCCTCACTATTCTATAAAATAGTGTGATAATAAATATAATGAGGACTCTATTGAGTGTGGATATTGTCTAGATGACAATATTCTTATTAAAACTCTTAGATTATGTTTTGTCGTATTTTACACGACTGTTGTATAATTAAGATGTATTTGAATTTTGTACCATGTATTTGGCGACACAAGATGGATGATGTATACCTATTTTGGGGGCGTCACACAAGGTGCCTTTAATTATTGCATTAAATCACTATTCATATTCTAAAATTTAAAATTGAATAACAAAACTTAAGAAATCTGAAAACCCATATATGACAATTTATTTTTAAAACGCCAGTCCACTATTCTAGTATTAACACCATTAACTAAAATTTATTTCTCAAATTAATTAATTTTAACAGAAACTAAATTTCAAATACTCTAATTTAGCCTCAAGAATCACCCAAATAAGATTTAAAATCATTAAGTTATACATTTTTAAGTATTAAAGTTTGTTACTAAAAATTCTACTACAAATATTCTAGACGAGTCACTTCTTAAAATTCATAACATATCATACGTTAATCTTTAATGGTTCAAAATTTGTGAACATATTCTTAGTTTATGTATGTATAACATATCCAAAAATCGTAACAATCCAATGGTTGGATTAAGAAATATAACCCATGCAATAGACCTATAAAATTGATTTTCCAAATTCTAGCAGCAGAGTTTTTTTCTCCGAACCAGTCTGACTCGAAAAATCACTATAAATCATCTACTCAATTTTTTGAGTGATTCTTGATTATGTGAGTAGCTGACTTACAGAGCTATTTTTAGACATAACGATCACATTTTAATTCCTTATATGTTAAGATATATATTTTAGAAAAATAGGTAGCAAACTAACTTTTCGAAAAAAATTCGGATTTTACTCTTCATTTGATTTCTTGATTTCTCTTATTTGATTCTTGTTTATACAAGTTTAATCCATCACAAATAAGCATAACAGATCCTCTCCATAAATTTCATAAAACTTAATAACCATATATAAAAATCAAAGTGTAAATAAAAACATACCCTTCTTAATTTCTTCTTTCCTTCTCTTTCTTCTTCCTTCTGCCAATTCTCTATCCCACTTTTCTTTCTCTACCTTTTTTGCGGTAAAGATTGTTCAATCCTAGGTGAAGTGTTGACCACTTTGCC
Source organism: Panax quinquefolius (assembly GCA_020205615.1). NCBI lineage: Eukaryota > Viridiplantae > Streptophyta > Magnoliopsida > Apiales > Araliaceae > Panax > Panax quinquefolius. The sequence continues at coordinate 96,569 of JAINUW010000591.1, read as the reverse complement.
TTATTAGGCTTAATTATTTGGCCAATACTCCCTTATGTCCCACAAAACAAAAGGACCAATAAAAAAAGTTAGGTGGGGATTGTGGGAATTTTTTGGGAGTATTAGGGAAATGAATCCCATCACCTTGTCCACATTATCAGTTCTTAGTGGTCCCCCAATGGCCCACCATTTTAATAATTTTTTCCTCCTCTTTTATTTAATCATGTATCCATTTAATTGTCTATTTGATCATTTTGGCATCTAAAAGTCAACTTTTTCATGATACTAGTCAATTCCTACTAATTTCGACATTCCAAACTCAAATATCTAGTCCGCTTCTCAGAATTAAATTCTGAACTCAAATTTGAGTTTTGAATTGTATAGTTCCTTCATTCTCATTTGTATTATCATGCGTTACTTTCATTTCATTGCTTATATTTCAAATTGACATATCAATTTACGTTAAAGCCCCAATTCTCATTACTCACTTCTCATTTATAATTCTCATTTCATTATTAGAAAATTCTAGGATATTACATTCAATTCGTGGCACGATTGTGGGATTGAGGAGTCTTCTAATTGGCTAAAAATAGCTGACGTCGAGTCAGAGCCGACTGAGCCTTTGTTGGACTACAAAATGATTTTTAGGCCCGTTTGACGTGTTTTTTTGGGCCCGAGTCGGTCTTTGATTGAACCTCTAATTTGCGTAGTAGGATTGACCAAAATTCTTTCTTGCTCAGAAATTGTATTCGCCTTACTCGCCATGTCTTCTTTTGAATGTCTAGGTGATTAGAAAAAATTATATAGCACTAAAGAGCCCTCCTTGTAGCGCCAATGTTAACGCTGGGATCCGTCCACGAGTTAATCACTAGAAGAACGCGCTAAATTCTACACAAAAATGAAATCACACTGAGGAGACTGACAGCCTGAGCTGTGGGGGGATAGCTCCGGTGTGAGAATAAGTACAGACTGGATAATATGTTAACAATGAAGGTTTAATGCTTTAGTGTTCAAAGTGTCATTACCTGTGAATTAGAGTATAACTTTGTATTTATAGTTGATCACACCTCCTTATCTCCTTGTCCCCAAATTATAGTATGACTCCTTATCATGGTAGTTACCATAATAGGATAGAAGTCAATCTCCATAAAAAAAGAAATTCGAAACTAATCCAGACTATTTTCTTAGGAGTTAGAAGTCAAATAAAATCAGGACTGAAGTCTCCATAAGAGTCAAACTCCTGACTAGAATATACTTCCATGTGGGATTAACCCAATCGAACCCCCCATGCCCACTAAATCATGCCCTAACAACGATAATACGTAGGATAGTGTAAATTAAAGTATTTACCGCATCCTCGTCGAAAATAGGAGCATTATTTTCATCCCTTCCCTTCTCTACCAAAAAGTAAAAGATACCTTCGTGGTCTTCATGGGTAAGGAGATTATTCCACCAAAGACCTAACTGTCCAACAAATCTAGAAGCCAAATCTTGAGAAATTCTTTTTTTTTCAGAATTTCCTTTTACTCGAAGAGCTTAAGCATAAATTGTCATATGCTTAAGAAAGAAAATTAATTGATAATTTGTGAGGTCATTAATGTTCCACTTACAAATATTATCTCAACTACATTGTGCACAATCAGAAATAACTTATTCTCATATTGTGCATCTATAGGAGATGGGTGATGATAGTAGGGTTGATTTTTAACTTACCCATGAAACCTAACATATGGACTAGAACCGGCGAACTATGACAATAAATTCATATATGTTGTTATAAATTAATTAGATTGTTGAATGTCAATTTTTTATCCTTTAACTACGGTATTTTTCGATTCTTCTATCAAATTATTGTACCCGCTTAGAGTTGAGTTGACCACTCAAGCGTGTTGTAAGTTTATATGTAAAATTCATGATATATACTCCTTCTGTTCCAAATTTATTTTGAGATCAAATGACGGTATATTAAATTTCAAATTGACGTGAATTTATTTAATTTTAGTTGATGCATATATTATAATTGTATAGTATATAACAAAAACAATTAATCACAAAATTTATTTTATTCTAAACTGTTACGAGTTATACCAATTTTAAAATGCTATCGTTTGACCCTATTTTTGAAATGGAGGTAGTAATTATGGGTGTAAACGAGTAGAATCTCAGCGAACACCTTCATGCTCAGATTCGACTCGACTCAAAAAAATTGAGCTCGAATTCGACTCGAATTCGATAAGGGATTTATATTTTGTGCCAGATTCGACTTGGATCATTACTCGGACCTACTCGGCTCGTAAGTACTCGACTCGTTTACAAAGCAAGTTACTCATGAGCCTTCAAATCGAGTTTCGAATATGAACCATTTCACTTAAAACTGAACCACTACATACTAAATTGGTTACTTAACTAATATTTATATATAAAACTTTTTCACTTTTATTTATGTATTGAAATTTTAAAGAATGTAATATAAATTGACATTCAATTAATTGATTTATTCAAGTACAAGTTTACAGAATTTCATACTACACTTTATAAATTATAAAGATTGATACAAATATCACATATTTAGCTTACTAGCATGGATCAAACCAATATTCGAATATGATCCATCGATCATGTATCAAGTATGGTTCGAAAAAAATGAAATACTCGAATCCTAATATGAGCAAACACTGGTATGCTCGAATTCGACTCGTGTATCATTAAACAGAAAACGAGTATGGATCAGATTCGACTCGGATCAACTTCGAATTCGAGCTTTTGATAATATTTTTGAGCCGATCTCGAGTCGAGTACCGAACTACTTGGCTCGGCTTACACCCCTAGTAGTAATTATCATCATTAATCCATAAATGAGAGGGGAGTGAGAAAAATAATATGAACAGATGTAAAACAATCAGACCAACCTTTGTTTCATTTTCGCCCAAATTTGTTGCTCTAATTATCTTCGACCGATATCTTCAATCATCCCATTGTTTTGATAATAAGGGTAAATTTGTCAAAAAATTAAACAATGCATTGTGCTCATCTTTATTACCCTGTTAATATTGTGAATGTTTATGTCAATTTTTTGACTATCAGTTAAGTGAATAAGTAATAGTGATAATTTTTTTAGAGAGATGTGTAATAAGTAGAATCCTCCTATAATTTACATCAAGCTGATATTGTGACGCCCCCAAAATAGGTATACATCACCCATCTTGTGTGAGACCCCAGATTTTATGAATAAATATTTAATTTTCTCGAAATAATTTTTTTAATATTATGGTGTGGAGTTGAGATAATGTTATAATTGTGGGTAGTATTTATAAATTTTGCAAAGTATGCAAGTTGTCATATTATATTCGATTGGTCGGGGAATATTCTTTTTGTCGGGGAATATCCGTACGACGGTACAATCATTGGTAGACCCCACAACGGAATTATTGTCGGATTAAAAAAATGACAAAAATATTTTTATGAGTATAACGGCTGAAGTGTTACCGTTAAAACTGTTGAACTACTTTGTTAGTAAAAAATGCGATGTCTGGCGCTGGTTGAATAGTAGCACACGGTATTGATTATTGATGCTTATGTTATAAGTCACTCAGTATTGTTCAATCGGGTATTCGGCACACTTTTTGTGTCGGAGTACTATTCACGAGTTACTATTCACGAGTCACTATTTACGGGTTACTATTCACTTAAATTACTATTCACCCGAATATTATTCACTCGGGTATTTGGGGTATTTTTCTTGCCGGAGTACTATTCACGAGTTACTATTAACGGGTTACTATTCACCTGATTACTATTCACTCTAGTATTGTTCACTCGGGTATTTGGGATACTTTTTGTGTCGGGGTACTATTCACAGGGTACTATTCCCGAAGTACTATTCACGAGATACTATTCACCCGAAAAATATATTTCTTTTCTGTCCAAATTATTTTTGAGTACAATATTATTCCATGAAGAGATGTGCTAATTTTTCAGACCGTTGGTTGAAATTATAATAAAGGTGATAAGTTTTGTTTTATTGGTATTATTAATGTAATAAAACAGTAAAAGCTTTTTATATAAAACAAAATACTTTTATAAAGTTATTCATAAATAGAATATATTATATTCTATTATGACGTAGTGTTTTTGCATAGTAATATCTTTTTATATGAAAAATGAATACTTTTATAAAGTTATTTGTTTTATTATACAATAATTAGAATATATTATATTTTATTATGCATAGTGTTTGCATAGTGCTCAAGATAGTGTTTTGCATAGTAAAATCTTTTATAAAGTTATTCATTTTATTAGATTATAAATAGAATATATTATATTTTATTTAAAAGATTTTGCTTTAAATATGGATTTGTCAGATTAAAGTAAATCAATTTGGACCGTTCATGAGTTAGTTACTATGCACGATCCATTTTCTATAAATAAAAGCTCATTCCTTCATTATTTCTTACGAATTCACCAAACTCTGAGAGAGAAACTATAGAGAGAGTTCTTCTTCTATAATCTTGGCGTTTTTCTTTAGAGTTTAAGAAAGCTTTGAGCGTAGTGCAAGTTTTCTTCGAGTATATCCTCGACCTACTAGTCGGAGTACTCTTCTTTCAAAGGTAGGAAATATTATTTGTTGTACTCATAAGGGTATTCTTTCTTTCTTATTCATGAAGAGAACTTCATTATTCCATTCTTTATTATTACATTGGAATAACTCAGTATCTGCTTAATACCCTATACTTGGTGAAATTCTTACATTATTCTATTCTTTATTATTCTCATTGGAATAACTTTGATACTGCTGAATACCTATACTTGGTGAAATTCTTCTAATATTCCGTTCTTTATTATTCTCGTTTAATATCCCATGCATCGCGTTCTGTTGGACTGGTTCCATTATTTATTATTTTGTAGGAATATCGTATGCAATGCGTGCGCTTACGCCTAAACACAGTTCCATTATTTATTATTCTGTTGGAATAACTTTGTCATCATCAAGTACCGCATGCACGGTGATTTCTGTTGTTATTCCATTCTTTATTATTCATTGGAACATCGTATGCGGTGCATTTCGCTTTGACCGGTTCCGTTATTATTATTATTCTGTTGAATAACTGCCTCTGCATCTGCAATCCGCATGCATGGTGATTTCTTTTGTTATTCCATTCTTTAGTATACTCAGTTGGTTAAAGTTTTGACTTCTATACTCCATGAAATTAGTGGAATATGCTTGATATTTGCGCTTCATCCAGTATCTTTTCATGGAAATATTCTTCTGAGCATTCTTGAATTTTACTCTACAAAGCAGTATCATGTTGACAATTTGGACGTTAATAGTTCCTGAATAAATTAATTCTTGAACTTGTTTTATTGAATTCTTATATCATTGTCATCATCCTCATGTTTATATTTTTTTTGAAAGTCATCTGTGACCTGTAGTGCATAGATGGACTTGGTATAATTATGACCAGGGATTAATCGGTATAATCATAACCATAATGTTACAAATGATGTGGAAAAAGTCCTCATTAGCCCGTAGTGCATTGATGGACAGTTTTTGGTATGATTATGGCTATGAATTCTCTTTAGTCGTAGTGCAAAGATGAATTATTTTATGGCATGATCAGGACCGTTGATGAAAACATGATTATCTTAAGTCGTAGTGCATGGATAATTCGTGGTCGTGATACTAAAGAATATCCTTGGCCGTAGTACAGGGGTGATTCGATGATGTGGATTATTTATTAAGCTTAGTCCCAATGATAAAAGTGATGAAAACCTTTTAAATCATAAAAGATAGTAGATTTTATTCTCTACTTGACTCTTTTAATGGATTGCTTGTTCACTGCAGCTTAAACTTGATGTTTGTTATATTTTATCAGTTTAACACTGTTGAAGGTTAACGATAATTTATTCTGCATTATCTTAGTCATAATATTTTTTACTGGGCTAGTTGAGCTCACCCTTCCTTTCACTGTTCTCTTCAGGAAATGAGAACGTAGCAGGGACTAGTCGGGGAACGGAGTGATGGTCCTAGATGATGCATTAGTAGTCCTCACTATTCTGTGAGATAGTGTGATAATAATTGTAACGAGGACTCCTTTTGAGTTTATATAGTCTCTAGTAGACAATATTTGTATTCAAACTCACAGTTATGTTTTGTCGTATTGTACACGACAGTTGTATTATTAAGTTGTATTTGAATTTATGTACCATGTAAGTGGCGCCCCAAGATGGGTGACGTATACCTAATTTTGGGGCGTCACAACAGATCAAAGCTTAGGGATATGATCCTGGCCAGATGTGAGAATAGAACTAGGAGGGGAGAGACGGAGAATTCCTTCGCTAGTATGACCTACCTAAGTTTATTTGGTATTTAATTGGTCGGTCAGAGTATAGGGATAATATGTGATATGTTAATTAACTATTGTTTTGTGGCAGCATTTGAAAATGTCATCCGAGAATGTTGAGAATAGCAATGGAGCAAAATAATATGACTGTATCGCAGCACGAGGCTAAGTTTGCGTTGTTATCCCGGTTTGCATCCCATTTGGTCGATAATGAGGAGCGAATGTTTCTAAGAGGTTCGAAACCCGATATACGTCAATACCTCATTTCTCATAAACTTTGTTTATATTTAGATGTTGTGAATAGGGCTCAGTTATTGGAGCGCGATAATGAGTTAGCACAACCAAAAGGTAACGACCAACAACACGATAATAATCTTACCGGTGGCAACGGCCATCGGAACAATGATAACCATCGTGGGAGAAATTATCATGCCAAGAATGGTAACCACTTCGGTGGTAATTAGGGCCAAGATAATAGAAGTGGAAATTTCAAGAAGAGAAGGTCATTTAGCTCGATTTTGTCGTGCACCAAAGTCAAGTCCAGTTGGGACGGTGGCACCAAAGGCGGATACGGACAAAACAAAGTCGGTGATTTCAAGAAGAGCGTTTTTCGTGACTCCTCAAAAAGCGAGTAATCCGAATGGAGTTAGCACGGGTTAGTTAATTATAAATTCTTGCAAAGTCTATACCTTATTAGATACCGATTCTACCCATTCTTTTATCTCTCTTGCTTGCGCTCAACGTTTAAATTTGACCCCAGAGAAGTTAGACTTTGACTTATTGGTTGAAATTTCGTTAGTAGAAACCTTCGTTACCTCCACTGTTTATAAATCTTGTTGATTCAAATCGACACTTTCACGTTACCTGTCAATCTTATCTTTTTGAAAATACATGCCTTTGATGCGATTTTAGGAATCGATTGGTTAACTACCCATAATGCTTTTCGTAAGGTTGTTAGCTTTCATATTCCTAACCAACCTGTTATACGAATTCAAGCAACCAAACCACTAAAGTCAATCATTGTCATATAAAGCCATAAGTAAAGAGCCCAGGTCCTTTCGTTGTTGACTTTCTTATGTGGAATGCACCGTAGCCAGACTTTATGTAGGCGATGTCGTGAATGACGATGGCAAGTTGATAGGTATCAATGTGACGTGTTATCCAAGTCTTGGATGAGAGTCACAGTTTTGAATGATATTTCTATTGTTAATAAATTTCTTGACGTATTCTTGAAGACTTCTTAGCCTACCCCTAGAGCGTGAAATCGAATTTTGTATTGACCCTAGTACAAAACCCATTTCTTAAACCCTCAAATATTTCTTCAACTAAAATGAACGTAACATGCGCCAAAGACGTTGACCCGAGCTGTTGAAGATTACGATCGTACCATTCAATACCATCGTGGAAAAGCGAACGTGGTAGCTGACGCGTTGAGTAGAAGATCGTATACGGTTACAAGTGCGAATATACGAACCCACGTGAAGATAACGAATATACGATTAGAATCGACCTTAATCGATAAAGTTAAAGCCGTTCAAGCTACATACTCAGAGCTGATGAATGTGAAGAAGAAGGTTCAAGAGGGCGTTATTCTAGAAGCAAGAATCGACGAAGAGAGAAAATCTCAACCCTTGATTTAATTGGCCCATTTGAAATCCTCGATCGAGTAGGAATTGTGGCCTATAGACTCGTTTTACCGCCAAGTATGTTGCGTGCTCATAACGTTTTTTGTATCGATGTTACGTAAATATGTGGACGACCCGAACCACATTATTAATTTAGAACCAGACGAGATAGCAGAAGATTTAACGTATAAGGATATACGTGTTAACATCTTGGATAAGAAGAATCGTATTCAACACTCAAAGGTTATACCTCAAGAGTTAGAATTTGAAGTGAAGTCAAGGTATCCTCACATTGCTCTAAGATACCAAGTATCGTGACGTAAATTTCGAGGGCGAAATTCCATAAGGAGGGGAGATTGTGAGACCCCAGATTTTATGAATAAATATTTAATTTTCTCGAAATAATTTTTTTAATATTATGGTGTGGAGTTGAGATAATGTTATAGTTGTGGGTAGTATTTATAAATTTTGTAAAGTATGCAAGTTGTCATATTATATTCGATTGGTCGGTGAATATTCTTTTTGTCGGGGAATATCCGTACAACGGTACAATCATTGGTGGACCCCACAATGGAATTATTGTCGGATTGAGAAAATGACAAAAATATTTTTATGAGTATAACGGCGGAAGTGTTACCGTTAAAACTGTTGAACTACTCGGTAGTAAAAGTACAGTAATACGCGTGGTTCGCGTAGTAAGCACACCAGATTGATTATTGATGCTTATGTGATAAGTCACCAAGATTGTTCAATCGGGTATTTGGGACACTTTTTGTGTCAGAGTACTATTCACGAGTTACTATTCACGGGTTACTATTCACCTAAATTACTGTTCACCTGAATATTATTCACTCGGGTATTTGGGATATTTTTCGTGTCGGAGTACTATTCACGAGTTACTATTCACCCGATTACTATTCACTATAGTATTGTTCACTCGGGTATTTGGGACACTTTTTGTGTTGGGGTACTATTCACAGGGTACTATTCCCGAAGTACTATTCATGGGGTACTATTCACCCGAAAAATATATTTCTTTTCGGTCCAAATTATTTTTAAGTACAATATTATTCCATGAAGAGATGTGCTAATTTTTATACCGTTGGTTGAAATTATAATAAAGGTGATAAGTTTTGTTTTATTGGTATTATTAATGTAATAAAATGTAAAAGCTTTTATATAAAATGTAATACTTTTATAAAGTTATTCTATAAATATAATATATTATATTCTATTATGCATAGTGTTTTGCATAGTAATATCTTTTATATAAAATGTAATACTTTTATAAAGTTATTTGTTTTATTATACAATAATTAGAATATATTATATTTTATTATGCATAATGTTTGCATAGTGCTGCGATAGTGTTTGCATAGTAAAATCTTTTATAAAGTTATTCATTTTATTAGATTATAAATAGAATATATTATATTTTATTTAAAAGATTTTGCTTTAAATATGGATTTGCAGATTAAAGTAAATCAATCTGACCGTTCACGAGTTAGTTACTTATGCAAATCCATTTTCTATAAATAAAACTCATTCCTTCATTATTTTTTACTTAATTCACTTAAAACTCTAGAGAGAAAACTATAGAAAGAGTTCTTCTTCTATAATTTTGAGCGTATTTCTTTAGAGTTTAAGAAAGCTTTCAGAGTGTAGTGCAAGTTTTCTTGAGTATATCCTCGACCTACTAATTGGTCGTACTCTTTCTTTCAAAGGTAGGGAATATTATTTGTTGTACTCATAAGGGGTATTCTTTCTTTCTTATTCATGAAGAGAACTTATTATTCCATTCTTTATTATTCTGTTGGAATAACTTTGTATCACGCTGAATACCTATACTTGGTGAAATTCTTTTGTTATTCCATTCTTTATTATTCATTGGAATAGCTTTGTATCATGCTTAATACCCTATACTTGGTGAAATTCTTCTAATATTCCGCTCTTTATTATTCTACGTAATATCCTAATCGCGTGCGTACTGCTGTGGGACACGGTTCCATTATTTATTATTACGTAGGAATATCCCATCTGTATATCTGGCGGACCGGTTCCATTATTTATTATTCTTTTGGAATAACTTTGTCTACATCTGAGTACCACATGCATGGTGATTTACATTGTTATTCCATTCTTTATTATTCTGTTGAACATCATGCTTCTGCAATTTAATTTCGACACCGGTTCCGTTATTATTATTCTGTTGGAATAACTTTGCATCATGCAAGTACCGCATGCATGGTGATTTCTTTTGTTATTCCATTCTTTATTATACTCAATGGTTAAAGTTTTGACTTCTATACTCCATGAAATTAGTGGAATATCCTTGATATTTGCGCCTTCATCCAAAGATCTTTCATAGAAATATTCTTCGAGCATTCTTGAATTTTACTCTACAAAGCAGTATCATGTTGACAATTTGGACGTTAATAGTTTCTGAATAAATTAATTCTTGAACTTGTTTTATTGAATTCTTATATCATTGTCATCATCCTCATGTTTATATTTTTTTGAAAGTCATCTGTGGCCTGTAGTGCATAGATGGACTTGGTATGATTATGACCAGGGATTATTCGGTATAATCATAACCGTAATGTTACAAATGATGTGGAAAAAGTCCTCATTAGCCCGTAGTGCATTGATGGATAGTTTTTGGTATGATTATGGCTATGGATTCTCTTTGGCCGTAGTGCAAAGATGAATTGTTTTATGGCATGATCGGGGACAATTGATGAAAACATGATTATCTTAGTAGTAGTGCATGGATAATTAAGTGGTCTTGATCTTAAAGAATATCATTGGTAGTAGTGATGCGGGGGGTGATTCGATGATGTGGATTATTTATTAAAATTTGAGTCCTAGCGATAAAAGTGATGAAAAACCTTTTAAATCATAAAAGATAGTAGATTTTATTCTCTACTTGACTCTTTTAATGGATTGCTTATTCATTAGCAGTTAAACTTGATGTTTGTTATATTGTATCGGTTTAACATTGTTGAAGGCTAACGATAATTTATTACGCATTATCTTAGTCATAATATTTTTCTGGGCTAGTTGAGCTCACCCTTTCCTTTCATTTTATTCTCTTGAGGAAATGAGAGCGTAGCGAGGAATATCGGGGAGCGGGTGATGGTCTGAATGATGCAACTAGTCCTCACTATTACATGAGATAGTGTGATAATAATTATAACGAGGACTCCTTTTGAGTTTGTATAGTCTCTAGAGACAATATTTGTATTCAAACTCACAGTTATGTTTTGTCGTATTGTACACGACAGTTGTATTATTAAGTTGTATTTGTATTATGTACCATGTAATCTGGCGACCCAAGATGGGTGACGTATACCTAATTTTGGGGGCGTCACATCTTGAGTTGCCAAATACATGGTACAAAATTCAAATACAACTGCCGTATAAAATACGAACAAAACATAAACTGAGAGTTTTAATACGAATATTGCCTTCTAGACAGTATTCAACTCAAATGGAGTCCTCAATACATTTACTATCACACTATTTCACAGAATAATGAGGACTACTAATGCTATCATCTGGACCGCCACCCGCTCTCTCGACTAGTTTCGCCACGCTTCATTTCAAGAGAACAATAAAAGCAAAAGGGTGAGCTAAACTAGCCCAGTAAGAAATATTATGACTAAGATAATGCAGAATAATTTATCGTTAGTATTAAACAGTGTTAAACTGATAAAATATAACAAACATCAAGTTTAACTGCAGCGGAACAAACAATTCATTAGAAAAGTCAAGTAGAGCACAAAATCTACTATCTTCTATGATTTAAAAGGTTTTTCATCACTTTTATCGCTGAGGCTCAGCTTAATAAATAATCCACATCATTAAATCACCCCTACACTACGGCCAAAGATATTCTTTAGTATAACGACCATACATTATCCATGCACTACGAGCCAAGGATATTCGTGTATTCATCAATGGTCATGATCATGTCAACAGCTGTCCATCAATGGTCATTTATCCAGAATTCAATATTGTCCAAATTGTCAACATGATACTGCTTTGTGGAGTAAAATTCAAGAATGATAATGTATCAAAAATGATTTGGACCGAAAAGAAATCAATTTTTGTTATGAATAGTACTCTGGGTGAATAGTACCCGAGTGAATAGTACTTCAGGAATAGTACTCTGTGAATAGTACTTTGTGAATAGTACTCGTGAATAGTACTTTATGAATAGTATCCGTGAATAGTACTTTTGTGAATAGTACCGTATAAATGGATAGTACTCATGGACAGTACTCCGGCATGAAAAACTTAAAATTTAACAAGAATGTGCAGAAAATGTCCTTGTGAAGCGATACTAGATGAAGCGCAAATTTCAAGGATATTCTACTAATTTCACGGAATATAGAAGCAATACTTTAACCGAATGATGGTATAATACGAGACGAAATAATATTACTCAATACTACAGAATATGGAAGAAAATATTATTCCTATGAATACTTAACAAAATAATATCCCTTACCTCAGAAGAAGACTGGATACTAGAATAGCGAGGTAGCATACTTCTCTTCTACTTTCTCTCTAAAGCTTCTCTCTCTCTATAAATGCTCTTATGAGTCTTAGTGAATTGGTGAGAATGAAGGAAGAATGAGCTTCTATTTATAAGAAAACATAGTTTCGATAATTGCACGTTTTGGGGCTCAAAATATTACGGTATAATACTTTCATCTTTTCCTTCATTTTTAATTTAGTCCTGCAAGTATTATCAAACTTGCACCACCTCCCCTAATAATACATCTTGTGAATCAATAGTACAATCATGTGAATCAATAGTACAATCATGTGAAAAAATTAATTACAGTATAGTACCTTCATCTATACCTCCATTTTAATTTAGTCATGCAAATATTATCAATCTTGCATCACCTCCCCTAATAGTACATGCATGTGAATCAATAGTACACACATGTGAACAAATAGTTATAAGCATGAGAATTAATAGCAATTAATTGCTCATTTATTCGATTAATTACCCGATTGGTCAATATAACTTCCAGACATCCATTATAATTAAAATAGATGTCGATTTCTACTAACACTAATAATCCCAACACAATGAAGCTATCAATTTCATCTTTAATCAACACGAACTTATTCATCATTCATATTATAATTCACAATATTTAATGACCAGATCGTTCCCGGAAAGGGGCTTTACGATAAGGATTTCTCCTTATTATGCCATGAATTAGGTGATCAAACCTCCCTCGATGTAACTTCTGACATTGTCGATATTGCAAATAATAATATGAATAACTTTGTCGTCTCAATTATTGATTTAATAATATAAAATATTATGCAGATGATCTTTGTGATAATAATTGAATCAATAATATGAAAGATATTATCGCAGAATTCTCGTAGCAATAATTGAGTATAACCGAGTGACTTCGCATCGTAAGCATCAATAATTAATACCGTGTGCTAATATGCAACCAATGCCAGACATCGTATTTCGCACTTTTACCACCGGGTAGTTTCAATAATTTAACGGTAAAAACTTTCATGGTTATTTTTATAAAAGATAATTACAATAGCTTTCTAACTACGACAATACTTTCATTAATGGGGTCCACTAATGATTGTCTTGTCGCATTTAATATTCCATGTTAAAACGAATATTTCATGACCAATCGAATATTATATAACCACTGCTTTACTTTTTGCAAAATTTATAAATAATACCCACAACTATAACATTATATCAAATCCACACCATAATATTCAAAAATATATTTCGAGAAAATTAATCTTTATTCATAAAAGTTGGGGTCTTAGAGATATAGTTATAAATTTCGCAATTATAATTCTGTGTCACACTTTATAATATATTAATATATTTCACAATTATAATTTGAAATAAAATTATCTCAATACGACACACGAGACCGACTCACACTAACAAAATAGAGTATCAACCGACATACGAGACCGGTGGTCAAACCTTCCCAAGTACTCTGTCTGTTCCAAAATTAGATATATAATCTGACTTTTAAGGTCAAACGACGACATATTAAATTTTAAAATTAATATAACTTATAAAAGTTTAGAATAAAATAAATTTTACATGCCCACAACTATAACATTATATCAAATCCACACCATAATATTTAAAAATATATTTCGAGAAAATTAATCTTTATTCATAAAAGTTGGGGTCTTAGAGATATAGTTATAAATTTCGCAATTATAATTCTGTGTCGCACTTTATAATATATTAATATATTTCACAATTATAATTTGAAATAAAATTATCTCAATACGACACACGAGACCGACTCACACTAACAAAATAGAGTATCAACCGACATACGAGATCGGTGGTCAAACCTTCCCAAGTACTCTGTTTGTTCCAAAATTAGATATATAATCTGATTTTTATGGTCAAACGACGACATATTAAATTTTAAATTAATATAATTTATAAAAATTTAGAATAAAATAAATTTTATAATTAATAATTTATAACATGACGCGTCGTTTGACATCAAAAATCAAATTATATCTTTAATTTTGGAATGAGGGAAATATATCCCTGAACGTGACCCTTACGAGCAATGTCTCAAACGTTAGGTGGCCAAGAGAAAATCGCTCCACAGACCACAGGTAAACCCGTTGGCACTAAACCCGTGCTCCTTTCACATCCCCCCCCTCTTCCTCCCCGCACCCCTCGCCCTACTCCTCCATCTGTCCCTCAAAAAGAGACGCGTCTTTAAATTCGCCTACTCACTTTCTCACTCCTCTCTAAATCGGAATTTCAACACTTTTCTTACAAGCAATTTTCTCTCTTTTCCCCCAAATTTTCCCAATTTTTTCTATGTAATTCATGCGCAAGAGGCCGAAGAAATTGAAAAATGTTGGAAGATCAAGTGGCGTTTTTGCTGCAGAAGTTCCTCGGGGACTACGTGTTAGGTCTAAGCAAAGAAGCTCTCAAGATCAGCGTATGGCAAGGTTAGTTACATCACTCGATCAAACAACCATTTTCCATTTTGTTCATACTCTTAATTAACTGTTTTTGTTTAATTTTTGTATTGCAAGCTTAATTAGTTCAATTCTTCGCAAGTTTGTCTGTATGCAAAACATTGAAATGTCTTTTTGAGAATTCAAACAATCAAACGTTTGAATTGTGTTTAACTTTGTTTAATTTTGTTTTGTTTTTATTCAAACAGTTATGCGTTCTGATTATTTGTTTTGAACATTTGGATTTGTTTTGAAAAATCAACACCAAACTTCAGAACTGAGACTAAAACTTAACAATGGAAAAGGAAATTAAAGAGATTTGGACAGCAAGAAAAGAAATAATAGAGACAAAGATCAATTCACTTTGGGTAAATGATACTAAAAACTACTGAAATTACACTTATTTTTAGGTGAGTTGTTTGAAATCTAGTATTCTAATTTCATAAAAAGGAAACCCGAGTAATGAATCTGTTATGGTTTGCTGATGATGGAAACTTAATGTTTGACAAGCTATGTCGGCCTTTTGTTACCGAATTGTTTATTGATATCCTTTTGTGGCACTTTCTAACTTGTTAATTCAAATTTGCAACAGGTGATGTGGAGTTGACAAATATGCAGCTGAAACCTGAAGCCCTTAATGAATTGAAGTTGCCTGTAAAGGTTAAAGCAGGGTTTCTTGGATCTGTGAAGCTTAAGGTTTGCTCTGACAAAGATTTAAATGTTTAAAGGTGAAAGGTGATTGTTGTTTCTTGTGATAAAATAAGAAAAGAAAAAAAAGAAGAAAATGGTGGAAATTAATAAATTAAAATCACACGCCCTATAGAATCATACGTATATATAGAAAGCTAAAATGAAAACAATGGTAAACAATTAAGAAAAAGGGGGAAGGTAAAGAGAGAAATAGTAAAAAAAAAAAAGTGGATGTCATACTTGATACTCGGCCTCATATGTGGTATGCACAATTGTACTCTGTCCTTCAAGTCTCTTTTTACTATTTCCTCAATTATTTTTGGCCTATACCTCCTTCTTATATCTTACTTTTGATATAGGACTACTCTTCTCACACTCACAGGTGCATCTATAGGCAGACTGTGGAAATTACCAAACCATCCCAAGTGATGTTACTTCATATTCACCTTAATTGGTAAAATTTGGTACTACCTCAACTTTCTTTTAAGTACCCTTATTTCTGATCCTATCCAACCTTGTGGACCAAACGTCCACCTTAACATTCTTTTTTCAACCCCTATCTTACGCATAAGTTGCTTTTTAGTCGCCAAACATCCAATTCCATATAGCATGCTCTAATAGCGACCTACCCAATTTGTTGTAGAAATTTTATCGTGACTTTCATTCTCTCATCATCATATTTCCTTTTATGCAATGTCGATTTCAAGTATGTAATGACATCCTTCTTGGACACCTCCTGTCCTGTTGACAGTGTCTATATCTCTTTCTTACATTGCTGAACTTGCACTTCATATATATATATAAATTCTTTTTTTGTGATAAAATAAGAATACTTTATTGATTAGAAGAGAAAATTACAACGCATGACGAGAACAAGAAGTCCTCCCAACAGAAATTTAAGAAAACAAAAATGAGAAACTAAATATTAATGAAGCATCGTCCGCCAATCTCTTTGAAGATCGGATAAAGAAATTCCTCCAAAAGCTCCCATTGCATGAGCCCAAAGAGAAGCAAAGAATGATATTTTATCCCAAAGTAATTCAATATTTGTACTCTGATCGCAAAAAAATCTAGCATTCCTCTCAATCCAAATCCCCACAAAATAGCAAAACAAGCACATCTCCAAAACAAGCACTTCATAAATTGTTCCCCTTCTCCATATTTCCAACGTAGTGTTAACAATTGTTCCTTGGAATGTGGATTAACACAATATCACATACACGATGCACCATGAGTCTATGACACTTCTTCCTGAATACTTATGTTAGCTCATTAATAACTAAAGTATCAAGACTTAACAATGAAATGTGATTGGAATTTTTTTGACGGTTCATTACAACTTTACAAGTCTTTACACGAGTAGTTGCTACATCATAGATGATGTTCTTAATCACATTAACATACTTTGTAGGTGTAGGAAGGAAATTGAACCTCGCTAATTAGGGTTAGGTTTTTTTGCTGGAGAGGTAAGAATCAATAGGGATTAACAATTGATGACCAGAAGAGGGTAAAAATTAGGGTAAGCTTCCAAGGATTGACAGAGACAGAACTCTTGTGAGGCTAGAGAATAGATGAACTGTTGTTGGAAGTTCTGGAACCCCTGAAATGATATGGAGAAGGGGTATTTATAGAGGTCACATGTCAGATGCATGCCTATACATTGCGCGTTTGGGCCCTAGGTCTGCACATGCCTTATATATAGCTCTCATCCAAGGAAGCTTGGCTATCCTAATTTCTATTTCACCAGTCCAAAACCCTCAACTGCAATCCCAATATCTGCATAGGCACATTATCCTGAGCTTTTTGCTAGAGAAACATGATAGAGACCTTGTTGGCTGGAACCATCTTTCTGAATCTTCCGGGATTGCTCATCTAGAGAGAGCTTGTATCACTGCAACTTTGTGGTACATAGCGTATATAAGTTATAAAAAGGATTCCTTCGAATGGTCCCACATGAGGGTCTATGGCCGACAACCCATGGGAGTCCATGGCATGGTCAGACCATCTCGATGATGCTCTTTTTTTTGCCGTCCGCTCATGGGGAGTGAGGCTCTTTGTTTGCCACTCCCTCATGGGGTTTGAGCCCCTTCGTGGCTTCCCTTGGTCGCCCCTCATGGGAAGTGGGGCCGTTGTTGTGCCTTTCCTCCTTTTATGCAGTGGGTTGTTCGTATCGGTTAACTAGGGTCCATTGCTTGTGCGTGCTCCCCTCCTTTACTATCGGCATATGCAACCCTCTTTACATTTATAGGGCTCACAGTAGGCAATTTTTTCTCAAGAGCCCACCAAAAGGTCTTCCTGATCAGATTATCATATTCCTTCTCTAGATCGATAAACACCATATGATTTTATTCTTCTCTCCTTTGTACGTTTTCTTGTCATTGCAAGCTTGTATATACGTATCTGTCTCTAGTTAATCTATCACTTTTTGAATTGGTTTCTACTATTGTTTTCAACCACGGTGTTATGCCTTGGAAGCAGTTTTCTTGCTCCTCTTTATGAAAGATGTCTCTTTGCCTTGTGCACTCGGGTACAGTTAGACAGACGAGTTAGATGCTATATTCCCTACCATTCCTATTGGTTTTTCTGTTTCTCCCTCAGGATTTATGCCCTAAAGGAATAAATGTATAACTTATAGGCTCTTTTTGAAATACAAAATGACTTTCTGGCAGACCAAAAGTAGGCAAACTGTTACCAAGATTTTTTTGAAATGTGAAAGATGCCTTTTCTTACCTTGAGTTCATTTCAGTTTTGGTTGACATAATATAAAATTCTTTAATTTTGTTTAGGATCAATATTACTACTTTCTAATGCTAATATTTTTTGCACAATATTATTACTAGACCTGACAATATAGTTAGTTATTTCTATTGGGTGAAACCATCTTTTATGAATTCTGAATTTCAGGTTCCATGGAGCATTTTGGCCAATTCCGGTGTTGGTTTCCCTTTGGACCTATATTTTTTAAAACAAATATAGTTCTGAACCGGTTAACTATTTTCAACCCATATTCCATTTCGATCCAAATCGAAAAGTTCTTTTATCATCTTTTCTTCAAGGTTATTTTGCATTTAGTGAAGAATTTCTTTCAGTATATTATATATACCATATTTACATTTATAATCGAGTATATTATATACATTTATAAATACCTTTTTAATTCTCAATGATTTTTACATTTAGTCTGAATGTACACGTTTTAGTATATTATATATATACCATATTTACATTTATAATCGAGTCATATAGATTATACTTGTTAGCTTGGCTCTTCCACTTTCAACTACTGAGTGGGTTATCTCGTCTTATTGGTTGAACTCTAAATCTTTCTACCATGTAATATAAACAATTGACTGGCCAAAAAAAAGGTCAAATAAGACTTAAAAAGGTATTTACAACTAGGCAGTGTTTTTGCAGGGAGTGGTTAGTATGGAGTTAATTTTAATTAATTGATCAACATAGTGTCGTACGTAGATGAAAGGTGATCTTTTTCTCTGCGTGTGAATCCGTTAATTGAATTCACTATGAAATTTATAATATGGTTTTATATCTTTCTATTAGCAGGTTAATAATAATTTTGAAAAATTATTTAAATACGTAATAGTATTAATAATTTCAATTAAAAGTTTTTAGTATAGTTTTTAGCATTTTATTATTTATATTAATAATTTTTTATCATATTATTACTTAATTAATTTAATTGCTTATCAGGCACAATTTCATTTTATTAATTTTTGTTTAAAAGTCAAAACATCTTAAAATGGTTAATATGGTTAATATGGTTTTGAATCATAACCATATAGTTCCAACCCACACAACCCATATTAAAAATAGTTAATATGATTTTAGTTCTTAAATGGAACCATAACCATATTTTTAAAACCAAAACCAACCCATAACCATATTTTGCCAGGCCTAATTATTACCTATGAATTTGCATAATATTTGCAATATTTCTATTTCTATGAAAATCTTTTATGAATTCTGAATTTCAGGTTCCATGGAGCAGGATTAAATGATCCGGTGAACAAAATCGTACTTCTTATTACTGAACCTGCAACAGATGTTGAAGGGTCAAGCAAGGATGGTGTCCAAGAAGTTAGAAAGAGTCGAATACGGGTAAGGCTTTAGTGAGCAGGTTATTTTGCAGTGTCGGTGAAGTTGAGTTCTTTCAACATGCTACTTAATACTATTCTGACATAGGAAATGGAAATGAAGCTGTTGGAGAGCAGACAAATATTAAAGACAGAGATGGTATGTTCTCTCATCGTTCTGTTAGCAATATTCTATTGACATGTACTTGCTGATTGGGATGGGTTGAATATTGTTTTGGAACTTAGTAATATTCTATTGACATGTACTTGCTGATTGGGATGGTTTGAATATTGTTTTGGAACTTAGTAATATTCTATTGACATGTTCTTTGCTGATCATGGTTTGAATATTTTTTGGAACCCTTGGGTCATCTTCCTGAGCCTTATGTTAACTTGTTAAGTGTAGCCTGGGCAAATCCACCTACTTGACTTGTTGAAAGTAGGTTGCAGCGTTTTTAGAGCTTTGTTAACAAGTGAGTTTTGATTTTATCTTTCCAGATTTGAAGTTTATGTCCGAGAATTCCTCTCTGCCAACTTCCTGTTTCCTTCTCAAAGTAATGTTAGGTGCGTAATAGGGTGTTATGATTTCAGTTATTTACGTGCCTATAATTTATGCATCAAAAACACTATGACAGTGAACCCTTTGTTGCTTATTTTGATAATGTTTTATTAGCCTTTGATATATTGAACATGATGATTAGGTGGGAGAAGGACACGGATGCGACATGACACGCGACAATTCTTGAAGTGCTTGATGTCCATGATGCTATTCTCTTTCCTCAATATGCCCATGATGCTATTCTCTTTCCTCAAGGTTTTAATGATGTGTCGACGATTCTTGAAGTGCTTGATGTCATTTTTGGGGCAAGGGTTAAATTTCCAAGTGCACACTAGTAGGAATTTAAATGGATGTAGGGTAACTTCTGAACTATTGTGTTCTGGTTGGGTGTGTGATTGATGACTTCCCGCTTGATCTTGGTGTACCCCTAACTATGTTTGTTGTGATTTTGGACTTGGTAGTTGGAAGAGGGCCTTAACAATTAGATAGTTTGTGTGCCCTCTTTTTTATTGTTTATTAGAGTTAAATACATTTTGTATCCCTCAGTTTACCCTCATTTTGCACTTTGCATCTCACAAATGGACATTTTGCACCTCCAGTTAAAAAATCGTTAACTGGGCTGACAGAGTGAGGCTGTTTTGACCCACGTGCTGTCTTTTCGTGAGACTATTAAAGAACTAAAATTCTTTAATCTAAGCAGCCATACCATAATCGGTATCCCAAAGAACTATGCAGCACCTATAGTGTTTCAAGAAACATGAGATGGAAAGTTACAGTTGTGAAACGGATCATTTGGACATAAATATAATATTGGTTTTAGTTCTATTTTTTTTAATGCTCCATCAAAAAGTGCCAAATGGGAAGCAAACACATTTGCATCCCCCTCCCTCAAAAAAAAAAAACAACCAAAAAACATAACTGTGAAGGTTAATAAGTGGTAGTAAAGATATTCTAGGAACCATCACTGTGTTTTGATATGCACACATTAATGCAAATTTGATTAGTTGTTTGGATCTTTTATTAATTGTTATAGTGCTCCAATGCTTTTCTTTTTGCTTTGTGGTTCATTTTCGGCTATGGTTTGTGAGTTGGTTCTTGTTGTTAGACCCTAATGTTGTGTTATCGGAAACAAGCATATAAGAATTGTTCTACTGTATAGTTAAAAAATATGATGACAAATAGTCTGTAGTTATTCACACACTGCTCATCCTACTTACCTTTTTCTCATTTTTGACCTGGTTTTCGCATCTCATTTTTAAATGTTGCTACTGTCCTTTTTGGAATTGCAATATTTATTCTCTTTAGGTCGCACTGTCGGAAATAAAATTATTAACTCTCCTAAGTAGGCTTAGTGTTCCGCATGTGGTGTTGGTGATGATTCTACTTTTTTTTTTCCTTGGTCTTTCAAGAATAAATCATGGCTGGGATCCTTGATAAACACAATTATTGGGAACTTGAAGCTTTCTATATCTAATATTCATATCAGATACGAGGATCTTGAGAGGTATTTTATAGATAAAAGGATCTTGATAGGTATATAACTATGCATTACCAATTCTTGATATTTGTTACCCCTGGTGGCTACCTTATGACTGTTATTTTATAGCAATCCAGGGCACCCATTTGCAGCTGGTGTAACTTTAGAGAAACTCTCAGCTGTGACAGTTGATGATAATGGGAAGGAGACGTTCATTACTGGGGGAGCACTAGATCGTATTCAGAAGGTTCATTAATGATAATAATAGTTCATTTTCTACTGAATCATGCAATCTTTACTAGTTTTATTATTATTTTTATCTGAATTACATAGATACTACTGGGTATGGAGTTATTAATTCTAGTGTTGCACTATCTAATCTTTCTCATGGCAGTTTACTCGATGTGCTTCTTATGATTAAGTTCTTTACTTGCTTGTGGTTTCTTATCTTTCTGCCAATCTGTAGGCAGTGACGTAGATGGTGCTTTAATATTTCCCTATGTATTGGCTTTCTAGGAAGCAACTATACCAAGGTTACGGAGAGCAAGTCTTCCTCTTGAATCTCTTCTTGCCAAACACTTACTTTTTTTCTAGGATGATTTTTGAAGCTGCAAAGTCTTATCTAGGACACTAAACTGCACCTAAAAACTTATTGAAAAATATAAAAAATTTATTTGGCAGATGGCTGTCTAGCATATTATTAGAATTTGACTTTGAAATTTTGTGCTTATTAATGTTTTCTTGGTACGACTCTGAAGCTGAAAAGTCCTTTCTAGGACACTAAAAAGCCATCTAAAAATTTGTATGGCAAATGGTTGTATTGCATGGTGTTAGAATTTGATTTTAAAGAATTTTGCTTAAATTTTATTCTTTCGCATTTCTTCAATTATTTTGATTTTTTATTTGCTTTTGACCTCTATTCTTTGTGTAACTGGGTTTCTTTTGGATAAAGGGTTTGTACATCAGAATGATTGTAGAAATGTGATATTTTTTGTTTGGTCCAAAATATAGCAATTTAGGCCTAGTTTGGGCAGCGTCTTCTCACTTTGTTTCTAAGTTTTATTTTACTATACTTATTTAATATTCAGTTAAAGGGACCTGCATTCAGAAGATAGAATACATTTTTAACAGAATATAAATTGAAGCTCTTAAAATTCAGTAGAAAGTTAGAGAGAATATGTAATAGAATTATTTTCAAATATTATTTGATTAGTTATAGGGTATCTGAATCATTTCCAATGTGAAAATCACATAAATTATAAAGGTTATGCAATAGAAATTCTTCTTCCCTCTCCTTCCCTCTTGCCGAATAATTATTTGGTACTTATTTTTTCCTTGATACCCCTAATTTTTTTGCAGTCTGTAGAACTTGAACAGCTGGCTGTTTATTTGGATTCGGATATCATTCCATGGCATATTAGCAAACCATGGAAGGAGTTGCTACCATTTGAATGGAGTCAGGTTTGCATTCGTTTATGTAAAACTATTTTGCATGTGGTTTCTAAAATTTTTTTGGTTCATTATAAACTGAACTATTACTTCTTTGACCTTCAGATTTTTAGATATGGTACGAAGGATGGGAAACCAGCAGATGCTCAAATTAGAAAACACAATTACATTCTGCAACCAGTGACTGGAAATGCAAAATATTCAAAACAGCTGCAAAATGAATCTGCTAATAGTGGTCAACCTCTACAAAAAGCAACAGTGAACTTGGATGATGTTACACTCTGTTTGTCGAAGGTAGATGTTGCTATCCTCTCTTTGATGATTCTAATTGTTCTACTTGAGATGAGTATTGATAACGCTATTTGTATACTTCTTTTGACAGAATGGCTATAGGGATTTATTAAAATTAGCTGATAATTTTGCTGCATTTAATCAAAGATTGAAATATGCTCATTCTCGCCCACTTGTCCCGGTCAAATCTGACCCGAGGTCTTGGTGGAACTATGCCTACAAAGTCATTTCAGAGCAGACGAAGAAGGCTAGGTATCTAACTACTGAAGATTATTGTGTGCATTACTTTGCTAGTTATGTTTAAGAAAACAAGGCATTAGTTAGTAGCATGGGTGACAAGCTGTAATGTTTAATAAAAAATGAGACATTTGCTAGTAGTTGCAAGTTATAATTTTTGTTCCTGTTATTTTGGTTGCAAGTTGTAATGTTATATGTTTTGTAAATCACCTCTCGTTTTAGAGTAGGATTGAATGTGTTAATCAAATACAAGTAATTAGTGAATTGAAATGTATTTTTGTTCTTATTCATTTGTTATAAATATACTAGAAGGGAATAGAAATGATGGTAGGGATGGGATTTTTTGACCAAATGTTTTAAAATTAGAATGGTTTACAAAATACATGCGAAGACTTTCAAAAGGAAAAAGAAATAGGAAAAAAGAACAAAAATACATGCGAGAAAAGAATGTAAGACAAGAATGCTTCAAGTATGCATGCAAAGAGGATAGGTGCTATAAGGGTCTTTGGAATTATCAGTAAAAGGAAAAAGGTTTAATCTTTCGAAGCCTTATTCTTCTCGTCTTTCTCCTATCCTTTCATTCTTTATAACATTTTTCTTTTTCAAATAAATCATATAAGATCCTTTTGTTTTCATTCTATTGTTGTCATTTTTCAACGATATTACTTTTGTGAACTGATCAATTTTCTAATGTTATTTTTTTCTGGATTGGGGACAGCAGGGTTCGGGGTGTGGAAGCCTCCCAGTTTGAGGAACTGATTAGAATATTACTGTTAGACCAAAAAACACTGATTCACTTTTATATATGTTAATTATGTTTTTCGGTGTGGCAGTGGGAAATTGTCTTGGGAGCAGGTTCTGCGGTATGCACACTTACGTAAGAAATACATATCCCTTTATGCTTCGCTGCTGAAATCCGACATCAATCGGCCTGTAGTTGATGACAACAGTGACATAGAGGAACTTGATCGGGAACTTGATATTGAACTAATACTTCAGTGGAGGTATTTTTCTTCTCCTTGTATCTCATTTAAAATGTAAAGGATGACTAGTACTAAAGATAGGGATTTTTTTAACAATTCATTCTTATATGGAAACTGGCAATACCCTTTTTCGTTTTTAAATTTCTGTCTTTTAGTCTTCTAGTTTATTTTGTCTGAAGAGGGCTTGAAGTTGAGGGAGGGGCAATGGGTAGTTTTGTTGCTCTTTAGTTTCCTTGATCTATTTACATTGTTTCCTTCCTTTTAAATGTTTTCCATTTTCTGGGTACAACTAAGAATTATCAGAGGTTTGGGTATATATATTTGTTGGGTTGGGTGGGTGTTTCCAGCTGTGTTACTCGGACTTGCCTGCTTTTGATGGTGTACCCGGGTCGACACGATCCGATCTGGGTGGGGAATTTGAATCGTAACAACAATCAACATGGTGATGGATGTAAGAAGAAGAAGGATCGACATAAGAAGAAAAGGAAGAAGGATCCACAGAAGAAGAAGAAGAAAGGATCCACAGAAGAAAAAGAAGAAGAAGAATCGATTGAAGAAAAAGAAGAAGAAGAATCGCTTTTTTCTTTTCTTCTCCATCGAATTTGTTTTCTTCCATTTTAGCCCCTGAAGTTTCAGTAGTTTCAGTTCTGCCTCTGTTTCTTTATATTTTTGCACTTCAACCCCTAAAGTTTCATGATAAATGCATGTCTATATGAATTTGGACAGTATAAACATTATTGTTAAAAAATCATAACATACCGTATCCCCGCACCCGTGTTCAAATTCGAATCCATATCCGCGTATCCTCTATTTTTTGACTTCACGTGTCCGACACTTAGATTCGCACCCGACACCCGACACCCGACACCCGACACCCGAGTCCGAGTAACACAGGTTTCCAGACCTAACGGTCGTTGGAGTGCTTTGCCGCCACCAAGCTGTCCTCTTTGAGACAAACTAACTATAATGCACAACTAAAGAACGGATGATAAGTATGTTATTTATTGATTCTAAAATAAATACGAATATTAGTCTATATTCAACTAATCCTGGTTTGAAGCCTACTTCTTTTTGTTCTCAGTCCTATATACCTTTGTTTCACAGAATGCTGGCCCACAAATTTGTTGAGCAATCAATGGAGTCAGACCTTTACTTGAAGAAACAAAATGCAAAGAAATCATGGTGGTCATTCGGATGGTGAGAATCCATTCATACTTATTATTTTCTTATTAGTTATTAAATAATTATGGGATTGTATATACACCTTCAGGGACAACCAATCTGTTAAGGATGAAAATGAACCAGGGTACCTAACTGATGAAGACTGGGAACAGTTGAATAATATCATAGGGTACAAGGAAGGTGATGATGAGCAGTTGCTGACGACACATGACAAGGGGGATGTTCTTCATACTATGTTGGAGGTTCACATGAGACATAATGCTTCAAAGCTTACTGATGCTCAGGAGTGCCTTGCTGAATTATCCTCATGACAATCTTGGTTGTTTAATACAATTTTACTCAGAGACAAAAAATTTTGACTTGAAATTGGGATCATATCGGTTGTCTTCTCCAAATGGACTCCTTGCCGAGGTTTGATTTCTCTCTTTTTATAAATTTTATTCAATTTTAATCCCCCATGAAAAATGTCAACACTATAATTTTCATGATTCTTTTATGATCCTATCTTGATACATGGTTGCGTTGAATTCTGGATAACTGGTTCCTTTCCCTCATCTTCTTGCAGAGTGCCACTGCCCATGATTCATTGACTGGTGTTTTCTGCTATAAGCCTTTTGATGTTGAAGTGGACTGGAGTTTGGTTGCTAAAGCTTCTCCCTGTTATGTGACTGTATGTTATCCCTTTTTCTGGTTCATGATTACCTTAGCTAGAATTTATCTTTTAGACTGATGACATGCTTTTTGGCCAGTATCTGAAGGACTCAGTTGATCGAATTATCAACTTTTTTGAAAGCAATGCTGCTGTCAGTCAGACTGTAGCTTTGGAAACTGCTGCTGCAATGCAGGTTTGCTTCCAGTAATTCCTTTTGTACAAAGTCTTATGTCTCGAATGTTGTAGAATTGTAAATTGTATGGCCGATAACAAATAGAGCAGAAAGAGAAGATAAATAAAGGAGAGATAGAATTTGAGCAGTAAAAAAGGGTTTGAGAAATTCTGTTTATTATATATCCCATTCCCAGAGTATTACTAAATTAGAAATTGATAAAGTTCTCTAACCCCTTAACAATTAAAGCAGACAAAAAGAACTCAATTCCAGCACTACCTCTCAAGTCAGTGCGTATATATTGCACATGCCTGACTTCATGGTTACATAATGAGACATAATGCTTCCAGTGCCTTGATTAAAATATCTGAAAATTGATTTTAGTCAAAGGTGTGTAAATATTTGACTTCTCCTTGATAAAATATTTCAATCCACCTCAATTTGTTTTGTCTATCGTGCTGTACTTGTGACGCCCCCAAATCCGGGTTACCTGACCCCTGAGTTTGGTGTTCACGATCCACAATATAATAGCATCTAACTACCCATTCATATATGAATAGTAATACATACTACATTAACATACGTTGTTAATACATTAATCCCAGGTCCGCTAACCTTAACATTACAAACATACCCCTTAGATATACAAAAGGGTTTACAATACAACATAATAAATATGCTAATCATAACTAATTAATAACTATGCCTTTGCCTTTATCCTTCAGTAGGAGGTCTTCGCAGCACCTCTCCGCCACTTTGTCCCTAGTCAAAAAGTTTTATTTAGCAAGGGTGAGCAACAAGTTTGCCCATGAGTTAAAACATATACAATAAATGTATAAGAATTCAAAACAATGTACTATCTATTTTGATAGAATGAAACCAAAGTTCGGGAACTTTGAAATATCTGAACAAATCATTATTCAATAACAAGTCTTCTCGTATTCTATACAACACAATAATTCAATAATGAAAGAGTACAACGCTTTCAAAGTTTCTCTGATATTCAAATGAATAATCAAGAATCAATTCTACTGAAATAGCAAAGTGGAATGTTTTTCAGATTTATCTTTGAGTGATCACCAAAGATCTTGAACTTATCTTCTCGGGTAGATATCAAAGATTTACTTTGATATATACTCAGTGTATCGGATAACCATAAAGATTAAATCATACCCTCTCGCAAGTACTTAGAGCCACCAACTCCTTACTCCTATATTATGCATAATACTTAAACATAGCGCGCAGTAGTCGAATTTACGACCAATAAAATATTCCCTTTATATAAAAGGTTCTTCTCAGAATCAAGATTTTGATTTAACAACGAAATACTGTGATTTCAACTTCTAATTACTTCTCGATCTAGCCGAAATAATTGACATCGATCTGTCAATAATAATTGAATTCTTTTCTCGAATCTATCAAGTTCTAACAAATGTTCGTCTAGCCAGAATAATTAGCTAAGACATTTCTCAACATAATTTGACAATAAACATGAATTATCCAGATCACTGTCGATTCTAGCTTCTACGAGATATGAATATCCAACAACAGCTATTCTACTGACGTATATTTTTTGAATCAAGAATTCATTTTGAATTATTAAACATGCACTAACTCAACTGCGAATAATCAACAATAATCCTCGGACGTGGTATAATTAGCAATAATTAACCACCATAATAATTGAATGAATATAACTCAAGGTTGAGTTAGGAAACTTGCCTCTTTCGCTGATTGCAGCTACATAATAAACTTATCTGCTTTCGAAAGACCTATAACCAATAATATCGGTCTCACGATTAGCACAATATTTCATAACACAACATTGCAATTCACAGTTGAACTTCTCTGAGACACATTACCACATAGCCACATCAAGTGTTTATAACCTATATAAACACCTAATCAAGTCTAACTATTTTTGTCCGGTTGGACTTCTATCCATTCTCGGTGTTCTGGTCACCCTATCCGACAATTAACACAGTTATTGCCAAGTAAATTCGGTTTATAAGCTTCAATATTATTTTAGATAAGTCAAATATCATTAATAATATTTTTCGGAAGCTTTTAATAAATTATTAGCAATTATTATAATATATAATAATTTTTCAAACATCGGAATCATTTTTAAATGATTTAATTATCAAATAATCTTATCATCATTTATATTTAATAATATTAAAATATTAATGACATACTTGTCAAAATATTAAAGTTATTTTTTAATAACTTAAAATATTTTAAATCATCAATATTCTACTTAAATGATTTTTAAAATAATTAAAATCTTTTTCATTACCAAATCATTACCATTAATATCTAAATATTAATGAAATTATTATCCAAATATTAAAAGTCATTAATTTTAACTTAAATATTTTTTAAATCATTTTCCCATTTTTAAATGATTTTTAAATCAATAAAATCATTTTTAATTCATTTATTTAATATAATAATTAAATAAATCTAATATCATTAATATTAATTTATTAATGAAAATTCTCATAAAATATTGAAAATTGCATTTTATAATTCCAAATATTTTCTAACACTTTATTCTTATTTAAAATAATTTTTAATATATTAAAATCATTTCTTCTCTAATTTATTTAATATACAAATTAAATAAATTAAATATCATTAATATCAATTTATTAATGAAAATTCTTCAAAAATATTAAAAGTTACATTTTATAACTCAAAATATTTTTAAATACTTTTATTCTTCTTTAAAATGATTTTAATATATTAAAATCATTTTTCTCTAATTTATTTAATACACTAATTAAATAAATTAAATACTTTAATATTTAAATAATTATAAATATTAAAGAAAAATATTCTAATTGGTCAAAAATTATGAAAATAATTTTTAAAACTATTTTAATAATTTTATAATTTATTTCTATGTTTAAATAATTTTCGGAAATTGAAAATTAGAAAATAATAAAACCGTCGCTAAAGACCTTTAGCGACACTAAGCGTCGCTGTTGGTGTTCTTGAGCCTCAAGAACACTGACAGCTCAGTGGTTAAGGGGTCATGTTTGACCATTTTTAAATCTATGATCAAGCTTGTTCTGGACAATCCAAGACTTTTATATTGTAGTGTTAATGTAACACTACAACATCCAACCATCAGTTTGGTCAAATAACATAACAACAAAGAGTTCTAAGTCTTCAAAGATGCTGTCAGGTGGGTTCTGGGTTTTCCAGAAACCCAGGTTGTTCTACCAGTCACCTTCATGCTCGATTTTATATAAGTTCTTATCATGTTTCTTGTGTTCTAATTGTTCTAAGTTATAGTCAAGGAACAACACTAAAGCAACAAATCAGTTTATCATCAACAGAATCAACATGAATCACACGGTCAAAGTATGTCAGACAATGATGTTCTTATTTTTTTCTGGGTTTTCCAGAAAGGTAAAATCAGCTCGGGTGGTCTACTTTGACCACCTTTCACGATCGATCTATTGACTTTTTTAATGTTATACAAACATGGATCTAGAGTCCATCTTACAGGCTACAACATGGTTACAAACACAACATCAAACAGCATAACACCTGGCAGATCCGAGCCTCACAAAATGTTGTCGATGATCTTTGGTTTAGCATTTTGGTACCCAATTATACTTTGGTCATGGTCGGTTAACCGACTTTGTCCGAGTATAACATGCAATCTAGCCATGTAATGACATTGATTCTACTTTCATATTAAAGAACACATAACCAGCTAGAGATCCAAAACTTAAAACAACAGAAAACATAAACATATCAAGATCTACGGCCATTGACATTTCTTGTCAGACCACAGTTCAAACTCAAGAACAGTCTTTGAAAAACACCCTTTTAAGGCACTTTAATGCTATGAATCCATCATGGATCAACATAGATCATCTAACAACATCTTATAACACAAATTTAAACACTTAAACACGAAGATTTTCATAGCATACAAGATCTAGGTTGAGATAGGGTTTATGCCTTTTCTAGTCCAAGTTTTGATCTAGATCTCCAAATCTGATCTAAGTGATCAAGTGGGTGTTTATGGGACTGGTTCACTTAAAAATTTCGGATGCTAGGAGAGAGAGAGAGAGTTGTCAAGGCTTTAGAAAAAAAATGACCAAATGAATAGAATTTCTCTCTCAATCCTTTATAATACTTAGATGCATTGCATGTGTGATATAGCTGGTGCTCTAGGTTGAATTACTGGATTTTTAGGCCATACAAAGTCAATAGTTGGTGAACCACTAAAGAAGTTGTCACATTTATACAAGTTATCAATTAAAGTAATGCAAAAGGGCATTTTGAACATTATACAAGCAATTTTAATGGTACACTTGACATTTCCCAAACCCTTAGGGTTTAACCCTAAGGTCCTAACCCTTAGGTTTTAAACTCTAGTTTCCACAATTTTCAAATTAGGGTTTTCATAAAAGAAAATTAAGATAATAAAATATAATTAGTGATTACTAATTACATTAAATGTTATCAAACACATTAAGACTTACTAATTAGGATTAGGTTTCTAATTAGGGTTTAGGAATCGATTTTAAATTAGGGTTTCCGGCGTATAATTAGGGTTTTAACATTAAGTTTTCTAAATCAGATTAGGGTTTCTCCTTTATTAAGGTTTACAATATAAAACCCTATCCAAATTATTAGACATTAACTTTATATACAAAGGACAAGCACCTACTCACGATTCATGAGATATTATGATCGCAATTTCTTCGAATCACTATCCAGATATGATTAGGGTCTTCTAAAGCTATTAAGCACAATTCTACTCTAATTTCTCAACCAATACAAATTTACCATAACTCGATACTCAGATCACGGATCGTGACAATATTAATAATCAATGTCAACATTGAATAAAAAATTTATTCGTGAAATTTGGATTATTTGAAATCCCGGGTTATCACAGACTAGACTGTGAGCAATGGATATTGCTACCTTGTTAGGGGTTGGGTTAATTAGTCCTGTTGAATGTTGTCCTGGTGGTTAACTGACCATGGAGAGTTCCTTTAGAGCCTAATTCCCTTTGACATAAGGTCATCATCATGAGCAAGTTCGGTATGCATATGAATGGGTGTGTTTTGGGAGTAGTCGGTATTGTCCTGCTTTTGATGGAGGATTTGTTGCTTACTCGGTTTAGAGGCGTTAGAGGGAGGAATGATGCTTAGATGCTTTAGAAGTGTTCAATCTTTTATGTTATTTGGGGAATTTGGAAGGAAGAGTAATTCTCGGCTTTGGAGATCAACTATTTATTGTTTCCTTTGCGAGACGGGAACTTTTTTCTTGCATCACTTTGTACCTCTGCCATGAGCAACTTTAAGGCAATTTTTGTGTTGATCTTTTTTGTAGTGATTGGAGAGCTGCTCCTTTGTAAGTTTTTTTTTTAAAAAACTTTTTATTATTAATTATTTCCACTTATTATAGGTTAGCACTTGGCTCTCCTTGTCCCCTTTTCCTTGTAATCTCCTTATTCTTCAATTAAAATTCTTTTTCTATGTAAAATGAATAGCTGCCTTGTTGTCCAAATACAACCCCGTAGGAGTTTCACATTGCACCTTCACTCATGTAGCAATGATTGTAGCCAAAGGAATTCTATAGTCGAATCTCTAGTAGAGAACTAGATCTAGCAACAATCTCTTGTTTGTTTCTCTTCCGTTTCACCAAATGTCCTCCCTCTTATGTAAGTATTCAGAGGTAGGTCTCCTATTAGGGATCTATCCCCGTTTCCATTGGTATAATACTCAATTCGCATGTGGTTATTTCTTATAAAACAATACAACTTTCCCAGTAGCAACTGTCAGATATTGAAGGACAAAGTAAACAAGTTCCATGCAAATTCTTTTGCATGCATAAGCTAAACAGGGCTTGTATGTGACAAATAAATCGGGTTCCTCCATCTAACCTATGATAGCTTCCCAATGTTCTAAAAGGCGCTAGGCGGGAGGCGGGCGGCCGAGGGGGGCCTAGCGCCTAGGGGGCCTAGGCGGGATTTTTTATTTTAAGCCAATTTTAATATTTATCTTATATTTATCCAAATAAAATAATAATATAAAGCAAAACAATATATAATAAAGATAATAAAGACTTTTGTTTAAAGTTCAAACACATATCCATATTGCTAATCTTAAATTTCAAACACAAACATGCAATTGTTCAAAGTTCAAACATATTTTTAACGTATTAGTTTTATTCATAAACAAGATTGTTATTAATTAAATAATAAAATTTAAAATTTCAATAATTTAATTCAATATTAAAACTTAAGAGACTAAACATAAATTTAAGAATTATATTGAATTAAACTAAATATTACAAATGTATCATTGAATTAAACTAAATATTACAAATGTATCATCATTTATATAATTTGAGGTTGGTACAAGTTCAAAAATTACAACTATAATAAAATTATCTATTTTGACTTGATATTGTTCACTTCTTGTTGTGATTTGATATGTTACAACATGTATAATGAATATGGTAAATCATTAGAAAAATAAATATATCAAGAACTGGTTTGGATAGTTATTAAAAAAAAAACTCTCTGCCTAGGCCCGCTTAATTTCTTGGAGGATTTTTGCCACTTTGGGCCTAGGTGAGGTGCTGTTAGCGTCTAGGTGAGCCTTGAGGGGGGCTAGCGCCTAGCCGGGGTGCTGAGGGGCCTAAGCGCCTAGGCGGGATTTTAGAACACCGTAGCTTCCTTTATCCCATGTGACACTATTAGTGTCTTTTCCGCTACTCGGGTATTGTTTTATTCAAGCTTATTAAGTCGCCGCCAGGCATCTCGAGACTACGACTTTGGAGCAATAGCTAAGTCGTGCGACTAGGGGAGGCAGTTGTTGCCTTGCCTTGGCCGACTACCTTCCAAGGTGAAAAAAAGAAGAAAAGGAAAAGAAAGGAAGAAGAAAAAAATAGATCTCCGCTTCCATCGCCATCGCAGGAGTCGATTGCTGTCACTGGTGCCACCCTTTATCGTAGTTGCTGTAGTTTGTGTCGTCCATACTTCATACTAGTCTAGCTCTTGCCGCTGCTCTGTTTGTGTAAGAACATAAAAGAATAAAGGGGATCTGAGATTTAAAAATATCTGGGCTAAATTCAGTTTAGTACCTTATAGTTTATAGTTTTCTTAAACATTAGATCTAGTTCCTTAAGTTGCAGGCTTTTCATTTAAATCCCTACTTTTCTTTCATAATCACCTCTAAGTTTTCTGATTTTACATTTTAACCCCTGCATCTCCATATTTTTAGTATTATTCCTACTCATTAGTTCAATTTTCAATAAAGTACTTAGGTCCCTATAAATGTGTATTATTTGTAAATAAGATATACATGTGAAATGTTAACATATTTTTGTTTTTAATGGTATTTAACAGTATTTCTTGTGAAATAGTAATATTTTTGTGAACAATTCTTTAGTATTTAATGTAATTGAAGTAAAATATATGTATAAAATTTTACATGTATAAAATATACTTTGAAAATGTCTTGTCGACTTATGAACGACTAGTTGTTTAAGCTCTTGGCTACCGACTCGACTCGACTTAACGACTTGACAACTATGGTTTGCTGGTCAACTGGTTTACGACCAAGCATTTCTGATGTAGGGTAAGTGTGGGGCCACTACACTTGTAGTTTCAACGTAAATCTGATGTTGGGCACTAGGATAATTGGGTTCTTTAGCGCTGGTTGCTGGCATTTTGTGGTTAAAACAGCTTGGAAGATAATGGGTCTTTAGGTTGACAATGGGGAAAGCGGAAGGGATAGGGTTCGACTTGAACAAGGTGAAAAGAGGGATCTTCAGGGGCTGTATTAGGAAGTGTTAACACCAGCCGTAAAAGAATATTGCGATTTTAAAATTGGGATTAATGATCTAAGGGTTAATCAACAATTAGAATTGAAATTGCAGAAAATAAAGAAATATGCTAGAAAAGAAGAAAAGAAACTTGGTGAAAATGGTTATCCATTTCATTTCTTCTTATTTTTAATTTTAATTTTTTATCTTCTCCGAATGAAAGTTATCTCCACATATGGTGTTTTTTCTTAGTAAAAGATTCTACCGAAGGTTATTTAACTAGATTACTATGAGTCTATAATATACAATGAGTTGATCTTCACTGGCGGCCACATATAATTGACTATATTCACAAGGGATATTGGGGCAAGGGTTTGGAAAAATGGCAGAGGCATTGAAGAATAACTTGAAGGTCGACGGTTCAAATCCCTATAATTGAGGCTAAAATTACCTTTAAGAAAAACCTCTAGGCATATTACTGTATGTATTTACTTGAGAGAAATAGTTCATTGTATGCTCACCAAAACAATAAAAAATTTGTACAGATGGCTGTATTCTATTACTACTTCCGTCCCAGTTTAAGTTATTGGTTCTCTTCGGTATATTTTTTGTTAGGGATTTTCAAGGTATGCTGAAAAACATTTATGCTGAAATACACAATGGAAACCGTTAACTTAAATTGGGACATGTAGGGGAGAATTATAATGCTTTTTAAGTTGTAAAATTTATTGAATGATGTGTAATGGAGATGTTTTATTTATAAGGTTTATTAGATCTTTACTGCTGATGAAAACTCAACTTTGAATGTCTCTGGATGATGTTCATTTTGATAATCTTATAATCAGTATAAACTTGTGAATAAATTCTTAAAAAATCATTACCTGAGAGAAATCAATGACTGTAATTCTAGTTTGACTATGCACTGAGACTGTGAAATATCTTGACTGGGGCCGATACTGCCATTGTCTAGGCGATGGTTCATGGTGGTGAAAACTTAACTAGACAGACTAGGACAGAGATGAGTAAATGCATCCCCCTTACAGAGTGTTGGTTCGTCTTTCCAATTTGAGAGAGTACTGATTAAAGTTTCTCTCCACTGATGTTATAACTCGTTGCAGATGACAATCGATGAAGTTAAGCGCACTGCACAACAGCAAATGAATAAAGCATTGAAGGATCATGCCAGGTTTGTTACTTTATTGTAGTGAAGTTAAATTGGTAAGAGTTCTATACATCATACGAAGTGAAGCTGGTTTAGCTACATTGT
The DNA here is from genome assembly GCA_020205615.1 of Panax quinquefolius. Classification (NCBI taxonomy): domain Eukaryota; kingdom Viridiplantae; phylum Streptophyta; class Magnoliopsida; order Apiales; family Araliaceae; genus Panax; species Panax quinquefolius. The sequence goes on along the minus strand of JAINUW010000591.1, from coordinate 60,754 downwards.
CATTCTGTGAATCTATGTGGTATATACTATCTGTTCTATTTCAGTGTTATATTCATGAAACATGGACACAAATGCACATGATGCAACATGAAATGGACAAGTTGGACGATAAATTCTCCCAGAGAAGGATGATTGTTGAGCACGTCAATGATTTTATTTATTTATTTATTTTTTATAAATTAAATTACATTTTATATAAGAAATGTTATAAACATAAAGATTTAATATCACACTAGTAACATAATTAGTAGTAATTATTTATTATTTTTTTGGGAAAAGAGAATATTATTAGATGAAAAGGAGAATAGAAGCAGACCCTATAAAAACAAATATAAAAAGAAAACACTCGAAGAGAGAGTAGCTCTCTAATCTCCCAATAGGTAACCATGGCAATAACTTATAAAAACCGACTTCTCTTTCTCAAAATGGTATCCCACTCCAGCCCTTCTACTAGAGTTCATAGCTCAACCTCCTCAATAAGCTTGCAATAGAACTCCGTAATTTCCTCATTACTTAAGGACTATAATTCTTTTTCTTGAAGAAACTTCTATGGTTGCTTCCACTAGCAACCTTGTTAAAAAGCATAGAATTACATTTTCCATCCTTCACCCACTTAATCTTAACCTTGTCTTAAACTTTTCTCCTCCCTTATAACTACCTCCTCAAACTCATTACGCAATTGAGCCCGCTTACCTCTTTAAACGTCAGACAATACCCGAAGCTCCTCGAGTCTATCCTATCAATCTTCCCCACATCCCTCAGGATTGATTTTTTTATCCTTCACATTCCCAAACAACAGTCTATTTCACCCCCTCAATTTGAGCTTGTTGTAACTTCCTCATAACAATTGACTGCTTCACTCTACACACTCCCCCTAATTCAAGCAATGCTTTGTTAACTCCAAGAAATCGATTGAGAAATCAACGTACTGTCAAACTGAAAAAGGCTTCGAGCCCCATTTTAGAGGAAACACTAGACAAGAACATCCTATCCCAATTCTGTTATTGCATCCTCCCGCTTATTATTGAATAAGTTTCTGAATAAGAAGCAATTAATGCGAGTTGTGACAGTATGCTCACCTAGAACTGACCAAGTGAATTGAGCATTTGATAGGGACATAGCCCAAGCTCACAGCGTTTTTCATAGCCTCGCAATCTCGGATCTTCATCGAGATTGGCGGGTTGCTCTTTTTGTATTTTCTTCTTTTTCCTCCCACGTGTATCTTGTTAGGGCGTACTGCTTATATACCCACTTCGTATGTTCTCCCTTCCATCAATTTTTTTCTTTCTTTAACCTCCTTTTCTTTTGGCTCCACGAGGTGCTCCCAGACTCGATAGTAAATTTGTGGATTATCTTGGCGAGTTTGCTCTAGATGCATAATGTACGTAGTTTTTGGTAGGTTGTTTGTACAATGAGTTTTTTTTTCCGGAGTGTCTAGGGGATAAGTGTGCCTTTTTATTTCCCTACATATAAACTTGACAATATAGTTGATTAACTATTGGGTCAACCCATATTAACTAGAAGGTTAACTATTTTATTTATTTAAGTTGGTTAAGGTTTTATACCATATTTTTTAAAACAAATATAGGTCCAAACAGGTCAACCATTTTTCGACCCATATTTCATTCCAAATATAAATCAAAATTCTTTCCACCCCAGATTCAGAAATTTTTGATTCAAAAAAATAATATTCAAAGATTATGTATACACCCCCACCCCCCCCCACCCCACTCAAATTTTTTTTTTTTAGTGATTATGTATACATCCCCCCCACCCCCACCCCCACCCCACCCCACCCAACCCACCCCACCCCCAACCCAATCCAATCAACCCCAAAAAAAAAAATTATTCAAGTGATTATTATACCCCACCCTAAAAAAAAAAATTAATATTCAAAGATTATGTATAAAAAATAAAATGCTTAGTGATTATGTATACATGATATATCTAATAATAATTTATTTAATTGGATCATAATAAAGGTAAGTTTGAAATTTAAAATATGGATCGACCTATATTTGAACCATAACTATATGATTACAACCCATATTAAAAATAGTTAATATGGTTTTAGTTCTTGAATGGAATCATAACCATATTTTATAAACCAAAACCAACCCATAACCATATTTTGCCAGGTCTACCTACATATATATAGCAACTGTCATGGGTTTGTCACATTTTTTGGTACTCGTTAATGCAATTATTTATATTCATCTATTTATTATTTTCTATAAAAGAAAAAAAAGTAATTAATGCATGTATTTATTCCAATTTCTGTACGGATATGAACTAATAGCGTGTGTAGCATGTGTTATACTTGTAGATTAGTGACTAATCTTTTCTTCCTGTGCGCTTTTGTTCCTATTCTCTGATTCCGAATATGATCTGAGATGCATCCAGGGATACCACTCCGAATAAGGGACACTTTCTCTCCATGTTCCCGCTGCTTTGATTAGTTTTCTCGTCTTATTTTTGTTATGATACCATTTTGCTTTTGTTATATACTTTCCTGACATACTAAAATAATACTCCCTCCATCCTGCAAAAGCTGGCTTACTTTGATTTTTTCAGTCAAATTGACTGATTTTGTAATTTAAAATAAGTCATGTTTTTTTTGGTTATTGATATATCTTTGCTACTAGCTATTTTGCATCCCTATCTTAATGCTATTTATTGTGATTATGTGCAATTTACTAGCAGATCTATGATATTATTTTAACCTTTAGTAAAAGCGAAAGAACCACATGGCTGCGTAATTTTTTTAACCTGTTACTTAAGTCATCTAACATTTTTGAGACGTGTAAGAGATTAATTTACATTTAAAACTTGCTCTTGTTTCTAGGTTTTTCTTGGACTTGGATATTTCAGCACCCAAGATCACCATTCCTACTGACTTCTGCCCGGACAACACCCACTCGACAAAACTTCTGCTTGACTTGGGTCATCTTTTGATTCGTACTCAGGTTGATTGCAAATTTTCACAGTATTTCCTTTAATCTTGTTCAAACCTGCTATTTTTTTTGGTCATAAATTTTCTCCAATTCTTTCAGGATGACCGTGAACCGGTTCCACGTGATGAGAGCAATATGTACTTCCAGTTTGATCTGGTTTTGAGTGATGTATCTGCCTTTTTGATTGATGGAGACTATCACTGGAGTCAACCTTTGTTGAATAGATCTGCTGGTTCTTCCCGATTTGGTTTTGTTAGTTTCTTGCCTGTTGTCGATAAGTGTGGGGTTATTGTTAAGCTTCAACAGGTAATGCTTTCCGGAAGTTGTCTTAAAATTTTCAACGTATATGTGTTCATGATTATGCAATTTTTTCCTCGATGTCTGAAGATAACACTATTTTAACGATTCCGTATAGATTCGCTTTGAAAACCCCTCCTATCCTTCGACAAGAGTTGCTGTGCGGCTTCCATCTCTAGGGTTTCATTTTCTCCCTTTCGTTATCATCGGCTGATGCAAGTTGCAAAGATCTTTCAGGGGGAGGATAGTGATAATGCAGACCTTCTTCGCCCATGGGATCAAGCTGATTTTGAGGGGTGGTTGTCCCTGCTAAATTGGAAGGTTCTGGATTAATTGTTTTAAAAATTTCTGTATGGTTTCTTTATCTTCCTTCATCAATTTCCTCTAAATCTTTTCTTCTGGCAGGGTGTTGGAAATAGGGAAGCTGTATGGCAGCGGAGATACCTCTGTCTTGTGGGGCCTTTTCTTTACGTACTGGAGAAGCCGGGCTCTAGGTCTTACAAGCTGTGTCTCAGGTTCAACTTCCATTATTTTCGCAAGTGGCACGTAACATAAAGTGAAATAAAAACGTGAACAAGGAAGAAGAACGGTTTAAGAAAGTATCAAGAGTTTTAAACATCATCTAAATGAAATTTCAAAACATAGATAAACTTCACTTATCTCAAAAAGATCGAATATAGTAAGATTTGAAGTTTGACTCATTGTATCATACTTCTGCCAAAAGAATGTAAACATATTTGTTGACAATTTCTTGACTGAAAGAAAAATTAGTTTATGGGATTGTGTATTCTTATTAATTGTTCCTAGTGTAGAGCACTTGCTCCTTTACTAGCTCTTTTTCTCCCAAACCCACTGAAATAAGAAAAATAAGAAGTCGAAGGTAAGAACCCTGACACAAAAGAAGACAAAGGATTAAGGAAATAAGGAACCAATTTGAACTTATGAATTCTAATTAAAAGTGTAGTAGTGTATCAGATAAAGATTGGCGGGCTGTGAAGGGAATGGGATTTTTCTTCTGGTGGAGTTACAAATTAGTAGTTTGGTGATTGAACCTAAGGAGCGTCTTTAATTGTGTTGTCTCTTTGAAAGTGTACATTTGTTGACTGGAACATGTTTCGGAAATCACATAGCCAAGATGGATCAATCGAATCTACCTAATGCATTGATTTCTCTCTAACAGCCTTCTTTGGATTAGCTTACCGTAATGGTTGCAGAGCTTCGTAGTACTTCCACTTTTCAGATATAAATATAATAAACCAAAATATTCTTTAAGAGTAACCTTGAGTTGTGCCCAAGAAGGTTAAATAGGCTCTTTATGCTCTTATAGCACTTTTGAAGCTACTCAAAAAGGAATCTTATTGTCCTTTCCGTTTCCTCTCTCTCTCTCTCTCCCCACAGTAAATACTTTATGGTTGCACATTCTAATTTCATCTTGCATATGCTTGAAGTAAGATGCTAGAGAATGCCGCTTTGATTAGCATGACTAAACATTTCAAGTGAAATAAAAATTGGATTTATGCAATTTTTTTTTTGAGCTAATCCTTAACAGAATAATCCATCGTCTATTAACATTGCCCAAGCTTGTCAATTTATCCTCAGGCTGGGGGCATAAATTTGACAAATACACATCCTCCATTATAATAACAACTCAGAGATTGATCAACTGATAGCGTACATACGTATAGCTATTGCTAAATTATGTATGGAGTGATTTTAGCAAACACCTACCATCTTGCATATTGTATCCGAAAAGAGAAGTTAAAAAAAGAAGAAGATGACATTATTAGAAAGTTACATGGGGAGAGTTAAACCTAGTTGAGTTGAGCTTGTGTATGTGTGTGTGTTTATACCAGCACATAAATGACTTATTTTTAACAAGAAATCAAAATTATATACTTGGATTTTCTGCATAATTTGAGTCTTGAGTTTTCGTGAACCTACTGTGGAGTACCAAAAGTTTCTGCTAGTTAATAACTGAATATATTCCTATTCTATTCCAGAGTCAACACATCCTTGATATATTTATTATGTTATGCACGTACTTTTCTTTCTGTCTATCATTGATGTAACTTGTTTTTGTGCTTATTGTAGCCTGCGTGGAAAACAACTCTACCAAGTCCCTCCAGAAATTGTTGGCAATATAGAGCATGTGTTAGCTGTTTGTAATCTCGAAAGATCCAATAATAAGGTTGTTGGTGCAGTTTGTAAACTATATATTTCTTGCTTAGTATTGATTTACTTAATAACTTGAATTTGTTCGTTATATTTTCTTTTAGTATTCATTTTGGATGATCACCTGCATGTAGGTTGTGGAAGATGCCAATGCGCTAATATTACGATGTGAGAGTGAGGATTCAAGGAGGATTTGGCAAAGTCGCCTCCAGGGTGCTATTTATCGTGCATCGGTACTTTTTTTGTTCTGCTCAAAACGACTACTTTGTTCTAGTAGGCATTCAAAAATATATTTTACCACTTGGTCAATATCATTGATTGCCTGGAAAAACTAAGGTTCTTGAAACATATTTCATCTTAATAATATGAAATCCCATATTGGATTAAGTAAAACTTGCAATTTAATGTGTGTGTATTGTTGACAAACTATGGCAAAAAAAAATAATATTCAAGAAAAATAAACAAGACACAGATTTATGTGGAAAACCTGAAAAGGGAAAATCCACGGGCTTGAGGTATAAGGAAACCACTAGAAACAATAGAATATTATCAAAATCTTAATCTATTGAAACCTAAGCCACATCAAACAATGCAAAGACAAAGTCCACAATGGGCTGCCAAATAGAATTGAAGAAAAAGATAAGCATGAGATTCTGAATTATGCATGCACATAATATAACAAAAATATCGGAGGACAAACACTCTGTTGCTTTATGCCTCTGGCAGAAGTTGTCGGTGTTGAGCTTTTACAGCACTGTGTGCAGACTATACAGAAGCCGTAATGTTAGATGGAACATTAGCCTTCCAAATACAAACTTCCAAATACATATATTTTGTTGGAACTAAATAAAAGACCAATTTCCAATAAGAAACTGAAAATATGAATTGGAGGTAAAATTTCTAAAGGGATCCAAAGACCAAACCTAACTGGTGTAGAAGATAGATTATAAACAATTATCAATTCTGTGCTGGACTTTGATGTTTAACTTGGATTGAATCTGTTATAGATCGTTAGGGGTCAAAGTTGGAGAGTGGGTGTGCTCCCTTGTGTGAAAAACTAAAAATAATTTAGAGTTGATAATAGCTTATTGGTAGGATATTTGGATTTTCCTCATCATTAAGACTAGGTTATAAAGTGCTTTGGTGTGCATTTTTCAAATGAGGGTGATATTGCGGAATTATGGTAGAATTTCAAGGTAAGTAAAATATATTTAGGTACAACGGGAGTAATATTATACAAAATTACAAACATCTTCTTTGAAGTAGCAACTGTCGACCCTAAGCATAACCTACATGGTAATAAACTTCGATTCTGTGGTTATTTTGGACATTGGAGCTGGTTAAGGATGCTTTCTTTTCTGTTGTTGAGACATAGCATCTTTGTACGAATTTTGCTTGCATCTTATAGTTTATTAACAGATGATTGCCAGGAATGATTTCAGCTTCTGTTGTGAGATAAGGGATCCTAATTTCGGATGTCACTGTACTACAATAATAATCCACCAGTCTCTGTTTCTGACAAGACTTTTGATTGTATTGCGTTTTGATGATTGATGATATAATGCGCAAGTTGCAGATAATTTCACTTTACAATTTCACCCCTGAAATTTGCATGCAGGGCTCTGCTCCGATTAGTGGTCTATCTGAAACTTCATCGGATTCAGAAGACTTCGAAAAAGAAGTTGTTGACAAACGTGATTCAATGGATATCTCGAAAATGGAGAGGGTGTTTATAACTGGTGTGCTTGATGAGTTGAAGATACGCTTCAATTATAATAATCAGGTATGTATGGATTGAAGTCCTTAGTTGTGTTGCTATGTTGCTAATTATCTGATATGTTTATTTTTTCCATTGGCTTCCTTTAGCATGATAGCAGTTTCTTGAAGGTGCTTCTAGCTGAGGAAAATCGTTTGTTTGAATTTCGAGCAATAGGTGGTCGGGTATGATTGAATTGCAGGTCATGTTATTTTCTCTTCCCGATTTCTTTCTTCATTAGAGGATTAAAAATTGATTTGTGACAACAGGTTGAACTTTCAATTAGAGAAAGTGACATGTTCATTGGCACCGTCTTGAAAGCTTTGGAGGTAGAAGATTTAGTCTGCCATATGGGAGCATCTCAGGCTCAACCTTTATATTTGGCACGGTCCTTTATCCGTAGTACAGATGCACCTTCGGTCTTCTATGGTACTGAAGATAAGACTTATGATAGTGTTGATAGAAGCCAAAGTGAAGGAGATGATAATTTTTATGAGGCATCAGAGAATCTAAATGAACCTGTTGATAGTCCAACACAGTCACATGAAAATGTATCTGAATACTTAAGTTCTCAAAGCTTTCTCCCCTCAGAGAATTCCGTACTAAAGCCCCCTAGTTTTAGTCGTATTAATGGTCTACTCCCTGATGTCATGCTTCAGAATGGACATGGTCTTGTGGACGTTACCGAAAATTTAGATAGTTTTGTGAAAGCTCAAATAGTTATTTATGACCAGAACTCAGTATTGTATAATAATATCGATAAACAGGTTAGTAGATGTACAATGTGCTGAGAATCTTCCTATGTTACTTTGAGATTGCTAACTTGCTTCCTGATTGGCTTGTTCAGGTGACAGTTACCCTAGCAACCTTGTCATTTTTCTGTCGTAGACCAATGATAGTTGCCATCATGGAATTTGTAGATTCTGTTAATGTTGAGGATGACAGCTGTGAATCTTTCAGTGACAGTTCTTCAACGGTCATTGTGCAACATGAGGTTTCTATGGAAGATAAGGTTCATAATCAGCAGTTAGCTACAGTTGAGGAGCCTATTGTCCAAGGTTTGCTAGGGAAGGGAAAGTCTAGAATCATGTTCTTTTTAGCACTGAACATGGCTCGTGCGCAAATTTTTCTGATGAAGGAAGATGGGGCAAAGCTTGCAACACTGTCGCAAGATAATTTTCTTACCGATATTAAGGTTCGCAGCGTCCTTGCTATAATTAATCATTATTTGTTTTTGTTTTGTAAAGTGTGGATCATTATTATGAAATGCTCATTCTAAACTTCTTTCTCCACTCAGGTGTTCCCTTCTTCTTTTAGCATCAAGGCATCCCTTGGGAACCTGAGAATAAGTGATGACAGTCTTCATAGCAGCCATCTTTATTTCTGGGCATGTGATATGAGAAATCCGGGTGGTAGTTCATTTGTGGAGGTATGACTTCTCTTCTTATTATTTTCCTATTCAGTTGACAAGTCTCTTTTCTGTAGTAAAAATTTTCATGTTGGTTTGTTCTAAATGCTCAAATTTATGTCATAGTGTAGTTGTTATGGTTAGCTGTATGTGTCATATACTTGTTAATTTATATCTTGATAATGTTCTTTACAACTATTATCCGTCTTTGTTGGCAATCTTAGTTCTAGTTCAGTTTCTTTCTAGGACATAAAAAACATGGAGTGGAGTAATTTTGGTCCGATATTGATTTATGATCTTGATGTTAGTTTATACAATTTGACTGTGAGCTCCAATTAACCGAGTGTTGGATGCCTAGTTTGATTTAAACAATTTTTTAGCATTATTTTTTTTCCTTCTTTCCTATGGAGGTAAATGTGAGAGTCTGTCTAGGCAGAGGTAGAAGGTAAATTTTTTTTTTTTTTTTTTGAGAGTAGTTGGTAAATACTTTGATTGCAGACCATTTCAATTAGTATAACAAACCATTTTCCCATTAAGTTGAGAGGGTCTGATAAAAAACTGAATTTCCTTTTTTCCCTTCCCACTTGACTAGTTATATGAAACCTTTTTCATTACCTTTCCATTTCCACAGAGATTACTATGTCAATTTTTCATTTTCTTTTGAACCGAAACCGGAATAATGAACATTGATAAAAAGGAGGTCCATAAGCTGGAAACTGTAATTTCATTAAGCACTAGTCTTCCAAGCCTTTCTCTGTTTTTACCTCGCCAACCTCCACGTGAACCTCTAATCAACGTTTCACAAGTAACCATATTAAATGCTGTCATGCTGCAAAAAAAAATCCCAAATAACTAATGATGAAATTCTCAACTTCTCAACCCAAGTTAGCTTCTAAAGTGATTGGCTGCTTCTGTTACCCAACCAGAATAAGCTCTCTCTAACATTAATTTTGAGGTTCAACTCTGCCTCAAAAACAACAAGGTACGCCTCAGCCGCCTTAACTTCTCCTCGTCCTTGTCACAAAATTTGGTGATGGTGGTGTTTAGGGGAGGACAAGAATCTGCATTTGTAACCGCATTTGCACTGCATCTGCAATATTCGCTCGCAGCGGTGCGGTGCGATGCGTATACGTGGTGTGGTTTCTAAAATTAGTATCCACATATATGTGGATGCGAATACAAGGAGTATCACTCCTGCTCATTGCCAAGCTAGATGTTGTTTGCTTTACTTTTGTGGTTTGTACATTAATTAATTGATTAATTATCAGATAAACTACTACCACGTCCTTGTAACATTTATGTGATTTGTTTGAATTTCAATAACCTAAGTGAACTTTTCCTTCACTGTTTTTGTGGCTTAAGAGCTAATGTCACATTTTCTTAATTTCTTAATTATTGATTTTTACTAGTTGATTAAAGTTGTGTAATATTTTATTATATATGGTAATTTGTGCGTAGCCTAGGCGACGACTAGGCGTCCTGGCGCTAGAGAAGGACAAGATGACGCCTTGGACGCTGAGTTGCCAAGGCTAACGCCTAGGTAGTTGGCCCAAATTAAGTGATTAAGTCATTTTTATACATGACTCATAACCCATGTACTTGCTATGTGGGGTAATTTTATTACTTATTAGACTTGTAAGGTGTGATGGGTGTTGACTTAGTTGATTCTTTATTTTCTAAATATTGTTTGTTGACTTGTTCTACTAGTTTTTAATGTCAAGTGTTTTATTTTTTAATTTTGATTGTGTATTCATATAATTGTGTTTTTAATTGTATTTCATAGTGTTAGTTATTATGTTTTGAGTTTTAATGGATGTAAAATTTTATTATTCAATACTTTTGAGTAAAACAAATATATATAAATCGCATTATTATTAACGACTTGTCGCCATATCTGACGCCGCCGTGCGGGCGCTTTATTATACTAGGTGTCCTAGCAATCGACTATCATTGTCTGCGTCTCGTGTGTAGCGCCATGCGCCATGACAACTATGGATGAATTATCAAAACTTATTTGTTGGTGGCCTCCTTTAATTACAATTGCAATCATGTTATTGTATTTATATTTGTTACCTTGATGGATTAAATTTTGATAATTATATGTTTTTGGAAATTTAATTGTTCTTGTATCCGCATTTATAACCACATCCGCATATAGCATCTGCATGCATGGTGCGTTGTGGTTTCTAAACATAGCATCCGTGCATATGTGGATGTGGATATATGCGCGCTGGTGCAGCACAACTCTAATCCATTATACTTAGACCTTGTCGAACTGTTTCCTTTTAAGAACCAAAAAGATGTGTGCCAAAATAATAGATGCCAAGAAGAACAAAAGGCCTTGGATATGTAATGGATCTTGAAGTACTTATACTACTTATATCCGCTTTGCACCGCGCTCTCCCCTAGTGTTGTCTGTTAACAAGAGATGATAATCTTTTCAAATCTTCTTATGTCTACCCCATGGTTACTAGGAACGCGTATCGACTGGGTACGTGGAACGAAATTGAGTATGAGGAACACTACCTATTATAAAATGAACAAGTATTTAGTTCTCGGAACGTAATCGGAAGATAGTACCCAGTACGTGGAAGATAGTACGCAATATGTTGAACAAATGACAATAAAAGTTCCCTGGTAACACTGGGCTCTACCCCCAACATTAAATCCTTCTATACCACCCTCTCCAAGGTTCTATTAAACAATTTACTGAATGCTTCCGTAAAAATAATAATCAATAATTGACGCCGGACAGAATAAAAATTATCTTGCGGGCTAGGGTAACAATAAATTCACCAGGTAAAAAGAAGCAAAATAATTACCCTAAACACAAAAATTTCTCAATGTGTAAATTATATTAATCATAAAACAAGAATGAATAAAACTTAACCCACAAGCCAAGTTATATAGCTATAAGGTTTCTTTTTCTAAATGAACTCAAATTCCTATAATTATGGAAACAAAATTCTAATGGAAACAAATAACTAAGGTAACAAAGTTCTAATAGGTAACAACTTAATTATGCAATAATATAAAAGATTTACTATTTAATAAAATACTATTAATATAAAAGAATATCAATCAAAACCATCCATCGATCTCCCGAAGAGTCATGACGCCATTTCCGAAGAGTCATGGCGACATTCTCCATCCAACTTTGAAGCCAGTAAAAACCGAGGTGCTTTCCCGAAACCTAACCACGTTCATTATTGTCAATGACAATGACCTCCTTTCTTACGTCGATCCTCTAATTTATAATACTTTAATGCCAATAACGTGCTGTCCGATAACTCCTCATCATCAGCCTCAGATCCTCTTGCATCAGTCACCCTGGGTCGAAAAGTACTCGTCCTCGAGTTCACAATTTTATCATTAAATTGCTCAAAGCAAGGGCTCAAATGCTTCACGTTGAAAACGTCCGAAGTCCGCAAATGATTAAAAATGCGCAACCGATAAGCATTGTCATTGATCCGTTGCAGAATCTCTCAAGGACCATTTTTTTGATTCTTAAGCGTATTATAGTCACCAGAGAAAACTGCCTCGGTCATCAACTTCAAAAAAAAATCAACTTCAAAATAACTAATGAATGTCAACCCGATCCTTATACTGAACATTGTTTTTTCAGAATGGTTCTAGACACTGCTCATGGATAATCCGAAGATGATTTGCCATTTCATCCGCCTTGGGGTGCACTCGTCCAATCCGAGGAATAGGAACCAAATCTAGAACCCCATAAGGATTCTGGCCACAAATTATCTCAAAAGGACTAATGTCAGTAGTCTGATTCTTCGAACGGTTATAAGCAAACTATGCCCGAGGAAGCGCCAGATCCCATTACTTCGGTTTATTTTCGGTCAAACACCTTAAAAGATTACCTAAGCTTCGGTTCACCACTTTGGTTTGTCCGTCTGTTTGAGGATGATAGGCACTACTAAAGTTCAATTACGTTCCGAGCTTCTCCCACCGACTTTTCCAGAAATTACTCATAAACTTAGTATCACGATCAGAGGTAATAGACTGGGGAACGCCATGCAAACGTACAATCTCCCGAAAGTAGAGGTGAGCGATCCAAGTAGCATCCATGGTCTTCCTACAAGCGACAAAATGGGCCATTTTAGAGAACCGATCAACCACCACCATAATTGAATCCGAAGCTCTCTAAGTTCGGGTAGACCCAAAACAAAATCCATGCTAACATCACACCAGGGCCTTTCAGGAACAGGTAAGTGTTAGGTTTGTAATATTCAAAAGCGCAATCAAATTGCATAAAAAGTGCAGAAACGTGTAAAATCAGAGTTTAAAAAATTTACAAACCATAAACCCGGATCACCCTTTATGCACAATTATTAATTAAACGAAAAGATAAAGAATAAAATCATACCCTTGAAGATCGAGCTTCCTCAGGTACAAGTTCACCTCCAAATCCTTTCGCGTTCAACTTGAATCCACCGGGTTTGTTCCTTTGATCAACGTTAGCCACCCATATGTTTGGCCTCTAGAGGTGATCCACCAAGGAAAACTAAAGAATTCAAGAAGATGGTGTATTTGGCTCAAACCCTAGTTTTCTATCTCTATAGAAAAGGGTACTCTCCAACAAATTGGAATTATGTCGTTGTAAAAGTCAACAACCCCTACACCCATAATAAGACTCCTCTTATTTATAGATGTGGGCAACCCACCTTAACAATTAAGGAATTGGGTTTTATTTAATTAATTAAATTCTTTTAATTAATTAAGCTCCCTAATCTTATTAGGGATAATTAATTAAACTCCTTTAACTAATTTTCCTTCCTAATCCAATTAGGAATAAATGAGAGTACTTATATTAAATTAATTCCTAAACTCTTTTATAAATTAAAATAATAATAATTGTAATAATATTAATAAGACTCCTCTTATTAATTTATATTTAATATTTCTAAAATATTAAATAATAAATATTAAGCTATTTAATTTATTCTATCACCATAGATTAAATTAAATATACTTAACATATTATTACGATTATGCCATTAACTTCTTAAATAATTATTCTTCCTTTTATGGTGTGACCCTTTAGGTTCTCCATATTAAACCCACCTTGTGAATAAATCAATTAGAACAATTCTAATCTTATTTAAATAAATAAATTAAACAATTAATTTATTTAAATAAATAATATTTATTCTACAATAGAGATAAGCCTCCCTAGCGATCAACGACTTTTCGGATAATATAGATTTCAACATTAATCATTAAAGAACCTTTGAGTAAATAGTTACTGCAAATAATTCAATCCTTCCACCATACTGATGTCCCAATTAAATATAAGACATGGAATTCTTGTCAAGTCTTATTTTATTTAATTATATGTATTTCGATCCTTAAATGCCTGACTCCAAATAATGCAAATTAGAAACTCCTTTCTAATTTCATTCTCGCCGCCAAGGACTACTCGGGTTGTCATTTATTGAATCACATAGGACATTTCTCTTCTTTTATTAGAAGTGGTAGATTCTTTATCGATCATACATTATCTCCACGTATAACTTATTATACCCAAGCATACCCTTTGATATACCCTAAGGGTCTTAAGGAATAAGTCAAGGTATAACTCATCACACATAAGATACTATGATGATCTCAAGTCCAAGGATTACTTGTACTACTATCACTACAGAAATTCCTATTGGACAGCAAATAAAACTCCATTAGGTATTCCTTAGCGAGCCAATGCTCAGTGGTACTTATTCTCTAATAAGCACCTACATACTTGCTTTAGTGTCTCCACACAAATGATCACGAGATCAATCATCCTCATCCAACGAAAGAAGCAACGATGTATCAATCTATCCTGGATTAACTAATCCCCAATTTAGTAATCCAACGATTGGGAACTATTTTAGTTTTAAGCTTTCTAAGAATTTAGATCTCATTAGAATGATCATCATCATTATTCTAAAAGCATTGCTTAAAACTATGGGTTTATCACATATTATAAAACAGCATCATGTAGATAATTAAAAGCCTTTAATAAATTAATACTTTTTATTAATAAATGAATAAGATTGTTACAAAGTATATGCTTTATCATCAAACATGATTGGCTTGTGTGCATACTACTTTCAGTAAGGGAGTGTACAACCCTGCATTAGTAAGAACTCCTTTACACTTCTGACACACATAACATCCCTTCACATAGCGAGCCACATCACTTGAGTTCTTCGGCCAATAATTATAAGTTGATATTAAGGTCAATTGTCTTATCTCGTTCGAAGTGTCCTTCATTGTGAAGTTCACTTACTATCTGCTGCCGAAGCGAATAATCTGGAATGCATAACTGGAGCCGTTGAAATAAATACCCATTATATAAAACAAAGTTATATCGCTGACCTTCTTGTACTTTCTGAACTATCTTCACGAAAAAAGGATCCTCTTTATACATATCAGTGAAAGCTTCAAACCCAACAACCTTGTTACGACGCATAGTACTAAGAAGTAACGCTCTTCGACTTAACGCTTCAGCAACACGATTCAAACTTCTTGCCTGATGTTGCAAAGTGAAAGTAAATTCCCGTTGGTACGCCACTATCTAGCATGCCTTCTGTTCAGCTTATGTTGGCCATTAATATATTTTAAGGCTTCATGATCTGTCACGAGTATGAACTCCTTTTGTATTAAATGTCGCCAATGCTTCAAAGATTGAACAATGACATAAAATTCCAAATCACAAGTAGAGTAATTTTTCTTCAATCTTGATATCTTTTCACTGCAGAAGGCTACTGGTCGAACCTCCTGACTAAGAACACCACCAATACCAACTCCCGATACATCACAATTTACTTCAAAGACCTTCTCGAAGTTGGGAAGTTCTACTTACTGGTGCTTCAGTAATCTTCTTGACCAGTTGAAAACTGTCTTCGGCCTCCTGGGACCATTGAAATAATTTTCCCTTACGGCACTCGGTGATAGGTGCAATTAGGGTACTAAAGTTCTTGATGAACCGTTTGTAAAAAGATTCTAACCCATGAAAGCTTTTGACATCATGTATAGTCTTCGGCGTAGGCCATGCCAAGACTGCATCGATCTTGAACGGATCTGCGTGAACACCCTCGGTAGAAATAACGAAGCCGAGGAAAGTTACCGAAGTCGTAAAGTAAGAACTTTTTTTTTTTCTGGTTTACCAATAGACGTTCCTTCCTCAACGTATCAAACACAGTTCGGAGATGCTCAAGATGCACTTCCCATGTCGGACTATAGATGAGAATATCATCATAGTAAACAACTACAAATTTTCCCATAAAAGGTCGTAGTACCTGATGCATAAATCTCATGAATGTACTAAGGGCATTGGAATGTCCGAAGGGTGTAACCATCCATTCATACAAGTCATGCGGTGTCTTGAACGCTGTTTTCCATTCATCTCCAGGTCTCATTCGAACCTGATGGTATCCACTTTTAAGATCAATTTTTGAGAAGACCTTAGATCCGGACAACTGATCTAGCAGATCATCCAGACGAGGAATATGGAATTTGTACTTCATTGTGATCTTGTTGATTTTCCTGCTATCGATGTACATTCTCCATGATCCGTCTTTCTTTGGCACTAACAGAGCTGGTACTGCACATGGGCTTATACTCTCACGAATGTAACCCTTATCCATTAATTCCACTATCTATCTCTGTAGCTCTTCAGACTCCTTAGGACCGAGTCTGTATGCTGGACTGTTTGGTAGACTCGATCCTGGAACGAGATCTATCTCGTGTGAATATCTCTCAATGGTGGTAATCCAGGTGGAAGTTCTTTGGGCCTTAAGTCAGCAAACTCCGATAACAACGTCTGCACATCGGCCAATACTTCTACGTTGCTATCTACCGAACTTCTCTCACAAGGAAACAACGCATATATTCACACCTTCATGCTCAACCTCTGTTAGGAATCTTGTCATAGATAATAGGTTCAGGTTTCCGACTGTCTGCCGAACCAAATGCAACCCTCCGTGGTGCTAACACAATCTTCTTCCCTTTTATACTTAGGGAGTTCGTATTCTTCCGACCATCATGAATGACTCTTCGGTCATATTGCCAGGGTCGACCCAACAACACATGACACACATCCATAGACACCACATCGCACCACACATTATCAAAGTATTTTTTGACGATTGAAAACGATACTAGGCACTTTTTATTGACCGTCACCTCATTACCTTTATTTAACTACGATAGCTTATACGGCTTCGGATGCCGATCCGTCTTCAATTGCAATTTCTGAACAGCCTCTTTGGATACGACGTTTTTGCAGCTGCCACTATCAATGATCATCATACTGACCTTATCTGCCACCGTACATGTTGTATGAAAGATATTGGTCCTCAACCAATCATCTTCGGAATCACCCTTAGAGGTCAGTACTCTTGCGAACGACTAGGGTCTCCTTACCGTCACCATAAAGTACATCATCATATTCATCATATACGGCCTCTCCTAACTCCTCTACCTCATCGGCCACATCTTCTTCAATCAAAAGATTCTTACCCTTTTGACTATCCGGTTTTCTGCACTCTGTTGCTCGATGTCCTTACTCACCACATCTATAACATCGGATGTTAGAGCCAGGGTTCTGTTGTGGTGCGGGATGGGTTTGTTGAGGTTGTGCTGGTCTATTGTTCTGATTACTTCTCATCAATGGTCTCTTGTTTTGTTGCTACTCTGCATCTCGATCACGTTGGTAAGCTTCGAAAATGGTCCACAGTGAATGAAGACTGAGGGCATCTTGCAGGGGCTGCCGTAAACTGCCCAAATACCGTGCCACTAATTACTCTTTTAATTCAAACAAGTCCTTACCGGCTATCAATTGGTAAAATTCCTCTATATAATCATCGACTGACCTGGTTCCTTGCCTTAATAAGTGCAGTCGTTTGAATAAAGATTGATTGTACCCAAAAGGAAGAAAATGGCCTTGCATCTTCTTTTTCATCTTCTCACAATTCACAATTTTAGACCTACCATGTCTCTTTTGAACGCTTCAACTGCTCCCACCAAGCAGATGATCTTCCTTTGAGTTTGATGACAACCAGTTTCACCTTGATTTTGTCCAGAACTTCCTTGTAATCGAAGATACGTTCAACTTCATTCATCCAATCGATGAATCCCTCGTCATGGAATGTACTTGAAAACTCTGGTAGCTCCACCTTGAAACATAGGTCTCGATGACGACTATCTCGACCATGTTGTTCCCAAAATTGATTCCTATTGTGATAAGGGTTCTCAAAACTGGACTCGGAATCGTAATTCACCTCTTCACGATTATCGAGATTTTGCGGCCCTAGACGTTGGGTTAACTCTGCAACTTGTCTCTTTAAATCCTCAATCATCACGTCCTGAACGTTACGATCACGGTGCGGGACTTCCTCAGTCGAAACCTGACCACGACCACGACCACAACCACAACCACGACCACGACCCATTGAAACTGATGAAATCTATTCCTAGGAAGATGAGCTTTGATACCAACTGACGACGGGCAGAATAGTGATTATCCTGCGGGCTAAGGTAACTATAAATTCACAGGCAAAAAGAAGCAAAAGAATTACCCTAAACACAGAGAAATCTCTCAATGTGTAAATTATATTAATCATAAAACAAGAATGAATAAAACTTAACCCACAAGCCGGGTTATATAACTATAAGGTTTTCTTTTCTAAATGAACCCAAATTCCTATAATTATGGAAAGAAACTTCTAATGGAAACAAATAACTAAGGTAAACAAAGTCCTAATAGGTAACAACTTAATTATGGAATAATATAAAAGATTTACTACCTAATAAAATACTATAACTATAAAAGAATATCAATCAAAACCATCCATCAATCCTTCCATCGATCTCCCAAAGAGTCATGGCGCCATTTTTCGATGCCATTTCCAAAGAGTCGTGACGACATTTGCCATCCAACCCCGAAGCCAGTAAAAATCGAGGTGCTTTCCCGAAACCTAACCACGTTCGTTATTATCGATGACAATGACCTCCTTTCTTACGTCGATCCTTTAATTCATAATACTTTAATGCCAATAACATGTTGTCTGATAACTTCTCATCATCGGTCTCAGATCCTCTTGCATCAATAATGGAGATAGAGGTCATTTTGACATTATTATAGCTTGTCGATTTCAAATCAGGGTTGCTAGGGGTCTTGTGCAAATTGAACATTGGGAAAGGGTTACGATCGTTTTTGCTGGCATTTCCTCTCGTTCTTGTTGGATAGACTGGAATTTGGGCAGAGATAGGTGAGGTTGATTAGGGGTTGTATCTTGTTGATGAAGTTTTCTATTATAATTAGTGGTGTTCCCATAGTTGTTAAGTCGTCGCCTAGGCTTCTAGTTGATTTGAGGGAGACAAGTTGTCTGGGTGACTTGGTGGAGCTGTGCAAGTCGAGCAACCAGGAAAGGAAGTCATCGCCTTGGACGACTTATCGACGACAGACAACTTGTTGGCTGAGCGAGCAACTTGGCCACACTGGGTTAAAAAAACACAAAACGACGTCACTCCGAGGCCCTAGTTGCGATTCGCAGTAGAAGACTAGAAGACGGAGATTGAGTGAGAGCGATAGAGAGAGACTGGCGACGGGACTACTAAGAAGTTCAATCAGTGGACTACTCCGATTGGCGCGACTCTATAGTCCGACCGAAGACGCTGCTTGCTTCTTTGCAGGTTCTCTTCTTCCTTCTCTCGTCTCTACTTCTGCTGCTGTTCTTTTTTTTTTCTTCCCTTTTTATTTTTTTTTGGTTTCGTTCTCTGCTTCTAGTGCTTTTCTAGTTTCTGGCTTTCTGCTGTTCGCCTGCTCCATACTCCTTAGGTCCAAAAATGAAAGTATATATATATATATATATTTATATTTTATATATGTACTCTTTGCTTCGTATATATAATATATTGTTTTGGACCGTGAGTACTAAATTATTCTATCTCAATCTTTTTGGAATTGACTAACTGAGACATATACCCTGCATGTGTTTTTTTAACTCGGGTGGTTAGTAGTGGTTACATTTTGGACACGAGGTTAGGTCCCATATTGATACATATTGACATACACTGATAATCATTATTGTGGATTAAAAAGATATGTAACATTTTATCTACTTGATGTTTTGTACAGTAAACAATGGTTATTGTTTGTACAATTAATTAATTATGTAGTATGAACCAAAAGTAATAAATTCAATAATTCAAAAGTAAAAACAAAAGTAGATAATATTTTGATGAATGGTTTGTTATTTGGATTAATTTTGTCTTATGTTTTTGTTTGATTTTATTGTGTAGAAACTAGAAAACAAAATGGCGGAAAGTTTATGGGTTGATAGTTATGATATGACTAAGGACCTTAAAAGAGAAGCTAAATCAAACGATCCGGGTTGGAAATATGGATATTGGTCTGATATAAGTAATAAGGATGTCGTGCAATGTATATTTTTCGGGAAGAAATGTTATTCGGGCATCAAAAGGCTCAAGCAACATCTAGCTGGAAATTTTGTAGATATAGCGAAGCGCCCTAAAACATCAACAAAAATTATGAGAGAGATGCAAACGACTTTGAATAGTAAAAAGAAGAACAAGCCAGTTGAGCTAGATGATAATGATTATGTAGTAGAATTGCAAGAAGAACAATTATCTTTTCGTCCAAGCATGACTTCCAATGCTTTCTCTAACACTATCCTAAGTTCTTGGATCGTTTTCAAAAGGAAGAAAGCTGCTTTTGAATTCCAAAAGTCATAACCAAAAGCTCCAACAAAGACGGTTGAAGCACTTTTAAGGAAGACTCCCGAAGAAGTTGTAAAGGAGAGGTATAACAATCGTTTGAGCCAAGCGACTATTGAAAATCGTTTGAGGACACCAGAGGAAAATGAGAGAGTCCATATGCACATTGCTAACTTTTTCTACGAGTGTGGTGTACCATTCAATGCTATAAATGCAAGGAGTTTTGAGGTCATGATCAAGTCCATAGGGCAATATGGGCCGGGTTTAAAGCTTCCAACGTATCATGAGTTGAGAGTTCCTTTACTTGAGAAGGCAAAGAAGCAAACTGATGAGTTAAAGGCAATACATGAAGCTTCTAGGAATTAATATGGTTGCACACTCATGTCGGATAGTTGGACAAATAAGAGGGAAGACACTTGTTGAATTTTCTTGTTAATTGTCCGGAGGGGACTTACTTCATGGGTTTTGTTGATGCCTCCAGTCAGTCGTAGGATGTTACAATGTTGGCAAATCTCCTTGATAGTAAGATTGAGGAAATTGGCCGAGTATGTTGTTCAGGTGGTCACAGACAATGCCTCTATTACAAGGCAACGAGGTATATACTAATGGAGAGGAGGTCTACACTGTTTTGGACACTTAGCGCCGCTCATTGCCTAGACCTTATGCTAGAGGACATAGCCAAGCTGAAGCAATTCCAGTCCATAATCACAAATGCAAGAAGAATCACAACATTTATTTACAGGCATGGTCGTTTTCTTGATGCAATGAGAGAAAAAAATAAACGGGAGGGATCTTGTGAGACCCGGAGTTAATAGATTTGCTACAATTTTTCTCACCTTGTAGAGTATGTACAAGTATAGAAATGCATTGAGGCATTTGTTCATAAGCGAGGATTGGACAAAATCAGAGTTGCCGGCTACCAAAATGGGGAAGAAAGTATGTGATACTATAAGTTCAACTACATTTTGGCATCATGTTGAGAATTGTATTAGGGCGTCACAACCACTTCTTGTAGCCTTGAGGATTGTTGATGATGATAAGAAGCCTGCTATGCTAGAAGTTTTTGTTGCGCTGGAATGTGCGAAGAAAAAATAAATCAAAGGTTCATTTGATAACAAACAAAGACTCTACAAGAAGGTGATTTGACATTGTTGAGCGGCGATGGGAAAGCCAAATGGAGTAAAAATTATATGGGGCAGCGTTGTTTCTCAATCCGGGCAAGTACTTTGATACTTTTGCAAGAGAAATGACGATTAGGCAACGGCAGTTAAAGAATCCTCGTAAGTATATTGAAATATATATAAAGATATAAAAGATAAATTATAATTATATATACATTCTTCCTTTTCTCTTTTTAAAAATATTTATATTTCTTTTAAATGTTTGTTATTTGATTGGTGGAATGCTTTTGGAGGGCGTGCTATTGAGCTTACAAAGTTTGCAAAAAGAATTCTAGGCCTTTGTTGTTTTTCTTCCGGTTGTGAGTGCAATTGGAGTACATTTGAGTTTGTAAGTACTTTCTATTGTTGGTTCAAAAGTAATAAGTCATTCATTACTAATACTAACTATTTTTTATATAATTAAAATTTTATCATTAATATTATTTTTTTTGTTTTAGTTTATTTTAGATTCATACGAAGAAGAGGAATAGAGTGGAACAAAAACGATTGAGTGACTTGGTGTATGTCCAATACAATAAAAAGATCGTCTCAAGGTTCCAAAAGAGGCGTGAACTTGGAATTTTTTTTGATCCATTAGCAATGATGACTTTGAATGGGGTAATGAATGGATCAATAATGAGGCCAATGTTGTTCATCCCGGGGAGGATCTTACATGGAATGATGTGGATCGAGCAACTGGTGCATCCAACACACTTGAGGTTTGCAATTCTTCAAGGAGGGCTCGTGCTAATACTAATAATAATGTCATTACGTACTCTCGACGTGGTAATGGTTCAACTTAAAGGGAATCAAGGTTGATGGATTCCGACTCCGGTGATGAAGTTGATGAAGAAGAGAGAATTCCAAATGATGATGAAGATGTGGATGATGATTTTGGAGAAAAACCACCTACTGAAGAGATCCTGACCAGGCTCGCATCGAACGACAATTACTTAACTCGAGTTCAAGGGGTTCAACAAATGATCTTAAGTGATTGGGCTGAAATCTATTCAAGAATGTTAAAATTGGAGCGCAATTCAAGCGAACCACGAGGAGAGGATAAATTCTATGATTTGGGATTTCTAGATACAATCTATTTAGTAAGACCAAATCAAGCCGAGTGTACAAGGCCGTGTTCATTTGTGTCGTCTAATCTTCGGCGAAGCTATGTTTCAATTCATGGAGAGATTAACGTTCATATGTCATGGTGATTGTTCAAGCTTAGCAAGGGGACTACAAGCTATTACGCGACAATACAAGTATGGATTACACGGAACGGATGGAATGGATTCAAGCTATACGGCAAGGAGTTTGTTATGGAAGATGATTCAAAGGTCATTAATTTGGTTTAAGTTTGGTGAAGAAAGCAAGGAAGGAGTAAAGAATCACATTCGG
This sequence comes from Panax quinquefolius, assembly GCA_020205615.1. Taxonomy (NCBI): domain Eukaryota; kingdom Viridiplantae; phylum Streptophyta; class Magnoliopsida; order Apiales; family Araliaceae; genus Panax; species Panax quinquefolius. Next base: position 37,876 of record JAINUW010000591.1, on the reverse strand, counting down.
GACTTAAAAAGCAAAAAAGAATCAAATCCTCCGTGATCATTGTCAGACTTTTGAATTAGTTTATGGCGTTACATCGCTACCAAATAGAGAACTCAAATTTACTCTCTGGAGGTTCACGATAGACTTTTCTTTGGTCTTTGCTACGCATACAAACATCGTGGAACCGAATGTTTTTGTGACGGTCAAAATTTTTAAACTAAGCGGGCCGAAATTATTAATACCATCACTTGCTTCGGAACTTGGTAATTGATTATTAGAAGAATCAACAGTTTTTTGTCGCTTAATCAAGTATTTATCCATAATCTAGTATTTATCAAGTATTTATGATCTTAGTTTTCCTTTACTATTACTTGCGGAACTTGTTAATTGTTAAAAATATATGATATTCTATTTGTTCTAAAATATAAGACTAAAATGAGCTTTTATTATTTTGTTCAAACTAAACCGTAAATCGCGCATTGGAAGAGCTAGCTAAGCGTGTGGGCCGTGGGTGTTTGATTGTTGAAAAATTCAATAGCATGAAGCATTCCCTTAGGCCTTAGCCTAAAATATGAAAGGAAATTAAAAGCTAGCTAGTAAGTTAAATTATAGAATTGTTACTTTATTCGATAAATAAATATAATTAATATATTCAAAGAAACATAAATTAAACAATAATTTAAGTCTTTAAGATTACTCTAACAAGAATAATTTTGAAAACTAAATTACTAAAAGATTAAAGATGTAAATATTAAATTATTAAAATTCATTAAAATTCTTTCTCTTAGGATTCTCAAAAGCCAAACAAAGGTAAAAGAAAAGAAAAATTAATTTGAAATAATTGGAAAAATTAAAACAAACCTAAATTAAAGAAAATTAAATAATATAATTACAACAATCAGAAAAATTAATAAATTAAAACTACAATAATTGGAAAAATTATTGATTCTTAACATGAAATAATATAATTTGAAAGACATTAGACATAACCTAAATTAGAATTTAGAAATTATCAAAGTGCAAAGGAAATGATTCGCTGGCGAAGAAGCATGTTGGTGGTATCGAGCTCTTCGAATCTGGGCATCCAATAAGGGGCACTATTTGAGACATCCCAATTGCTTGATAGGGTACTTTTAGAAATTAGAATAGTTGTTGTTCTTCATAGAGAGCAATTGACGATGAGGGGTCTTCTGCTTCTTCTTCTTCCACTCTCAAAACAGTGACTGATACTACTAGTATTGTTATGGTGAATTAATGGATGGCTGGCCTGAAATCAGAGGCGGAAGAGGCGCAAACTGCAGACGAGCAATGGCGGGTTGGGTCACCGGTCACCCCCGCCTCGCCTACCAGCCTCACATACTTACATGACATTGGCCACTGCTACGGTCGGATGACCCCCAGCCCCTAGTTCTCGCCTCTCCTATGCACGTACAAAAACGAGGACACATTCTTTTACGCGTTTTCCTAGATTTCTTCCATATATTTAGGGATTTTTGATATCTTTCACAATTCTATTGTAATTAGGATGTTTGTTAGATAGGATTTGATTTTCGTATGATTTGTTAGCTAGGATTTCTATTTCCATTCAAATTGTTTATTCCTTATAGGATTAGGTTTGTTATTCCTTAAAGGATTATTGTTTATTGTTACTAGCATAAATGTGCTACAAGGCTTATGTAATAGATAACAAAACATTATTCTCAATAAAATACTAGTTAGATTTCTAATCTTTTGATTTTTTTAAGAATTCCTAAACTAGTTCTTAGTTTTCTTGAGATTCAATTTGACTTATCATACAACATATCATAGTTGTGTGTGACGTTTTCTACCTTATCAATCGTTGATTGTACCAAAGTTATCGCTTACATATAAGCGAAATTCAATGTGTCATTGATGTTCCATTCAACGCAACTTTCTTGCTGATCAATTGTTCCAAGGTTCTTGTCTCATATTTGTTGGGTTGAGGTGTTGTGAGCGTTCTACCTTATAACTTGTCGAAAACAATCGGATGCATACCACCTCACCCAAGCTTGCCGTGGAGTCTATCACCGCCTTTGAATGAGAGTAGTTCTTGTGAAGGAGATGAAGATGACCTTTTTCTTGATGAGTTTGCTTGAATGATGTTTAGAGACTAGTGTAGAGAGTCTAGACATTATTTTGGCCTGCTATATGATGTTTTATTAGTTATTAGACTAGTAATATGTGATGGTTGGTTGCAACTTTATTTTTCATGTGGTGTTTGTTGAATTCTTCATTTCTTCTACTAGTGTTTAATATCAAGTGTTTTATTTTTGGATTGTTATTGCTAAGTATTTACATAATTGTACTTGTACCGCCATATGGATTTATGTTTGGTCACCTTATCGCTCTAAGCGTCCCGGCGTTCAGGCTTAACGCCATGCCATGGCAATTGTGACACATTCTGGGTTCCTAAAGTTTTGTATGGGAGTTTGAGAGGGTCTAGGCAAGGTAATCAACTGTCACCCTTGATGTACTTATCATGGAGGTGTTGCGTATGTTGTAGGAAAAGGCAGCAGAGGCATCTTTGTATTACTGCTTCTCGGTTGTTGGTAGGCTAGAATGTTCCCCAACGATGGTGTCTGCTCACCTTTTTATGATCGACATCGTGATCTTATATGATGTAGTGGAAAAGTAGTTGAGGACTCTTAGACGTGTTTTGATTTGTTTTGAGGCTGTTTTGGGTTTGAGAAATAATGTGCTAAAAGTGAATTATTAATGACGGGGCTGAATTTTAATGCAAAAAGTTTTGCTTCTTTGTTGGGTGTGGGCTTTGTAATTAGGATGTTTGTTAGATAGGATTTGATTTTCGTATGATTTGTTAGCAAGGATTTCTATTTCCATTCAAATTGTTTATTCCTTATAGGATTAGGTTTGTTATTCCTTAAAGGATTATTGTTTATTGTTACTAGCATAAATGTGCTACAAGGCTTATGTAATAGATAACAAAACATTATTCTCAATAAAATACTAGTTAGATTTCTAATCTTTTGATTTTTTTAAGAATTCCTAAACTAGTTCTTAGTTTTCTTGATATTCAATTTGACTTATCATACAACATATCATAGTTGTGTGTGACGTCTTCACCTTATCAATCGTTGATTGTACCAGTTATCGCTACATATATAAGCGAGGGGTCAATGTGTCATTGATGTTCCATTCAACGCAACTTTCTTGCGCGATCAATTGTTCCAAGGTTCTTGTCTCATATTTGTTGGGTTGAGGTGTTGTGAGCGTTCTACCTTATAACTTGCTGGAAAACAATCAGGGCGACAACCACCTCACCCAAGCTTGCCGTGGAGTCTATCACCTGCGCCTTTGAATGAGAGTAGTTCTTGTGAAGGAGATGAAGATGACCTTTTTCTTGATGAGTTTGCTTTGAATGATGTTTAGAGACTAGTGTAGAGAGTCTAGACATTATTTTGGCCTCGCTATATGGTGTTTTATTAGTTATTAGACTAGTAATATGTGATGGTTGGTTGCAACTTTATTTTTCATGTGGTGTTTGTTGAATTCTTCATTTCTTCTACTAGTGTTTAATATCAAGTGTTTTATTTTTGGATTGTTATTGCTAAGTATTTACATAATTGTACTTGTGTCCCATATGGACGCCATGTTTGTCCACCTTATCGCTTAGGCGTCCCGGCGATCAGTTAACGCCATGCCATGGCACTTGTGACAATTACGGGTTCCTAAAGTTTTGTATGGGAGTTTGAGAGGGTCTAGGCAAGGTAATCAACTGTCACCCTTGATGTACTTATCATGGAGGTGTTATGTATGTTGTAGGAAAAGGCAGCAGAGAGGCATCTTTGTATTATCGCTTCTCGGTTGTTGGTAGGCTAGAATGTTCCCCAACGATGCTGCTCACCTTTTATGATCGACATCGTGATCTTATATGATGTAGTGGAAAAGTAGTTGAGGACTCTTAGACGTGTTTTGATTTGTTTTGAGGCTGTTTTGGGTTTGAGAAATAATGTGCTAAAAGTGAATTATTAATGACGGGGCTGAATTTTAATGCAAAAAGTTTTGCGTCTTTGTTGGGTGTGGGCTTTGTAATTAGGATGTTTGTTAGATAGGATTTGATTTTCGTATGATTTGTTAGCAAGGATTTCTATTTCCATTCAAATTGTTTATTCCTTATAGGATTAGGTTTGTTATTCCTTAAAGGATTATTGTTTATTGTTACTAGCATAAATGTGCTACAAGGCTTATGTAATAGATAACAAAACATTATTCTCAATAAAATACTAGTTAGATTTCTAATCTTTTGATTTTTTTAAGAATTCCTAAACTAGTTCTTAGTTTTCTTGATATTCAATTTGACTTATCATACAACATATCATAGTTGTGTGTGACGTCTTCTACCTTATCAATCGTTGATTGTACCAAAGTTATCGCTTACATATAAGCGAGGGGTCAATGTGTCATTGATGTTCCATTCAACGCAACTTTCTTGCGCGATCAATTGTTCCAAGGTTCTTGTCTCATATTTGTTGGGTTGAGGTGTTGTGAGCGTTCTACCTTATAACTTGCTGGAAAACAATCAGGGCGACAACCACCTCACCCAAGCTTGCCGTGGAGTCTATCACCTGCGCCTTTGAATGAGAGTAGTTCTTGTGAAGGAGATGAAGATGACCTTTTTCTTGATGAGTTTGCTTGAATGATGTTTAGAGACTAGTGTAGAGAGTCTAGACATTATTTTGGCCTGCTATATGGTGTTTTATTAGTTATTAGACTAGTAATATGTGATGGTTGGTTGCAACTTTATTTTTCATGTGGTGTTTGTTGAATTCTTCATTTCTTCTACTAGTGTTTAATATCAAGTGTTTTATTTTTGGATTGTTATTGCTAAGTATTTACATAATTGTACTTGTCGCCATATGGACGCCATGTCGGTCACCTTATCGCCTAGGCGTCCTGGCAGTCGGTTAACGCCATGCCATGGCACTGTGACAATTACGGGTTCCTAAAGTTTTGTATGGGAGTTTGAGAGGGTCTAGGCAAGGTAATCAACTGTCACCCTTGCTGTACTTATCATGGAGGTGTTGCGTATGTTGTAGGAAAAGGCAGCAGAGGCATCTTTGTATTACTGCTTCTCGGTTGTTGGTAGGCTAGAATGTTCCCCAACGATGGTGTCTGCTCACCTTTTTATGATCAACATCGTGATCTTATATGATGTAGTGGAAAAGTAGTTGAGGACTCTTAGACGTGTTTTGATTTGTTTTGAGGCTGTTTTGGGTTTGAGAAATAATGTGCTAAAAGTGAATTATTAATGATGGGGCTGAATTTTAATGCAAAAAGTTTTGCGTCTTTGTTGGGTGTGGGCTTTGTGCATCTTTGCGGCTATGAGTGAAGGAGGCTTGAGTATTTTAGATTTGTGTTTGTTCAGTAAATCTTTGTTTGGGAAGTGGTTGTAGCCTTTTTGGTTGAAAAGGACACCCTATGGCGAAGGGTAGTTATTAGTTGTTATTCGGTTGGAGGGAGGGTTGTGTCATCGTGTTGGATCTTTCCTTTTGGGGTAGTGGTGTGAAAAGCTAGTGTGGCTAGTTTCGATGAGTTTCTTAAGCACATTATTTAGTTGGGATGTAGGGAATGGAAGGAGGATCTGATTCTTGGAAGAACCATTGGGATTGTGAAAAGCCTCATGGAGATTGTTTCCTTAACCTTATGGGTATTGCAGTTGACCTCTAGGCCAGTATTGCGGATAACATATCAGATTCAGGGGAGGTCGTCATGGTAGCCGGTGTTTAGATGGAATTTTCAGGATTGGGAGTTAGAGGAGGTGGATGAGTTGTTGTCTTTATTTGAGGGGTGGGCGTTGATGCCACGTTAAGAGGATAAATTTCAATGGAAGGAGGATAACAGTGGGTGTTTCTCGATTTAAAGGTATTGCAAGTCATTGCAGGTGGCTTTCATCTCCTGGACAGCAGTGTTGTGCGCGATTCTCACTCAAAACAGTCTCTAAAAGAGATGTTAGTGGCTCTTGAGCGGGGTAGGTGTCTCTTGTGTTGTTGCAAGGAGGGGACAGTTGAATTTATATGCACACAACCAAAGAGGCTAATAGGATGATGTCTCGAAAATTGTATCTCCTTCCTTTCTTTGGAATTGACTCTGTATATTGTCTCTAATATTGTCTGCCACTTAAGTGGAGGTTATTTATATTGTCAGCAAAAAAAAAAACTTTAGTAAAAAATCCTTTCTTGTCAAATACCTAGCAAGCTCAACTGCCTGTTTGCCAGCAGTAGGCATTTTAGTTCCAGTGAAAGAAACTGGCATGCAACAACCTATTCATCTACTGATTCTTTCACCCTGGAGATGATAGGTACCACATGAATTAATATCGAGTCAGAGAAACGAACAGTTTTAACGAAATGATTGAAATTATCAAATTGAGGTGAAAAAAGAACCTTATCAACTGTGTAGCCAGTAAATGGAGGAAAACCTTGATATAATGTCAATGAAGGATCATTAGATATAAAAGGTGTATAAGAATAGTCTCCTCAATAGATGATGTAAGTGGAGCAATATCAGGATGTATAAAAGGTGAATAGTCTCCTCAATAGATGCATGCAAGACAACAAATTTATGAGAGACCAGGTGGATGTGAGCATGTAGCCTGTGGGTTATGGATACCAGAAGAGTTTTCATCTGCTCTAGAAGACATTATGATGTTTTGGAATTGAAAATCACACGAAACAGGTGATGAAGCAATATCTAGAACTGGAAGGTGAACTACAGGGGACCTACTTGCCACTCTTTACTAAAAACATCTCCTTGAGACAAAAAGGTAACATATGCACTGTAACACTTCTTGGTTATGGGATTCAATTTTATTTATATCATGTTAGAGATGTGAGGAACTGACTGGTATTGATAAAATTCTGAGAGTTGGTTCCTGGAAGGGACAACTTGTCTGTGTATACTAATACTGAAACTGAGAAATTTCAGTTACACCATCTACAAACAAGCACCATTTTTTTCTTTGATAAGTTAACAATCACCGCATATTTCACTCAACATTGTTTGTTTGGAGTGTGAGATTTGGTTCTAGTAGCAGTCTGTAGTGTGCATAATGAAATAATTGCATTGACCAGCTGTGCCATCCACTTGTTAAAGGGTTCTTCTCTCTTAATTCAATAAAAAGAAGAATATGAAAACACAAGCCTATGTTTTGTGCTCAGCGTATAAGTCTCTCTGCATGTAACTCTAGAACCTGCACAACATCTGTATTGGAAAGTTCCATTCTCAGCATGACATAAGATAAACTGTGATAGGGTGGTTCTAGTCATAATCTGGTGTGCTTTCATCTTCGAGTATTGCTTAAAGGATTGACCTTGTTCTGTTATATTTACCTTTCGTACACCTCCATTACATCCTTTCATTATTGTAGCCTTTGTTTGGTATAGATGTGTAATAAAAAAAACATTTCTTGGAATGTACAGTTGGCCTTCAGTTCATTTAGTGCTGATGATGAAGACTACGAGGGATATGATTATAGTCTTCTTGGGCAGCTTTCTGAAGTTCGCATTGTTTATTTGAATCGTTTTATTCAGGAGGTAACTTGATTTAGATGATATTCTGTTATGTCTACTTCCGTCTAATGTGTTCTCTAATGTGAGTGTAATATTGTCTGGTAGATTGTCAGTTATTTCATGGGCCTTGTTCCCAACAATTCAAAGGATGTTGTCAAAGTAAATGATCAAGTAACAAACTCAGAGAAGTGGTTCACAACAAGTGAAATTGAAGGATCACCTGCTGTAAAGTTGGATCTTTCACTTAGGAAACCCATTATACTAATGCCTCGGAGAACTGACAGCCTTGAGTAAGTTTATCCACATGCTCTGTCTCTCACACTGTACTTACCTTACTCTCCCAGAGATAATCACTATATAACTTTATGATCACTATTGCAGTTATTTGAAGCTCGACGTTGTTCATATAACTCTGCAAAACACCTTTCAGTGGTCTTGTGGCAATAAGCAGGAAATTAGTGCCATCCACGTTGATATCTTGACAGTTCTGGTGAGATTTTTGTAGTGATAGTGTAAAAAAGTAGTAGTATAAATTAATTACTGGTTTTGGCTTTATACTGTTGGTGCTCTTTAGAAGTCGATGAAAGTTAAAGAAACTAATTTATGGGTCCGTAAATATGATTCTACTACCTGTGTTCTGTTTGCAATCTTCGTATGATGTATCTGAATGCATTGTCCATAATGTTCTCATAAAAAAATATGTAAACAAGATTAGAGGCTGTCTACCTCTTTGTCAATTTCACAGCGTATTTAAACTATTGAAACATATTTGTGAATGAAATATAAATGCTTTTATATTTACTGTTAATGATGTAGGTTGAAGACATTAATTTAACTGTTGGTACTGGAAACGAATTAAGTGAAAGTGTAATTCAGGACGTAAAGGGGGTTTCAATTGTTATTCAAAGGTCACTTCGTGATTTGTTGCATCAAATACCCAGTGCAGAAGTTGCGATTAAGGTAATTGAACTGTGTCATTGTTAGAATGATTGTTGTCCTTTTTCTTTTGTAAATATGTAAGTTATATTGAATTCTATTTTTATTTCTTCAGATAGACAAACTGAAAGCAGTCCTGTCAAACAGAGAGTACCAGATAATCACAGAATGTGCAGTAGAAAATATTTCAGAGACTCCTAATGTCATTCCCCCATTGAACAAGGATACTGTGACATCTTCAAATAATTTGACTAATCAAATAGTTCCTCGGGGTATAGATGGAGCTGGATCTGAATCTCAGAACAGGGAAATGTGGATTACCACAAAGGTCTCTGTTGTCATCGGTCTAGTTGAATTGTCTCTCCATTATGGTATAGCTAGGGATGCTTCTCTTGCAACTCTTCAGGTATACAAGTTATCATTCATAATGTCTTTATTTTTTTAAGTCCCCGTCCTAGATCTTTAGTATTCTCCTCCTCCTGTGTTTTCTTTTCTCGATCATTTTTAAAATTTTCTGCGTCTTCAAATGTGTGCTACCTATCTTAATTATTTTTGGGATGCCTCTAACTACCATCATTTACCTTTTCTACATTTTAGAGGTATTTTTTTTTTTTTTTTTGGGGGGGGTTGTGTAGGGTGTAATATGGAATTTAATACCGTTAGTGATTCATAGTAAAGTGTTCTGCTCCTCTAAGAAAGTAGCGGAGTAGATGTCAGAAAATTTTTATTACTGCTGCAAGTTGTATAGTAGTTTATAATATACTTTTAGTACATAGGAAATTTATGTCAACGCTAACATGCCTTTGTTGTGTGAGTTCTAAATTAGAAATATAATTTCAATGTGCCAGTTTTTTTATGATGTACATCATAATATTATAAATGTGAAAACTCAGGTGTGCGCAAAGATACTGGATGTTGTGCTCATTTGGTAGTTGAGAGACTATTGAATTGTTTGGGGTTAAATACACTTTTCCCACTCTACTCGATTGGACTGAAATTTTTTACGGTTAACTCATTGAACTATAACTTTTTTACAAAATTTAAAATTTCCATCTAAAAATGTTAAAAATTAACGGAATGTTTATGTGGCTCAAGTGGATATTCAACAATTAAAAAACACAACAATTGTCAATACTATAACAAATAGTTAAACAAAATATAAATCAAATTAATTTACATAACAAATAATTAAATTAATTAAATAAATTAATAATAAAATATATTAATGTATAATTTTACAATTATATTTGTATAAATTAATGAATTCATATATTTTTTTAATTTTAAATATTTTAAGTTCACTTTAAAAATATAAAATTATCTAATATTTTTAAATTTTTGAAATTGAGAGATTATTATTATAATTATAATTATAATTATTATCATAATAATAATTATTACTACTATTATTATTATTATATTTAAAAATAAATTACTACCAAAATAGCCATTATATTTTACAAAACAAATTAAACTAAAAGAACAAATTAAAGCAATTGTTTTTATGTGCTAAATTTATTTAAAGCTATTGTTGCCATTGCTATTAAACCGAACAAGCCCAGATTCCGGGGAGGTTAAAAGCAGTCGCCATTGTTACCGGCGAGATGGGGGCAGAAGTTCAAATAAAACCAACAATAAACCAATCAATCAGTTTCAAAACAATAACAATAAAACCACCTGATAAATTGGAACACAACCCAAGATGACATAGTTAAGGCAATATCAAATCAATAACCAGACTCATTTCTTGGATTAAGAAAAACCAAACATGATAACCCAGATCGGTACCTTCAATGACAAATCAAAAGACAGTAAACCAAACCGGTACCATTAAAGACTAAAACAAGGATCCCAAATCAAAGCTTTGAACATTAAACAAATATGAAATCCATGAATCAGAAAGCACAAGTATTAAAAGCAAGGCAAGGAGCCCATCTGAGAATACAAAAGAATGAAAGATAACCGAAAAATAGGACAAGGAACTCAGAAACCAACAATAGCAGTTTAAGATCTGAATAATGAAGAGAATGAAACAAATTAATCTTCCGAAAGCCCCAAACACCAGCAAATCGTCAAGATCCGAACCCCAAGCTATAAGCAGATCCACCACTGCAGATGATAACTCCAAATAAACATTCCGTTATATACTACTGCTACTACTACTGATGCTGAAGCTTGTTGAATATGCTTGTTGGTAATATAGTTGAAGCTTGTTGAATATTCCTGCCAGCTTGTATGTTGGCTTTTTGATATTTTATTTATTTTTTTCACCATGATATGCCACGTTGACATATATATATGACATGTACAAAGTCTATCATGTACTACTCAATCTGTTAAAAGTCAAACAATTTAACGGAATTTGTAACGGTTTGTAAAAAAATTATAGTTCAGTGAGTCGAATGAAAAAAATTTCATTCCAATGAAGCATTTGTAAACCAAGGTCGAGTATAGTGGGAAAAAGTGTATTTAACCCGAATTGTTTGATACTAGTGCAACAAATGGATTTACATGGCATCATGTGGGTTAAATGTCTTTTTTCATCACTGAACTGGTGTTCAACTTGCATATGCATCATTGAACTCTTTGAACTCATATTTTCTTTCAAAAAGTGAAAAAAATAACAACAGTTAAACTTTAGACGACAGAAGTCACAAATGAGAGAGAGAAAGCTGATGTGTAATTGTATGTCCACGTGCCATGCCTAGGTGGATGATCTAAATGAAATTGACTACTTTTAATTAGATAAATGATATAGTAATTGAGTTAAACAAAAACACATCAAACTTATTTGCGTGTGTTCTCAAGATTGATAGAAATTTTTTGGATATATTTTATTTTTGTTTTGTTTTGTTTTATTTTTTTTGCAAGTCTTGATTCCAGATAATACCACCACCAACACCTCACTACTATCACCACCATTGATGAACCTGATGCCATAATGAAAGAAAAGTCGAACTACAACCCAAATCAATGATAAAATCCCTTTTTGGCCCCGGATATCATGTAACCTGCTGCAATAAAGACGTCAAGTAATTTATAGAGTTTATTTTGCATAACTCAGGTAACAAAATCCAGTCTTTCAACTCAATCAATTCATATGAAATTTACCCCAAATTCATGATCTCCTCAACAATAAAAATTTCAGAATTTGTTCTTTATACATAAATTACCATACAAATCCAAAGTTCAATCAATTTTGTGTGAAATTTCTCATTATTTCAGCATCATGATTACCCATTTAAGTACTCGAAAACCCAAAAACATCATTGCAGATCAAACATTCATAGACCTAACCCATAAAAGTGTAGAAAACCTAATCTTGACCATATAAGAGGAGAGAGAGTACAAAATTTTTCTCTGTGAAGAAAAAACGTGGAAGATATAGAAAGGTGTAAGTTGCGATATTATTGAAATTAGTCACTGAATGTAACTTCAAATGTGTTTGAAAGAGGAAAACCTCTATACAAATCTATCTATATATATAGAGAATGGGTTTTAGAGAAAGTTTTTAAGTTGCAGGGAGATGAAGCAAAGGAATGAAGTTTGTCTGAAATTAACTAAATATATTGACAGAAGATGAAGTGTTGTGGAGGGTGGATGTCGTGTGGAGAGTGAAGGGTGTCGTTCGCGTGGAGAGTGGAGGGTTCTGGCTAGCTATAGCTTGAAGATGAAGTGGTGGTGGCATGCAACAATGGTAGTGGTAGGCAGTGACGGATGCTGAAATTTAATCAAAGGTGGGAAAACTTTTAACTGGTAAAAAATAGTTATGAAAAATAAAAAGTAAACGACAATATATTTAATCAACTTAATATAGATATCCCTCTAAATTAAAAATTATGAGAACTTAACCAAACGTTGTCAACCATAACTATTCAACTTTAAGTAACTTTGAATTGAATAAACAAAAACAAAAATAAACAGATTAAGTTAAATAACTCTTAACATTCTATCTGTTTTAAAATTAGGGATGCATTACTTTTTTTATAGTTTGTTCCAGAATTTGAAATACATTTATATTGTTAGACTATGTAGTGACATCAAGTTTCTAATTATGTCATTACTTATATTTTAGGCATCATCACTACATTTCTACCAAATGTTAAGTATATATTTGGTAAAGTAATTGTTTTTTAAATTAAAAATTGTCACTTTTTTTGGATTGAATATATATATATATATATATATATATAATTAAAAAAATTGAAGATTGGTCAATTGACCACCCTTGTCCTTGAATAGTTCTGTCCCTGGTGGTAGTGTGACAGAAGATGAAGTTTTGTGGAGGGTGAAGGGAAGCGACAATGCGGAGAGTGGAGGGTGTTGGTCATGTGGAAAGTGGAAGGTGTTGGTCATGTGGAAAGTGGAAGGTGCGGGCTAGCTTTAGCTTAAAGCTGAAGTGGTGGTGGAGTGCAACAATTTTGGTGGTAGGCTGTGACCAAAGAGTTGGTGGAGGGAGAAATGTGATGAAGAAAATCAAAACTAAAATAATTCATGGAAACCTTGTTTGATCTTAAAAACTTGTATAAATGCTGTATTTTGAATTTTAATAGATTGGCTTATCCAACTAAGATTTTTCTCTTTCATTCACGTCACAAATTATCAATGTCAGCGTCCAAGTTATCAGTTGCGGTTAAAAATCAAGTAGCTTTCTTAACTGTGTTGTAGGAAAATAGGTGCTCAATGAGTCAAAAGGTAGATACTTTTGTTTTGTGACAGATATGGAAATTGGGCCCTAGTTCGAAAAAAGCATTTAACCCGGCATCTTGTGCATGTATCCCACATTTCTGATTGAGTGCCCCCAAATCCCTGATCCAGGTGTCTCCTTTTTCCAGCCAAAAAGCTAAAATCTCACCATGGAGTTATTCTAGGGACCAAACTATCCTTACTCTAAAACAGGAGTAACTGTAATATGAAGAAGTGAATTGGCCTCGAGGCACAAAGAAAATGATTTTTTTGTTATTTTCCGCTTCGAAGCAACAAAAAAACCAGCACACTAGGAGCGAACAATGAGCTGCATTTGAACAGACTAATTTACAAGACAAAATGTCACACTAAATGTATTGGGGGGAAGTATTAGAACTTGTTCAGTTGGAATAATGCATGCATTACCTAGGATTAATGCTTGAAGATTTGTATGTTTAGGGTTTTGAGCCCTTTCAAATGCATGTAGAAGTCGGCCGATCTAAACTTTCTGCAGATATCCCACAAGAATGAAATTGTGATAGTATGAAATTGAAGTATAAGACAAAAGCAAACAATTTGGTTTTACAAAAGTCTTGCCTACATCCACGGAGAGAATCAACTTCACTAGACTTGAAAAACTATAGGTCCAACACATAGTTTTGCCTTAGATGTTTGTCACCCAAACCCAATCTTAAAACCCCGAATTAACTTCACTAGACTTGAAAAACTATAGGTCCAACACATAGTTTTGCCTTTGTTGTTTGTCACTCGAACCCAATCCTAAAACCCCTTTTAAACCTCTTCTTAGGTCCCTTTGAAAGTCCTATCCTCTCACTCACTTACCAGGGTTACTTCGTGCTCTCTACATCTCTTCTGGTTCTATAATAGAGACCCTAGGACCCTATTTATAGAATCTAAGTTGGAAGATCCCAAATTCATAATGAAACCCAAACCAAAACCCAAGATTCAGAACAGTTTGTGTAAGTTGATTATATAATATAAATAACAAGTTTGGTTTGTACTTAAATTTCAGTAACATATACAATATTCTTGTTTCTATTTCCTTGCTTTGTTGTATTTTTTAAATTTTCAGTTAAAACCTTTTGTTCTGTGTTTCAGGTTAGTGGTGTATGGCTCTTATACAAGTCTAATACTCTTGGAGAAGGTTTTCTGTCCTCAACCCTCAAAGGTTTCACAGTAATTGATGATCGTGAGGGAACAGAACAAGAACTTAGACTGGCCGTACGTAATTCTGTGAGCATTGGCTACACTGCATCAGAACTTCTGACAGATGATGAGGATAATCACATGGTCAAGAAGAATGTTTTTGAAGAAAATGAGATAAAATTAGTGCCTGCAATGCTTATTCTTGATACCAAGTTTACTCAGTATTCAACATCTGTGTCTGTATGCATCCAAAGGCCACAATTGCTTGTTGCACTTGATTTTTTGCTGGCTGTTGTTGAGTTTTTTGTGCCAACAGTTCGTAGTATGATGTCAAATGATGAGGATGAGAACTATTCACATATCGTGGATGCTGTAATCCTGGATCAGCAAACTTACAGTCAATCCTATACGGAATTCTCACTCTCTCCTCAAAAACCTTTGGTTGTTGATGATGAAAGATTTGACCATTTTATTTATGATGGTAGAGGGGGAACATTGTATCTACAAGATAGACGGGGATTGAATATTTCTTCTCCTAGCCTAGAAGCTATAATTTTTGTGGGCAGCGGGAAAAAACTTCAATTTAAAAATGTATATATTAAGGTATGTTTTGTTCTTTCGTAGTGGTTTGATCTTTTCAATTTATATGTATGGTATCTATTTGACTGGAAGAAAACCCATGTTGAGATACCTGTTTTTTCGTGTAGGATGGAAAATATTTGGATTCGTGCATTTTTCTGGGATCCAATAGCAGCTATTCGGTTTTGGAGGATGACAACGTTTACTTGGTAGGAGTGGATGACAGTCCATCTCTGAACTCTGCAGTAGAAGCTACTGATGATGGCACTCCTCACAGTTCTGCAGTTGGTAGATCCACTGAGTTTACACTTGAATTGCAGGTCCATTTATTACTCTTAAGTTTATTTTGTTTTCCATTTCCTGTTGGTTATTAGTTTAATGCTTTACTTATTAAGTGTATATCCGTAATCTACTAGTAGGATTCTAAGAAGGTGCATGTCAGGACATAAATGCATGTAAAACTCGTGTCATGATTGTAGTGACATTATTTGACACAACGGAATATTGGTTAGACAGTAACACTCTAAACATAAACGTTGAGAATGTTGATGGCTAGTAATTGTACCAACACAAATGTGATAAAAACCTTGAATCCACAAGGAACATAGAAAATTCTCAAAGAGAAATTGATATAATTGTCAAAAAAGCAGTTGTATCAAAAAAAAAAAAAATCCTAAAAGAACATATTTATAATTCTAGGTAACTTTCTGAATATGGGTAGATTTGGGTTTTGTGTGCCAGCCTAAAACGATGGTGGGTGATGGACAGTGGTGAGATTGAGGTGGAAATTTGGCAATGAGTTTTCATATGGAGAAAAATAGGGTGGTGGAAATCACATAGTATCATGTTTGGATGCTAATTTGATTTTGGACAATAGGTGAGAATGGATTAATGAGGGGAAGAAGGGGGGAGGGGAAAGGAGAAAAAGAATTATGGTCAAAGGTCACAATGACAAAAAGCCTCAATTCTTGAATTAATATTTACTCCGAATTTGAACAATATAGGTCATAGAAACTCTAGTTTTAATATAGCTTGGGAAACTTAATTAAACATAGAAATATACTCATAATCATTACCTACTATAATTAGAAGATATATTATTGTTAACTAACTAAATAATCTAATTATAATCGATTTGAACAATAATAAAATCATTAACTAATAATCCCAGTACTTTCCATTAGTCCTCTTATTTTGTTATGCATCATCAAACTTGCGATCCTATTTTTTGTTTTATCAGGACTCAATCATGGGTTATATGTAACATAATAGGATGTTTTTGCTCCACATTCCTATCCTCCACTAGTCTTCAATATCACTGAGACTTGCTGCATGCTCTTGACCCTACCTTGAAGCTGTCAGACTCAGATTATGCCATGGCCTAGTGTGATGTTCCATTATCTTGCCCTAGAATTCCAGGCAGTAAGGATGCCTTGGATGCTCAGTAACTTAAGTTACCAGTGGTCTGCCTTTATGGTAAGATAAAATTTCATAAGTAACCAATGCAAGATGCAAGCAAAATGGCACTGCCATTTTGTTGTAGGCCACAATGAAAGGTCATCAGCTGCTATGTTTAAGCTCGCCTTGTGGATCATATGGCTTGTATTATACTCGCCTTGTGGAGCATATGGCTTTTATTAAAAATCTTGTGTTGAATCAGCATAGCCTCTGGAGGTTGTTTTTTAGTCATCCTGCCCAAGCTTGACTTCCATATTGGCAGCATATAGATGAAATATTTACTTTCCGGTTCTTTTGTGTATCTGCAATTGTCTTGATGCATCATCTTAGAACTAGTGATCGTCAGTCATCCATTATTGATACCAAATGATTGTAAATAATACAATGTCCATTGTTTCGATGTTGGTTATATGGCACTAATATTGTTTCCTTACAAAGTTGCACTTGAGAAAGATTCTGTATTTTTATGAATGTTATTTGTCTTATGTTGTTGAGATATATCTTTCAGGCAATTGGTCCAGAACTTACCTTCTACAATTCGTCAAAGGATGTTGGGGAATCACTGAACCTCTCTAACAAACTTTTGCATGCACAGTTGGACGCTTTCTGCAGGTCATCTTCCCTTTATTCATCTCATATATTTAATTTGGCTTCTTTCTTTTGTTTAGTATACACTCTAATTTGTTCAGCATGTCTTTAGTTTATATGCCTAAACTAGTGCTGCATACAAAAGTGTGTTCTTTTCACAATACTAGTATCAAAGACGAAACCTGTCATCTGATATGTTTTCTTGAATTCAGTAGTGCATTCTTGGAGTATATTAAGTCTACTTTTTCCTCCTCTTGTTCCTCCTCCCCTTCTTTATGAATGAAATTGATTTCAAGAGCAGGTTGCACTTGACTGCTTGATTGTGGAAGATAAATTTAGGCTGTGCTGTATTACACTGGCAATTATCTGTTCCTGCTCTATTAAAGTTACATTTTAGTTTCCTTTCGGCATGTCTTCTGCTATGGGAAATTGATGAGGACATGTCTAGCTCGGATATGGATTGGAGTCATGGAAGTCAAACATGGGCGGATCCTGTTCAAGTGCCTATTGGTCCTGTGACGAGAGCACGATCGAAAAGATTCAAGGAATGACTTAGCGGGTTAATTCAAGAAGTTTGGGCTGAAAATGGAGTGAAGATATGTGCTAAAGAAGATGTTTCAAAACTCATTAACTTAGTACAAATGAATGATCCAAGTCAAGAATCAAGTTCGGGCCTTAAAGTTGAAAACGGGACAAAACGGTCAATTTTTCTAAACCGGCGCCGCACCGCCGACACTCCAGGGAATCCCTGGACAGGCAGCGCCTGTTCCAAGCTTAATTCTAGCGCTGCAGCGCCGGCCACCGGACACACTTTTCTAGGACGCGTTTTTGACTCGTTTTTTACCAGATTTTCAGGGAATTTCAGATTTTTTCAAAATCTTTTTCAATTCTAATGTAATTAGGATGTTTTTAGTTAGGATTTACATTCCAAATTGATTGCAAATTAGTTACTCCCTCCGTTCTTAAAAGATTGTCGTTTTAGAAGAAAAAATTTGTTCAAAAATGTTTGTCGTTTTATAAATTATTTACTTTTCTATATTACTCCTAGCTTCTCTTATTGTCCCAAGAAGTTCTCTCCCTTGTATAATAGTTTTCAACTTTATTAAGGGTTTGGAATTTCAAACAAATTTTACTTGGTAAATGATAGTCCATAAATTTAAAGGACAATCTTTTAAGAACGATGATTATTTAATAGTTCAAATTTCTTTGCTAATAAATAAAGGACATGGATGATGTAATTCTTTTATTCTTATTCAAAAAATACTTGAGTTTTCTCATCTTTTGGTTCTTTAAGAATTCCTAAGCATATTCTTAGTTTTCTTTGAAATTCAACTTTGACTTATCATTCAACAATACATATAGTTGGGTGTGGCATCTTTTACCGCATCAATCGTGGATTGTATCAAGATTATCGCTTACATATAAGCGAGGGTTAAGGTATTGTTGGTGATCATTTAACACAAACTTCCTTACGCGATAATTGTACCAAGGTTCTCGTCTCAATATAAACGTTGGGTTGAGGTGTTGTGAGCGCCCATCGTCATAGTTTTTTAGAAACTATCCGGCGACGACCACCTCACACAAGCGTGTCGTGAGTCTATCGTAAATTTGCGTGTTCTTTTGTTTCAGACCTATATAGGGATTGGAAGGCTGTCTTTTGTTTTGTGTTTTTCAATTCGTTGTGTTGATGGAGTCCGTGTTATCCCTTTCTACCTATTCTCTTCTATTATTTAGAAAAAAGGAATCGGCAATGATACAACAAAGCATATTCTCTGTAAACTCAGAACTGGATACCTGCAAATCTTTTCCATACTTCGGGAAAAACTTACTTATCATTAAATGTATATGGGAATAACGGAGGTGCAAGGCCTTACAAGTTATTATTCATGCAAGCTAGGTGAAGTAATGCACTCTTTGTTCTTGATAATCCAACCATACGTATGCAAAGAGTATGTAAAAATATGGGTGCGTAATTTTATTTTAATTTGATTTGAGGTTGTTGAGCACTATTCTTATAATTCTGTAAAATAAGTATATTCCTCGATGACCCAGATTTGTTTATTTTTTATTACTATAGTCATTTTAACATCTTAAAATGATATGATAATTTGCAGGCTCATATTTTTGCATGTTCTTTGCATACGTATGGTTGACAATCGGTTGGATTGTCTGGACACCCAAAAGTACATTGTTTGGATGAAAATAACTTTCAAGGCTTTGACCTTCATTATTCCCACGTATATATTAGACCCGACAAATGGGCTGGTTCAGAGTGGTTTTGGTGTACATAAGTGGATTTGGGTTAATATGAGCTGATCTTATATGGGCATGAATATTATGTGAGTTACAAAGGGGTGGTCCTAAATGGATATGGGTGACCCATATCTTAAATATAGACATAATATATATATATATATGGATTTATCACATCCTCTCAAAAATTTCTCCCATCCTCTCAAAAATTCTCAGGCCCCCCTTAGTGCCCCATACAAGGCGCTAGGCCCCTCAAGGCTTTTTTTTTTTTTTTTTTAATAACTACTCTTGATATATTTATTTTTCTAACATTTATATCAAATCACAACAAGAAGTGAACAACATTAAGTCAAAATGGATAATTTTATTCTAAAATTTTCTCTCTCAACTTCAAATTATATAAATGATGATACATTTGTAATATTTATTAAATTCAATTTTATAATTCTTAAATTTATGTTTGGTGTCTTAAAATATTGAATTAAATAATTAAAATTTAAAATTTTATTATTTAATAGCTCATGTTTATAAATAAAACTAATACGTTAAAAATATGTTTAAACTTTGAACAATTGCATCTAACTTTGATTAAAATGTGTTTGAACTTTAAGAAAATGCCTTTATTATCTTTATTATAAATATTCTATCAATCTTTTGTTTGGATAAATGTAAGATAAAATATTTTACTTAGATTTTGTTTTTTTTAGCGCCTTTTGTTTGCCCATCTTTTTTTTCTCTCTAGTTTTTAGTAACCCTTTCTTTCTAAAACCATAGTTTGTCTGGTTATACTATATATCCCCACATTATCTCCCTGTTTTAAAAAGAGAGGGCTCTTCAATCTTCCTTTGTTAGATTTTGTTTTTTTGTTTGTTTCTATTTTTAGTTTTTAGCTCCATCATCTATATGCCCCATTCTCCTTTTTTCTTTTTCCTTTCTTTCTCTCCTCATCCATTCTTTCTTTCTCTCTCTCTCTCTCTCATAAGAAAGGTGACTTTGTTTTCTTTTATTTATGAAAGTAATGATAAAATATAAATACTATATACTTACTGTAATTAATTGTATTTGAGTTGATGCCAGGAATGACATGATAGTATAGGAACACAGCATGCTCTCTGAAAATGGATTCTCCATCTTTGAATTATTTTTAGAGAGACGGTAAATATTTTAGAGTAAAAATTTAGATAGAAAAATTATAAATTTTAGTGGGTAAAAAATGTATTTAATAACAGTGAGAAGAGATAATTTTTAGAATGGACTAATTTTTGAAGATAAATGTATTTATAATTGGGGCCCAATGGCAACCCACTTATTATGTGGGTGGACATGGGTTGGACCATTTATAATTTGTAACTTGTAATTATAAACCCAAACCCATTTAATACGGGTGGACATGGGCTGCCCAATGGGTTATATAGCTTATTTATATTGAAAAATTATTGTTTTACATCATCAATCCATGAATTCAAGTTTACATTCTTGTTTTTTTGCATAAGGTAATTGATTAATTTTTTTTTAAAACTCTGATGTATTTACCTATGTCATGTAGGCTTGTTTTGAAGGGTGACACAGTTGAAATGAGTGCAAATGCTCTTGGATTCACAATGGAGAGTAATGGAATCAGAATTTTGGAGCCATTTGATACTTCTGTGAAGTTCTCAAATGCTTCAGGGAAGACAAATATTCATGTGGCGGTTTCGGATATATTTATGAATTTTTCATTTAGCATCTTAAGACTATTTTTAGCAGTTGAAGAGGACATTTTGGCATTTCTAAGGATGACGTCAAAGAAAATGACAATGGTTTGCTCTGAATTCGACAAAATTGGAACAATCAAGAGTAGGTTAAGTTACCCATTATTGTTTTTTTGTATTATTATATTTATTTGAATAATAAATTCTTTTTTGGCTGAAGTTATACTCACTAGCAAATCTTATGCAGATCCCAGTACTGACCAAATATATGCATTTTGGAGACCGCATTCACCTCCAGGTTTTGCTGTTCTTGGTGACTATTTGACACCATTGTTAGTAACTTTCTCAATAATCTCCTGTTTTCATGTTTATTCTACTGGAATTACCTGGAGAACCCCTAACATTAATGTTCGCACGACAGCGACAAGCCACCAACAAAGGGAGTTCTTGCCGTGAATACTAGCTTTGTTAGAGTCAAGAGACCCGAGTCTTTTAAGCTAGTCTGGCCACTATCTAGTGGTGACATCTTGGATTCTGAAGGTGTTACTGATTATGAGTCTGTGCCAGATGGTCACCTTTGTGATGAAGATGAAAGCTGTTCTATTTGGTTCCCTGAAGCGCCCAAAGGTTATGTTGCATTAGGCTGTGTTGTTTCCCCTGGAAGGACACAACCTCCAATATCTTCTGTTTTCTGCATCTTGGCATCTTTAGTTTCTCCATGTTCTCTGAGGGATTGCATCACAATCAGCTCTAGAAATCTGTATGTGGAAGTTCAGCTTTACCAGGTTTTGTATTTGTTAATTTGCATGTTTCTTATATCCATTAGTTGTGAGGACTTAGCTAGGAGAAGAGGAGCTCAAGTTACTTCATGACTTGTGCTGAGCTTAAACAAACTGAAATGTGTAAATAGAAAAGAATGATCGAATGTTCTTCTTTGCTTGTGTACTTTGTTAGTTTCTTATGCCAAAGAACTAGTAGAGTTATTTTCTTATGATTTTAGGAATATCAAAACAGAAATTTACTCGATCTTGGGTGGCACATCCTTGGCTGCCCATGGGTGGATTCTTTTGTATCGTCTTTAATAAATTATGAGTTTTAGAGATACTGTTTGACTTATAGATATCCTTCCGTGGTTGCCCATTTATGCTTGCCCCGTAGTGGATTATTTTGTATTGGAGTGGAGAATAAATTCAAGGTTTAATGGGACTTTATTATTTGCAGATATCCTAACCATCTGGGGTTTTGGCGTGTGGATAATTCTGCATGTACTTTCCTTCCAGCAGATCCCACAACTCTGAGCTTTATTGGCCGAGCCTATGAACTGCGTCTTGCACTTTTTCAATTCCCGGGAGTATCTTCTGAAACATCGAAAGGTTCATACATCCAACAATCTTCCTCTGGTCCTGATTGTACTGCCCAATCAGAAAGGTCATCAACTCTGAATTCTGGTCGCTGTTTTGGGGCTGTTGCTATTGCTAGTTTTAGGTTAATATGGTGGAATCAAGGTTCATCGTCGAGAAAGAAGTTATCTATATGGAGACCTATTATTCCTCAGGGAATGGTTTACTTTGGTGATATTGCTG
Organism: Panax quinquefolius; assembly: GCA_020205615.1. Taxonomy (NCBI): domain Eukaryota; kingdom Viridiplantae; phylum Streptophyta; class Magnoliopsida; order Apiales; family Araliaceae; genus Panax; species Panax quinquefolius. Next base: position 15,406 of record JAINUW010000591.1, on the reverse strand, counting down.
TTAAAGGGTATGTAATGCTCGATAAGTTTTTTGATTTCTTATAAAACTATTATTTTCCTACTTTCTCCCATGTTTTTTATGCTTGAAATTCAACATTTTGCATTAATGGTTTGCAGGCATGAGCCCCCAAACACATGCATTGTCCTTCACGAAAATGATGAGCTTCTTAAAGCTCCTTTAGATTTTCAATTTGTTGGACAAATAAAGAAAAGTAGAGGAATGGAAAGTATATCTTTTTGGCTGCCTCAGGCGCCACCAGGTTTTGTCTCCCTAGGCTGTATTGCATGCAAGGGCATGCCAAGGCAATCTGATTTCATCTCTTTAAGATGCATGCGCAGTGATATGGTCACCCAGGATCAATTTTTGGAGGAAAGCATATGGGATACTTCAGATTCTTTGTTTACAAAAGAGCCATTTAGTATATGGGGAGTTGGCAATGAGTTGGGAACCTTCACTGTTCGCAGTGGTTTCAAGAAACCCCCTAGAAGATTTGCAGTTAAGCTTGCAGATCCAAATCTGCCAAGTGGTTCCGACGATACAGTCATTGATGCAGAAATAAGAACATTCTCTGCAGCACTTTTTGATGACTACGGAGGCTTGGTAGGCTCTCTTTCTTTTGTAAAAATTTGCAGGATCTTTTTTTTAAGCATAGTCTCAAACTACTCATTTAATCAGAGACAGACATATTGAGTAAAGCTGTTTGAGAATGATTCCCTTAGTAGGATTGCATGATATGATACATCATTCAGCATCTTAAACAGTGCTTTGCAAGATATTGTCTGTACTATGATATATATATATATATATATATATATATATATATATGTGTGTGTGTGTGTGTGTGTGTGTGTGTGTGTGTGTGTGTGTGTGTGTGTATGTATACTATATTTGATCCAATCACCCTGCTTAGTATTGCAGCAGGTATTTTAGGCTGAAAATTAATTTTTTGCTCGTAATGTAGCTTGATTATATATTCCCTTCTCAGTGCGTCTGTTTGTGTTTATGTTATCCCTTCCTGGTCCTCAGTATACCTTCCTTTTTATTGTAAAGTGTTTTAGTGACATTTTAAATAACAATTTCCATTCTGTGTTGAGGGCTTGTAATTCTTAGTTGTAAACCGCTAAATCATTTACAATGATTTTTTCTCATCTTTTCTACAGTCGGTGTGCCCTGTATATATTGATTTCTTGCGATGCGTTAGGTTTCTTTGCTTCTCATCTTGTTTGAGATTCTCTTTTTGGGTTACGTAGTTACTTCCTTTCTTTGCTAGTTCTTGTTTGATTACTCTAATTTGTCCGTCTTGTTATTAAATGATCTTGTAGTGTAGCTAGAGATGTTGCCTTCTGATAAGTTTCCCTTGTAATGTTAATTGATGCTTCATCCATCCTGAAATAAAAATCCACTTGGACCTATTGACTTTTTGGTATGCATATTAAGGGTTTGTTCTTTTTGTTGTCTTTTCTTTTAGTTCCCTGTGTTCCAAATCTAATTGTGTCGAGAGGTTCTTAAAACACTTCTTGTCCTTAATTAATTGTGGTATACTCCTTTGGACCTATTGATTCTGTACCTGTGATTCTTTTAACTGAAACTAGGTACGAGTATGTATTAAAGATCATGTCTGTATCGTTTATGTAGTTTTCTTCTGCAATCTTTTGAAAAACTACACACTTCAGTTTTGCATTACTGCTTTTGTCTTATGAAGTTAAGTTTTTCATCTTACCATCGTTGTCGTATTTGCAGATGGTCCCATTGTTTAATTTATCTTTCAGCAGCATTGGATATAGCTTACGCGGAAGACCTGATTATTTGAATTCAACTGTCACCTTCACCTTGGCTGCGAGATCATATAATGATAAGTATGAAACGTGGGAGCCTCTTGTTGAACCAGTTGATGGAGTCTTAAGGTGATTTGTCATGCCATGCAGTATTTATCTTTCAATACCAACTTATCCAAGCAAGAGGAATGACATGTAATGTAATTTAGATAAGCAGTTGTTCGTAAAGCTTTAAAAGCCTAATTAATCTGTTAGTGACGGTTTACAACATTGACATTTATAGGTCAGACTCTCCTCGAGTTGGAAAACCTCGTGCAAGTTTAGTAATTGTCAAGGTGGTGGCAAGATGTAAATGCAGAACCTAGGCTTTGTCCCTCCGTTCCGAAGTATAAGATCACTTTTACAAAGGTAGGTGATCTTATACCGAAACGGAGGAGGTTTTTAAAGTCTACTACTCAATAGGCTTCAGTTGTTAAGGAATAGTCTGACTTAATTATGGATATACCTGAACATGCCCTGTAATGTGTAATACAACTCTCTACAGCTCATCCATGCCATAATGAGAATCATCTATTGTCAGGAAAGGGCATAGGAAGAAGGGAATAATTAGTATATTCTAGAATTAGTATATGTAGAGTGTGAGCACATGGGTAGTTAGTTAGTATGTGAGTGAAGGATAAGGATAGTGGTGAAGATTAGGAGTTTATTTTTTCCGTCTTGTTTTCCTATATAGATGTAATGGGAACAGTATTCCCCAAATATTATGATATGAATTTTGTGAAATGAATTAAGGAAGCTTTCAGCTGCTGCTTAATTTTTTCTCTCTCTGTTTCTCACGAACCCGGTGAGTAATCACTGAGTTCCTCTTTTTCCTCCCTTTTTCTCTTTGAACTCTCTAATTCTACCTATATATCTCTGTTTTCTCTCTATTTTCTAGTTAGGCTACTTGCAGAGCTGGTATTGGAGCTGCTGGTTCTATCCAAACTCATCATCTTCTTTCTTCTAAATCCTCTGTTTTCTTCTATCTTCAACCTCTAAATTCTTCTCTTCTACAAAACCAATCTAAGTTCTCTCTCTTTTAAGCTCTTCTATACTTCAAACCCATCCCCTAACCAATCCAGAAACACCAACAAATACTACAGATCACAGCCACAAAGCAGGAAAAAAAGGACTTGGCTCTGTTTGTGCTAGTTCAATTGTTTCAGGTATTACTCTTCAAACTAACCATAGTTGTCACGTCGCCACGGTGAGTCATGGCGGTAGTCAACTTCCTGGACGCCTAGGCGACAAGGCGACCGCCATGGCGTCCATATGGCGACGAGTCGTTTACAATGTGTAATTTATATATTATTTATATTACTTAACAAGTATATTGGAATAAAATTTCATATGCATTAAAACCCAAAACATAATACTATGGAATAACATTAGAAACACAATTATGTAAATAATTGGTAATAACAATCCAAAATAAAATACAATCAAATAAAAATATAAGACAAAATTGATCCAAAATAACAAACCATTCATCAAAATATCAATTCAGTTAATGGTTTAATTAACTGGTTAGAACTTACAACTTATATATATATATATATAATTTATATATAAATATTATATATACATATAAATTTATTATATAATATATAATATAATATAATATATAAATTTATATATATATATATATGTATATGCCTATATGACTCTTAAATTAAAGTTGTCTCTTTATTTCTTCAATAAGAGAAAGGTGATAAAGTTCTTTATCTATATATAACTACTGTCAACATAAAGAAGTATATAAATAAATGATAAGTAATAAGTTTATATAATATATATATACATAAGAAGCAGTCAGACAAGGGACAAAAAAATAAACTAAACAGTTTGTTATATATAACACTCGTCACTAGCACAGTAGCACTAAGCAGTGAAAAAAACAAAAAGATGCAGCAGCAGGGTATCAAGAAATACCTGCTAAAGAAGTGCCGATCGGAGTCGCGTAGCGCCGCAGCCTCGCCGGAAGGGTTGCACAACCTCTCTTTCTCTCGCACTCTCTCTCTCTCGGTCGCTCCTCACAGTCACCGCCAGCTATGGGTTGACTCAGTCGCTGGGTTTTGAACTTCCGATGGATTGTGATAGTGGTTGAGCTGCTATGGGCCTAGGAAATGGAGTCGCCGAAGCTCAAAGAAGTCGCGGTCCACTCTAAAGAAGTCATGATTGAGTCTCCTGTACAAAGATGTGTCTAATCCGATTACTGATAAGTTTTTTAGGGTTTTATTTCCTCTCTGGTTTTTAATCGATGGGTCATGGGGTTTTAATCGATGGGTCTTAGTCATATACACATAGCACAAACTATTATTCTCAAAAACACAGCCGCCCAAACCCAAACTATAATTCTCAAAAACAACAGCACCCAAACATGTTTCAATCCACAATTTTCTATTTCGTCTCAGTTGGCAAAAAATTTCACATTATGAGATATAACCTTGTTTGATCTGATTTTGATTGTGTTTAAGTGACTCGAATTACATTGTTTAGCATATCTAGCATTAGTCTAAATAATCAAAAACCAAAAACTTCGAAACTCCGTCCTTAGTTAATTTTTCAGTCCATAAACAAACAGTTTTCAGCAATACTTTTAGTATTAGCACTTGTTACTACTTTGGTAATTGGTGTTTATGATAAATTTTGATCTCTTGGCGGCTGTGCTTGTTTTGTGTGATCATTTACTCTTTAAAATTCACCAAGATGTTGCAGTTGAATTTAAAACTTGTTCTCAGTGGGATATAATCAAAAACCAAAAACATTGAAACTCAGTCCTTAGTTAATTTTTCAGTCCATAAGCAAACGGGTTTCAACCATATTTTTAGTATTAGCACTGGTTACGACTTTGTTAATTGGTGTTTATGATAAATTTTGATCTCTTGGTGCTTGTGCTTGTTTTGTGTGCTCATTTACTCTTTAAAATTCAACTAAGTTGTAGCTAGTTGTATTTAAACCTTGTTGTCAGTGGGATACTTGGTTCTAACTTATAATTCTACTCAAGCTCTCTTACTCTTAATCGGGTAGTAGTGTTGCTACTTGATGAATTTTTCACTCTCAGAATCACAATTGTTCTGTGGTTCAATTTCACTCTATTTTCTGTGTTATGGCTGGACCTTCACAAATGTTGCAGTTAACCTATAGTGTACAACACCTTGGCGTCCCGGCGATAAAGAAAGTCCAAGGCGTACGACGACTTAAGTCAGTGGTTCCAAGGCGGCCGCCTTGGAACCACTTACCCAACTGATTTTTATGGGCTAACCCATAACCCATCAAAAAAAAACCCTTGCAGAAAATATAGGAGAAGTCGATCGCGATTCGCAGCCCATCATCGCAGCGAACTAGGCTTTGACGAACTAGATCCTCTGCAATCCATCATCGCAGCGAGAGGCGACTTAGACTTCGACTTCGCAGCCCATCATCGCAGGCGACGATGACAGCTACGACGCCTCCGACCGACCAGTCCATGCCTCCGACCAGCTCCAAGTTCGGCGACGACTCTCACAGTTCTTCTCTTCTCCTTTGTTTCTGCTCTGTTTCTCCTTTTTTATCGACTGATTCTCTTAATCTCTTCTCTTTCTCCTCTCTCCTCTGTTTCTTTTTTTTCCCTAATTTTTCTATGTATGGCTGTCTCATAACTCATATGTATAGCGTATATAATATTTTTACACTTGGCGTATGTGTGGACTGTGGCTGTATGCAATATTAAGAGATAAATATTAGGAGATAACTAATGTATATAATGTCTCTGATATAAAGTACAATCATTTTTACACTTTATGTTTATGTATTTTCCACTGTAATATCATGTCTCTGATGTATGTATTTTAATTTTTAGGCAAGATGATTTTAGGATATATTGTGATTAAATGATTGTACTTTAAAGTTTAAAATGTACAAAATTATATGAGAGTTGTTTATTGTTTACTCTTTTTTTTTCACAAATAAAAATAAAAATATGTCAATGACTCAGTTGTCTCTAATATATTGTTTGTTTGATTGTATTTTGTAGAAACTAGAAAATAAAATGGCGAAAGTTTGGGAACCGATGGTTATTACTAATTTTTAATATCAAGTGTGTTGTTTTTGGATTGTTATTGCTAAGTATTTACATAATTATGCCTTTAATGTTATTCCATAGTGTTATGTTTTGAGTTTTAATGTATGTAAAATTTTATTGCAAATATACTTGTTAAGTAAAATAAATAATATATAAATTGCACATTATAAACGACTTGTCGCCTTACAGACGCCATGACGGTCGCCTTGTCGCCTTGGCAGTCGGCTACCGCCATGACTCGCTGTGACGTTGTAACAACTATGGAGTACACAAATGAGAAGCTACAACTCATTGATGAAAAAATGGACTGGAATGAATGAGCTGTTGAAGCAAAAGGGCGAAGGGTTTGATAATCCTTTTGGAAGAAAGGAAAGGGGCAAGAGGCTTGTTCATATGGGGCGGAGAAAGACAAAATACTATGCTTATTACTAATCCTAAATGTAATGAATTTGTTGATTCTCGGATATGAAGCTACATCAAACTCACATACCCAGTAACCCATGTGTGGTATTTGAAACATCTTCTTAGTTATATTGCGACTTTTTTAGAAAAACCTCTTGAAGAATTATTTTTCAGAAATCCTTATCATGTTGAGCAGGAAAGGGCAAAGAGAAATGAAGAAGGTGATGCTCAAGCTCAATAGAGGAGGAGGAACCAAAATAATGAAAATGGTGATGAAGGGAGAGAATTAAAACATGGGTCCAAGATTGTGAGGAGTATTTTGTAGTCTATGAGAGGAGGATTGACATAGTTGGGATGCAGCTTCATGGTTCTCCAAAGTACTAGTACAAGTCCTACGTAAATGGCAAGGAAAGACTTACAGGGAGGGAATTTGCAGAGGACTTTACTTTGAGGTTTACAGGGGTTGGTGTAGAGAATATATATGAGTAATTCAAGTTGTTAAAGCAAGTGGGGACTGTCAATGCCTATTATAGTGAGTTTGAGAGTAATAATAGCAGGTTGCTTGAAAAGTTGCCTCACTTGACTAAGTGAGGATTTTTGTGTGGGTAATTTCATTGGAGGCCTTAAAGATGAAACTAAAAAGATGGTGAAATTACTTGACTGTAAGACACTCTCACAAGCATTTAAGAGAGCTAAGTTTTATGAAAGTCCCATTCCTAAACCTGCCAACAACTACCCTAAAGCCCAAACTTCTTATACAAACACTCATCCCAACACGAAGGACCTTCCTGGACGTCTTACACTGAACCCAGCTAGCGCTGTGACTCGCCGTTAGGAGTGATCATTCGGTTATAACCGAACCGAATAGGCTATTCGGTTATAACCGAATACCGAATTATCCGTAATTTTACTATCCGAAACACTAACCGAAATTTGGTACTAACCGAATTACCGAATTGTACATTCGGGTATTCGGGTAATAATTGAAATGTTTTGTCTGCATATAGAGGGGAATAAGGAGTGAAGCTCAAATCAATCTAAAAAGTAAACCTTCATATTATTAAGATTTCAGAGACTAAAGAGGGGAAATAGATACATCCATAAAAGCTAATTAAAGTGTTTGCTGGAGATTACATCCAAGAATTATCATTGTTCATATCCTCCAAGCTCCAGGCAAACAAGCTTTATCCTTTTTTTCCACTTTGCCACCCCGCAATACAACCATCTTTTTTAACAAAACCCAACAATCTCAGATACTAATCTCTATTTAATTCAATCCTGAAAATATAAAATCAACGAATCATCAAATCTGCCACACCAAGTGCATACATTTATAGCAAAAGCAAGCATTAATCAAAATAATAACACATATAGCCCAAAATTAAACTTCATTACATCTCTTTAATTATAACAATCATAAATAAAGCTTAGTAAGGACCACTTTTTAGATTCAACTCAATTCATATAAAGCTTTATTTGACCGAATAGGTTAGCCTCCAACAACTCCTACGATCAAGCTCGTCCAGTCGAAAATCTTCCGCTACAAAGCCTTCGAGCCAATAAGACCTCGATCGCCACCGTTTCGTCAGCGTTGACATGAGGATCCGCATAGATCCATGCCATCCGACATTCGCCAGAGCAACAGAAGAAGGAGATTTGAGGAGGTGTGAGCAGAAGAAGAAGGAGATCTGAGGAGGAGCCGAAGAGCTGAGGTGATGACTAGTGGAAGCCGAAGAAGAAGGTGTGAGCACTACTGCACTAGTGGAAGTCTGGGTCTGGGAGATGATGACTGATGAGTAATAGTAGTCAGTAGATAATAAAGTAGTGGAGTGATGACAAATGCTCTGAACTTTGTATACCATGGATCACTGATGAGTCATATTAATAATATTATTATTTTTAATTAATAAAGTTCGGTTATTCGGGTATCCGAATAACCTGTTTTTTAAAACCAAAACCGAATAGCAAGAATTAAATCGGATATAACCGAAATTATGAAAAAAAAAACCGAAAATCCGAAATAATTCGGTTCGGTAATTCGGTTTTATCCGTTTTTTGCTCACTCCTACTCGCCGTGACAACTATGGGCCCAAGATAAACCGTCCACTATATAGTACGGGGGCCGCTAGAAACTATGATTGACGAGGGCATATGATAATTGACCATAATGTCCTCAATTTGACAAAAACAAAGTCTACCAAATTATACAGTGGACGATAGCATTTTTGTAAATAACCCCTTTCACCATATAGTTTGGTTGACAAAGTATTATTTAATTACTATAAATGAAGTGACATTTTTGCAAAAATGACTTTCTGCCATATAGGTGGACGACTTAGTACTTACACAAATAACAATCATCAATCTATCCAAGTTAAAGGGTAGTTGATCTCTCTCTCTACAAAGGTTCTCTGATGTGGGTAATTGTATACACATCACGATATCACGATAGCCTCGTGTGTGTGTGTGTATATATATATATATTTATATATATATATATAATTAAATAATATTTCGTCCACCAAACTATATATGAAAATGAAATTGGTTCATTTATAGTAAAATAATATTTCGTCCACCAAATTATATGGCGAACCGACTTATTTACAAAAATACCACCATTCACCATAGAGGTTGGGGGACTTTGTTTTTGTCAAACTGAGAGTTTGTGGGCCATAATCCGCCATATAGTATGTGCCCTCCCAGAATATATGGCTGACGGGGTTTATCTTGGGCCATTAAATTAACTTTTGGATGGTCAAAGATGGGTTGGATGGCTATAGGCTCCCACCTGACTTTAATTATGGTTGGCTTGAGAGTAAAGAGAGAGATGGCAAAACCATTATTTCAATTTATAATTTTCTGGTTGATTTCATACATTCCTTTCTCACTATATATTCTAGATTTAGTTTCTATACTTACTTGAACCAGGAGAAAATAAGCATAACAACCTTACAATTCGCGTGACTTCTACTTTAGAAGAACCTTCTTTAGTTTCTTTACTAACTAAAGAGTCCTTAGACTTTCTTTAATTTCCCAAAGGCCCTTGGCCTTTCATGTTCCTCTCTTTTGTATGATCAACGTCTTCATGGATCTTAAGTTGTTGCTCCTTTAACCTTCCCCTTGGATCAAAACTGAAGTTGGATTTTCATAACTCACTTTTGAATAGTCAAATTCTTCCATAGTTTTTCCTTAGGTGGTAAAATCCTTCCATAGTCACCGTGAATAAATCTGATATAGACCTCCCTTGACTGTAGTTTGGTATTTACCTCTAGGATTTATAGTTTTTTCTTAGGCTGTAAAATAACCTATAGTCACAGTGAATAAATCTGATATAGACCTTCCTTGACTGTAGTTTGGTATTTACCTCAAGGATTTAGAGGCGGTCACACACCACTTTTACCCTTATCTAGGTGTTGTTTAACATAGGTTACTTTCTTGGCTTCTTGTACAGTTATAGCTTCCCTGGGTTCTTCATGGGCTTGATTATATGTTTCAATCCTTATAATGATACTATTCTGTAAGCATTGGGTTGAAGAGCTTAAGATGCTGTCAATTGGGCTTGCAACTGGGTGGGTATAGTCCAAGGGACCCTTCCCATACCTGCGCCAATGTGGTATTTTTCCCCATACTCGCCCCGCCCCTAAATATATTATTCAAATACCAGCCCTGCCACCACCCCGCCCCTGAATTCTTCCCCCTCTCCCAATCAAATTCCTCCAAATTCTTTTACATCACTTTTGTACAACTATTTTTAATTCTAAGCCTAGCAATAGGCGACATTTTCATACTAGCATCACCTAGTGTGAGAAGTTTAATGAAATAACCCAAATAGGAAAATAATTATGTATATAGAAGAGGCTAATTTTGTAAATAATTATTTATATATGAATATATAATCGCCTTTGGGAAGGTCGGGGAGGGGTGCATATCCCATACCCCCTACACCCTAACCCAATAGAGTTTTAAATATCGAGTTCCATTAGAGTCATCGGGGTTTGGGCAAAATTGTCAGGCCTAGCTGTCATAATCCTTGCTAAACTCTATAGCATTTTGCTACCCACTCTCTCCATTCATTGTCCATAACTGCAGCAGTCTTGCTGCTCTCTGACTTTGTTATCTCCACTCCATCGTCCTTTTGGGGAAAAGAAAGAAGACCAACGCTGTCATTGAAACATTAACTGCTACTAGGGCATTGGTCATCTTGGTCACTTTCTCCCAAGTCATTTTGGGCCCCAGTTGAAATCCTTCCAATCCTAGTTGTAACATGACACTTCTATCATACTACCCCTCTTTTGTAATATGAACAAGCAATGAGTATACTTTGGATACTAACACGTATTACATAATTGACAAAGTGACGATCTGCATTAATACAATTAATGGAGGTAATTTTTCAGCCTTTCTTCCAATAGGACTCGTCCATAATATATTAAAAGTAGCATTATGAGTGCATGCTGCAAATAATCGTTTCCTATTTCGTTTTAATTTTCATAATGTTTTTATTTTATGTCTAATTAGTTTTCTCCGTCTTTCTCTGATTTTTATTTGAATGTAAAAGCTCATAAACTGCAGCAAAAAGGAAGATACACTAATTATCCCTAAAACCATTTTTGAATAAAAATACCTTATCGTTGTCATGTCAGGTACCAATACGATCTCAATTCCCGAGGTGCTCCGTCTCAGATAAGGCTTACCTCTACAAGAGATCTGAACTTAAATGTTACGGTGTCTAATGCTAATATGCTTTTTCAAGCTTATGCTAGTTGGAACAATCTTACTCATGTCCATGAGTCTTACAGGAGAAGGGTAATTCCTTAATTAACCTGTGTGTTCTGTATTAACCAAGCATATGGTTCAATACTGGACCTATTAATGATATCCTTCATGTTACAGGAAGATCATTCTCCAACATATGGTGAAGTACCCATTATCGACATTCATCACAAAAGAAACTATTATGTTATCCCACTAAACGAACTTGGTCAAGACATTTTTATTAGAGCTACTGAGATCCAGGGACTTCAAAACATAATAAAGATGCCATCTGGAGAAATGAAGCCTTTGAAAGTTCCAGTTTCAAAGAATATGTTGGATGCGCACTTGGATGGAATTCATTGCAAGAAACTCAGGACAATGGTGTCAATCATGATAACGGAGGCAGAGGTTATTTTTGTTAACCATTATAATTTTAAAATTTTTAAGATTGTACCAAAGAACATTGGTTTGTTTTTTGGACTTGCACATCCAAACTTGGCTTTTGAGAAATGATAATTTTGATAAACCAAAAATTTAGTCAATAACAGATTGATTTATTTCTATTTGGATCCTATTTTCTTCTGCTAATAACATTAGTCAAGTTCTAGTTGATATTAGGTCCACATGCTACACTATGTTGTTGGGGCTTTTACTTGTTACCTAGTGGTGCTAAAATAGGACGGTATTTAATTGGATTGGAGGTCCCAGGATGCAAGTAATTAGTTTCATATAATTCTTCATTGGATTCAGTTTAATATTTTTTTTTGGAATCTAGGAGTGTATGGAGTTGTATTATGACTTGTAGATTACAGGGGATGCTATGTTGTAGGCTTTGTGGTAAAAAGTGGGTATAGATCCATTAGAAGCCAAAACCATATAACTTGTTTTTAATATAAGTTGCGTGTGTTGGACCAAATAGTTATAGGTTCAATATAGGTCAATGGATTTTTAATTCTACACCCTCCATCCAATTTTACTTGTCCTAGTTTGAAAATACACGCCTATTAATATTTTTTTTATTTCCAAATTGTCCATCTTAACTATTCTATTTTCATTTTTTTTGTTTTAATTAATCTCCTAACTCTTTCTTGGAATAATAAAATAGAGGAGAGAGAGGGAAAAAAGGAGTGTGGATCAAAGTTAATAATGTTAGTTTTTCAATGTATATTATGTTGTTTTCAATGAAATTCTTTTATAAAGTTAAATTAGAGCAGTATTGAAAAAATAAGGTCAAAAATAGTATTAAAATATAAAGAGAACAAATAGATTTGGACAAACCAAAAAGGAAATTAGGAACTTGAACGGAGGGAAAAAAATCTATCTTCCTTCAACTTCTGTCTCTAACACTTTTTTTTATAACATTTTCTCTCAAACTTTATACACTTTCTCCCTCTAAAAACTTTTATACATACTATTTCTAAAAGAAATTACACTCAATTTTTTTTTTTCACTCTTTAAACTTTCTATACACTAAAATTTGACATTGTGAGAGACTGTAATAACACATGATCTTGTTGAATTTATGTGTGTTCACCCGAGCTTGATCTTCTATTTCTATTATACAATCACTTTACTTTGCAAAAAACATAATCGGTTGAGTTCAACTAAACCAATCCTCAAGAGGGAAAGGGAACTACTTAAAGAAGGGTCTAAGCCATATCAGCGAAAACAAAGGCATCTTCATCTGGATATCTAGGAGGCAGTCTATGTAGAGGTATCTCATGAAACTTAAAAATACTATAGAAAAAGTTGTGGATGTCGCATTTAAGCCGGTTTGTCATAGAGGAAGAACGAAAAGACCAGAGCAATAACAATGTATTTACTAAATTGAGATACAATGACTTGATCTTACGACCTCACTTCAGTTACTAGATTTGTCCTTCGTTTTAGCCAAAATCTAGCTTATAAGAACGGTAAGGACCTTCTATAAGCAAGCGCGAAAGAAAAGAAGGCAATCAGGAGAAGCATCGAAGAAAGAGCTAGCGCATAACTAGCAAAACAAAGCACTCAAGCATAGGGTAACAACTAAAGGAAGATGGTTGTTCTCTCTAAAAATTTATACACACTCAAATTTTATTTACACTTTTCATATCTAAAATATTTATGCATTCTTTATAAAAAATTTTATATACTCTCTCTCTAGCACACAATTTTGTTTTTCCACTTTCTCTAAACTCTTTTTACCTCGCTTTCTCTTTATCTTTTTGTTAATGCATGAGTACTCCTTTGTGTCATCAACTTTAATTTGAGTTAAAAGTAGTTAACTGGTTTGAGCCTACATTTGTGCATGATAATATAGATCAAAACTATATCCAACCTACAACATAAAATAGGCAACCAACCCATATATCTCCAAGTTAATTGGGTTGACCTGTTGGTTTGTAACCTGAATTGTCAGGCCTACTATGGTGTGCTAGTTTCACGGCATAGTTCACAGGAAGCAATTTTGAGTGCATCTCTTGATTGCAACTGCCATGAATCTCTTTAGATGGTAAAGATACTTGGTTAAGAGATGTGGCATTTAATATTCTTTCCGTGTCTGGTCAATACACCAAGGTTCAAGAATTGATTGGAGGTGTTGATTAGTATGTGGGGTTGATTTCATCTTGTCTGGTTTAAATTTTTTATGGTAAGTTTGGAATAGCTTTGGCTGCTCAACCCGATACCACCGCTTCTTGTACCTTACTACCCCTATCTATAAAGTTGTTCCACCTTATAGTTTCAGACATTGATACTGGCATGGGGTTTTAAGCTTTCCAATTGGACTTGTGTGTGCTTCTTTGGAAGTAGGTGAGCATTATTGTTTTGGTTTCTGCGGAAGCGGGTGCTTATATATTCTGGCTTTCGGATCCTGCTCCTCTAGAGTTCATAGCATACTCCAAAATTAGGAGTTCTCTATATTTAAAATTATAGGTAGAGCCACATAGTTATTTAATTAATTCTTTTTTTTTTATCACAAATTAGTAACTCAACAAACATGTCACATTCCCCCTCCTTTGTCACTTTCAATTTTTAAGTATTCTGTTTCTGACAAATTCTCCTCCTTTGAACCTCCATGATGAGCCACCTCCTCGTCCATCACCAAAAAATTATCACCTCCTCACCTCTGACAATGGCCACCTACTACATTTGCAACCTTCCACCACCTATCTCCTTCAATCAAAACTGAAAAGTTTTGAGAATATTTTGGCCCAGCTTTATATCAAGGATTTGACACTAAATAAAAATTGAAGAGACTGGGTTTGAGGTCTAAAACAAACCTTTAAAAATTAATAGCAATTTCCTTCAAATTTGAAACAAATAATATTTTAAGAATCATTTCTAAATAGAAATCCAATATGTTGGAACTTGAGAGGATGTTATTGTAATTAATTATAGTAATGTTGAGAGAGGTTTTCTCATTTTCTGGTTGTTTGGAGGATGGCGTGACTGCGAATTGTGATTTTTATGGAGCATAGTAGCGACTGATTTAATGTTATGAAAAACATTTCGGGTGTCTTGATGATGGGTACTTGAAAGATGTTGTGGTTGATGGTGAAGGTAGGTAAAAATGGCAATAACAGAGATGATGGTCAGTTATGATGGAGGCCGGAAGAAGTTGAAGGTCCAGTTCTAATTGTTTCAGGCATGGAGAAAGAATATGGAGTAGAGAGAGAAAGTATTAGTTGGACTATTGAGTTGGAAATATGTGGCATAATTATTTAATTTTATAATACATAGCATTATCTTCACCCTTTATTTTTGCACGAAGGGCTCAGATTTAGTGAGCTCCAAATTTTGGAGTACCCTAGGAACTCTGGAGGAGCCCAATCCCAAACATTCAGTAAGAGGAGGATATGGGGGATTTCTTCTCAGTATATGTGCGAGATAATGTAGGTTGCTGGTTTTGAAATCCCCACCTTGGAATTGGGATTTATATCATTGGTTTCTGTCCTTTGTGGTGTTATGGATCTTTGTTGAGATTTTATAGAGGTTGAGGATTTGATTATGGATGGCTTGGAGCTGGTACAGATTTAATGTCTTGAAGGTGTGCCAATTTTTTGGTATGTTCGCACGAATTTTAAGGGAGTATATATCTTTTGAATAGAGTTGAAACTTTAGTAAGATATAGCTGGGTTGAAATTCAAACAATCTTTTTGAATTCCACTTCTGAAAATTAAGAAGATTGGTGGAATACTGATAACTGTCTGTTATTTACTACAGTTATAACTTCATTGCAAGTGTTTTATTTTGTATGACGAGTTTATATATTCTTCAGTTTCTTGTGTGCTGTTAATGTGCAGTTTCCAAGAGCAGCAGGACCGTCTTCTAATCAATTTACTGTAGCAGTACGTCTTACGCTAGACGAGAACCTCTTTAGTGGATCACC